>PVIA01000002.1:0-649416 GCA_004024845.1 Tonatia bakeri
ATTGAACATCGTTTCATGTGATTTTGGATCTTCTGTATGTCCTCCTTGGAGAAGTGTGTGTTCAAGTCCTTTGCCCATTTTTTAATTGGGTTGCTTGTCTTCTTAGAGTATAATCGTGTAAGTTCTTTATATATTTTGGAGATTAAGCCTTTATCAGAGGTATCGTTGGCAAATATGTTTTCCCATACAGTTGATTCTCGAGAAGTTTTAAATTTTGATAAAGACATTTATCAATTTTTTTTTAAAGAGAGGGAGAGAAACATCAACATGTGGTTGCTTCTCATACACCCCATACTGAGAACCTGGCCTGCAACCCAGGCATGTGCCCTGACTGGGAACTGAACCAGTGACCCTTTGGTTCTCAGGCTGGTGCTCAATCCACGGAGCCACACCAGCCAGGGCTATCAATATTTTTTATATACATGTTTTTTTTTTTTTAAGAAATCTTTGCTTAACCCTAGATCACTGAGATTTTTCTTCCCATGTTTTATTCTTGTAGTTTTATAATTTTACATTTTACCTTTCCATCTACAGTCCAGTTACAGTTTGCTTTTGTATATAAGGTATAAAGTTTTAGGTTGAGGTTCATTTTACTTTTGTCTGTGAATAATGTGAATTGTTCAAATGCTGTCTGTTGAAAAGATTATCTTTTCTCTTGAAATGTTTTTAAATGAGAAGGTCTAAACTGATTTCTGGTATTTTAAGTTCAGAAATTATATATTTAAGTTTTTATTATATGCAACTAAAACATTTACAAATTCAAAATATGGTTGCATTACTCAAGAGAACTTACTTATTCAGTTCTACTATACTTGCAATTCTAATACTTACATAATAGAACACATTTTGTGAAGATTTATGTCTTTGTGGTTAGAAATATAAAATAATTTTAAAGACTTTACCTTAATTTTGTGTAAACTGTTTACAAAAGTAAGTGGGATTATTTTTAACCCTGTCTCAAAATGGTACTGAATTTAGTGTCCAGTTACCAGTGTCCAGTTACTCAATAGCAAGTGTCATCTTGTTTTATTTTAAATCTTCAGCATTTAGTCCTGACCAGTGTGGTTCAGTTGGTTAGGCATCATCCCACAAAGTGGCAGGTCGCCAGTTGGATTCCTAGTTAGGGCACATGCCTAGGTTGCAGTTTCCTCCCAGGTCAGGTGTGCAGGAGAGACAACTGATCGGCAACCTGATCAATGTTTCTCTCTCACATTGATGTTTCTCTCCGTGTCTTTCTCCCTCTCTTCCCCTCCCTCTAAAAAAAAACCAAAACGAACAAATATTTAAAAAATTAAATCCTCCACATTTAAAATATTTTATTAAAATTTCAAAGGAGCCCTGCCTGTTATGGCCCAGTGGTGGGCATCATACCACAAACCAAAAGGTCGCCAGTTGGATTCCGGTCTGGGCACATGCCTGGGTTAGGTGCCAGGTCCCTCGTTGGGGGCAAGCAAGAGGCAACCGATTGATTTTTCTAACGCTCATTGATGTCTCTCTTTTTCCCTCCCTTCACCTCTCTGTAAAAATAAATAAAATCTTTTAAAAAATTTTTAAATAAGCCTGGCCTGTGTGGCTCAGTGGATTGGTCATCGTCCTGCAAACAGAAAAGTTGTGGTTCAATTCCTGGTCAGGGCACATGCCTGCTTGGTGGGTTTGGTCCCCAGTTGGGGCACATGCAGGAGGCAACCGATTGATGTTTCTCTCTCACATGGATGTTTTTTTCCCTCTTTCTCTCCCTTCTGGTCTTCCTGGAATCAATTTTTTAAAAAATTTAAAACAAATTTCAAATGAACTAATTTTAGATTTATTTTTGTTGTTTAATTTTTTCTTATGTTCATTATCAAAGAGTAAAGAGATCGAGTGACACCTATAAAGCTCTCTTTATAGTAAAAGATGTTAATAAAAAGATTTTGAACTTTTTTCTCAAAAACTGGCTTATACTTATATTTTTATCCTTTAATAAACCACAATTTACTATGAGGAAAAAGAAGTATTTTTTTCAACAGAAAGAAATTGTGGAGGAAGGTAGTAGAATGATTATTCTTTGTCACTGTTGATTTTTAGTATTTATATAAAAATAATTATATAACAATTAAATAATTTATATAAGATTTATTTATATTAACAAATATGTGTA
The DNA here is from genome assembly GCA_004024845.1 of Tonatia bakeri. NCBI lineage: Eukaryota > Metazoa > Chordata > Mammalia > Chiroptera > Phyllostomidae > Tonatia > Tonatia bakeri. The sequence goes on from PVIA01000002.1 coordinate 2,138, forward strand.
TTTATAATAAAGCAGTGTGCTAAAACAAATTATTTGGAAATCTTTATGTTAAATTATTTTAATTCTTAATAATTAAGGAATAAAAATACATGTAATTTTTTAAATCATTTGACCTACTTGAGTAATGCTAGTTGTATATATTTGCTATATACATATAGTTTCAGATTTTAAATTGTTTATGGTTTCTTTCTTTACCTCCTTTTTTATTCTAATTTTTTTCTTGGGTAGTGACTATCTTCTTTGTTCTCTCCAACCTTCCACATCTTTTGACCCAGCTACACAGTCCAAGTGCTATTCATAATGACGCAAGTTTACTTTCAACAATGTTGAGCTGAGATTTTTTAAAAAATAATTTACAAAATGATACCATCATTCTGCTTTCCTTCCATTTCAGTCAGTATTTTATTTGCATCACTGCGTTAGCACATGAGTAAGCTTTTGAATTTTCTACATGAGTTGATGTAATGTATTTTGTTTAGAGAAAAAGGTAATTGTTATATAGTTTAGTATTAGTGCTTTTGGCTTCGAAGTCTAGGAAATTCCTTTCACTTGATCATATTAGAAAGTCTTGTTCATTTATCATTTTTTTAGATGATCTTCATTTAGACATAAAATTGATTATGAAATTTGACATTCCTTTTAGTCCAATATTAAAATGATATGACAATGATACAATATGATATACTTAACAGTTTATGGTCAGAAAGACCAAGGTGAACGTGAACAGAAGCTTATTATGTATATCTAATTTATTCTCAGTTCAGATGAGCTAACTTGCTCTTTTTTAAAATGAAAGTAAAGATGTATGAGAGTCAAGTTATTTTTACAGGACAATGATTTGTGGTTTCACATTCTTTAATTTGAAAAAAGGTTTGGAAGCCACAAGATATTGTTCTTTATTAAAGTACTGTGTATTTTCGTGTGTTTATTTTAAAATACTCATTGAATGCCCTCATTTACCTAAAGTAAGCTCAAAACTTGTGGTTACCCTCCTCTACCCCCACCCCATCTGCATCTACAGCAGTACAACCTTTTCCACTCATTATCTCTCTGGTATAATTTGAAGTTTTTCAGATTCTTTATTGTTGGGAATTCTGGTTATTTAATATGTGTATGTGTGTATAAAATCTATGTAGAGTTCCTTAAAATAATAAATCAATACTTAGGTTTATGATATGACTATATTAAGGGTACCTATTTCATGTTAAAAATATTTTCAATTGTTTTATTTTCATATTTATTATATGCTAAAACCTGCTACCAAAAGAAAAAGAAAAATGCTCTTTAAGTGGTAGAGATATTTGGAAATGTAAATCAACAAATTCCAATAAATAACTGTTTCACCCTGATACTTTGTGTGATTAGATTTAGGAATTTGCTGTTTAGTAGGTTCCTATTGTGGAAGAGAAATCTCTCAGGCATGAATTGATAGTCCAGATCCTTTGAGGTCTGTCTATTCTGACCTTTGACCCCTATTCTTACAAGGTCAACATCTGAGGGCAGGAGATTAAGGCAGTTTAAAGACCGGAATGGTAAATGGAATGGAAAAATTAGCCAGCACATTTTGGGTGCAAAACATCAAAGTCATCAAATAGTTTGCTTATTTTAAACCTGGCTTATGGGTATAATAAACTACTTTTACTGTGTTTGTTAGAATCAGAAAAATTTAGTAACCATAATTCACTTCAAGAACCTATATAATAACAAATTTTAACTGTATAATAAGAATTAAGTTCATAAAGTTTAACTTCAGAATATCTGGAAATGCAAAAATAATTTGTCACAGTATCATTGTATCCTGTTTGGATCCTTAATTTAAATTTAAATTAGGAAAACCTAATTTACCTTAGATTTTACTATGAAATATTTTAATTTATTAGCAATGTTAAATAATAGTATATGCACCTATATCAGCTGATAATTTCAGGTGGCTAAGGATTTAGTTGTAATTCTATGCTGTTGACCTTTAAGAAAAATCTATTTTTAAAAGTTAGAGGTAGAAAGTAAATTGATTAGGCAGGGACATTTTGTTCTTTTTTTTTATGTTGTCTTTATGAGACTTTGCTCTTTTAATTTTACTTCTTTACCTCTAAAAATGTTCCTTATGCCTTTAATTATATGCTTTTTATTGTAATTTCACCATATAGACCAGTAGGTATCCCTTCTTAGTTCCTATTTTTGATCCCTTATAAGCAATTCCCTCCCCAGCACCCTGTGTTTTACATTTGTTTGTATCCTGGACAGCTGTGAATTTGCATCTTCTGCTTCTTACTAATGACTGGCAAGGCTGGAGTTGAATAACTGAACTGTTGCATCCAAGTTTCCATTCATCCATACAGTGACTAAGGAAATTAATAAAACCAATAGAATTCCCAAGTCTCCTTAATTCATTCTTCTGCATTTTTAAATCTACTTCAATTTTACTTTATTACAGATTTAATTTTAGGGTGGTTTTCCAAGTCCTTTCTTCTTGTGATTATTTGTCCAGAGACCTCTTAATGAGGCAATTATAGTGGTTTCCTTCATTCACATTATCTTAGCAGATGCTCTCCCTGCTGTGACCTCTCTTCATACTCCGCAGACAATGTGCCATTCTCACCACCCTCTGCAAGACACTGTGTGGGGCTGAGCTTCATTCAGCGCTGCATAGGTCTCCCAAGGTGCCTGATGGGAATGGTCAGAAGCCGAGGGGCAAATAATCAAAATTTTAGGTTGATTTTCTGATTGCTGTCTTATTCTGGGCATAATAAATAGTAAAATAATGCCTGAAGAAAAAAAATACATTTGTTCCTGAAAATCTAACAATATTTCAAGTAGAAATTGTAGGTTTAAAAGTAACTTTCTATACCTTTCTTCCTTTAGACTCTGGTCTTGGTGAAAATGAGATCAAATATTTATAGGATGGTTTTCATACAAGGGATTATGAGAATTGGATAACATTTAGAAATTTTGAGTTGCTTTCAAGAAAGGAAGTTAATTTAGCTGTTAATATTAAGTATGTATGTTTTTAATGAATATATGACATTGTTTGGCATATCACTTTTAAACTCTAAAAACAAATTCTTATGTTTATATCCATTGTGATGTCCAGTCTGCTCCTGTGTGAATAGAATAAGGGCTGATCGAAATGAAGACTAATCAACAGAAAATTTCCATATTTACACTGTTAAATCTCTCTATTAAAATATGAGTCTTATGCCCCAAGCCCAATTAGTAATCCGGGGAATCACAAAGGTGTTAGCTTCCAGCTAGCCTTTTTTATTCTCCACTAATTAAAAGGTACAAGTCAGTTCTGTCCTGAGGAATCTGAAGAGCCTCTGTAGAGGATCTTACAAATTTACACTGAAATTTTAATTTTTTGAAATTTGGTTAAAATAAATAGACTAAGCTAGAACTTGAACTATTCTCATAAAAAGATTTTTCTTTTTGTTGGTATAAATAGGATTGCCATACTTATAATTTATAATATATGTAATTATATATAAATTACAATCTGTTTGCACTTACCAGTAAGTAGTAGTAATTTAAAAGTAGACTTCATTTTTGTATAATCAGATTCACAGTCATTAAGTTTCCCTGTAAAGTAATATTGTTAACATATACATTTTCAAATAATGAAGGGCTGTCTTTAAAGTATAGGTCCTTTGGATATAATCAGAGAACAGATTTTAAATTAGAAAATGTTTATTAAAGGGAAAAATTCTCTTGTGCTCATCTTTAAAGAAAAGCTAGACCAAGTCAAGCAGGAGTTCAGGAATTTTGGTCTCTAAAAGTTTGCTGTAAGTTTTGTCTTATCTATTGCAGATCATTTTAAATACAGAGATTAATAAGGAACAAAGTCAAATGTTTCCCTTCTTTTTGAGAGGAAGAGTTATTACATGTGGTTCAGTGGCTATAGAAAATGTTCAGAATCTCTATAGAAATGCTAAAATGTACATAAGCCCTTCCATGAAGGCTAGAAATAGTAGCTATGTCTTTTATCATTATTTTTAAATTTCTCAGTTTTTCAGGAATCTTATACTAAGGACAACTGGATTTCATAGCTGTCCTCATTAATTGGGAAAGCAAGATATGATCATAGTTAGACATCTTAATTGCCTGTGCTAAATTTAGACCAAGGGCTCTTTATACTTAGTCTGCCTCCTCCCTGGCCATTCTACATGGTTACAAATAAAACCAGTCTTACCTTCTTAGTAACCATTCTACACTATACAAATAAAAGCCAGGGGGAGGGTAGCAATTTTTTTTTTTCAGGATCATTGTGTGGAACTGCTAAGTCAGTTCCTGCTTTTTTCTACCTTGCTGACTTCAGACTTTGTTTTCTGATTTAAGTATTTGCTCTTAGTGCCCTTCGTTTTAGTAGCCCATTTAGAGAGTCCCCTCTTTGGTTTGTTACTGATAGTACTGGAGATACTACCAATGCAATAAGAAAAGAAAAGAAAACATCTAAGGATTGGAAAGAAAGAAACAAAATACTTTGTTATTCACAGCAATATGATTTTACATCATTGTTGTCTACAGGTAAATTATTAGAATTTGGAATAAAAGAATTTAACAAGATTGCTGGTTATAGGCTTAATACACAGGAATTGAACTAAGGACAACTAAATATCAGGAATGTAAGAACAATCATATACCACACGATCACAATTAGAAACTGTAATTTCAAAGGAAGGTTCACTTTACATTTGGAACATAAATCATAATGTACTGTACCTAGGAATAAATCTAACAAACTATGAAAGAGTTTTATGGATAGATAAGTATATCTATCTATACTTGTATTGATAGATATAAAAGCAGACCTGAATAAATGAAAAAAGATATTTTGTCAATGAATGCCAAGACTCAATATTTTAAAGAAGGTAATTCCCCATATATTAATCTACAAATTTGGTGTAATTCTATTCAGAATTCTCATAAAGTTAATTCTGAAATTGATTTGGAAGCTCATAGGGCCAATAATCACACAGTTTTGTAGATGAAAACCAAAGCGTAGGGGCTCTTATGGCCAGATATCAATATTCATTATACAACTCTGTAAGAATATGTAATTAAGTGAGGTGATTAAGATTGTATGATTAAAGATTCTAAAAAGTATAATTAAGATTGTAAATGGTCCTGGAAATATGCCTATCCATAGAGAAAAGGTAAAAATGGAATCTCTACCTCATACCATATTTAAAGACCTAAAAGTATAAAGCAAAACTTTACAACTCTATTAGAACATCATTGTGACCTTAAGTCTAGAAAAGATTTTTTAAAAAGACACAAAAAGCACAACCAAAAGGGATATGATTAAATTGACTACTTTAGCATTTAAAACCTCAGTCAAGAAAATAGACCTACTCTAAGTATTGTGAGTATTGGGTATTTAAATCTTATACAAATGTAGGAACTGCTGAGGAAGGGAAGAGTCAGTGGACAAGAAAAGTAGTTACTAACCAGTCTTCAGAAGCTCTGGACTAGATAGACAAACTGGAGCTTGCAGGGAATTCTAAAAAGCCAATCCCATATGGATATTGCAGGGGACCTGGGCAGAGGGAGCCCCTGAGGAGGTCTATGGAAACTGCTGCCTCCTGTAGCCACAGCCTCCATGGGTATGCATACAAGGGGCTGGTGGCACAGTGCTTCTGGTTAGCAGGGCAGTAGCTGGGCACAGCTCCAGAGAGAAAGAACAAGCTGGGATTGCTGAGCAAATCTGTGTTTGTCTGTTACTGTGTCTGACCACAGTGACTCTCCAAGAATAATGGCTTCTGCTTCATTTTTGCCTTCCAAATCATGTACAAGTTTGTCTTTTGACTGACGAACCCAAAGTCAGTCAGAGAAAGGGATTCTAAGAAGCAGAGTTACCAGCCATGACCAAAGAAACATAAAAAAGTCCATCACTAACAATATAAACAAAGTAAGAGAATAAGATATAGAGTGGGAAAAGATATGTGCAATGCATATAGTTGATAAAGAATTAATATCCAAAATACATAAAGGACTACAAATCAAAAAGAAGTAAAAGCCTAATAGCAAAGCTAGCAAATATGGAACAACTTATAAAAGAGAAAAATAAATATTCAATAAACCAAAAGATGCACTTTATTACTCATTTAGATGAGATACCATTTCACTCCCGTTGAATTAGCAGACAGTTCAAAGTCCGGCCATTACCCAGTGTTGTGAAGAATGTCACACAGTTGTGGTGGGATTCTTAATTGATACAAAACTTCAGTGAACAGTCTGGCAATACCTGGTAGAAGCAGAATGTTCATATCCTTTGATTCCACTTCTAGGTGGATTTCCCAGAGCAGTGTTTTTTGAACTATGGGTTGGCACACACTAGGGGCATTTAATATTGATTCGTAGGTTATGACCAATATTGTTGTTGTTTTTTTAAAGAAGTAAAATACAATAAAAATCACCAGTTCATCTGTAATAAGAGTAACTATTGTTTCATAAACTTTTGGATTGTGCTGTATTTGTGCATGTGAGTGCTAAATGATAATAAAAAGTGTTTTCTCAGCATGGCTCACTGTCACATGTACACAAAGACAATTGTGCAAAAAATGGTTATTGTAGCATTGTTTGTAATAGCAAAACAATGGAAACAACCTCAATGTCTATTAATAAGAGAATGATTATAGAGTGAAAGTGACCAGGTTATTATAGTTATCAATCTAGACAATTTTTTAAAATATTGTACTTATTTATTTTTAGAGAGGGGAAAGGAAGGAAAAAGAGAGGGAGAGAAACATCAATGTGTGGGTGCCTCGTGCACCTCTTACTGGGGACCTGGCCCACAACCCGGGCATGTGCCTTGACTGGTAATCAAACTGGTGTCCTTTTGGTTTGCAGGCCGGTGCTCAGTCCACTGAGCCACACCAGCCAGGGTTCAATGTAGATAATTTTTAAAGCCCTCTGTAATATTGAATAGTAAAGTAATTTGCAAATGATTTATGCAATATTATTCCATCTTTATGAATTTTTTAAAAACCATCAAGAAATATTATGTATTGTCTATGGACACTTACACATGTAGTAAAAATAAAAAGACATGATAAACCATGAAATTATCATATTGCTTACTCTGGAGAGGCAGAAAAGGACATTGGAGGAGTATATGGGCAATGTTGACCCATTTTTTTCAAGTTAGCTTGTGTCCTTCAATGAGATACATAGATTCCATACCTTATGACTATTCTTAGGTATCACAACTTTTGATGCTATTGGGAATGACTTTTTATCCTTTTGTTTTAACTGTTAGAACCAGTTAGATCCCTTTGTTTTCTCTGTTTTAACAGAGAAAAGCAGTAGGCTTAGGGGATAATGTCTCTTCTCCAATAGTAATACCTATTATTTCGTTTTCATTTCTTATGCATTGGACTTGAATTTTCTAAACAATGTTAAATAATGCTGGTGACAGCATGGATCTTGTCTTCATATTTAATGAGAATATCCTAAATATTTCAAATTTAACTATTTGCTGTTGTTTTTTCAGCATATAGTAATCACAGTTAATTGTTTCCTTTCTCTTCTGCTCAGTTTTATTGTGAATGGCTGCAGGATTTTATCAAAAGTCTTTTCAGCATCTGTTAAAATAATTATATAGTTTTCTACTTCTGTTTATTGGTAAAATGAATTATAACTATAGATTTTCTGAGGTTGAACTACTCTTATATTTTGGGGGGAAAACCTTTCTTAATCATGATATGTTCATGATATATTCAGATTTGTATTTACTGGTCATATATGAACTTGGACTTCTTTTTGTTTTATTCATGTTTTATTATTAAGGTTATTTTAGCTTCATGTATTAAGGAGTTTTCTGTCTCTGTGTTGTAAAATAATTTAAAATAGATGAGAATTAAAGTAGTGGTCTCTGAAGTGGAAGGTCGACTCCAGGGGATAGATGATAGATTCATTTACACAGGGGGAAAACTACAGTTTGTGTTTTCATTCTATATATTTTATGCTTTTTGTTTTATGATATTTAGTAGTATGTATGTAATGTATACATACAGACAAACAAACATATCGGGACGGGTGTTCGTAAATACGTTACCAGTCAGTGTGCATGACTAGTGTACGCTCACAGCTTTGAAAGGTGACAGAACTGTTACGGAACATCTAAGCCCTTTCTTTGTCTTTTGTAGTTTAAAAAATTACATTTCTAGAGCATTCTCTTATCTATCAGTTTTTTTACTTCCATTTCAGTCAAATATATATTTGCTGGAAAATTTACTTCCTTTAGATTTTTAAATTTGTAGCAATAAGATTTCCTTATTTGTTTAGTCTCTTTCACATACATTTTACATTTTTATTTTCTATCATTCTATTTAGGCTTCTCATTGATTTATCTTTTCAAATAATTAGTTTTTATCTACATTTCCTGGTGTTTTTGTTGATTTCTTACTTTACTTTCAGATCTTACCTGTATAAAGTCTTCTACTTTTTTAATTTTGTTATATTTTTTCGGCTTTCTAAAATTGAATATTTAGCTTGTTATCAGCCTTAATTTTTGTAAATAATGATTTCAGATCATAGTCCTTTAAGAAAGGCTTAACCTTATTAAACAAGTTTTGGTATGAATTGCTAATTATTTTAATTATTCCTAGGTAATTTTAAATTTTAATTTTCAGTTTGCTTCAAGGGTTATCTAATTGTTTGTCATCTGATTGGGAATATAGTGGTCACGGATCTTTCAGGTGTAAGTAATATAAACCAATTCTTAGTGGCTTAAGGCCATTTATTCTCAAGTGTGGTCACTAGACCAGCATCAGTATCACCTGGGATCTTTTCAGAAATAAAAATTCTGAGACTTCAGCCAGACTTACCTCAGGGTGTGGATCCCAGCAGTCTGTTCTTTTTTTCTCTTTTTTTCTTTCTTAAACAGTCTACGGGTAATTTTGATGCACTCTGAAGTTTGAGAACCACTGGCTTTAGGAAAAAAAGAAAATTTATTTACACATAAAATAAATTTATTTACACAATTTAGTTACACATAATTTATAACTCCAGGAATTAGAATAGTTTCCAGATACATCTGAATTTGAGTGGTCAATTCAAGTGCCAAGAAGGCTAGAATTGCTAGCAGTTGTAACAAAAATCTAGAATTGATTTTACTGATCTAACCTATAATGTGACACTCGGATTCCATTGACTTGAATCATTTGCCCACCCACAGCTTGAGCCAAGGAGTGAGGTAAGCCCCGTCCAAACCCCAAGGATTAAAAGTAGGAGAAGGAGGACTCTCCCAAAAGAAAATCAAGGTGCTATTATGAAAAGAGATACTGAATGAAGTAATGCAGTGACAACTGATGTTCATAAAACAGTGCCGTTCACAATAGCCAGTCTGCAAACTGTTTCCGTTTTCCAACAACACAAGGAGCTTGTGTGATAAGGTAAATCAACATGCCACTTCCTTTGTCCAGAAAGTCTTGTTACAAAACAATGTCACTGCTTCTAAATATTCATTCCTTCATGTGTTTACACATTTTCTTTTGTTATTTGTTTACATGTTTTTAAGTGTCTTTTTCTCCTTCTGGAACTTCTGTTAGTCAACTATTAATGTTCCTAAATTTGTCTTTAAAGTTTCATACCTTTTCTCTCAGCATTTCCATCCTCTGTCTTGCTTTTTGTTGTAAAATTGTTCTTGAACTTACAGAATATTGAGTTATTAGGTGTGACTCTCTGTTATTACTATTTTTTTTCAATTTAGTTTTAAAATTTGAAATCATGCTTTTTTTAGTTCCAGAGAACCTTTTTTCCTATTCTAATCTAGTTTGTTAAAATGCTCTTCAGAAAATTTCAGTGGGAGCCATACTGTTTAAGTGTGTCTTTCTTCCTTACATTGTCCCTTTAAGTTACTGGATTTTTTTTTCTTTCTTCAAAATCTACCAATTGTGGGTTTTCTTCCCCTAACGAGAGTATAAAGCTGCCTTTTAGCATCTCTGGAGCAGAGGCAAATCCCTGAGCTCTGGAAGCTATGGTTTCTGCCCTTCTGATCTGGCAGTAAACAAACTATCAAACCATGACCCTTCTGCTAGGGGAGATGGAAGGATGAAGAAGGGTGGATGGCTGAGGAGAGAACCTCTCTATCTTTCTCTGCTCACTGAAGAATATAGTCCATTTACCAAAGGAAAAACAAAGAGACAAGACTTAGGAATAAAGCTTAATAAGAAATATGTGGAACCTAAATAGAGAAAATTAAAACTATACACTATTGGCATGAAATAAAAGTTTAATAAATATAAGCACATGTAAAGTCTATCCTGGGGTGTAGTGTGTCTCTTCTTTTAGTTTTATAATCTTTTTTCCTAAATAGGGTTGATCTTGTATAAGTTTGTAACCAATCACCTTACTAACTTCTATTGATTTAATAAATTTTCAGTGCGTTTATGGTTTTTAAGTTATAAAATATTTTTACCTACAAATAATGATTTTGCCTCATCCATAGTAATTTTTGGCATACCTGATTTTGTTGCTGTTTTGTTTGGCAAGTTCTTTCATTGTGTTTCTGTGTTACCCATCTGATGATCAGATAAATATTGATCTATATTTTTCTGGTTCATTACTTTAAACTCTGAAGTTCATCTAAAATTTAATTTGTAACTTTATATAATATGAAACTTTATTCTGAATTTCTCCATACTTAGCATCTCTTGTTTGAATTCTTTTCATTGATTTGCGAATCTTCTTTTCTTATATGATGATTTCTTCTGTATGATTGCTTCTAGTATTCATGTTTCAGGCCTCTCTAATTTTGCACCGTTTGCCCTGCCTTTTCTTCTACCAGTAGTTTTAATTTCTCTATATTTGTAATATAGTACCAACAAAGCAAATCTCCTTTTATTACTATTGTAAATTATTCTTGTAGCTATTTTCATTTATTTTTCTGGATGAACTTTAAAATCACTTTTCGAAATCTTTCTATCATTAGCAAGAGAATTCTATTGGTATTTTTAAAAGAATACAAGTTATTTTTGAAATTCCTGTGGCATAGGAATTCCAGTTTTAAAGTTGACTAATCTAATCATAGCTATAAACTGAAGTTGTTTCCCTGTCTTGGCTACCATAAATTAATGCTGCAATTGATACAGGGCTACATCTATTTTTTTTTTTTTTGTTCAAAAGTCACTCTGACTGCTGTGTGGAAAATAGACCTGGGTGAGGAAGAACAGAAACAGAAAGACCAGTTTGGAGGTTGTTACAATAATGCAGGTAGATGAGAGGTGATGCTGGCCTGGACAGGGATGTAGATGAGGAAAGAAGTTCTCGGATTCTGGACATGATTTGAATATGACAACAAGAATCGCTGGTAGACTGGCTATGGAATGTGAGGAATTAGGAGGACTAATTTCTGGTGTGAGCAGCTGGGTGAAGGGTGATGCAGTCCAGTGAGATGAGAGCAGCCGGAGTTGGAGAATCAAGAGTACTGTGTTGTATATATTAATTTTGAGTTGCCTGTAGAGCAGAGATGTACGATATATAGTTCAAGGTAGAGGTGGGGGCCAGTAACGTACTGATGGGATTGAATGTCATGGGGATGGATGAGAGCCCTTTGGGGATTGAGAGAAATTTAGAGGTGGAGGTCACAAGATACAACTAAGGAAAGAGTGGGCAGAGAAGAAAAGTGAAGAGAGTTGTTCCTCACTAGCCATGTCTCAAAGAGAGAGAGATCTCGAAGAGAGTGGTGATAAGAAGCAGCCATCCAGTTTGGTAAGATGGAGGTCACACAGAGGTGTATCTAGTGTTTACAGATGAGAGAGTTAGTCAACAGCTACTTTCTTATTTAGCAGAAAAATCATATTAATATTCATTTTTATATTCCTCCTAGGTAGTTTTTGTTCTTAATTTGGGGAAAAAGGAGAGATTGAAATCAAAGCAAAGTATTATTTAAAAGGTCACTCACTGAGTTAGATGATTTTTCCAGATCCTCTATTCTTCAGATGTTTGGTGTTAATATTTAAAGTTTCTGAAATTGTATATGTAATATACATAACATTTCATTTTAAAATAGCAGCTCTGCTTTACACAGTCACAATAACTAGACAGCACATAGTCCTGTTTTTTAAAAAGAAGTCCTTTCTCCCAGTCTGTTTTCATACTTCCAATAGTTGACCACTGTTCTTAGTTTCTTATTTATGTTGTAGAGATTTTAAAATTTACATGTAATTAATTGTAAATTTTTATTCTTTTTTCCATGAAAGACAGCACACTATAATATAATCTTTTGCCCTTCTTTTACTGTTGGTTTATTTTTAAGTAAACTTTACTTAGAGAGGCAGTACATGACCATTATATATAACTTTAAAATACAAGCCAAAAAAGAAAAGGAGTATACTTACCAGAGTACCAACATGAAAACTTAAGTGTATAGTTTTCTGGATCTTTCTTCTAGCCCAGTATGTGTGGGATGTGTGGGGGTGTTTGTGTGTTTACGTGTCTGTGTGTTTGCCAAAATGTACAGCTTTTTAAAAAAAATGTTTTTCTTTAATTGTTTAATTTTTATTGTTCGGTTACAGTTTGCATTCAGTACTATTTGGTATTAGTCAAAGGCAGTTTTGTTCCTTCTGCCCTAACAAAAAACTGGAGCCTGGTACCCTAGGTTGACTGAAGATGCATGATTACTTTTCTTCCACATCAACCCCCCACTTCTATTTCTCAGGTGAACACTATTTGCCTCCCTCTAGTCTCTCTTCCACTCTCTAAGTCAGTATTTCTCCAAATGTGATCCACCACCCACCCACATGACAAGCAGCTAGGATACTTGTTAAAAATGCAGATTCTCAGACTCCTCAGACTGAATCTGACTCTCTAGGGTACTGCTCTGGAACCTGCAACAAGATCACCGGGTGATCCGACAGCTTTTATAACCTGCTAATTTTTTAGTCAGTAATCTCCATTCTATTGTTATGTGTTTTTATCTTATCTCAAATCCATGCTATATTCAGATTCCCCCAAATAATCCAAAATGTTCTCCACAGCTGGTTTGCCCAACTCAGTATCCAAAAGTGGTCGACTTGTCTATTTCTCCCTCCAGTATGTCCATTTTTCTGTGTACATGTATGAATGAATTGAACCATATCTCATTACTCAGCATCTTTATCCCTAAGAATACAGAGTGTGACAAAAGTAGGTTTACAGTTGTTTGAAAGGAAAATAATACAATAAAATAATAATATAAGAATAAACTCTGTTTTGTGTACTCACAGCTATAAACCTACTTTGGTCCTGCCCTATATATTTTTGTCTCAAAGTGTATTTTCTCTATATTATTAATAAAAGCAGCTTTTTTTTGGTTAATGTTTGTCTAATGTCCTAGGGCTGCCACAACCAAATTCCACAGACCAGGTGGCTTAAACAATTTATTTTCTCAGAGTTGTGGAAGCTAAAAGTCCAAGATTGAGGTGTCAGCAGGTTTGGTTTCTCCTGTGGCCTCTCTTCTTGGCTTGCAGACTGTGCCTTCTTGCTCTACCCTCACATGGCCTTTTCTCCATCCTCTTCTTCTAAGGACACCAGTCATACTGAATTAGGATCCCACCCTTATGACCCATTTAACCTTAGTTACTTCTTTAAAGGTGCAATCTTGAAATACATTAATGAGTAGGGCTTCAGCGAATGAAGGGGGTGGGGCATAAGTTCAGTTGCTGCTGGCCCATGACTCAGTCTGTTCACTTACTAGACCACTAATATCATTTGTCCTCAGGGCAGCCATGCCTTTAATATTTGCTTATAACTCACTGCTTCTTGCTGTAACTCTGCCTCTATATTTATTTGGAGGGCCATTTCCCTTATTTTCTGAAAGCCCTGTAGTGTATAAAAAAATGTGGTTTTTTTCCCAAGTGTTCTGCACATAGTTGTCACACTGCTGGAAGCAGAAGTTCTTAACATTCTCTTCATCTGTTTCTGATCCTGTTGCTTTTTAAGTCGTCCATTGAGCTTTTAGTTTCAGTTACTTACTTTTTCTATTTCTAGGTATTCTGTGTATTTTTTCAATTTGTTTGGTGATATCTTAGAGTCTTTTGCTCCTGACTATATTTTCAGTTCCTTCTTATTTATTTAACTTAATAGTTCTTGACCAAGGTGGTACCATTACACAGCTGTTTGAAAATTTGTGGGGGAAATTTTGGTCCTTCATTTTCCATAGAAATGATGGCATCTAGTAGGTGGAGGTTAGGGATACTGCTAAAAGTCTTACAAGGCAGGGGACAACTCCCCACAGAATTATCTGTCATAAAATGTCAAATGTACTTGCCAGGTTTTTCTTACATTGTACTTTTTCAAGGAATGTGTCCTTCTTGCCTAATTTGTGGAATATTTTTGACATAAACTTATAATACTCTTTTACAGTCTTTCAATGTCTGTAAGATAGGTAGCAATATGCCCTCTTTTATTGCCGATATTGGTCATTTCTTTCTCCCGGGGTTTTTTTTTGTTGTTACATTCAATATTATTTTTATTAGTTTCAAGTGTACTGCTTAGTGGTTAGATGACCAGACTTTACAAAGTGTTTCCCCTTGATATTTTCAGTGCCCACCTAGCTTAATACATAGTTATTATAATATTAGTGATTTTACTCCCTATGCTATCAAAAAGTTGAAAATGGAACTCCCTTATGACCCAGTGATTCCACTTCTGGATATATATTTGAGGAAACACAAAACACTAATTCAAAAGAATATATGCACCACTGTGTTACATTACAGCATTATTTACTGTAGCAAGCTATGGAAGCAACCCATTGCCCATCAATAAAAGAGTGAATTAAAAAGTGGTGGTACATATATGCAATGGAATATTACTTTACTATAAAATAGAATGAAGTCTTGCTATTTGTATTAGTATGGATGGACTTAGAAGCAGGGGTGTCTAACCTTTTGACATCTCTGGGCCATACTGGAAGGGAAAAAAGTTGTCTTGAGCTACACATTAAATACACAAACACTAATGAAAACTGATGAGCAAAAAAGGTGTTAAGTAAATTCATGATTTTGTGTTGGGCCTCATCCATAGCCATCCTGGGCTGCATGCAGCCCACAGGCAATGGGTTAGACACTCCTGAACGGTGTTAAGCTAAGGGAAATAAATCAAAAAAAGACAAATACCATTTGATCTTACACAGAGAATCTAAATAACAAAATAAACAGACAAAACTGAAACAGACTTACAGATACAGAGAACAGACAGATAGCTGCCAGAGGGGAGGGGTGTTGGGGGGCTGGTGAATAAAGTGAAGGAATTAAGCAGTACAAATTGGTAGTAACAGAATAATCACGTGGATGGTGAAGTACAGCATAGGTAGTCTTTCCCCTGTCTCATTTCTTGATCAGTCTTACTGAGAATTTATTAATTTTAGCAATGTTTTCAAACCAGTTTTTGGCTTTGTTGACTATCTCAGTTGTTTGTTTTCTATTTCTTTGTTATCTACTCTTAATAATTTAATTCAGATAACTTATTTTGGGTTTGTTTTGCTCTTTTTCTACCTTCTTAAGGTAAAAACTTAGACCACTGATTTTTTTAAACATTTCTTTTCTAATATAAACATTTAAAGCTTTAAGTTTCTCCTGAGTACTTCTCTTGCTGCATTCCACAAATTTTTAACATATTTTGTTTTCATTTCTGTTACTCTTGTGATTTCTTTGATCTAAGTGTTATTTTAAAGTGTATTGTGCAATTTCTAAAATATTTTAGATTTTCTGAATGTCTTATGTATTTCTAAACTTGATTCCATTGTAATCAGAAAACATATACTATACAATTTCAACTTTTTGAAATTTCTTTAGACTTACTTTATGTTCCCAGGTATGTTCTGTCCTGGACAGTGTTCCATGTTCACTTCAGAAGAATACATATTTGCAGATACTGAGTATATTGTTCTGTTGGGTTGGCCAAAAAGTACGGTTACATTTTTCTGCAAAAGACACTTTTCATTTTCACCAAGAACCTTACTGATTTGTATATTTTGAGTCTGTCAGCTTTCTCCTGTGTGATATAACATTGATCTTAATTAATGTCTTTATTTGATCACTATCAACTTTAACTGGTTTGGAGCATTGTCCAGTGAGAAAACTCCAGCACGAAACTTTACAAACAACTTTTGACACATTTCAAGCAGTAATAGCACCTTCTCCATATACTGCACAAATCTTTTTTTTTTTGCATTTCAGTTATGTTCTTAACTTTCTTGAAATAATAAAGCTTAATATGCCAAAAATGTTGCTTATTTTCTTCCATCTTCAATATTAAAATGGCTACACAAAAATTCACTAATTTTGATAAGTTTATTTTTTACTTTCATTTTTTTAAGATTTTATTTATTTATTTTTAGAGAGGGGGAAAGGAAGGAGAAAGAGAGGAAGAGAAACATCAATGTGTGGTTGCCTCTCACATGTACCCCCACCAGGGACTTGGCCCACAACCCAGGCACGTGCCCTGACTGGGAATCGAACGGGCAACCCTGTGGTTGGTAGGCCCACACTCAGTCCACTGAGCTACACCAGCCAGGGCTGATAAGTTTTGTTTTTTAAATGCAGGCTGATATGACAGCTGTCACATATAATCTAACAAAATTGTTTTGAAGGAAGTTACAGACAACTAAGCACTACTAGAGCGATCTAATGGAAAAAAAACAAATGAATTTTTTGGCGAACCCAATATAATGTCTGTTAGATAATTGTGGTTGATAGTGTAGCTGACATATTTTATATTGTGTGTGTATGTACTTGTTTTATCAATTACTGAGAAAAGAATGTTAAAATCCAACCATGATTGTGGATCTATTTTTTCTTTGACTTCTGACAATATTTGCTTTCCTCCCTTTTGAAACTCAGTTAATAGCAGGTTCATTTCATTCATACTTGTATTTGGGAATATTATATTCTCTGACGGATCAACCCTCTGTGTTTCTGAAATTTCCCACATCTTTTGTAATATATTTCATTTTGAAGTATCTTTTGTCTGATACTAATATAGCCACACCAAGTTTTTTTATGATTATTGTCTCCATGGTTTATTTTTTATTTCCTCTCAATTTTAGCATCTCTATGACTGTGTTCAAAGTGTGTCTCCTGTAGTCAAAATATAATTAGGTTTTAATTTTTAAATGAAATCTGACAATCCCTGCCCTTTAATTGGAGCATTGAGACTATTTGTATTTCATTATTGATATAGTTAGACACAAATCTTCCATTTTGCTACTTGTTTTCTCTTTTTCTCATTTGTTTTGTTTGTTTCTCTTTTCTTTATTTTCTGATTTCTTTTTGGTTAATATTGTTTCATGTGCTAAAAAGTGTAAGAATCTTACAAAAGTATAATTAGTATAATTTCATTCACTACTAGTGTTATCCTTTGTGCTATTGTGCTATATATTTACTATATTTTAACTTATACATCCATAACTCATTATTACTTTTGCTTTAAATTAGTATTTACCTCAGAACTAAGAACAGAAAATAGTGTTTTATGCTTATGTATACATCTCATTTCCAGTTCTCTTCATTCTCTTGTGTACATCTAAGTTCCATGCAGTGACATCTCCCTTTAACTTAAAGAACCTTTTTTCTTCAGCAGTTCTTTTTGTGAAATTGTGCCGTTCGTATATTCTTTCAGCAAGCTTTTTGTTTGTTTGTTTGTTTGTTTGTTTGTTTGTTTTTAGTACTGTGAAGGTGTTCTGTTGTCACCTGACCTTCATTGTTTCTGAGGAGACGTTAAGTATCATTCATTTCTCTGTTTCATAGTATGACGTGTTTTTTCCCCCTTGCTTATTTATTTGGGCTTTTAGTATTTTATTTATAATGTGTCATGGCATGATGATTTTATCATGTTTGGGGTTCTATAAGCTTTTTCAATCTGTTGATACAGGATCTTTCCCATAAAACTTAGATAGTTTTTGGCCTTTTTTCAAGCATTTTTCTGCAGCATTCTCTCTCCTTCTGAGACTCCAACTGCATATACATCATACTATTTTATGTTGTCCCATGTGTCATAGAGGCTCTGTTCATATTTTTCGGTCTTTTTTTAAAGTTCCTATTTTTTGGTAATCTGTCCTTAAATTCACTGCTTGTTTTCTCTGTGGTTTCTAATGTGCTGTTGTCCAATCAATAACTCCTCATTTTAGATATTATAACTTTTTGGTTGTAGAATTTTTAGATTATTTGTTTTTTATTGTTTATATTTTTCAGCAAAGATTCCCAGCTGTTCATTCATTGTGTTCTTCTTTACATTATTGAACATTTTTATTACTGCTGTCTTCAGTCCTTTTCTTCTATTTCAGTCATTTTGGGTCTCTTCAAGGTCTTTTCTATTGATTGCTTTTTTCTCTTGAATATGGGTTGGTTTTTCCTGCTTTTTTACATATCGACTAATATTTTTTAAGTGTATGCAGAATGGCTGATAGTTGTAGTTAGTCTGGTTTTGTATCTCCTTTGCAAGATGTTGAGTCTTGTTCTGATTGGCAGTTGAACAACTGGGAGATTTTTATTCTGCCAGCCTTGTTTTAGTTTAGTGTAGTTCTATTTTGGTTTTATGTTTAGTCCTGTGGTGTGACCCTTCCTCTAGGGTATGGTTCTTCCTTATTCATAAGGTATGAGCTTATTGAGATTTCAACTGAATGCCCAAGGAGCTGGACTTGGAATCTACTGTGATCTCTCCACTCTAGCTAGTATCTCCCAGCACAGTGTGCCCTTGGGTACTTGTTTACTTCTTCACCAAACAAGTCCCTTTTCTGTTTTCCACTCTCACTCTGTGTATAGGTGTGGATGGTTCTCTTTTGCACCAATCTCTTCTTTCCAGTAGTCTGTCCCACAAATTGCCTCATGAACCCTGAACTCAAATCTATACCTCTTTGGCTTTCTGACACCGCTGTACTGTGCTTGGGTTCCAATTTCTTGACCCTTAGTCCCTGAAATCTACTCAGGCAGAAAGTCAGGTCAAATGTGGTGCTTACTTTAAACCCCCCCCCATAAATCATTACAGCTTTCCACTGCCTATTGTTCCATTCAGTGTCTGTAAACAGTTAGTTCATATATGTTTTCCAGTTCTGTAGTTGTTTACTGAGGAAGAGGAAGTCTAATAACAGTAAGTCTGTCATGGTCGGAAGTCTTCTGAACCTATGTATTCTTAATGTTCTTTGTAACACCGAGATGAAGAATCTATATTGTAAAAAATTACATGTAGAAATCATTTATTTTGGGATTACAAATTATTTTTCAGCCTTACTGTGGTAGTTTCTAGAAGCACTTCCTTTTTAACCTCTTGTATATTTTTTTTGTTGTTTTTCAATCCATCATATATTCCCCATAAGCTATTAAATGATGGTGGTTTCCAAGGTCTCTTTGTATGCTTCACACTGAATGTATGTCTCCATGTGCAGTGGAGCTAAAAGATGCATGGTACGTTTCCTGCTGTACTTCATCACTGTTGTCTACCAGATTGGATACTGCACTTTTGAAATAGGTCTAGCTCATTTGAAGAGTATTATATATTTTTATTTTTTAATATTGTTTTTAAATTTGTCTTGACATGTTATGCTCCTTCAGTTAAGGCGATTTTCCTTTCACTTGTTGTATGTAGGTACATTCATATTGATTATTCCTATATTCCCTTGTACCCCCTTTATTTTCCTGTACTTGGTATGAAATGGTTTCTATGAAATCCAGATGTATTTATCATAAACAAGTACAAGCACTGACAATTTTATTATGTCTTCTAGTGTGGTTTTGTTACTGCATTTTTCATTGAAATATGTACTTCCCCTGCTGCCATATATTATAGTTAAGTTATGTATATGTGTAATAAATGCACACCGATGGGCAGAAGTAGGTTTACAGCTGTTCATATGGAAAAAGGAATGCAGGTTATGAACATTACAATAGTTTTATTAACTCAAAAGAATGTCACAAAGGCAAAAAAAAAACCTGTTTTTGCCCATGCTGTGTGTGTGTGTGTGTGTGTGTGTGTGTGTGTGTGTATCTGTATATATAAAATTTATTTCAGGATAGGAATAGGAGCATTACAAAAATATTTATTATAAAAAGTAGGCATTGGTCTGATAATGTTAAGAACCATTGCTTTAAACATGTCAGCATTTACTTTTACTATAGTCTGTGTCTGATCAATCCAATACCTGAGGTCTTTGGATCTGATTCTACTGGCTGTACTTTATGGTACCCTATTTTCTTATGTCTTTCATGATTTTTTTAACCACTTGTATTTTTTGAATTTTTATCTATTGGGATTCTTTGACTCCTGGCTTGCTTGAAATGTGCATTTTTTTCCCAAGGACTTTTGTGTGTGTGGGTGTGTTTGTTTTGTCTTGTGCCTGGAAGTACTTGTACCCAGTGGGAGCCATTAATAATAACCTACAGCTCAGGCCACATCCACACTTGAGCCGCAGCACCACACCATGCACAGTCTGGGTCGTGGTTATAAGTTCTAAGGGGAGATGTGTTTTCTCTTCTTCCTGTGTTGAGGATAGAAAAATTTTCATGCCATCCCTTTCTTCTGTCAAGTTTTTTGGTTTTGTTTTTTCATTTATCTTTACATTTGGAGTACAGTTTGTGAGGAGGGTTTCTAGCTCTACCGGGCAGGGTATCTTATTAGACTTCCAACTTCCAGACAGGTTCTAGGCTCTGTTTCCTCCATTGTCCCTTTTACAACATCAAAGCTTAAAGGCATTACTGGGCATTACCTCACAGGCATCTACAGCTACCTCCAAGGCAGAGTTTGTTTCAGTGCCCTACTTTTACCACCTGAGTTTTTGGCTTTCATTTTATTTTTCATTTCTAAGCTTTCCTTACATGTTTGCCTGATGAAAAGATACATTTTTAAAATATTTTCTCCAGGATTTTTTGTTGTTTTTTAGTGGTACAATAAGAGTATTTTCAT
The DNA here is from genome assembly GCA_004024845.1 of Tonatia bakeri. Taxonomy (NCBI): domain Eukaryota; kingdom Metazoa; phylum Chordata; class Mammalia; order Chiroptera; family Phyllostomidae; genus Tonatia; species Tonatia bakeri. Next base: position 23,015 of record PVIA01000002.1, read on the forward strand.
ATGCTACTTTCACAAGAATACAATTCATTGATTTTTTTGTATGACTAATTTTTTAAAGCTTTTCATTTTTGCTGATGTGAGTATTTAGAGTATTTGGTCATATTCTTCAGCCTATAATGGCAAGATATTTTTATTTCTAGACATTGACTAGGATGATCAATTCAATGAGCTTGTTCATTTCTCTGCTACTTACCTCCTTTCAGTCAGTGCCTTTAGCGTTTGTCCACCTGTTAAACTATATCAAGTGAAAGTACTGTTAAAATTGTCCTTTTAGCAAAAATTTATTCTAAAAGAAACAAAAAGGACTTCTGGCCAAGATGGAAGCATAGGTAGATACACTGTGCCTCCTCACACAACCAAAAGAAGGACAACAACATATTTAAAAACAAAAGACAACCAGAACTGACAGAAAATCGAACTGTATGGGAGTCCAACAACCAATGAGTTAAAGAAGAAATATTCATTCAGACTGGGATGAGGGGCGGAAACAGGCAGCTGGAGTAGAGAGGACTCACAGCAAAGCAGCAGCTGGCAGACTGGGTGGTCCCACATTCCCATGCAGATAACTGGGAGGAACAACCAGGAGACAGACCATGCAACCCAGGGCCCCAACACAGGGAAATAAAGCCTCAAACCTCTGATTGAAAACACTCGTGGGGGGTGAAGCTGCAGTGCAAGCGCCTCCCAACCTCACAGGAGAGTTCGTTGGAGGGACCCACATGGATCCTAGAACATACACAAACCCATCCACCCGGGAATCAGCACCAGAAGGGCCCAATTTGCTTGTGGGTCGTGGGGGTAGAGACTGAAAACCAGCAGAGAGCAGAGCAAGTGGCACTGTTCCCTCTTGGACCCCTGCCCCACGTACAGCATCACAATCCAGGGACGTGATTGCCCTGCCCCTATGAACACCTAAGGCTCCGCCCCTTACCACTTAACAGGTGCACTGAGACAAAAAAAAAATGGCCCAAATGAAAGAACAGATCAAAAAGCTCCAGAAAAAATACAACTAAACAACAAACAGATAGCCAACCTATCAGATGCATACTTCAAAACACTGGTAATCAGGATGCTCGCAGAATTGGTTGAATGTGGTCACAAATTAGAGGGAAAATGAAGGCTATGAATAGTGAAATAAAGGAAAATGTACAGGAAACCAGCAATGACAGGAATGAAACTGGGACTCAAATCAATGGTTTGAAGCAGAAGGAAGAAAGTAACATTCAACCAGAACAGAATAAAGAAACAAGAATTCAAAAAATGAGAAGAGGCTTATTAGGAACCTACAGGACATCTTTAAACGTTCTGACAACCAAATCATAGGGGTGCCAGAAGGAGAAGAGGAAGAGCATGAAATTGAAAACTCATTTGAACAAATAATGAAGGAGAACTCCCCCAATCTGGCAAAGGAAATAGACTTTCAGGAAGCTCAGGAAGCTCAGAGGGTCCAAAGAAGTTGGACCCAAGGAGGAACACACCAAGGCACATCATAATTGCATTACCCAAGATTAAAGATAAGGAGAGAATTTTAAAAACAGCAAGAAAAAAGGAGACAGTTACCTACAAAGGAGTTCCCATAATACTATCAGCGGATTTCTCAAAAGAAACCTTGCGGGCAAGGAGGGGCTGGGAAGAAGTATTCCAAGTCATGAAAGGCAGGGACCTACATCCAAGATTACTCTAACCAGCAAAGCTGTCATTTAGAATGGAAGGGCAGACAAAGTGCTTCCCAGATAAGGTCAAGTTAAAGGAGTTCATCATCACCCAGTCCTTAATATGTGAAATGTTAAAGGGACTTATCTAAGAAAGAGAAGATAAACAATATGACCAGTAAAATGACAACAAACTCACAGCTATTAACAACTGAACCTAAAAACAAAAACAAACTAAGCAAACAACTAGAACAGGAACAGAATCACAGAAATGGAGATCACATGGAGGGTTATCAGGAGGGAAGTTGGAGAGGAAGAGAGGGGAAGAGGTACAGAGAATAAATGCCATAAATGATAGGTAGAAAATAGACAGGGGGAGGTTAAGAATAGTATAGGAAATGTAGAAGCCAAAGAACTTACATGTACAACCCATGGACATGAACTAAAGAGGGAGAATGCAGGTGGGAAGGGGTGTGCAGGGCAGAGGGGAATAAAGAGGGGAAAATGGGACAACTGTAACAGCATAATCGATAAAATATATTTTTAAAAAATTCTAAAAAATATTATATGATGCCATCCTCTCCAACTGGGTAACAAATTTCCTTCTTGTCATAGAAATATATTGTTCACTCTTTGATTCTTGAGTGTGAGAATAATATGCATGTATCTCAGATATTACCTTATGTAAAGACTCACGATCTGAGTTACAGCTTATCCAGTTAATTTCACCATCATGGTTAAGAGTCGGAGTTGCTGTTGTCTTTGTATTTGTGTTCTTATTCTTCTAACAATTGTGAAACATCTTCTGGCAGTTTTTTTCTATTTGCCATTAAGGATAGAAAATGAAAAATTCTGAATTATCAACTGTGTTCAATGCAAGATTAAAAAGAAAAAAGACTACAAAGGATTGCTGTCTCCTGAAGTCTTTCACATCTTCTGGGAAAAGCATACAATACTTGGGGCAATGCAGTGTGGGAACTGATGTTGAAATAGTATTATCCAAACAACCTTTTCTCTTTTCACCATACCTGCCAGGATATTTTTCAAGATTTGGTAAAAAAAAAAATAGAAGAATTATTCAGTAACTGTTTCTCTTGTCTTACTGAGAGAATAAACCAAATTCTTCATGTAAATTTCTACCAGTCAAAAATCAAAGGGTGACCAAAGGAGATGAAAACTCTATGATTGAAATACTCAAGTAATTGGCTTTAAGACAATCCAATTTAGATATGTACAATATGCACTCATAAATTTGTTGATGTGTAGAATCCAGTCCTAATGGGTAACTTTAAGAGTATTTGGACGTGTGTAAACAAGTCTGTCTCTTTCCAGGGACCTATCTGCTCTTCTCATACCTCCACCTTCAGTTTTTACCTCCATCCTTGGTTGACAGCTGTCTCCTTTTATATAAGTGGCCACATGTTCACATGTTAAAATATTCAAATGGGGAAACAAGACTTCCTTAAGGGAGCAGTGATCAGAGAAAAGGTCTGCAGAATTCCTTAGCAGCATGACCATCAAGCTCTAGTCACATAAAAGGCTGGATGACATGAAGGACAACTGCAGACAGTAAGGAGGAGGGGAGAAGTAGCCCCAAGGCCAAGAACACCTTATATGACTTTACCTTATGCTTTAATTTTCAAAATCAGACCTGCGGAGAGGAGGTAATATCACAGTTTATGGAGTTATCCAGATGTAGTAGCAATTTTCCTTGTTCAGTTGTCACCTACCTACCTACGTGACGAACAGTTTAAGAACTGCTGATTCTTGGTGAAGGGCAGAATAAAGTGAGTCACAGAAAGAGCAGTTGGGCTGGGGGGGAGTGGACATAGGTCATTTACTTCTCATCTGTACCTCATCATTTTCCTCTGCAGCAGCTGGTGTTGGAATAGATCAAATTTATTGATCATTAGAGCCATTCCTTGATGATTTCAGCACATTAGTTTTAACTCCTATGATTCCTGAGTAAGTATAGAGAAGGTTTGGCACAATCTCCTTTTGCCTTTTGCACATGAAGTAATCCTGAGGGTCTATTTTAGATAGATCCTGCAAAACAGTGTGCCATAGGACAACAGGTCCCTTATAAAAATTTTTACGCTATTCATATAAATTTTGTTTAGATGGATAGTGTACACATAGTTCTCACTAATTCAGTAATATAGCAACAATTCAGTAGTAACATTAATTTAGTAGTATAACAATAAGGAGGCTTTTTGACACTCAATGTTCATAGAAACTCATACTACCAACATTATTACTTTCATCAGAGATGACTCAGTCATGGTAACTTCCTTCAAAGCTTTGCATTACCCATTTGACTAAATAATAATAATAATAACAACAATAATAATAACAACTCATTTGGCTAAAACTAAAGTAGCATCATCTTTTAATCTGCCCTCTTTTGCCTCCAGCTTGCAAACAGTCAGTTTCCACACCTAGAACTGCTGTCTAACCTTCTTCTGCATAGTTCCTCCAACACGCTACTGAAATTGATTCTTGACCTGTGTACAAGCTCTTCAAAATTTCTCTATTGCCACTCCTTTCTGTGTTCTAACAGGAGTATGTGTGATAAAATGGCACATTTTTATTTTGCAGTTATTATCTGTATACCTAAGATTTTTCTTAACACCTAAGTAATTTTATTTATTATGTATTTAAATTCTTTCATATACTGTTTGGATATTTACATTCACTTCTCCAGATACAAACTGTTGCTTCACATATAAAGTAATCATGACAGAATTCCCGTTTTGAAATTTCTTGTGCTTCTAGCCAAATGTTTATTAGCAGTAAAAAAAAATTTCAGGGTGCCATCAAGAAAAAGATACCACTGTAGAAAGGCTTGTGAAATCATGCCAACCATAAAAATAAGGCTGTTTTACAGAGCCACAGCCTAAAAGAAATCACGTGACGAGCAAGAAAATTCCCCGTAGAAGTTGACACAAAAGCGGTCGTGGAATTGTGTCTCATGGGCTGACCCAGTGCTCATTTACAGTGCACGTCACACCCCTGGCTCTGGCGAGTGTGAAATGGTCTGGTGAAAAGCAAGCGGCATAGAAGTTTTATCTTTTCAGCATTGCTGCTATCATAGATAATTGAACCAATGTTTTCAGATTGCATATTATGATCTGATTCTTCCATCTAAGCAGATATCTAGTTTTGATCATGTCAGGATAAATTAAATATTAAATGCCTTTCCTTTCCTTCATATTTGAAACCAGCACTAACCTTCTAAAAATACACTATACCTGAAGGTCAGTGTGACCAAAGATGGTAGATAAACTGACCTAGGTTTCAACAAGAATTGAAACCTACAGTTTGGATAGTTACAACACTGCCACTTCAAAAATGCACATGGCTTTTATTCAGTGCACGTTGTCCTGACCTGCACATTCCTCCCGGTTGTGTTGAGATCATTGCCTGCTGCCTGTGAGACAGGTTCTGTTTCCCAACACACTTTTTGCTCCCAAGAAATTGGAAAGCATTGAGTTATCTATGTTAGTACATTTTTCTTCTTGTTTTTTCTACTTTTCCATTAGCCAGAACAGATTACCTGTCTGGGATGGTTCTTGTCGCTTAAATGTGAGATAACATTTCTATTTAAAATACAGATTTAACTTTTGACCCAGAATTCATTAATAAACTATGGTACAAAGTGGAAAAGTCTCAACAAAGGTTTTTGTTCCATGATAATTGCCACAAACTCTACCAACTACTTTTAAACACGATGGAATGAAATATAAAAATGTCCGGCTTATAATTGTACCTGATGGAAGTGTCCTTACATGAAAAAGACTCCCTTTGCCCCCATTTCTCCAATGATTTCTGGTCCCTTCCATGTCCTCTTTTTAAACTGCTGTGTGTTCCATCCCTACTTCTCTTGGTACCCTGCATGCCACTTATTACATATCCGTCCCCCACATTTTCCATCTTCCCTTGTTTTTATGAAATGATGAAAGGTTTGTGAATAGAACTATTACTGTATTTTAGCTGATTTTCAAGATACTCTGGTGCATTTTTAGCTTGGTATTACAATATAGATGACAGTCTATGGCATTAATCAGAAAGTATCCAAGAACTAATAAACAAACATAAGACAATCCAAAAAGCAGTCAGAAGACATTGCCAAACAAGATAAAATATGTAACTATGTATCTTGCCATTCAGCTAATGATTCACATACATTTCATTAGGATCTAGTACAAAGTTGTACATATAGTAAATATTAAGTGCCTGTATTTTCCTGTTTTTCATTTGAATTTATGAAAATTATTGCATCAGTATTATAAGTAGTTGAATCCACTAACAGATAAGGTACTGAGATAATTTCTCATCATGGAACCACATAATTCATGAAGTTAGAACAGTAGTTAGTAAGTTAAAAACAAACAAACAAAAAAACCACACTCTTTGAACTCAGTACAGATCCCAGATAACTTTAGTAAATGATCTGAAAACTGAAGTTTGGAGTAGACAGACTATTCAATTTTACTGCCAGAAGTTCTAGAGTTTGAATGCACATTAGTTCCATGCCAGAACAGACTGGCCGTTGCTTACTATGAGGAGAACTAGGCAATACAGAACCATCCAAACATCTATCATTTACCATGCACCAGAAAGAACAGAATGGCAATTACAGTGATTAAATTTTGCTTTTTAAATATAACATTGCAAACTTACTCTGAAGGTTGTAGACCACCTATTATGGACTTGCTTATGCTCTAAGTATAGAAGACAGAGTGAGAAATAGTTACTTTATCAGTGGCACTCTTTTAGACAATGTGATCTTAGTATTAGAACTTTTAAAAATCCCATGGCTAGTACATTTTATTAAAAGCAGAGATGTTATTATTGTATCTACATACATAAGAAAGTAATTTTCTACTTCAAAGCCAACAGAATTTGGCTATTAGGAGAAATGTTTAAATGAGTATATCCATACTAAACAAGTGTAAATGCTTTTGAAAACTATTTTAGATGGAGGCAACAGAAGGTGGAGAATTAAAAGAGTTGTTATGGGAAATCAATAAAAGTTAATTGGTAATGATGGTTGAAGTTTAGAGAAAGCATCAATAGATTCAAGAGCTATAAATTATCACCCATTCTGATGACATGGGTGACTACACATTGAACCCATCTTTGATTGATGAACTAAGAATTGAATAATGGCCTCAGAAAAAGAAATCACTTCCGAAGCCAAACTCAGTAGATTTACAGTGTTTTCCTCCCAGAAATAAGCAAGGATTGGTGATGGTAAAAGGTTGTGGGTTCTTGTGCTACCACGGTCAGAAATTTTAGGGAGTCATTTTTCGTTCCCAGTAAGGAAATGAAACATACATACTTACCTTTCCTCTCCTTTCTTTCTGCCTTCCTTCCTCCTTTCCTTACTGCCTCGTTCCCTCCCTCTCTTCTTCCTTTCTTTTCTTTTTCCTTTTTGAGGCATCAGTGATCTGTTGAAACAGTATTTTGGGAGATGTATTTACTTGTTTGAACCACATTCTTCATGGCTGAGATTATACAATAATTCCTTGGTAAGGTTGTTGGTACAGAACCTGGGTTTGTACACAGCTCTGGTTCTCAAGGTGCTTCACACTTTAGTCTCTTGGAAAGCTTTGTTCGAGCAAAAAAGAAAAAGAACTTACAGACACGGACATCAGTGTAGTGATCGTGGGGAGAGGCATGGGGGGAGGTGGGAGAGGATGTAAGGGGGATAAATGGTAATGCAAAAAATACAATAAAAAAATCTATTTTTTAAAAAGTACTGATGATGCCTAGAGCTCTGCCTTGGAGATTCTGATTTAATTGGTCTGGAGTAATACACAAGCATTAATATTTTTTAAAAGCTTTAAGATGATTCTAGAACTATTCAGTATGCAGGTTCATTGTCAGATGACTAACAGTAATAATGAATATCAAATTAAAAAACGGAAGTGAAGATTTATGATTGTTTTTCTTTTTAATTACACAAATAATAAAGAGATTCTTATTACTTAAAAAAGAAACCACTAAAATTTATGAAGTAAAAATGAAATTCCCCTTTACCTTACTAACTCTTTTCTTCACCAGATGTAACCACCGTTAATTTGTGGTTTATCTTTCCAGTGATTTTTCTGTGCATTTAAAAATGCATACAACTACTTATAAATAGTGTTTTTACAACAAATAAGATTATATTACATCTATGTATTATTTAGTGGTTTGTTTTTTTCTCTTTTTAGGAGATCTTTCCAAGTCATTACAAATAGATCCACCTCATTTTTAAAATATTCTTTTATTCACTCCTTTTGATGGCTACAGTGTTTCTTGGTATGAATGTACTTTAATCTCTTTTTCATTTCCATATATTTACAATTTAGTGGTAAGGAATATGGACTCTGGTCCTGGCTGGTCAAGCTCAGTGGATTAAGCACAGGTCCGCAAACCAAAGGGTCACAAGTTCAATCCCCAGTCAGGGCACATGCCTGGGTTGCAGGCCAGGTCCCCAGTAGGGGGTGCAAGAGAGGCAACCACACATTGATGTTTCTCTCCCACTCTTCTTTCCTTCCCTTCTCTCTAAAAATAAATAAATAAAATCTTTTTAAAAATCTGGCTGGCATAGCTCAGTGGATTGAGCACGGACTGCGAACCAAAGCATCGCAGGTTTGATTCCCAGTCAGGGCACATCCCTGGGTTGCAGGCCACGGCCCCCAGCAACCACACATTGATGTTTCTCTCTCTCTTTCTCCCTCCCTTCCCTCTCTAAAAAAATTAAATAAATAAAATATTTTAAAAAAGAAAGAATATGGACTGTGTAGCCAGACTACTGTATTTTATTATAAGCATTTATTATTATTGTTAGTATTATCGTTTAATTTTTCTATTTTTTGCCAATTTGGACAATACTGTAGTTAATATCTTAGTACCCAAATCATTGTGCTTACTAGTGAATATTCCCACAGGGCCAATGGCTGGAGGTAGAGTTGCTAGGTCAGATGGTTATGTGTATAAGTATTTTGAAATATGTCAAATGGCCCTCCAAGAGAAGCCGTCTCAGTATGCATTTTTCCAATAATAGAAAACCCAAATGCAGTATTTATTTCAAGGCCTAATGGGACCATCTGCACACAGTGTGACTATACAGGCTGACTAAAGCGTCAAGTTGCTTTATTTTGATTGGGATTTCATTGAGTCAGTTTGATAACTCTGACTGTAGCATGTCAGCCTGATATTCTGATTTACAGTCATAAACAGGTGACTAAGGGGAATGGAAAATTATTTACTTTTTAGACAAAATATTTTGATACAGAAAGTGCAAGAGGGGTAGAAATAAAACTGGGCAGTGATAGTGAAAAGTCTGGACCGGACTAGTTTCAACCTTTAATCTCACAGAAAGAAGTGCACTTCCCCACAGCCTGGTAACGGAGCAGAAACCCAAATCTGAAGAAAGCTCTACTTCAAATCTGTGTGTGTGTGTTGGTGTTTTAAATTCAGGGCCCTATATATTTTTAGGCTTACATATAGTAAATTTACATCAATGTTGTTAGGTGCATAATTAAAATACAAGTGAAATTTATTATTTTCAATTAAGATTTCCTTCTATAGAAACTGAATCCCAATATTTTCATCAGTACAAGTAGATATTGTAATACTTCATAGGATTTGGGGGAGGACTAATTATATAACACATTCAAAACCTTTTATACATGGTGTGGAACATAGTAAGCTCTCAATAAATTGAGCCTATTATCATTTCTGTTATTGTCATTTTAATTCTGTTAACATGTTCAGCCCTGTTGTGTATAGATCTTTTCATTTTTAGCATTAAAGTAATTGAGGGGGATATGGACTTCTGTATTTCAAAAGATACAAATAAATAATTTTTGTATTACATGTGTACTTGTTCCATAAGAACCTTTTTATAAGAACATAGAATCACCACTAATAATTTTGAAAACTGAATACTATTCTTACCACTGTACTTAGGAAGAATCCAAAACAGTTTACTTAAGTGTTTTATTATTTAATTGGCTTCTGGTCTTAGGAGTTTGGATGTAAGAAGGAGGAAATTAAAAAAAGCATAAATTCACATAAAGAATAGGTTGCTTTGATAGAGGTCAGAAAACATGTGCACTGTCTTGAAAGGCATTTCCAGGTCTGTGATTCATCAGAGTTTTCTAACTCTTCTCACGATATGTTGGAGCAGATTGTGTACTGTGAGCAAACTATACCAAGTACAAATTTAGATTGTTTGGGAGATACCAGAACAAAATGGGGCATTCATCTGGAAGGTTGGTCTTAGAATCTTTCTCTCTTACCCTCAGGAAATACAGAGTGGGCAGATTGCTTATAGAAGCTAAACTCTGGATCTTTCCTTTTCGTGATCTTTCTCAGGTTCTCCGATGGCATTTCTGCCCATCCACCTCCCACTGCCATCAGACTTTGATCCAACACTCCCCATGTTTGGTTGACTGACACACAGTTGAATTAGATAACAAGTGTTCAGACACATTAGAATTGAAAACTATAGACTTGATGAAAATTATTAGTATTATTAGTTCTGAATTTTAGTGAGACCATATCAAGATTAAAATGATAAACAATCTCTTCAGAGTCAGTTATCGTTTTCCCAAAGTAGTTTCCAAAATTCTTTCCAATGTTGTTTTTTTTTTAGCCCCTCTGTCCTCCCATTGGGAAACTGCATTTTTTTTTCCTCTCACTTTTCTTTTCCAGAGATTTTTATGTGCTTCTTTCCAGTATTCACTCCTTCCCTTCTGTATCTTGCAGTTTTTGTCCACTCCGTGCTCTCTCCCTGATACTGCTTTACTTACTGTTCTTTTAATATATCTTTTCTCTTGAAAAGCTTACAAATCTTATTCTTATTCTTAATGCCTCCACCAAACCCAAAAAAATACAGATTTAAGTTTCCAAATTCTTATTAAACTAATACTTTACAAATACTTACATGCACCTAAGTTACATTTTTATCCACTACATTTCTAGACAGGCAAATCTGGCTCTCTATCTGTGGTATTACCCCTCTGGCCAATTTTTAAAAATCACTTTTGGGATCCAGGGAAAATACACAGTTGATGAATTGTTTCATTTAAGCTATCGAGGTATTTAAAAATCAGTGTTTCTATATGTCTGTATAATCTAGTGGTCTTCAGTTGAGCTCAGTTCTGTTATTGCTGATGTAAGTCACTTGTTGGGTGTTCTAGACTCCCAAAATGGTAGGTTTTCCAAGGACTTTATTTTAGGAGATCTGAATTCTGATTTCCTAATCAGAGTTTCCATTTTTATTATGAAATCCTGAAAACTTTGGATATATTTTGATTAACCTATTAATTAATGTACATTTGGGGGCTTAGTTTATAAAACTCATAATTACTTTTTTCATAATGTAATTAAATATTCCTAAAGATGTAAATCTAAAAGATTCATTTTTATTTATTTTGCAATTTTAGATGCTAATATAATAATTGTTGGCTTTCTTCTTTCATTTAAAAATTTTGATATTCTTTTAAAAAAGTGGTTCCAATATGATTATTTCCCATCTTAAACATCCTATAAAAAGTAATATAGAATTAGAATTGTATATTACTCTCTTTAGAATTAAAGAGAGTAACAATTCTCTTTGGAATTAAAGTATAAAGTAATTCTGTGAAGAATTTGATAACCTTCTAAGATAATTTGAACATTTTGTTTATTTTTATCTTTATGTTCAATATATGAGAAAATATCCTTTGTGCCACTGGTTCATCATTTTGTAAAATACCTAACATTAGTTGGGTTATCAAAATACATACAGAGTATGGTTTATTTGTATGTAGTCTTTTGCTTGTCTGTGCCCTTATACAAGGATGGGCAAAAGTATGTTTACAGTTGTAATATAAATAAATAGTACAATAAATAATAACACAAGAATAAACTCTTTTGCATATGTATACATACTTTCGCCCTCCCCTGTATTTTGTAAGCTTGTAGCTACACACATGCACACATGTCATTTTTATGTTCACACCACAGTGTAATTCATTCAAACCCTATTTGGAGAGGTGTGGAGAGTGAGCCTGGGAGACTAGTGCCACATACAGCATATGTGGAGCATGTGGTCTGGTAGCCTTTGTGAGCCGGGAGGTAACTGAACATTTCCATTTTGGTGTCAGTCCTTTGGGAAGGAAGGGGTTTCATAATGGTTTGTGATCTGCACTCTTAGTAAGAGTGATTGACATTGAGTGATTAAATAGAAGAGAATAAATACCACTCTTTCCTTTTAAAGGCTGAGCATATATATGCACTGAATGCAAATCTTGTCAGAGTGGAAGGCCGTCTGCCCTAATGATGGCACATATCTGAAAAGATGGGGTGTGGGGGTGAATCAACTGTCCAAGTCAAAATGCAAGGAAACCAAAATTATATAGTATCCTTAAAAATAACTTTTAAAACCCAAATGTAATGGTTAATGCACATGTAGAATATGATGGAAGACCCCATTTGTGAAAGTGGAATCCTGACATCAGGCCCATGGTAAATGAGTGGGCAGAATGGTTCCCTAAATTGGATAAGGCGTGTATACCACAGTGGCTGATGAAATTGATGTGTCCGCGGGAGAGCCTGCTCTATTACTGCAGCCTTTAACCCATTTTCCCTTTCTTTGAAAATGAGCTCCTAAGTGGATGTTATCCTCAAGAAAGTGAATTTAAGTCAAAGGAGATACTTTATAGATGAGCTAATTTAAGAATTCACTTACCTGTTATAAAAGAGAACTATATGGGAAAACATTATTATAAGTAATGTGGTTACTTTTGAAAGATGGTATTTTTGAAAGATGCTTTTTAAGTATTATTTTGGAGACCTGAATTTCCAGCATTAGTGATTTTTATTCTTTAATTTTGCATTATCTTTTAAAACACATAACTGAGACAATAGTGAAACTTCATTGTAGTTTTAGTTACAAAGACTTATTTATTCTATTAAGGCATGTAATTACACAATAAATAATTTAACTAGAAAAAGAACTGTCTTGGTTTTTCCTTTTAATTTTTGATAATATATTTTTCCCCTAAGTAAAATACTTGTTAATATTGCAAAGAATAAAAGGCCATCTTGTGAATTCATTATTCCAGCGTCTATTAGGTACCACTGATGACTGGAGAGGCAGGCTATAGTTTTCCTAGTTTTTGCCAAGTAAAAATTTTACTCTTTATAACATATCCCAGAAAATAAAATACCAAGTATCCTACATATACCGCTTAGTAGATTAGTATTAGCTTACTAGTTTGTCTTTGAAATATATGGTAATGTAAGTTATTACTTACATTACTGCTGTTCTCACACAAACATCTAATTACAGTTATTTTGTTGTCATAATATTCTTAAGTTGACTCTCAGTTACCACTTATTTTGCTCTTTTCTTAAAACTCTGTGACCTATTGTTTGCTTTATAATGAGAATTATGGCATCATCAGTGTATTTGAAAATACATGTAAAATAGAAAGTCCTTAAGATATTTCATTTAGATCCAAATCAATAAGCAAATTCTATGCTCAAAAAGTAGATTAAAAACATTTGTAGTTGTCAAATTTTATTTTCTCCACTTTTTATGTTTTGTTGTTTTTAATATAAAATTTTAGAAGAAAATCTGACTGAAATCGAGCATCTATCTCCCAAATAATTTAACTTGTTCAGCTTTTAGAAGCAAAGTCAAATTTTCAAACATCTAATACAAAGCTATGCACCCAGTGTGCACTTAAATACTAAGGAGGGCTTTATGTTTATCTCAATTTAGAATAATGACCTGAGGAGAAAAGAATTTCTTACAGAAGGCAAGGAAAGTAAATTCTTTTCATCGCTGAACTCTTCCAACCTTTTTAAATCCAGCCTAAGTAGTTAGAAGCTTTGTTTTATAGCATTCTTCTGGGTCAGATACTTACCGTATTGCTCCAAAATTACTTGTTAATTTGCCAGATATCATTCACCATAGATACATGATGATTTTCACATATATTAAATTTCACTGCATTACTTAATTTGTACAAAGGAAAAAAATTCTTCTAGTCGACTGGTTCCATAGTCAATATAATTAATACTCAAAGAAATGTTAAACTGATAACATTTAAGTTTCTCTGTAACTTTTCCAGTTGCTGAGCGCATTGCTGTATTATGTCAACAGTTGTATTTTTTAACTATCTTTTAAAGCTAGCTGGGGTTTTTGTTGTGGTTGTTGTCGAGCATTGGCTGCCCTCTAGTGGGCTAAACTGTTCTGTTACGATAACCTGTCAGGTCTTTAAAAGGGGTCCTTTCTAGAAAGATGGAAGTGATTCATTAGCTTTCATGTGTTACATTGACTGGTGTGTTGAGGGCAGCTAGCTTTGTTACTTTGCCGGAGCGTTTTGGTGGTGATGGCCTTTGAAGCAGCCGGCATGGTGAATTTCATTACATACTTATTAAGAAGGTACATTAAAATAAGGTGATCTCATTGACAGTGTGTGTCTTCTGCTATCTTTTTCAATTCACAAAATAATGTTTGACACATACTCCCTACTTTTAAGTTGTTTTTGTTATTCTTGTTGCAGATGCTACAACTGTGGTGGCCTTGATCATCATGCTAAGGAATGTAGTCTACCTCCTCAGCCAAAGAAGTGCCATTACTGTCAGAGCATCACGCACATGGTGGCAAACTGCCCGCATAAAACTGTTGTGCAGCCGCCCGTCAGTTCTCAGGGAAGACAGGAAGCGGATTCGCAGCCGTGCACGTCGGCTCTCCCACGGGAGGTGGTGGGAGGGCACAGCTGTGCATCACCCCCATTTCCTCAGGAGGCTAGGTCCGAGGTCTCCGAACGGCCCGGCAGGTCACCTCAAGAAGCTTCCTCTGTGAAGTCGTCTGCAGCACCCGAAGAACAAAGCAAAAAGGGGCCTTCTGTTCAGAAGAGGAAAAAAACATAACCCTTCTTCATGTATTGTCTTCTTTCCCCGGTTGGGAAGTCTACCTCGTGCCAGTACAGGGGACCAGTATTTCACAGGCAGCAGCCGACCTGGGGTTTTACTACTGTTGAGGGACTGTGAATTTTTTTAAACAGACAAATCACTCTAAGCAGATTACATTTGAGCAGGGTGTCATGCTTTATGGAATTCAGAGGATGAGATACTGTGTATATCTGTATGTACATGTGTGAGAGGGGGAGAGCCTGAGTCCAGTGTGTGTGGAAGGATTTATGTGGGGATGTAGACACACATATGTAGAGCTGTCGTTATACATGTGTGTACAGAGATACAAGCACACACCCTCCCTCCCAGAATTTGACACCCCAAGAACTAAACACTTGTGCGAAGTGGTTTAGATGGTCTCAGAAACAGCCCCTGGAGTTTTTCTTGAAATACCACTCCCTTTACATCACACAAAAATAAAAACACGACTGTTACCTTTCGTGTAAACCAAAGGACACTTCAAATCTCAGAGCTGCCAATCACGTGGTACTAAGGGTTTTTAAATAGTTAGTTCCCCTAAGTTTGGGATTGCCTTTTTTCTTGTTATCTGTCCAGTGCCCCTGCCCCCTTTGAAGGCAGTACCTTAACTCCATCTGCCTCTGACTGCCATGAGCTTTCTTGAATCCAGGAAGCATAACTCCAGGAAAGACAATGAATGTGTAGCTTCTGTGCCGATATTTCAATGTTTGTATTTCATATATTTTGATTGTAAATTAGATGCCTATTAAGAGAAAGGAATGGGAGAGGGCAATGTAAAAATGTAGTGACTTGATTGTTTCCAGTGGTATTTTGTGACCGGCTCATTACCTTTTACCTGTCGTGAGGTTTTCTAGGGGGCTGTGGCAATGCCAGCTTCCCTGGACTAAATCAGTCCTTTTAACCATCACTTTGAGCAAGGGCTCTCCTTGTTTACTACTGAAGACCTTGGAGGAAATCTCCAGTTGTTTGGTATATATTTTGGTGGCTATTTTTATTCCCCCTGGAGAGTTATCCAACTTGTTTTCAAAACAAACAAAACATCAGAGACACGAATAAAACGCCAGGTATTAAGGGTAAACTAAGTGGGTGCTCAGAATTGCCCAGTATGTATGATCTTGAATATATTCGTGAGTGTTTGGTGAGAGGCAACTAGAGTGATGAGCCTGAGGCAGAGGTATCAGATCCTTTCCTGCCAGAGAACTAAAAGGATTTTATACAATAAAATTGATCTCACATGAGTTCCCTTCGTTACTCATGCTAAAGTAACCTGCACGGTGGATTCAGGATGAACATGCAGTGACGGGGATAAAGACGCTTCTCAGGCTGGCCCTCAGTTATGTTAATAAATTGGTTAGGGAACAATCATTGGTCCCTTTCAGGTTTCAGTCATGAAAAAGTCATTTTGGTGTCATCCTGGTTATAGATGTTATGGGTATATTTCTGAAACATCTCCAAGAAGGTACCAATTCCTTGTAATGCTTAACATTGACAAATACAGTTTTGGTGTAAGCTCAGATAATCAAAAGAAAGAGAAGAAAAGAGCACGGCTCAAATGAGACCTATTCTAGTGAACAGTCTCAGCCCCACCCCCCACTCGTCCTGCTGTAGGAGACATGTGCAGCTGCTGTGGCGGTGGCAGGCCGGGCAGAAAGACACACGCCTGGGGCTGGGCCACCAGTCCTTTACAGCTCAACTGGAATTCCACCGCAGAGTTTGTGAGCATCTCCGTGGCGCGCATACTGAAGGACCAGTATGTAGCGATGCAACGCTTACTTTTGACGATATTGAATGTGATATAGCTGTAGAGAAGTCCTTCCTCGCCTTATGCGAGGGTTGTAAGCATATTTAAATTATGTAGACAAATCAAAGTGGCATTGCTTAAATTTTAGCAGGTATAATAAGCAGGTTAACAGTAAAAATGCAAAACATAATAAGTCACTTTGAAAGTTCAAACCAAAGTTCCTTGATCTTATAGAAATAAGTTATGGACTTGAGAATTGGACATGCCCTGTTTCCATGTTTAAAAGTTCAGAGCCGAGGTCGTTTCTTTTTTTAAAGACATTTTATAACCATGGACCTATGGGTGCAATTTAAAATCATTTTAAGCATCTAACTAGACTGAACTAAGACCACATACCAAACATATCTTATGATTAAAAAGTTGGGGTTTATTTTTT
Organism: Tonatia bakeri; assembly: GCA_004024845.1. Lineage (NCBI taxonomy): Eukaryota > Metazoa > Chordata > Mammalia > Chiroptera > Phyllostomidae > Tonatia > Tonatia bakeri. The sequence continues at coordinate 39,792 of PVIA01000002.1, forward strand.
ATATAAGAATATTATCACTATTACATAATGTACTCAGGACAAAGAACTTTGCTCAGGGAACATACCATATGATGATGATGTTGTTTCTTTACAGAATAGTCTACAGTCCTGCTTACTCAAAACAAACCAAATAACTGACCTTTATATAAGTATTATATGCTGGTGTTAGTAAACTACCTCTGTTTGACATAGATCAGAATTTCTGAATTTCAGGTAACAGTTCTCCTACTTTCATTTCATGTGAAAATACTCTAAAGCAGAATTCCTGTACTCCTCGTATATGTGAATATCACTGATGTGAGCACAGTGTCCATTTACGTGGGTGAAATATAACTCTGTTTACAACAAAAGGCTACCTCGTAGTTGATGCATAGCACACCTTTATGCTGCTCCAGCCACACAGTGGCTGATAATTTTCTGGTACAGAACCTTTTATACTATAGATAGCAATTCACAGCTGCATGTTTTTGACAAAAACTCGTGAATAATGAAGCATCTCATTTAGTTAGCAAAGTTTCCAAGGATTTCCTTAAATCTATCATGTACTTAGTTGAAAGAATTATGGGCACTCTTACATTTAAGCAAAGCAGAACACATAAGCAATCTTGGAAATAGCTGCTTTGCCCAGAGGTCAAAGCAGGAAGGGGTAGCAGGAGGAGAGGTGAGTGTATGAGTTTATTCATGCTGGGCAAACAGTTTAAAAGATGCCAATCTCCCTCATGTGTTTCTGTGCTGCCCTGAAGCCAAGCATGTTGAAACATTGTTGCCCTAGGCACACAACTTACTAGCACTGGCTTGCCAAGGAGTGGACATAGAGTGGATGTGCAATGCCATCTCTAGATACTAAGGGGAAAGGTCTGTGTGAAGCATCAGTTTACAGGGGTTACGCATGGGTTGGGCAGGAGGTCTGTGAATTACTTGCCCCTTGACCTCACCCCCATGTCAACACAAACGTGATTCCTAAGAAAGATGCTCTACCAGTCTCAGCCCTGTGAGGTATTTGTTTGCTACATGGCAGATTATAGTGGAAACATTTTTATACTTGCATTTCTAGTCTTTACTAGAAGACTTTGGATGTATTTTTACAATTGAAAGATAGAAAGATTTTTACCTGCTTATGACTTGGAAGTTTGGCGTGCAATGTAGGGGAAAAGATCAGGAAACGTCATGTTATTAATAAGCATCAATCCACCTACAAAACAGGATGTTTTTATTGCCGATTTTTTTAATACTCTTGCACCAATGTGGCCCCAAGTTACTGCTAGTTGTATTTAGTTTGTGAATAGAAGCCCATAAGTGTTAATAGACTTTGTAACATTTATACAGGACATGGGAAATCTCATTAAGTCTTAAAGTTAATTTAAATTAATTTATCTGTTTTCTGTAAGAAATGTTTATCATAAAATATATATTGTGTATCTCCCCTTTGGTTGGTTATAAAATTTGGGAAAGTATGTACAAGTGCAGCGGCACTGACTTTAATTTTCTAGATGTCTTAATGAGATCTGTTCGTTTTAGGGAAGAACAACTTGTTAAAAGCATCAAAGTCTGTCTTACATAGCTGTCATCAGCCTCTTTAAGATGTGGTTGTGTGATCTGTGTCATAGTTCAGTTAGAGTGAGAAGTTCACCTATGAATCATTTTTAAATTTTATATGTGGAACGAAGCTGCAAAGTGATGGCAAAGTACTGTACTTGTGAGAAACTATTACGATATTTAATACATCTGTGGCTGACACTTGTGAGAGTTACCAGCTTGAAAATGATGGTGTTGACTACCTCTTGAATTACTTACATCTGTCAACCATTGGCACCAACCACCAAGCTGGCTTTAATAAGTATGTGTTGTGGTTTTGTTTTATTTTTTTTTGCTTAAAAATTTTTTTTTTGTTTTCACAACCCTAACCATACTAGAGACCAAAGTGAACACTGATTTCTATATGTCTTTAATACAGTTTTATCTAGTGTTTTTAAATTATCCTGTGTAGTATTTAGATTGCCTCACTGTCCAACGTAACTCGTGTTTACAAGTGGAAGTAGACGAAACGCTTGAGCCGTGTGTTTTTACAGGACACAGAAGGAGATGTTGCAAGTGGCGCTCCACTGGTGTGCAGTCGTGCCGACGCGCTCAAGGACTGTCGGCCTTTCTGCAGGCTGGGGTTGACGTTCTCGTTCTATGCCTAATGTCTTATTCTATCAACGCCTAGTGTCTTACTCTGTCAACTATGGATATTTTGAGGTCTAAAGAAATTACATGATTAAAAATAAAGCATATAACGTTGGCATTTATGATGAGTTTTGGAGTTTTTTCATGATTTGTATGTTGGCTCCGTTGAATGAATGGGTAAAAGGCCATTTAGGCAGTATTCATGGGTCTGAGCATAAATTAAATAGTTTTAACATGACTTCAGATAGACGTCCGTATAGATATGGGCCTTCCTTGTGACAGTAACGGTGGTGAATGAATGCACGAAGAAGGAAAGGCGGGTTCTGTCATTGTCAGGACTGGTCCGGGTTTGGCCAGTGTGGATTGTGGGAGCTTGTCCATCAAAATGCGCCTTTCCTGTGTTCAGGAAAATTCACCTGAAACGAGGATGTTCAGGACCTGTTGGAGGAATCATTTTACAATTTTCTACAGTTTTTTCTTATAAATGTAAAAGTATTTGGAAAGAACAGTCAAAGCCAGGTTACACCAGTACCAATACCGAAAACATGGGTGTGGGTTTGTCAGACGACACGTGTGGTGTGGCTACACTGAGACTTGAGTTCTGAAACAGACCGGCCCGCCGTTGAACTCACTTTGTGTCAGCCTGTTCTGTACCTGGGTGATTCACTGTGTGGGTGTTCGGGGTGTCTATTAGGAGTCCTGTATTTTTGTTAATTGTGGTAAAAATACATTTTCCCATCTTAACCACTTTAAATCACACCGCACAGTGTTCTGCACGCTCGCATTGTTGTGAAACATTGAATGACTTCCTTTCAGAGTGTGAAGGGCCTCCTCCGTGACTGCTCATGAGGGCATGGTTGTGTGCACACTTCAGCCACATTTATTTTTTTAATAATTACTATTTAGAAGAGTAGCTATTGTAAAAGTAACATTGTACTTTACTGTGCAGAATAGGGAGAACCTTAAAAAAATAAATAAAATTTATGCATAATCCCATCCCCTAGAAATAGTATTTTTTATTAGTTTCAGTTATGGGAAAAACTTTTTAAAAACACATAAACTCATCACCTAGAAATAATCATTAACATTTTTGTTAATTTTTCTGGTCTTTTTTCACTAAAGTAAACAAATTTTAAAATAAAGTGAGGTTATATATGTTTTAGAGCTACACGTTTCCTCTCATAATGTTTTGTCACCACTAAAAATTGTTCAACATTTTTTATATTTTTGATAAATGCACTAGTGGTTTGAGGAAGTGAGGTTCAAGCGAAATGGGCTTGATTTGGAGGGATGAAAGTGACTGGAGGCAGGAGAAACAGCGTAAGCAAAGGTCAGAGGGGAGAATAAGCAGCGCACAATTCAGTCAGCAAAAACGAACTGGGTGAGACAAAGTACAAAAAACGTTTTGAATGCACTGGAGGGCGAGGCGAGGCGAGGCGGCCAGGAGCTGGAGGGGCTACCGACTTGGAAAGATGGGGAAAGCACGATTGAAGGCCACCTTTACAGTTCTTGGCTCACAGTTCTTTTTATTGCTGATGCGTTTTTGGTTTTGGGGTAGCATTGGGGCTTGTATTGGAACATTTAGATATTGTGATGGGTTCTAACGGAACTTGTTGAGTCTTCTCCAGCAGGTTTTGGGAATAACTCCCTGGGATGATCTGGTGTCATCCTAGATGAAAATAGAATATTGGACCAATGGCATTCCAAGGGCCCTTCCAAACACATTGTTCTGTCAGACTTTCCCTGGCAGTCTGGTAGCCTCCTCGTCCATGCTGTGCAGGATTAACAACCAAAGGGAAACGCAAGCCCAAGGAGACAGCCAGCACTGGCACACCTCCAGAATGCTTCCTCCCCTCCTTGGTATTTTCCGAATTTTCTACCATGAGAAAGTTCATTATGGGCATAATTAGATTTTATTATTATTTTAAATAGATTATTTTGGGTGAGTGACAGAAGCAAATTTAACACAGAACTAGTTAAAGTAGTATCTGGACTAGTTAATGAAAATATTTACAGACTTAATTTTATGAAGCAATAAGAATTTGAAGAGCTAATGTGGAAATAACTATAATGGCTTGAATAGGTGATCTGACAATCTAAACGAAAGAAGTCATGGATAGAACTTGATATATCTGAGCTGCCAGTGGTGAGGCCACACTTCTAAAGAAAAATGTGGAAAAGCAATAAGAATGTCAAATGTAAATATGGCTTGATTTCTTTACACTCTGATTTTATGGCATTGTTGCTACTATAATACAAGGGACAAGCCCAGTTTTCTCAACAAAAATGCAGAACAAATCATGTCATCTGGGGTGTAATTACCCCAAGGTTGGAGTTAGTACTTCAAAGAATTTTTATAACCTGGAGCAGACAGGTAGCTACAGATCCTGAGCAGCTCAGAAATTAAACAGAAATTGAGGCCCCTGACCTTCAGGAAACAGCTCACATCTTCAAGAAACTGACTAATTTTAGAAACAAAGTACATACATAGATCTTAAAGACAAGAAACTTTTTTTTTTTAGTGGAAATTGTGTTGAGTAGCATGCCTCATAGGCAGCCTCAGAAACATTTACCATTTCCAGAGAAACTAAAGCCACTTCAGAAAGAGTGTGTGTGAGACAGGGGCTGGGCGGTAGGGGGCTGGTTTCTAAACTGAGGATGACAAATTATATTTGAGTAACAGTAAAAGTGTCTTTTATCATTTCAAATGTTTCTAGAGAGCAAAGCAGACAAGAGAACCTCATAGAAAGAGTTTGTGAGAGAAAAAACCAATTTCGTGAAAGTAACAAGAAAACAGGAGCAGGATCTATCACAAAATGGTAAATTGTCACATAAGCAATGTTTTGATGGAGTAACCTGGCAAGCCCAAGCTTCATATAATAAGGCTCTCACAAACGCTGGCACACAAGGTCCAGTGGACTGGTGCAAACCCAGTGCTCTGTGTTCGGGAATCGGGGTTTCCTATGATCTTGAGTGGGACTCACATTTGTTCTTTATTAGGAGGAAGAAAAGAAACCTTAATTGTTGCAAAAGCATATTGGACTATGTATATTTTAGTTGTCAGATTCACCAATCATTTAAACACTGTAACTTCTTTTCCCCAGTGCAGCTCTCTGGAGAGGACCAATGTGGTGACTAAATCAGCGTGTGGGCTTGCCAGTAAAACACACAGTTATTTCTCAGCATTTATAAAAAATTTTGTTCATCCTATTCAGTGATGGTCTAAAGGGTTCTGTTAAAATACCCAAATTAAGTATCCTTCTTCCCCCCACCCCATAAATGCCATTTAGAGAGCAACCCAAATCAGTCTTAGTCCATCTTCCAGAACCTTCTGTGTCTAATGGTTCTATCCTCTCTGTTTTCAAATGCATGCTTTGTATCCTTAAAAAGTAAGTTGCTAAGGTCATACAAAGACACTATTAATATACAGACCCGAAGGGCTGCTTTTTCTTGGCATTAGGGTCAATCTCTCTTGTCTGATTGCCTGCCTGTTTTATTGTCAGAGTGACTAGGATTCAAACCCACAGCGAGGCGGGAGAGAGAGACACCTTCAGGAAGAGAAGCAAAGAGCAGAATCCAGCCAGGCTACCATTTTGGCAAACAAGGTGGGAAGCAAGACTGTAAGGCATCACAATAACCTGGTTGAGGAAACAGCTGTATAATAATTGTAGTAATTTTGTTCAACTCCTGTAGCTTTCCCACGTTATAGCACATTATTTTGGTTATTTGATGAAATTTCCCCGTAATGAAATAAAATAGTAAACAAAACAACATTTGGTATTTTTCATCTTGAAAATTTCCAAACTCACTTTTTCTAGTTGCTGCATCGATTGCGTGCAGGCTGCCTCCCGCTCGCTCCCATTTCAAACAAGTAATACGGGCCATGCTGCTGTTTCTTAAGCCTCTGCAATTTGGTTCCGCCCATTTTGCTCCATTTAAAATTTTTTGTCCATAATTCTGGATACTTTTCATTGACCTGTCTTCCTGTTTATTAAGCTTCTGTTCTGTTGCTTTTCTCCTCGCCTCCTCCCTCCCGTGCTCTCCGAAGTTGACCTGCTATCTGTTGAATACTTACTGTTAGTTATAATTTTTGGTCCTAAAGTTACTAACTTCTGTATCTTCTCTACTTGCCAGTTATTTTTAACAACCTTATATAATAATTGCAACATCTGAATCACCTGTGTATATGTCTATAGTTTGCCTTTGTTTCTGATAAATTGGTTCTGTTTATTAACATGCTTCATGTTATTTGATTGGATGCTGGGCATTGTAGATGAATATTTGTAGAGGCTTTGGGTAATGTCGTCTTCTTCTAAGGAGAGTTGTTAAATTTTTGTAGGTAGGTATTGTGCCTGCTGGTTACCTTGTCCTATCCAGGGTGAGTCTATTTTAATTTTGACCCTTCCCTGGTATGTGTCCTATACCCTTAGGGCAGATGCTTATTCCTAGATTTAGCTTTTCTGGGACCCAGACAAAAAGCCCAGGTGTTCACCAAGGTCCACCTTTCTCTCAAATTCCATCTCTATCGGTCCAGCACCAGTGGCTGCGGAGACTGGTACCTCCTTTAGCCTTGCAGCCAGAGGGCAGAGGACAGTGAGACTAGGAAGGTGCCTAGAGCGAGGGGCCATCTTGGTCATGCCCCCTTGGTGCCTATGCTCATGCCCGGGCACCTCTCTCGCCTCACCCTGGTTGAGGCATGCTCTCAGCTGCTTTCTGCCAAGTCTGGAGCTTCAATGATTTGAAAGACATCTATACGACGACTTGGGGGGCCTCATTCTCCGTGAGCTCTCCTGTGGGTCATATTATTCAAGAAATCCCATTTGTAGGTGCCATGTTCACCCACAGTGCCTCTTTTAAATTAATTATGTCTTAATGGAACACTGCCCCAAATGAAACTCTACAGGGCACAGGTAGCAAACACAAGGCCCGCAGGCTGAATCCAGCCCTCCACCTTGTTTTATCTGGCCCGACACCTTGTTTTTACCTGGCAGCAGGGCCGAGCTCCTTGCCCCTAGTTAACGAGTAGTTACACCTATGCAGTCCTAAAATTACCTTCAGCCCTTTGATGGCAACCTTGAGGCCAATGTGGCACCCAGGTGAAAATGAGTTTGACACCCCTGCTCTGGAGTGTCCATAAAGGATAATCTAAATAACAAACACAATCCAAATAGCCTACCCTAATGCAGTACACTGCACAGCGGGTCTTCGGAAATGTAGACATTCCTTTTGGTGAAGATGAAAATCTGACTGTAGTTCCGTCAGACTATAGTTCAATAATTCCGTGATTAAAGACGCAATATGATGCATTCCACCTGCCGCATGCTACCACCAGAGGGCACTCTTCACTTGCTCTCCAAAACAAACGCTTGACAGCGCCTCCCCTGCCATTTGGATTTCTCACCATTGGACATGTTTGATAGACTTAACTAGGAAACAAATGCAACCCTAAGTGACTTCATGGGCTCTTGTGCAGAACACAGAGGCTGTAAATGTGGAGTTTGTGGTGCTGAAGGAGATACTGATATTGCTAACTTGGCTAGGACAAAGTTATGAGTTTTTCTAGGTCGTCTTGTAATAAGAAACTTCAAAACTGTAAACACCCATATTGCACTAAATATTTATTTGCATTACTGTCCCATAAATTTCTCATCCAGTTTTCAAGCTATAAGAAATGTAAGACTTCTAAAATTTTCATTTGAGATTTTATTACGCAAAACCCTGAGGTGGTGCCTCTTGCTCAGACATCCTCGCAGGTCTGCCCGTGTTCCCTGCCCGTGTTCCCTGCCCGTGTTCCCGGCATCCTAGAGGAAGCCGCATTGCAGGAAAGCACTCACACCCTCACACCCAGGGGCTTGGGGGCTGAGATGTGAATTGCGTGCCCACAGAGAAGCAAATTAGTTACAAGTTCCCAGAGAACTTCCAGGTGTAACATAGTGGAGAGCTATTTCTTTTATCTTCAGCTTCCATTTATGTGTCGCTGGTTGATATGATTACAACTTTGACTTTTCTAGTGATTTCTAGTTTTACTCTGGCTTTGAAATTTGGCTCTCACAAAACTCTCTCAAGGTAAAGGAGGCAGGTATCAATATTCCCACACAAAGGAAGAACAACCGGGCTCGGGGAGACAACCCCAACTGCACAGGTCACGCGACCTTGCTTGGAACTAAGAAGGATACCTTCGAACTCTGATTCTAATTATCCTCTTCTCCCAAACTCGGAATCAGCTTGCAAAGCTTCTTTCTGACTCTGTTATTTAAGAAACACAGGGAGCCAAAGAGAGAGACTAAGGGGAGTTGATCGAAATCACGCACCAGCAGCGGGCAAAGGGTGCAGACTTCCAGGTATGAGTGAGCTCCGGGAGCCGATGTGCGCCCGGTGACTGTGGTTAATAACACTGCGCTGCATGCCAGTATTTGAGAGTTACTGGGAGGAGATCTTACAAGTTCTCATCACAAGAAAAATAACTGTAGACATGTATGGCGATGAATGTTAACTGAACTTGTGGTCATTTTTCTCTACATATACATATATCAGATGATTATGCTGTATGGTTCAAAGTAATATAATGTTATAGTTCAATTACATATGAATAAAAATAAATGTTCCAAAAATCAATGATACATGCAGGAAAAAATCACAGGCCAACAAGACTACCTACACTTGCTTTAATCTGAACGTTTTCATTTCCACCCCCCACTATTCTCATTTCAAACCCTCTCTATTGCTCCCCCTGCTGCTCTTGTGTTTTTTTCCCCGGAGCAGAAGTAAGCCCAGGCAAGTGTTCACCCGCAGTCTGCCAGTGCAACGCTGGACCCAAATCACCTGGGATGCCTGCATCAGTGACCGTTTCTGGCCTTCCTCTAGATGGGAGAACCTCATATTTAATGCACTTGAATCACCTGGGGAGCTTTTAAGACTCCAGAAGCCCCAGTGAATTACTGACTCCAACCTGTAGCTAGGGTTGAGAATCACTGTTACAGGTATATTCAGTTCCTGGGGTGAGATTTTAACTAGTTTCCCAAGTGACTCTCATTAAAACACAGGTGGCAAACACAAGGCCTGCAGGCCGAACCCGGCCCTCCACCTTGTTTTATCTGGCCAGGCACCTTGTTTCTACTTGGCGTCAGTGCCAAGCTCTCACTTAACTGTTGAGGGGTAGTTACATTTATACAGTCGTAAAATTACATTCGGCCCTTTGAAGGCAACCACGAGGCTGATGTGGCCCCCGGTGAAAATGCGTTTGACACCCCTGTAAAAGTTTGAGAACTACTTGCCTAGAGCCAAAAAACAAACAAACAAACAAAAACAAAATAAAAAGAAAAGAAACAAGTTCCTTTTAATTGAAAGACTGAATGAGACTACTTGGGTTCCAGGTTATCTTGAGTTTAATTTCCCAGCCAGTCTCCTCACCTGCTGATGAGGGGGTGTGGTGCCCTGAGGGCAGTGCAGTGAGGACATTGTCTGGGAACTGAGAAATCCAGCTTCCCAGCTTTACCCAAGATGTGCTGAATCAAACCTTGAGGTGAGGCCCAGCTAGCTGGGTTTTAAGGGACCTGCTGGTGATTCTCCCGATTGCCACTCAAGTTCATGAACTTCTGAACAAGTTAAAATTGACATACTCCATCTGCTCCAAAATTTGCTTCCCCAAAATCTCAATTGACACCATTCTGAAAGGGCCAGAGGAAGGTTTTCAGCAAGCTGACTGCTTCTCAAAGAGAAGTTCTGAGAAACCCTTATTGAATTCGAATGTTCGGGGATAAAAGGACCTCATACGGTTCTGGTGTTGCTGATAATGGTAACACGACTCAAGCCAACAGAGCATTTGAGAAGGACGGCACAAGGATGGGACTGCCCTGGACAGGAAAGACAGCCCGAGGGGCCTGCAGCCTCCTTTCCAGCTGGTGCTCTCCGGGGCCACTCACTGAAGTCTGGACTGGCTCCTCCTCTGCCCCAGTCCAGCATGGGCAGAGAGTGTGGCCTGTGAGCACTGGGCTCTCACACCTTCAGCCGTGTCTGCTGTCAGCACAAGGGGTCAGTCTCAGTTCCCCGCCCTGCCAAAGGCTGTGGTTGCCAAGATGCCAGAGCCGAAAGGATTTGACTTGACAACCTAAGGAAAAGGGGAGATGAGAACTAACATTTACTGAGCACCAACTATGCGTTGAGAAAGGTTCTCGTACACGTGGGGTCGCAGTGGCTTTCAAAGGTTTAACGACTTCCTGAAGATCACATGGTCAGAGACAGTGTTCAGAACAGCATCTGTCTAACCTCAAAGCCAAGAACAAGTCTGCTTCCTTTTCGGGTCGGTGATGTGGAGCTGCTTTGAGCTAGGAGGGTAGTGGAGGCAGACAACGGAGATAAGAAATCTGGAGTGACATGTAACTCGGCCCCCACATTTTCACGTGAACAGATAAATTGTTTTGAAGGGCAGCATCAGATTTTAATTTTTTTTCTAAAAATATGCCTCTCTATATAAGTGCATGTACAAAAAATAAAGTATTATGTTTTTATTCTTACTCATAATACATGTCAGTACTAATAACAAGAGTTCAGAGAGATCAGATGAGAACAACAAAAACAATGGAAGGCATCTTGGAAAAGGTTGGCTAGGTCCCCAGGATAACAGAAGATATTTTAACGGAAATGAATTCGGAGCAGATGAATATCTGGTGGTTCTGCTTTGCGCGCAGTTAAGTCGGCCCGTGGAGGGCTGGGCCTGAGGTCTGCTCCCTGTCTGAGCCCCTTCCAAGGGGTCACGTAGTTTCACCTCAGCCAGGCTCTGCACAGATGGCTTAATTATATGTAATCATATTTGTCTATCAACAAACATGAGCAGTTTGGTGTTTTCATCATTTGCAAAAATATATTCCCCCTCAAGGCTTCTTTCCTCCAAAGCCAGTTTCCAATATAAGAACCGTGGTGTAGTGGTGGGGTGACCACTTGCTGGGGGGTGAGGTAGATCGGTTCAGCTCAGGCCACACTTGGTTCTGCCGGCCTGTCCTGAAAGGAGCCGGTGCGGAAAATCGCGGGTCACCGTTCACGCGCTCCCTTCTCCAGGGAGCGGCCATGCTATGGTGAGTGCCGCAGTGTAACAAGCAGCTGTGACCGGCGAAGGGGGTAGAAAAACAGAAAGGCTTAGCTGGAAACTGGAAAGAGGTGAAGCTTCTCTTGACAGAATGAAGCAGGAGGCTGGAAGATCTTGAAGGCCCGTGGAGATGTCTTTGCCCCTGGTAAATAGTGTCTCATGTCCTGGACCCAGGGACGTAGCAAGCAGAGTAGGCTGCTACAGACGATGTTAGAGCTGTGAAAAGGGCCCCAAAGTAGAATGTGGAAAAGGGCTGAGCGTAGATTAAGAGCATGGTCAGAAAGAAATTGGTTTCTGAGTTGGAAGGTGGAGCTAGGAAAGTGCCCAGACCAAGCATGCTGCTGGGTCCTGGTCACTCATCAGCCAGCTGTGTGACCTTGGACCAGTCACTCACCCTCTCTGCATGTCCCTCCCAAAATGGGGATGCCAATGCCTGTCCTGCTACCTTCAGGCACTGTGCAGTGTTCAGATTTTCAGTGGGTAAGGGAGATTTTCACAGTTCTTTCAACAATGATCTGAAGGAACTTTAGACTTAGGTGACATGGCTTACTGAGTAAAAGAATTAATTCCTTTTCTGGTAGTATAAGATGCTCCTTCCATTTGGGTCTAGCCTTGGGGCTGACTGGGGCAAGGAGCTGCTACTGAGAGCCGAGGGATGGGCTCTCAGTTTCCCATTCCAATACCCGGGACGGATGATGGAAGAACTGTGGGTTTCTTCAAGCACTGGCTGCTCCTGCCACCACAGAATAGACCCCGGGGGAGATTTCCTGCTCACTTCATGTGACTTCTTGTGCCGTCAAACCTTAGCAAACTAGAAGAGAATGCCCAAAGCAGGTGGAATACAAAGTAGAAATCTATGCAGCCCCACAGTGAAACTCTGAAGGCGTCTCAGTTGCCGTTTCCAGCCAACACTGTCCACACTGCCTCGTGGCACCTCTTTTCATAGCCAAAGGCCGCCGACATGGCAGACCTTCGGAATTAAGTGGAATTGACCCAAGAGGCCCCCGCCTCTGCAGGTCTGCTGAGACGACCTAAACCAGAATGATTCCCATAACCTCTGGGGATAACTGAACCAACCCTAGCCGTTAGGGGTGGAGATAGAGCAAACCACTAGAGCAGGTCCCCAATAACACCATTTTCTTCAACGTTATTCCACTATAACACTGATGAGATGCCGCAGGATCTTGATTTTTGTTTGTATCAATTAGCTTACAGTAGAACTGGTTTCCTTATATGTTGTTTCTCTTAAAGTCACAGAATCTATCGACAATGTTGAGGACTTACTATATATGTAAGAAGAATGAAAAAATACACATATTTTCTAAGAAATGTATTTAATTAAATGACAATATATGAAGATATTTTCAACTATAAGGCTCTATTCAGACAAAATGTGAGTTTATTATAAAGTAAGTGTTCTCAATGTAAACGGCACCTGAAAACACAGTTCCCTGTACATACATACTGTGACTGTACAAAGCATTCATAAAATCCTCATGTACTTTAAAACTGGGTTGCAATTATAACAGAAGAACCTGTAAATAGTACTTAGAAGCAGGTTCTTTAAGTGACACCATTTGTCATTCTATGCAGGGCATTTGGGGTTCTGTGACAATCAAGGTGTAGCTACCTTCAGTGAGAAAATGTGTTGTTCCATGAGCATAACTGAAGCTATGATTGTGCCGCAACCTCAAGGTCCCCACACAGTATCCTCTCCTTTCAAACCCTTGGGAATCTGCACTGCGTAGGTGGGAATTCCTAGTCAATCTAGTTGAAGATAATTAGAAAAGCAAGTTGGGAAACTAGGGTTGGGAAGAGGGAAGAGAAGGGAAACCAAGGCACGGCAAGCTCAGAGGTTTCTATAGTGCAGCCTAAGAAATGACCAAGGAAATGATGAAAAAAAAAAAAAATAACAGTGACTCCTTGAAGCTGCATGCTAGGGTCTGCAGAGAGGAGGGCAGCAGGGCCCTGAAGGTTGGAACCAACCTGCATGCCCAAGTTCACGGCTGGAGCCACCACACACTAGATAAAAGTCTTCACTGGAGGGCAGAGTCATTACCTGTGTGCATCAGGAACAGGGCAGAGTGTGTAGGTTACACCAACTGTCCCCAGAAACTTTTCCAGCATTCAAGTGACTCTTTTGAGGGCCAAGATAGGGCCTGGGATACAAGAATCAGCAGCTACAAGTTATAAAACCAGAAAAGTTTCAGACTTGTGGATGGAGAACTGTATGAGAAGGTGATACACACTGTTGGCAGCAAAGCACTATGCATCCAATTGCAACAGGGTGTAGCTAAGGGGGGTGGCAAATAGGGATTTGGTATGGGATCCAGAACTCAGGGTATCCAGAAAATATTAAAAATATGGGATGTCCTCACCTCAACAAGTCTGAACTGGGGGATGGGACACATGGAGTAGGGCCATTGAGAGCTGTTTTGCATAGCAACAGCTTTGCAGCTAACCTCTAGAATATTCATTTGACATACCTATAACCTTTAACTGGTTTGACGGATATGTTAAATAACTGTGGCCATGCTTTAAGTCAGGGGGATGGGAGTGACTTTAATCCAAGATGTAACTGGGAGGCAACTTCCCCTGGTTCCAGAGCCTGCATGAAAGCTTGGAGATGATTGGCTCCACACCACAGGGCCACAGCTGCGTGGACTTACTATGGCAGCCCAGTAAAGCTGGAAAAATACGGCAATGTTGGCAGCTGTGGCCAATTGTGGGAGGAGCTGGAAATGGTGCAGCAGAGGAAGATTGGCGCTGGGATTTAAACCCAGATGTGGCAGCCATGCAGGGTATTTTGGGGACCACTCAGGTTGGGCAGAGAAGCACCACGGACTTCTATTTCTTTTTTGAGACATGGTACCGTGGACTGGGCAGAGGAGGAAGGAAGGACTGTATGTGGGTATTCTAAAGGACTTTGGGATCTCAATGAGACATTAACTCATTACTATTAAGTTTGTATAACTCTTTAAATAAATATTCCCTTTCCTTTTCACCAATCTCTGGCATTGAGAGATGTCTTTCCCTAGCGGCAGGTAAAGCGAACTTAGTACGGGGTGGGGGACCCCTGGAGCCAAGGGTGGGTCCATCAGTAATAGTATATCATTCACCCCTACCCTGTTCTCGTCTGTTCTGTAACACAATAACTAAAGAGGAACTGAACCACGGGAAGGTACAGAAAAGATCCCAGAATGCAGAGGATGATAACTACAAAATAATTATATAGCACCCATTACTACTAATTTAAGACATATAAACATCGTTGAGAATCTATGTAGTGTTTGTGCTTTTATTTTATAAATATAAATATGAGGGCTTTCAAAATATTATAAATGATACATACATTCTGCTATTAATGTCACACTCCAGAAGCATACAACAGATGATGTTACATTTGACCAGAGACTTTGGGTTATATAGAGAATAATTTTTGCAGACCACTTTCTGAACCGTGGCCATGCAGCAAAATGAATACTGAAAAACACAGAAAGCATCTTATTGGTGGCTTTGGCAGCAAACGTGTTTTTGGTCTGTGTATTCATGCCTCATACAAAGATACACTTGTTCATCTGTGTAAATGAACTGAATGCCATTGAGAGATCTTACACCGAGAACTCGTTTCTGTTTTCTTATCTACTTCTCTGCTATCAAGTCTACGTGGGAGGGCCACTCGGCGGCCTTTTCTCTGAGTGTCACTGTCTCGTTAGAGGTCTGTACTGAAAAATAATTTTGTGTTTCCCATTCCGGCTAAGAGGCTCCTTCAATACTCCTAATCTTGAGACCACAGCCGTCTTATCAAGGACACTGACGAACGTGCACACACATTTTGTGAACACAGATGACTTTGGATCACCTAGTTCCAGCAGCGTGCCTGTAAAAATGTGTGTCCCAGCACTACAGAGAATCACCTCCAAACACACCCAGGCTGGTCATCAGAGCCGACTCTTCTGCTGTCTGAGCTTAGCGAAGTGAGACAAACCTGAACAGGGGTCAGTAAGGAAATCCCAAGGTTCTGTGCGCCCACAGGAGGTGAAAAACATGGCCTCAGCAGAGTCTCAAGTTACTTTCTACTTAGGGGAGGACGTAATATCTAATTACTGCACAGAGCGATTTTGTAATTATTCTTATGCTCGTGTAAGCTAAACGGTCTGCGTGACCTTGCTCCAGTAGAAGAGGAAGCAGTGTTACCGCCAGCCCTTGATAGCCATGCACGTGGTCTTGGCCACAGGAGAGGCAGTGCAACCCGGTGCATCTTCGCAGTCTGGAAGCCGAGGCCCAGTCGTTTGCCTCGCCTCCATTTCTCCAGTGCGAACTCTGATCGCAGCCCACCACCGAGCATTTCCCCTGGGACGTCAATGAGCCGGTATCTGATACCGGTGTTCGGAGCTGGATTCCGGGTCTGTGGAAGTTTTCTCAGTGAGGGACCGAACGTGTAAACTCAACGCAAGTGGAATTACTAAAACAATCCACTTTAATAAAAAGGGGGCTGCAGGAAAATGAGGTGACTCTAGAGTAGCTTATTTACCTTCTCACACAAATTACAAGAGATGCTTCTTTTGGCTCAGCTCACCTGAAACTAGTTTCATTTGGAGCTTTTCTTAGCTGTTCAGCATAAGAGAGGCCTGACTCGAAGTTGGTTCTAGTGACTGAAACGAAAACCTCGGTGGGGAACGAGGCAGCATTGCCGATCGGTAGTGGGCTTCACCCAACTCAGGGCCGCAGTCGCGCTGACGGGGCTAATGGTTCAAACCGACTTTTCCTCTCCCACCAGCCAACACCACCGTCTCCTGAAACGTGGTTCTGGCAGCAAGGAGCGTGGAATCAAGGCCCTCACAGCGCTGTGCAGGCTGTGCGCCCCCGGCGCGACCCGCGGCCACTGTCTGACCCTGCAGCCGGCCCCCACAGATCTACTGTCTGATAAATAATAGATAAGGTTGATGATGGAAGAATAAGGGGTGAAATCTGACTCTTCAAACACTTGCTGTACAGCAAAGGCAAGCAGTGGGGTCCTATGAAGACAGGAAGCAGAATGGCTACAAGAAATTTTCCGGATCAACTGTTAGTCCTTGGCAGGACTCACCTTCAGCTCACAGGAGTTTAAGAGCGATGTAGGGCTGGAGGACAATCTGAAACCTCCGAATCCCGACCAAAGAAGGAAGCTGCTCTGTCAGTCACCTCACTTTGTGCCACTGGCTCGGCGCCTCACTCTCCTACCCTCCCCACCCCAAGGAGAGTGCCTTCCTCCCCAGGAGGTGTGGGACGAGAGGGCACCCAACCCGGGTGAGTCTGACTGAAGGCTGACCCAAGCCCAGACCTGCTTCCACCTGTTATCGTCCCAGCTTTGACGCTTCCGACCAGTTTTCAATAGATAACAGAGGGTAATGTGAACGAAGTCTGATAGGTTTTGTTCATTATCCAGCTACCCACGCGGTGCCCAAACAAGTCAGGTGGCCTCGTGGAGTGGTGTGTCTATCCTGGGAGAAAATAAACTCCAGTCAAATCACGTTTTTCCTTAGAATTTTCCACCTAAAAAATCAATTGAGCAAAGCCTGAGATTCCCTGCTTTTTAATGTTACTTCCATTTCAGTTTCAAACTGATATTGTTTGTGAAAGCTATCAAATGGACAACACTATTGTGAAAAAGGCGCCCATGAGGAAGAGGAACCACAACTTGGAAAGATACGTGAGAAAGCACTTGACAGAACACTAAAATTTTTTTAAAGTTACAATGATGGTGTATCTAGAAAATACTGTGAAAATACATATCTCAAAATAGAGCTGGTTTTCGTCAGAAGGCTCAGGAGAACGACCACTTAGAAAGCTGGCCAGTAGAAAGGAGAGCTGAAATACCCTTTCCATTTTTGGCTCTCCCTCACTCTTCTGCCCTCACACTCTACCCGTCTGGATGTCCTAAAGCAGAATAATCTAAAAGCGGTGAAAAAGTGCTGGTATTTTCCAGTGTCTCTTCAAGACAGTTTTTTTTTGCTCTTGGTAACTTGACTCTTCTCTCCAATCAAGGCAACTGATGGACTTTAAATCTTTGGAGACACGGGCTCAAAGACCTCGTCGTCATCTTCCACCCCTTCTTCTATTGGTTTCATCTTGGTGGAGGCCCGTTGGTGTGGGGACGGCACATCTGTCAGAGATACAGAAAGGAAAGCCACTTAAAGCATGACCTGTCCTGAGGTTGACAGGATGGATCACCTTTAAACTCCAACTGGAAGATACACCCCGCCTGGGAATCTATCGCTGGTACCAGAAACGTGTTTCCCTAACACTGTATTTTCAATCCAGCATTTCAATAAAACAACCAAGTCAAGAAGCGAATCTCAGTCCTACAAATAGAGGTGGACCAAATTCCCCTGCATGTGCTTATATGGTGGGAGCTTCTCAAACACACACAGTTCCCAGCAGGTTGCCCTAAAGTCTTTAGGACTCAGAAAGTTCCTACATTAATATCATACATGGTGATTGGAGTCCCTAGAAAGTTGATTTAATTCCTAATTTCCCTAAAGGCTGGTTTTATTCTAAAACTATAGAACCTAACACCATCTGTGGCACCACCTAAGAGACCAGGTCATACTGTCCCCTGTGCAGCCACTCCCTGGACTGATGCAGAGCTAGAGGGGGGCAGGGGATACATGGGACAGGCAGAGGGCCCAGGCAGACAGGGGGGAGAGCCAGGTGGAGGAAATGCAATCCCCAGTAGCGACAAAGGCAAGAACATCCCAGGGCCTTTTAGGATGCCATCTAATCAAAGGAACCAAGGGAAAAATGATCCATCCATCCAGCCCCTCATTTGTTCACACACTCACCAAAAGCTTTTTGAGCACCTACCATATAATGGACATCATGCCTGATGTAGAAAAAATATTGTCTAAAAGAAAACTTACTATAAATAGGTGCACAGACCCCTCAAGGTGCCTAATGAGCAGCTCACACGACATCATAAACATAAGTCCCCTCCATACAGTTCCCACATTTGATGTCAGGATCTATCTTGTTGGGTCCATCTGCCCCTCCCATATCTGTGCCACCTTCTCGCTGCCTGCCAGCAAGACAGGGTGGCATTCAGCAAATGCTGAACACACGTGGGTGTAAGGTTGACGATGGAAGAATAATGGGTGAAATCTGACTCTTTGAACACTTGCTGTACAGCAAAGGCAAGCAGTGGGATCCTATGAAGACAGGAAGCAGAATGGCTACAAGAAGTTTATCCAGATCAACTGTTAATCCTCAGCAGCAGCCAGCAAGGCCGGCCAGCCCTGAGAGCACGCTCCAGTCGGCGAGGAGGATGAGACCAGCAGCAGGCCGCATGGCACAGGGGCAGGCAGTGTGCGTAGCGGTCTAGACCAGAGGCTCAGGAAACAATCCCAGGGTTCAAGTCCCTGCTCTGCTGCCTCCTAGCTATGTGACAGGTGCTGCATTACTCTCTCTAGGCCTCAGCTGCCATATCTGAAGAAAAGAGATATTCACAGGACCTGCTTCACAGGGTTGTTGGGAGGATTAAACAAATAATCACATAATGCCCTTAGCAGGGTGCTGGACACATAGAAAATATCACTAAATGGCCTTGGCCGGTGTGGCTCAGTTGGTTGGAGCGATGTCCCATAACTGAAGGGTTGTGGGTTCGATTCCAGGTCAGGGCACATGCCTAGGTTGTGGGTTTGATACCCGGTCCTGGTGTGCAAGATCCCCGGGCTGGTGCAAGCGACCCCACGTCCAGCCTGTTACAGGGGGCAGCTGGCCGATGCGTGTTTCTCTCATCAGTGTTTCTCTCTCTCCCTTCCTCTCTTTCCAAAAACAAAGAAAATTTTTTAAAGAAAATGTCACTAAATGTCATTTCTTATTAACTATATAGTCGCTGCCATACATCTGGGGAAATGCCACTACCAACAGCCACATCTTCCAAAATAAAAGGCTACACTGTGCAGGCCTGGGCTGTGGTATTGCTGACGTGTTTGGTGTACCTACACCGAAACTGTTCACTTTCAAACAACGAGAGTCAATTAAAACACTGAGTTTCTTGAAAGACAACTAGTGACAAACTGTAGAAAATAAGCCTCTATTAAAATGGTGCAAGAACATAGTTCTATTGCAGAGCACAGTTTGGCAGAATCCACGCAGGCAAGGTCTGTGCGTCCTTTTCCACACAGGTGACACCAAACACACCAATCACAGCCTCCAAGTCACATGTGTACTCAAGTACCAATAACACCAGCTGTGTGACCCTGGGCAAGATGTTTCACTTCTCCGCGCCTTGATCGCCCCCTCTGTAAAATGGGAACAGTAATGATATTATCTACTTCATATGGCTGTCTGGGGGAGCAAATGTCTTAACATTTGTAAAGTCCTTAGGTCAGTGTGTGGGACATGATAAACACTTTGTAAATATTTGCACGTCAATCAATGAGTGTATTAATATGGTCTTGGCGGGCAATAAGTAAATAACTACATAACTTGTTGAAGTTCATCAGCACCCATGGGGATGGCAAAGGAAGGACACGGGACTAGCGCTCGAATAGGGGTTTGCGTTGCTCAGTTTGAACGGCCCTGAGTGCAGCATAGCTGTCTTTTTTAGTGATAGCCACGCCCATCATCACATTTCCAGTCTCAAGTTATGATTTTTTTAAAAGATTTTATCTATTTTAGAAAGAAGGGAAGGGAGAGAGAAGGAGAGGGAGAGGAACATCAATGTGCAAGAGAAACATCGACTGGCTGCCTCTCACACATCCCCAACTGCGGACCTGGCCTGCAACCCAGGCATGTGACCTGCCTGGGAATCGAACTGGCGACCTTTCGGTTTGTAGGATGATGCCCAGCCCACTGAGCCACACCAGTCAGGGCCTCAAGTTACAATTGAGTCCCATAAAATATTAACTTAGGCTGAGTATTTGCAATCAGATACAACCCTGAACAAAGAAGATGGCATGTCTAAGAGCACTGAACCAAATCAATAATGTAGAGCATTCAGAAATAGCTGTGTACTACACACCACGGAAACAAGTCTAGTTTATTTTGACTGGGGAAGTGGGACTGAATGACCTCTGGTTTTTAAGCCCATCTGTCAAAGCAGGGGTGACAATCTACAGTATCCCGAGGCTGCTGTCCACAATGGGGCCAAAATGTTCTGACCCTCTCACTACCTCACTAATCGCCGCATTTTCCCACTGAGAGAAAATGGAGAGGAGGCTCAAAACAAGTGGAAATGGCCTAGTGAAAACTTTCCAGGAACGTGCAGTTCTCTGTGAAAGAACTTACTCTGTTCCCACTGCATTTGCCTGGGAAAGAAGGAGCTGGGGTGTTTACTATATAATGTACAAGGCAAGCGTCATCCACAGCCCTGGGTGGCATCAGGGGTCTCCAGGTCCAGCCACCTTCTAGTCCAAGCTCTGGCAGACTCAACTGATCCCCACATCCCACCCGTCCTCTTCCTCTTCCCCTCTTGCTTTCCTCTCCACCTGGAATGGTCCTTCCACTCCCACCTCTACTCACCAAGTTCTTACCCATTCCTCAAGGTGGCGTTCAAGCCTCACCTCCTTCATTTGTAGTCTTCCCTAACTCCTTCTGTGGGGAGATTCTATTCCCTTCTAGACAGCCGCAGCCCTTGCACACTCTGTTGTGGTCATAAATATGTACATCTCTCCATTATTGGGGAACAAGCCTCCCCCCTTGTGCAGCCTCTCAGAAGTACCCCATACATAGCAGGTCATCAATGATTACTTAGTACATGAAAAACATGTGTCCTCTGAAACTGCACGGGGCCTTCAGAAAGCTGATCCTGAGCACGTGGGAGAGACACAGGGCCAGAACACTTACTCCCTGCTGCGTCAAGCCCCCCCCCTCCACCAGTGGGGCACCAGCAGCACTCGAGTGCAGGCAGGAAGCCCTCATTGTGGAAAGGACTATTATCACTGTGTGCTGTATCATGTTCTGAGGCAAATCACTTCCATGTCATTGGCTGACTTGACGGTGTTCACAGCAAAGAGTACTGTCTGCCAAGCAAGGTGCGTCAGTACCAGCACCTGCTACAAGGTTTCCATCTAATCAGCCATACAAATCTCTGAGTGATTACAAGGTGCTGGAGGGTGGCTGAAATGTGGGGGGAATAAAAACAAATCAAGCATAGGCTCTGACTCTTACTCGTCACACTTTTCAGAGTCATTCATCACACTCATACAATTATTTCTACTTTATTCCCAGACGCTGAACCTGCACGACTTGGGAAACAAACGAAGTGGGGCAGCGGCTATGGATGAATGCTTTCCTGCCAGGGAGTGAATCGCTTTGAAACACACTCTGGAAGGAGAAGCCAGGTGGCCCTAACAGCCCCACAAGGCTGCACTGTTTTCTGCTAAAGCACTTTCACGTGGAGAGTGCCAGGTCCACTTTCAATTCGGGCTTCGTGGCTGGGTCAGAACCCACAGGTCCCCATTCCCAAGCAACAGTGCCCCTTGCTCTTTCCCCACCAGGCAGATGCACCTGAGCTTTGTGATAGAAACTCAGCCTCACTGGAACCGCCAGGAGCGACCCAGCGCCAGCTGGCTGCCTGACACCTTGATAGGAATCGTGGTCGCAGACAGTGCCCACACTTGGTACAACCTCAGTTAGCCTCCTGCAGCACCGAGGGCCAAGTAGGACGTTCATCTGGCCCCACCTGGGAATCTGCCACTGTCGTGGCCGGAGGAAAGGCAGGCTTCCAAGAGGAGCAAGGAGCTCACCTGGCCCCTGAACCTGGTGTTCTCCAACCTCAGCGGGAGTCCTGCCGGTTCTGTGGGAAGACTCCGAGGCCATCACTATACTGCTAGACATCATTATTTTGTCCACTAATAAATCCAAACCCAATGTGGAGTGTGCAGAGAGAGAGATAGAGAGAGAATATTCTGCCTTGAGGGAACTACCTTACATTTCACAAGTTGAACATTAATACAGTCTTTCTGCAAGTTTGCCTGGTTTTTCATTAATTTTATGCATCAGTGTACCATCAGATGTTTGCCCAGAAGGCCCAATATCTTACCTGGATGAGCAAGCACGAGGAGAGGAGAGGAGAGGGGAAGAAACTGAGCTCATCTTCTGTTAAGTGCTTTTCAAACTGCCTTGGCCCCTCACGGACATTACTATGAGGCCATGACCTCTGTATAATATTGTTATTTTCACTTACTCCAAATTCTAGAGAAGCAAATAATTCCATAAATTTTTCAGAAAACTGATTTTTATCCTTCTATTAAAACCAGTTTTATAGCTGGGAGATAAAAAGTGGTAACCTATTTCTTTTGGTACTTATTATAATCTAAAAGACATAATTAGCATTATTTTTTTTCCTATTAGCTATAACTACCTTCCAATTGGCTCAGGCTGCCAATTAACAGAGTTTATTATAAAAGTATGTAAAACAAGGAGTCTCAGACTGAACTGCAGTCCAGACTTACCTGGTGTGAAATTGTTAAACAGTTACGTGAAGCGTTATGGTTGCTTGGGGAGTGTTTCACAATTACACCAGGTAGAAAGAAAATCTGCCCCAAAGACTGGCAGGTCCCTGCCATAGATATCAGTGCACCTAGGAGGCAAAGCCGGCGGAGCAGAGTTTACTGTGAGCGGTACCCCCATTCCCGCGGGCTCGGGTAAGAAGGAACTGGAGCATCAGGCAGCAGTCCTGAGGTTGAGAAAGAAAAACCTCAAGCTCAGAAACACAGCCTCGAGCCAATGTGAAAGACTGAGGCTTAGAAGAGGCCGGAACCAAGCAGCGGACACCTCCACTCGTGCCAGAACACAGGGGCGACCGCATCCGGGACGCTCCTGGATGTGGATCCGGGAGGCGGTCTGTCCTCATAGACCTGTTCACACAGCAGCCAGTGTTAGGCCCTAGTTGAAGGGGGCAGAAGCTTGCTAGTGTGAGAGGTGTTCTGGAAAGTGCTAGCTGTCCACGGGCCTCTGTGGAGGGTGGGCTCAGGCTGTACCCCCTTTCCCCGCCAGGCCCTTTTGCCTCCCTAAAGTCCCGACTCAAGGGACCACAAAAAGTTACACAAAAAGGGATATGAAGTGGAGCACAGGAAATACAGTCCATAATATTGTAACAACTCTATGCGCTGTCAGGTGGGTACTGGGCTCATCAGGGGATCACCTCACAAGTTATATACATGCCTAACCACTCTGCTGTACACCTGAAACTACTATATTGAATGTCAACCAATCTTGAAAGGGGCGGGGGAGAGGGAGAGACAGAGAGAGCCACAGGAAGCCTTTGATACGTGGACCAGGGAGACCCTACGTAACAGTCAAAATTCTGGTATGGAGTCATAAAAGATTAGATAAGAGAAATTGCCTTTGACAGAATTCTGTCCTTCTGAAGCTTTTTTCTATTTCAGTGTGCTTCTCATTACGAGGGTCCAAGAGCCTCTCCTAACAGTCGAAGTAAACAGACATACTTGTTCTTAAACCCAGAGTGAAGGTCACCCCTGCTCTAGGGAATAAATAAGTGACATCAAGTTCGAGCCTCAGATAAATGCAGTACCACGATAGGAAGTTTGTCAAGTGACATTTCTCTCTGCTTCAGAAACACTTATTAAAAACGAGCGACACTTCTGTAAACTATTGATATAACGTCAAACCCCCTGCCCCCTGTTTAACTTTTATGACATTTTCTTGATTCCTTTCAAGGTGTTCTTATTTTTATTATGCTTAACCATCTGGCCAACTGCTTTAGCAAGTAATTAAAAACCTTACAGAGGTTCAGAATTTTAATTATATTACACAATTTTTGATGAATGGGGATGGGGAACAATTTAATAGCTTCTTTGCTAGAAAGGACTATGATCCCTTTTCCTGCCTTTGATTCTTTATACCATAAATTTGTTTAATTTAAAAAACTTAGTCATAAGATATTTTTAAATTAAGAAATTGACTGAGTTTGTTGATTAGTTTATTGATTAAACTAATAAACTGAGTTTGGATCGAAGCTTTTTGAACAATAATGCTGAAGAATAGGTATTGCCTTTGCACCTAACTTCTCTTGGAGGGACTCACACTGGCAGCGAGGGCCTCAAGCAAAGGTGTGCAAAGATCAGGGAAAGGGTGAGGTTGCAGAAGTTGGGGGCTCCTGTGAGGTTTTCTCTGGCCAATGCCTGACTGCTTAGAGGGGTGGGGAGGGCCTGGGGCTGCTCAGCAACGGGTCTGTGCAGCCAAGGGCCAGTGACAGCCCTGCTGCCCCTTCCTGTCCCAGAAAGGTAGCTACAGGGCTGTGGAGATGGTGGACAGATTTGGAACAGGGAAGAAGGTTCCATGGTGGCAGCCGCGAAACAAACCCAGAGAATTACCAGTCCAGGGTGAGGCAGAGGAGGGGAGGTGGTGAGAGAGGTTTCCTGCAAAAGGACACACAGAACTGATGAACTGAGAGAGTGAAGAGATAAGAAAATGCAAGGACAAGGAAAAAGTAAGGCAACTAGAGAGACCCATGAAAACAGAATGCAGTCTGAAAAGGCACGATTCAAATAGGAAAGAACCACTCAGATTTTTATAAGAACCAAAAGGACTTCACCTAAAAGAATGAGTAAGAAGCTAGGAGATACTGGGGATATAGTGAATAAGATGGCCCCACAGGCCAAACAAGGAAACAAACTTCAGGGGAAAAAGAAAGGCCAAAACACAGAGTAAACCGCTGCATGATCTTTCCGTTGTGTATGAAAGTAGAACCCATTAGTGCCCGGCATTAGGAACAGCCTCCTCTGAGCAGAACAGGAGTCATGACATTGGAACCAAAAAGAAAAATGCAGTCACAGCCAACTGCTTGGTTTTGAAGAAGACATCATACTGTCAACACTTTTTATTTGCTTTAAATTCTGCAAAACAACCCACGGACAAAGGAAGACCCACTTACTGTTACCAAAACGGAATAGAGTATTAACACCACTGAACTGCACACTTAAAAATGGTTAACATGGTAGATTTTATGTTATGTGCATTTTATCATAAATTTTTAAAAACTGAAAAAAGAAGAGAGGACAGAATGCATGTGCCATCAATCTTGCCTGTTTAAAAGTTAAAGAGGATCCCTGGAATGGCTTGAAGGTGGAAGGGGAAGGAATAAGGAAGGTAGTGATGCTGATGTCCTCACCTTTAAAGATGCCTCTGAGTGAAAGAGAAGTGGGGGTTTACTGTGTTATTCAACGTCAGGAAGATACACAATAACAGAACAACACTAGCGACGTCACTGTGCTGGGCAGAAGGGGAGAGGGGAGTTATAAGTGCGCTAAGTCAGGTGAGTAGATAAAAGTCATGTGGTTCAATGAATAAATAACAGCACACTATTCAACATTCTGGGACAAAAATTGTGCCACTGTGATGGCTCCTAGGGAGCAATTACGTTGGAGGGGTGAGTTCTTTTCACTGAAAGACTTTTTTATCTTGCATCCTACCTTGATAATTTTTTACTAAAAGATGGAAATGTGTAACTGTATTAAATGCTGTGATGGTCATTTTACAGATGAGACAATGCTGTGTGAGGATGCAGGCCCTCTGAAGGGTGGCCGAGGGCGGGGCTCTGGGGACAGCACAGTCCCCGGTGCCTGGGGAACCCAGGACCCAGCGGAGATGCACGTCAGGTTCCTCAGCCCCGAAAGGGGACCGTGCGCCACACTCACACCGCTGTGGGGGTGCAGGGTAGAGGGGAACAGGAAAGCGCCAGGGTGCGTGGGCTGCTCCAGCCGTGGTTCAACATCCCCAAACAAGTTCACGCCCACATGCAGGCATGGCATTTGTAAGGAAAACAGCAAAGCCAGAAATGAAAACAAGTGTCTGCACTTCTTTGCTGCAGGGCTAGCCAGAGCCTCAACCGTCACTTAACTGCCTCCACCGCACTCCACTCACCCAGTAAGTGGGGGACCACTCTTCACCAGCCACCTGGGGGGGTCTGAGAACTGTTCACGGGCTCTTCTTCCCTATCCGTGCTGCCTGATCACACCTGCTCACCACCTGTCCGCCATTCATGTACAGCTCATTGTAAGTCTACACTTGTTCACAGGGGGAATGAAATACAAACTGAGTTGAACAGACTATTTCATGAAACTAGCCTTGAAACTAAGAATGCTGTGTTGTCTTTTTGTATCCTTCCAGGTTAGTAAGCAGATTCGAGAGCTGAGGGAAGGTCCATCTGCCAGGTATGTTGCTGGTATTTGCAGACAAGAATGCTAACCAGATGCAGGCTAATTTGCCTTAAAGCACATTTGTGCGTATTTGACACAAAGCACATGAAATTAGTAGGCTGTCCAAACCATCTTGACTTTAATAACAAAAAGTACTTGAAAGTGTGTGTCAATAAGAAATATCTCTCTAAATATTTCATATTGTCAATAAGAAATATCACTCTAAATATTTCATACTATCTTTTAAAAATCATAAATTTTAAGTACAATTTCTGAAAAAAAAATAGATGGTTTAAACTAAAAAAACCTTCTAAAAAATGAGTTCCAATGGAATATACTGCCTATATTATCTCAGGATTTAAAAAACAAACAAACCCAACAGCAGGTTGACCCCAATGAACTAAAATAAAGTTCTGTAACTTTAAAGGGAAACCAATGTCCTCCTTGTTGCCATGACAATGCCTGTGTTCAGCACCATTTATCAGTGATGGAACTACCCAGGCCAATAAAAATCTGCATGTGTGTGTGTTGGACATACTCCATGTGGGGAGCTAAGTCTCCTGAGGAAGACAAGATGACAGGTACCCTGAGATGCTCCTGGTCCAGGAGCAAAGAGGGGAAAGCTTGTATCTTTCCCGCACAGTCTGAGCATCTGGTCCCTTCTTGTCTTCCCCTGACACATCCACCCAGGAAATTCAAGAAAATGAAGCAAGCGAGATGAGTGAAGTGAACTGGATGATGGGCTACTGAATAAACTAGTAGAAACCACTTTTTCTTAGACTATCTTGTTGCCTCACTTCCATTCCTTTGAATAACAACTTGAGGTGGAATACAGAGGCTGGGCGGCAGGGAGCAGGGATCTTGCTCTGAATGTAGCATCATGCGATGGGTAACAACAGAGCAGAACGTCAGAAATGGGACCAGCGGAAATTTCGCTGGAATAGTGCACCGGAAGTTCCCCCTCACCTTTTTCTGAACTGCATGTCTGTCAGACTGAACAGATGCTGTGCAATGTTCTGAAATATGTTTGAAGCACTACAGCCCATACTGATCAAGGTCTTTAAGACTGTGCCTTCACCAGGTTCTATGCAAGTCCCTAGACAGTAAATACAAGTAACGTATATAAAATCAATAAAATGTCAGAATGTAGGGAATTCTGCAGCCTCACGACTCAAAAGAGTGGTCCAGGGAGCAGGCACATGGGCATCGCTGGGTCTTCGTTAATCCGGGGGACCCCCGGCCCTACCCACGTCTGCATTAGAATCTTTAATGGCATCTCCAAGTGATGCATATGCTCATTTATGTTTAAGAATCAGTATTCTACAGGACAAACAAACAAACAAACCCAAACAAAACAAAAATGCAGAAGCACTCACACAGAATCAGACAGATGAAAGGGAAGCTCAGAGAATGAGAGAGACTTTGGAGACACGCTCACTGGACAACCGCAAGGGACACATGCTGATCCTGATGGGGAAAAAATCATGAGAAGTGCTCGTGTGCATTTGAATCCTAAGTCTACTTCCTTATTTGAGTTAGTGAATAAAGGGGATAATGTAAAAATTGTTTAATTAGGAAAGTATACAAAATAAATTTAATTTTTAGAGAGTAGCTTTGCTTGTAATTCTTTAAGAACATGAGAGGCAAAGTGAAAGATAACCAAAAGATGAAAGACTGGACAATATGATTGGTTAATTTAAAAACAAATCGAATAGTTTAGTTTTTATTATATTTTTCAATTACGATTTATCCCCCTTGTACCCTCTCCCGTCTCATCCTCCCTCCTCCCCACTGGTTAATTTTTAATGTTCCTATGTCAAACCCTCACACAAAGAATAAGACGAAAATTTCATTGAAATGGAAATTAACCAGTCTAGGAAATCCTATTTGCAGCACTACTGGGTCATAATGAAGGACGGGGGCTGGTGGGTTTCTCCAAAGAAGCAGGCTGGAGTGAAGGAAGTGACTTTGGGCAAGCACTGCCTCCTCTCTGAGGGCAGGTGCACTCGTCCACAGTGCTGTCACTCTCGAGCAGAGCTGTCAGGTTCAAATGCAAGAACAGCTGTGAAAGTGACCTGTGAACTGTAAAGTGCTTAGTCCAATATTATGTGCATTTTTTCTTTTTAAAACACAGAGACAATATGGTCTGACAGCGTGGGCTTTGGGATCAGACAGGATACTTTGGCTGGCATTCCAGCACCTCCCCCTGTGGCACTGGAACAAGTGGATAAGCACCTCATCTTTCCTCATCTGTGAAATGAAACAGTACTCACTGTGATAGGGTGTGTTACTGTCAAAATACCTGCTTTCCCTCCCTCATCAGGCCCCTCCCCACGCAGCCCCTGCAGGAGGATTAAAAGTCCTTTCACTGATGGTGGTTCTGGACAAATGACTTCTCTGGTGCAGAGAACATGAGCCACTTCGACGAGGGAGCTCTAAGAGCCATGGCGTGATTCTGCCACCACCATCTTCCCTCTGCCAGTGACCCAAACAGTGACTGCTGCTTCGGTGTCCCAGGGTGAGCTGGACGTGGGCCTGGAGCAGCATCCAGCATGCACTCGAGCAAGAAAAGTAGCCTCTTCATCACAGCCAGAGACTCCGGGGACTGTTAGTGCCACATCTTCTAGCAACAACTAATTTACCCCCCTCTGTGCAGGATTACAGTGAATATGCACTGTGATTATGTATAGAGAGCACCTGAAAAAATAAGAGCTGCGGTTGCTCCCTTCCCCCATTCACTTTCACAAAACTGACGGAGCTGCTGAGAGCAGCTGCGAGGCTGTCCCATTCGCACATCAGAAACTCGGAATAATAAGAGCTTAGTCACCAGTGTTAGGGACCCACCATTTACTAAGACCGAACGCATGCTCAAAATGTGATTAATTTTGTTATTTCAGCCTAACGGCCTTAGGAGATTGATTCTGCATTCTGTTTCACAAGGAGTGTAATTTGTAACATGGAAAAGTAGATGGCATATTGATAGGACTGGCAAAAGAAAAACGACAGCCTTCAGTAGTTCTGAGCTAAAACCTAAACGAGAGAAACGAGAACCAGTTTTTAATGAATCTCACGCTAGAGTGAATTAAGTAGTTCATAGTTAGTGTCAACGTTGTGCTCAAGTCCTAACGTCTTTCACGAAACTGCAGGAGTGAGGCCAAGAGACTCGGAGGGAAGACTGGTCACAGGAGCAGGTGCGAATGTGGACTGGCGGTGCAGTTCACACGCACAGTCAAAAAGAAGCACACGTGTAGCTAGACGCATTTATATTGATATGTAAGATCCTGCATAATAAATCTGAGGCTAAATAATTAAATGAACAACTTAAGCAGGTTGCACACATCTTTAGTGCAGCAAAGCCCTAGAGTCTCGGCAGACAAAGGAACAAGGGAACCAGAAGTGAACAGGCGACCGTGTGGAAGGGCAGTGCACGTCCGTGCAAACACCGAGCCACATTATCCGTGCAGGGCATGGCCGGATCAAACTCTGGTGTGATTTACTACAAGGAAGAGGGAAGAGAGCAGAGCAGGAGTTGTGACCAGATCCAGGCCTGTGCTGAGATAGGACAGCTCCTGTCAGATGAGAAAGGTCTTGTGACTTCCTCCAAGTCACACAGCTAATCATTATTAGAGCAAGAGCCCAGGTCAGTATGGACAACATGTGTGATTGATCCACGGAACACCAGCAAACAGATTTCTCGAAGCAAGTAAAGTACAAATGTTAATCTTGAAAACATGTTTTAATTCTAATTAAACAACATACTCTACATAACCTTTCCCCCTAAAATGTTTTACCCCCCAAATATTTAGATTATACAATAAAATACTACAGAAAAACAAAACTGATTTTAAGTCAACAAATGCTCATACTATACACTGCCATTTCTCACACTTCCTGAGCAAGACTGTAAAATGTAACAAAATCAAGAACTACAAAAATAAGCTCTTCTATAGGAAAAATAATCACATACAATATTAACTGTAAGTTCCTTTTTGCTGACCTTTCTTGGTATGCAATCACTATACAGGTAATGATGATGGGCCCATTTGGAAATGCTTATTGACCACCAAACTGTTTCAGTATATTTGATATGCTAGTAGACTGCAGACTTTGGTGAACCTCAGTTATTTTAGAAATGTAGCTCTGGAATAAAATACAACCACTCCCAATTTCTCATTTGTGTTGCTCCTGAAATCTCCTTTCAGTCCACAAAGCATTCCTATGCCCAGCCTTGCTTTGGAAGCTTACACCAATTACACGGCCTTGTTAGACCTTTGTTCGTTTAAACCATGCAACAGTTAGAATCCTCATCCAATTTAAATGAAGCATCCAAAGTTACAAAATCATTTACATAACACTTAGGATTGCTGAATGTGTATCTACCTGGATACACATTATCTGGATATCCAGGTAAATACATGGATACACATAAATTACACTGGATTAACATACAATTGGAAATATAAGTAGTTTTTGGTTTCTGAAATAGGAAAATTTGTCCCTTTGCCATTGCACATGAATTTGTCTAGAGTTCTTTTACTATCATTCTTAGAACATTCTATCATTCTTAAGACAATTCTTAAAACAATTCTTAAAACAATTCTAAGCATTTAATTCTTAAAATAATCTAGCTTCTCTCATTTTACTTACTAATTTTTAACAGCTGTGTCATCACTGTGCTTGAAATGTCTTCAAACAATCTAAACCATGGAAGGATCTCGAGAAACCTGCCTCTCAGTGGTGTGTGAGTGAGATGAGTCACAGGGCAGCTGAGTGGCCTGCTTCACCTTCAGGGATATCCCATGGCCTGGTCACCTGTTAACTCCTGGCACTTGCACTGAAATAAGCAGCCAGCAGTAAAATGCCCAGCAGTGGCTTGTTAGCATTTTCAGCACACTGCTGGGCCTAGGCTTTCGCTAGGACTAAAATCATAAAAACAACAAAGCTGAACATTCAGCAAACCATAAGCACTCTTTCACAGTATTCTGGTCAACCAGGATTTAAGAAAAGTCCATGGCAAAAGAAGTGAACACTTTCTGAAACAGAAAGAAGAGCTCTAAGGTTGGATTTAGCTGACATGAAACATGGGGGGGAGCTAGAAAAAGTGTGATCATTTCTCATGATACCTCTAGGTTGCTAAAGAGTTACTTGCAATGTTCTTTTTGTGATTGAAGTTGTCATTGGTCTGTTTCCCGTGACATCCATTGGAATCCCAAAGTTGTATCAGTTTTGGGATAACTTACGAAGAGAGGACACACTGGAGGGGCCCCGAAGAAACTGGTGTAAGCCGTCTTCGCTGTCGCTGGAGCTGGCGATGCTGTTCCTCATTTCCAGCATGGAGATTTGTGTGCAAAGGCTGAGCTGGTGCTCCAACTTCTTGGCCTTCTAAAAAGCAAAGTTTTGATATTTCTGACACCTGTGGGACTTACATCATATTCTCCCTATCAGCAACATTTACTTTTCCTTGAAATAAAAGCTACCTGGTACATAGTAAGTGCCCAATAAAAGTTAGCTATAATTTTTATTTTCTGATATTACTATAAATACATCATAATAAGTTTAATATAATCAATAGCCTATTTATTCATCTAAAAATAATAAGCACCAACTTAATTTAACAATCAGCTTAGAAACGGCGACCTAAAGAGAGCACACTCCCATACTCCTAGTCCCTGGAGAGCAGTGCTTAAACCAGGAATGATGTTTTGCAAGTTCTCTTCTGTGATCATTATAATTTCCTTCTAAGCAAAGGTGGGGAAAGGAATATGAAATTATAAGTTGTTGAAGATCTATACAGCTCTGAAAACCTAAACTGAATTGCTGCAGGCCTCCATCCTATACC
Source organism: Tonatia bakeri (assembly GCA_004024845.1). Taxonomy (NCBI): domain Eukaryota; kingdom Metazoa; phylum Chordata; class Mammalia; order Chiroptera; family Phyllostomidae; genus Tonatia; species Tonatia bakeri. Next base: position 72,025 of record PVIA01000002.1, read on the forward strand.
TCTCTTGTCACTTGTGGGCTTTCTGGAAGGTGACTGGCCAGGAGGATATGCAAGACCGGAAGACCCAGGGTTACAAAGCCAGCTTCCCGCTCACCAGGGTTTGCTGGCCTTTCTCAGTTGGCACCCTCCCCACTGCTCCGCCTTCCCTGGCTTACTCCTCCCCGGCTCACATGACAACTCACTAACCATCTCCTGTAGCATCCTCAAATGACCCTTTACGAAGAGGACAGCACCTCCTCACCGTCCATGGAGACCCTGACATTTATAGACACCTCACTAGGTAATGGCAAATATAATAGTTACAAAACATTTCCTCCCTCTTGAGAAATAAGTCCCTGAAGGCTTTTCCACTTCATTTAACATATGACTGATTAATGAAAATTCATGGGGACCTCCCAAAATGGAATTTATTTATAAAAAATTGTGTAATAATTCTTACATGTTTAAACTTTAGTTACCTTCAAAGTACCCTCTACTTGAAACATATTATCAAGATTTTTCCACTGCTCAAAACAGTTCTTGAACTCATTGATTTTAACGCCTTTTACTGCTTCTGCTGTTTTTTGTTTCATCTCTTCCACATTAGCAAAATGTTTCCCTTTGAGGACTTTTTTTCATCCAGGAAAGCAAAAAGAGGTTGCTCAGGAGCGAGATCAGGAGGGTGGGGTATGGGGGTCATTCAATTTTGGGCCAAAAACTTCTGAACACTCAGCACGGTGTGGGCAGGTGTGCTTGTAAATCACCCATCGTGAAATGGGCCAACACACTGAAAGAGTCTTCAAAAAAATCCACTGAAGCCAAACACAGCCTCTCATAACACCACCAGCTGATGCACTGCTACAGATGGGTTCCTAGAGCACTCACCTAGGGGGGAAGCCTGTACTACAAGGGGCCCGCCCTCCAGAAGATAATTCCAGTTTTTTTGGGGGGGGTTCTCCCTCACATATTGTATTAAGTGAGGTATACTTCACCCTACATATTTATTTAACAAAATAAACACACTCAGTAAAACACTTACTTTATCATTTAAGGTGGGATCATTCAATGAGTAGAGCTTATTTGTAATGTCTTTTCCTATAAGATACCTAAATATTTCATATAGGAAAGGCTCAGATTCCAGAAAGTAAGTTAATCTTTCTCTTGACCAGCACAAAAATCTGCAGTTATCGTCTGCAACAATGGTGACCTGATGAAGAAACACAGAAAGAAACAAGTACATCTTTGTACATGAATTTGGGGGAGGGGAAGGGTAGAATAATTTAGTGGATAATATTATAGCAATGGTTTGTCATATTAAATTAAAATGAGATCCATCTATAGGTTATAAGCTTCTATAGCTGTGTATAAAATTATGTTATAAACCAAACAACCTGCAGATTAAATAGAAGCAAACTCTCAGAGTCCTGCAGTGGTTGTTTGCGAAGCCTGGTGACGGAGGAATGGCCACTGTGTCAGCCGCACTGCTGAGGAGTGTATTAGGCTGCTGTTCCAGCTGGATGTAGAATTTATGGCTAAAGATTGAGACAGAGGTTTAAGAATACAGCTTCAAGCAAAATAAAAAACAATACTGCACCGACGTGAGATTCATGAGGCCAAGTTACAGATGAAAGACCTTCTCCGGCGAACTCTGCAAACGTCCATGAGAGAACAGTGACTCATGGATTGGGTGAAGGTCCAGGCCTTTATAACAAATATGGCTCTGGTTCAATGGTGAACGAGGGAGCCAAGATCCTTGCCCTGTGAAGCTGACATTTTAGCAAAGGAAGATGATAATAAATAAATAAAATATGACACCCTCAGGTGGCACTAAGTATTTTGGACAAATATAAAACAGGGAAAAGTGATAGAGAATCGTGAGGGAATGACAGCTGCATGTAATGCCACTCATTTTATGTATGTATTGGACATTTAAACATTTAAGGTGCTTTTATATCTATCATATAAATGGATCCTCAAAACTGCCTTTAAGATAAGATAGGTAATTTTCTCCCCTATTTTTCAGATGCCGAATGAGACGCGCCAAAACATGTATTCATGAACACATGTTAATCAGTGGGGGAGTGAGCTCTTTCAGCCCAGCCGTATCTTCCCACCAGGCCAAATCCTACCCACTGTGCTTAGTATTCTCTGAGTTGATCAAAAACAGAGTAATCTGACCAAGTGACCACAAAGTGGGCTCACAGTCCATTGAAAGTCCCTCAGACAAAGAACAGCTGAGTGCATGTCATAAAGCCTATATTCCAGTGGAAGGAGCCATAATAAGTAAAAACATATAACAAAAGAAATGATTTATAGGATGAGACGTGTAAGGTCAACTCCAGTCCCTAGCAGTTCCCAGAAACAGCAGGAGACGGGTAAGTGCAAGGTGCCTGAATGATATTCCATGGCAGTGGTCAGAGCAGGGTGAGCACTGGGTATTCTCAGTGGCCCAGCCCTGCCCGTAACACGGAAGAAAGGCTTTGGAGAGCTGAGGTGCCTTCATTTTGCAAAGATTTTATCCATGGCTTTGGAAACTATAATTCATGTACAATGGGACAAGGAGTTTAAAAGCAGTTGGAAATCATCCAGAAGAGAAGAAGAAATTGTATCCAGGTAATAATTAAGGCATTTAGAACTTTTCAACCATTTTAATAACCTCATTTCCACTAAGGCAATGATACTTTTAATATGATACTATAATTTACTTAGCAAATCCATTTCTTACTGATGGTTGAAAAAGTCTTTAAACATGTTTAATTTATTATTAAATTCAAACTTAATAACAGTATTCTAATAATAAGCTATCACAGCAACATGTAGGAGTAACTTACAAGTCCATAAGAGCAGGTACTTAGTTGGAAGTGGGTAGTTAGTGATTTCCTGCCACAACAGTCTGGTAAAACATATTTTAATGAGGAAATTTTATATGTCAATACTGGAACATTTAAAACTCTGTAAAATAAATTTGCTTCTTGAGGTAGCAAGGAACCTCAGCAGTGCCATATGTGACTTCTTGTGAAGAATCTCACTGAAGAAATGGAAGCACACATGACAATGGAAGATGTGAAACAATTTCTCTGAGGTCAAGTTCAACTCTGCAGTTGTAACAGGGTTTGCTGAGATTCCCTCAAGGTTCTGGACCAGTCTCTCACTTAGACTGCAAACCCTTCTGCACCCCCACACAGTGAAAAGACCATGCACAGGAACGAGGGTGTCTGAAGGAACTGCGGAATGTGCTAGAATCAGAAACAGCAGTCTGGTTCTGACAGTATTACTGGTTGGCTGTCCTCAGGGAAGAATTTGTTATTTCCTCTATGTGTCGTACAACTTTTCACGCAGCAGGAACAGGAAAATGTCCCCGAAGTGGCCTATTCCACTACTTCTCGTTGAGTTCTCATGAGCATGAAAATATAGCAGAGGAAACTGGCAGATTAAACTGTTTCACTGCTTAACCAAAGGATGTATTTAATACTAAGGTAAGGTTTGACTTAAACACCAGTTAAAACTTAGTGTTCATTTATTTTACAAGAGATTGGACATCTGCCTCCAATATATTCTTCTTGCCTTAAAGTCAATAAACTTTGATTTTTGAGCTTCAGAGCATAGAGTGTGCTCTCAACTATGAGAAGGCAACATGAAAGAATGCAAAAGAAAAAGGTGTAAGTAGCAAAGCTCACTGATACAAAAGATCTGCACATAAAAGAAGAAATCAAACACAATAGACAACTTCTGCCTTTTATAATGATGATACTCAAGATTCTGTTAACAGCTCGAAGTAGCAGCTTGGTCTGGAAGCACCTAGGGGCAGCCATCACTTCAGAATCTGTTGTCTCAACTCCACCACTGTGGCTATCGTTCCAGTTCCCGCACGCACCTCAACGACATTTGCTGTGCAGTCTCAAAGGACAGCCGGGGCCACCTGCCTTTCTTCCTTCCTCTCATCCTACTGTAAAATTCTTCATTACCACCATCAAAGAATAAATTGAAAGAAACACAAATTTAAAGGAAGTAGCTCCTGACTAGAATACTTGTAACCGTTCAGAGTTAGAGGCAATGAGGCCAGCAGGTAAAGAGCACGTGGGCGGAGCAGTCTGACCACCGATAATTCCAGGCGTCCTCTGTCGTGGGCACAGGTAGTAAGAAGTTGGCCCTGGGAACACATGACAGTTGTCATTTGGGAACTTGCTTCAGAAAGAGGCAATATACTCCTACACAGATGTGCAACAACTTTTTTTACTCTTGCATAACTGCCAATGGGGACATTTTATAAACAAGCACAGTCTCTCTGGAGGGCTCACTCTGATGGAGCCTGCCCCAATTGTACGAAACACAGGTTCGATGATGCTGGGGTCACTGTTATCCACTGACCTACTAGAAAATGACACACTAGACTCTATGCAAAGAAAGACGGGTGTCTGGAAAGGCTGAATACATACCCGTCACACAGCTATGGTACCACCATTTGGGTCATGCTTTGGAATCTTCGTAGCAATTATCAGGAACATTTATCAACTATCGAATCCCAATCCCCGGTCCCCAAGAAAGATAACTGTAACTAGTAGTAGGAATTCCCTTTTTGTTCACTTAATTATAAACATAAAAATTTGAAGTCCAATAGAGGTGATAGTACGTGTTCTATCCCTGGCCTCTCAGGGACCACTTGCTTCTGGAAATGAAGGAGGCCCAGTTCCCCCCCTCTCCAAACCCCAGTCTCTTCAGGACCATGAGAGACAGAGCTGCTGAGTAAAAGCACTTGCTGCGACACACAGAGAAATGGACGCAATGGACAAAAGTCGGGCTTTGGAAAAAGAAATTGAAGGTCAGAGGACAGGAGGAGGGAGGAAAAAACTGGCCCTGTTCTAGTTTGCAGACGGTGGTGACTAAGGAGACAATAGGGACGTAAACCTCAGTGCACAGCAGACTCTGGTAAACACAAGGTGAAAATCAGAGGAGCCGGGACACAGCATTTGCTTTCTTCTGCAGCTGAAGCTCAACCAGCTGGGGAGCAGCACTGCACCCAGCTAGTGAACTTCTCTGAGGCTGTCTAGTAAGTGTATATCCCTTTAACAAGTTGTGCTGTCTGTGGGAGCAGGGCTAAGCTGTGTGTCTGTAAAATGTCCTTTGTCTCCATGCAGCATCCCAAATTGAACAGCATCTCAAAGTGAGACAAAAATAATCTATACTCGAGAATCACTGACTCTTTCTCCCTCAGGCAGTAACATCCCCTTCTTCTCCGTTTCTAAACCTATGGAGACAGGTTTACCCTCCTGCTCATACGCAACCCTGTTCAGAGGGTCTCCCCTTACTGCTGTGCATCTGGAGGCTGGGACTAAAGGAAGCTGTCACCCACTTTCTTCGTGACTTCCCTACGAAGAATGAGGAAAGTAGAATAGGAGGGCTGGGTACTTACAGAGTCACAACAAAGTGCCACATCACAGAGCAAATTTTTTTTTAAGATACAGAAAGAATCACACTGAGTAGTCCATGTTCAAATTGTTATAACTACGAAAAACCTCATTCTTTGCCCTTAAATACATTCATTAAATATAAAAGAGTAAAGTGATTAGATTTTCATAATGATTAACAACATAAATTTCCTAGGGCAAAGCCAGTTTTCTGTTTTTCCCCAGTAAAAGTAACTAGTTACATGTTTTAGGAACACTGATTATTCACAACTAACGTTTTCCTTCTTTCTGTAATAAAGCATTAGATGTTTTCCATGGAAAATTACAGAAATTCAAACAAGCAAAAAGAAAACAAAAAAGCAATCAAACTCAACAAACCAAATAACTGTGTTAACACCTGACCGAAAGCACTTGCCGAACAAATTAGGACAGATCTTCCTGGACCTCTTTTTGCACACATACATGCACTATTTACAGTCACATAAAAATGAGATCATGCTGTATGTACCACACAGCGAACTCTTTGTCAATAAATCATAGTCACTTTCTCTACCCTTTGGGCTTTAATGAGACATGAACTAGTTTCCATCTTTGTAAAAATCATGCCAGATTTTAAAATCTAATCACAAGAAAAAAATATAACTGTATGGTAATGAAATGTTAACCAGACTGATTGGGGTGTCGTTTTGCAATATATACAAATATTAGACCATTATGTTGTATACCTGAAACAAATATAACATTACACGTCAAATATATCTCAATTTAGATGAGACCGGGTGCATTCTGGGTGGCATGGCCATAGACTCAAATAAACCTCAACTTAAAATAAATATATAAATAAAGTAAATAAATACCCAAATAAAACCTAAGCCAAAACATACCTGGAATTTTTCACCTTTGTGCATCTGAGTTGATCTAAATTCAGGAGAATCTATAAAGGCACAGGGGTAAATGTTATGCAGAAAATGTCCTCTATAGGAGACCTTCATTCTGATAACAGAAATTAATGTTAATAAGTTTATAATATTTCACAAACAACATAACAATCCTTAAAATCCTCATAATCTTATGGGCTTGTATTTTGTACTAAAGTTTCAAAGACTCCATGGATGACTGACATAATTAAAAGTACTTCCTGAAGACAACTATTTATTTCAAAATCAATGTCACCAACAATAAGACCGGTTCCGGTATGCAGCTAGACACTCGCCTTCCAATGGGTGTCACTGCTCTTATAGCTACTTCAGTGACTACACCCAAACTCAGACACTTTCGAGAGAGAAAGGGTGGTAGTAATTATTATGCCAGAACAATATACAATCTCTCCTTCTCCAGGAAACTGATATTCCTATAGGTTATATTTGTGATATTCAAAAAATAATCACCTCTGAAACATAAACAAGTTTCTTGAACTTCAATGCCTAATTTAAACCTACTTCAATTTTGACTCATTAACTTTAAAAGATTTATTTACTAATTAGAGCAAGAGAAAGAGAATGATTTACTGCTCCACCCATTTATATATTCATTGGTTGCCTCTTAGATGTATGTGCTCTGAGGATCGAACCCACAACCTTGGTGTATCTGGACAAAGTTCTAATCAACTAAGCTACTTAGCCAGAGCGAGACTCATTACCTTTAAATAAAAGGTCAAAGAAGATTAACAATGTTCACAATTGAAAATCTTGACACTAACAGGATTGAGAGCAGCAAATTCTACATAACTAATATGTTGCTCTGTAGTGTTTCAAAATGCAGTCAGAAAAGGAAAGTTCACCACCAACCAACTCTGGGACCACTTCCTCCATTACTGGGCAATATTCCCTTTCATTCATGTCCTACCCAGAGGCCATGAGAAGATCACTTACTTTCCCTTCAGGAGAATACTCAGGCGGTCATCAACTGAGGTTTTATCCTCCACAGCATAAGTCTGGCCCTTTTTCAAGGTTTGAATCATACAAAACTGTCCAGTTAATCTTCTGAACAAATCTGGAGGCACACGGAGCGGTTCAAACAATCGCCGGTAGATGCCATTGAGTTCCTTTTCAATCTTTACCTAAAATGCAGCAATGATGAGAAGCTGTACTAATGCAGCAACACCAAAATACTGGCTTCTGTGGGCTAAGATTTAGAGAGTAAATTTGTAATACATACCATCAACCTTCCATATCTTAGTCAATGGAATCTTACACAGAGGGGAAGTGGTGATACAAGTCTCGATGTTAAACGGGCACTTCTACAGTTAAATGGATCGGACAGCTCATGGGGAAGGATTGCACTATTGATTCCATCTCTCCCCACGTGCTACAAAGCAACTGTGGAGGTTGTGAATGTTGTTACAGCATTCGTCTTCCCACTCTTAGTATTTTCTATCATTAACACAAAATCTTTTCATTTTTAGGACAATATTGTTTTGCAGAAGTTACACTAACTTTAAAATATTTAGCAAGAAAATAAACACACAAAATTGAAATCTACGTGGAAACACATTTATGAAAATACATACATTATGTGTTTTACCTACATGTAATGATCATTTAGTGCAGCAGTATAGCGAAACAAGCATCCACAGTTGTAATCACTGCTTCTCATTTATTCTGGATGAAAGTGCAGAGTGTAAAAGTGTTTCAGGGTAGCAGTGTCATCCTAAGCTAAAATAGAATCTATAGAACAGGGAACCACTAGTGAGAAAGGCTGGCTACTGGAAGAAGAGAAAAGCGAAATGGCTCAGTCGCCTCTTTGTCAGACAATCGAGGCTCGGGTCACATCCACCTTCGGACCCAGCATTAGTGTGGGAAAGCTGGGCCGCGTGCCAAAGAACTTTGGGGTTCAAGTGATCGCCAGTCTCAACGAAATCTATGGCAGTCACACGATGAAGCCTAAAGACCCAGATGATGAGAGCTGCTCAGAGGTCAAGGTAGTCTTTGCAGCGTTCTTACTTGTCCTGCTGTTTCATTGTAACAAAGAACCAGCATTTATATATTTTTAAAAGTAGGTTTATAGTCTGAGAAGAAACAAAAGCTCAGATACTAAGTGATTTACTCACTTGACGCTACCATCACATCGGCAACTTCTAAACCTTATGTTCAAAACCTGGGCTTGCAGCAAGTTCCGATATTCAGAAACAGTAATCCTCATTATTCCAATCATCTACCTCCTCCGCTCCAGAATGCTAGTAGTGAGTGTTTAAGATAACTTATCCACAAATAAGACTCACTTCCAGTTTGTACAGTAGCCAGCGTGGCACTGTAATGAATACATGAACTGAAAAATCTATTGACTCATAGTCATACTCTGCTTACCCTGCAAGTCTTAGCTCAAGTCCCAATTCCTTCATGACACACCCTTAATTCTTCTCTTCGAAAGCATCCACTCATCAAATGTGTTTTCTGAGCATGCATTATGTGCCAAGCATGGTCAATAGGAATAGGGAATACAACAGTAAGTGTGGTAGATTCTGTTATCCCCCACTATTTGCTGTTCCCACCCCCTGCAAGAGGATTATACATCCCTTTACCCCACCCAACCCCCACATTATCAGGCGTGGCCATGTCACTGGCTTTGGCCAATAAAATGTGAGCAGAATTGACATATGCCCCTTCTGAGCAGAAATTTGAAGACACACTGGGTGTTTCTCCTTTGTTCTCTTATCCTCTCTCTGCTGTGAGAGTGCATGCCCAAACAGAGCCCACCGCCTCAGCAGACAGCTTGAAATGAAGACGACACATGGAACAGTCACAGCTGCCACACAGCTGCCTGTCCACACATAAGGTGGGACAGGAAAAAACCTGTTGCTGGTGTCTGTCACTGAGATTTCTGGTTGTTCATTATACAGCCTCTCTGGAGGCTGGCTGTATGTACAGCATAACACGGAGAAAACTAACACACTAGGGAAAACAGACTGGGTCACAATCTAGCGGAATGCCCATCATACATCTATCATCTGTGCCATTCAAACTGTAATTTCCCATAAATTGTCTTGTTTTCTGACAGTTTTCCACACATGTCTGGCCTTGAATGTAAGATTAGGGCAAGCATTGTACTTTTTACTTGATTGAATATTTGGGTGTGCTTTGGACAGTCAGTAAACCTGTATGAAGTGATTTCTAGGAGCCATGCTGTTTTCCTATTCTATTTGTATCTTTTTGTTCTTGGTATGACCCAGGAAACACAGCAAGATAAATCAGTATTGAAAAGAAAAAGTTAAATCCTAGTGTTTTGATGACAACTCACCAAAAATGATGAAATCCTTAAATGAGTATTTTGGGCATAAGAAAAAAACACCATCATTACATTTAAAAACCAGCACAAGGCCTGACTGGTGGCTGGGTTGGCTGGAGTGTCATTCCGGTACACCAAAATGCTGCGGGTTTGGTCCCCAGTCAGGGTGCACAGGGGAGGCGACCAATCGTGTTTCTCTCTCCCATCAGTGTTTTTTTCCCCTCTCTCCCTACCTCCCTCTGTAAACATATCCTTGGGTGAGGATTAAAAAAAAACTAGCATGAAAAATATTGCATGAGCTATTTGTAAATCGCTAGTATGTTTATAGAAGTTGCCTATGAATAATTTTACTAGGCAAAGATATTCGCAAGTGACAACTGAATGTTAACAAAGAAATACTGAAGTTATATGTTGAAAAAGAGAGAATATTGTCACGTTGTTTCATGTCTAAACTGCCCTAATGATTTAAAAAGGTTAAAAGCCTCATCTGTAGAACACACTGCACGGTGTTCAAATGCTTCACTTTCAGGCATGTGTGAACAGACGGCCTCATCTGGAATGACGTCAAAGGGACTGAAAGTGTCAGATGCTCATTCTCAAGTCTGAGCAAAGTACTCTAAAAGCTTTCTAGCTTTAAAATCTCTTCCTTACTAATTAACTTTCAGTAATTACCGGTCTCTTCTTGTACAAAAGATATGAAAGATGCAAAATGTTGACACTGAGGAACACGGCATTCCAGACCATGACGTCCAAGGCACATCGGTAGAGCGTGGCCCAGACGATGTAAAGGGAGCATCCTGTTGAGAAATTAAATCGGTTTGATGTTTAGAATAGCTTCGGCGTGAAGCTGAAGAAATTTGTAAAATAAACCAAACACATTCTAAAAATACCTAAGCCAAACATCCCATTGAGTTTCATTCTGATTATGAAAAAAGAAAAACATGCTTTGTTGCAGAAAATTTGTAGGTAGAGAATACTTTTTAAAAGAGGAAAAAATCCATTATTCTATCACTTAAATAAAACCAATACTGATATTTAATACTTCTTTACAGACTTTATGCATTTTTACCTGATGGCAAAACTACTATATATAATTTTAAAATCTACCCTTTTACTTATGGCAGCAATTTTCCCATTGTATTAAAAACTTATGCGTATGTAGTTTTTAATGACTGTAACTGATTAAACTATAATTTATTCAACCATCTTCCTATTGATGGACAGATGAGACTCGTTTGAGTTGTAATTTTTGATAAATAGCCAAAACATCTTTATATGTAAAAATTGATATGTTTTTGTGGCTCTTTGCTTTGGGTGGTTTGCCTGACAGTGAGTCAAGGGAGTGAACTTCACTGCTTCTGATGACATTGAAGAATCGTTTTCCAAAAGGTTTTCTAACAATTCACAGACCTACTAGCTGGGAATGCCAGTATCAAACTGTCAGTACTATAAAATTTGAAAACTCTTAATTTGATAATGAGGAGTTTTGTATAATTTGTATAATTATATTTTGCATTTCCATGACTTTGGTGAGTTTGGACTATTTCACCCAAATATTCTAACCATCCTAATTTTCCCTTGGTGGTTATCCATTCATCTATGAGAATCTTCCTAGTTTTTCTTATTGATTCTCTTACTTTAAATAAAATAGCAACAGCTTCTTTTGATTAATGGTGAGAGCATCAATATATATATTTAACTTAAAATGATCAATATGATACATATCAATGACACACACATAAAAACTAACCTCATGTTTAAGTTATTCATTTGCAATTTTTTATTTCCTCAGACTAATCTGAGGCAGCTGAATAACAGCATAAAATGTAAAACTTTAAATGTTCTTTAAATATTTCATAGCAAAATTTGAAAAAAAATTTAAATATTATTACTTAAATGAGACAAAGTAACATAATGGAAAGGCCAAAGGGAAGGGGGAGGAGCTGCATTACAGGCCCAGTCAGGCCAGGACCATAGTTTCCAGTGAGTCATTCGACATATCCAGGCTCAGTTTCGCCATTATAAAGTGCTGGACTAAATGACCTCTTCGGTCCATTTCACCTCCAAAACTCTGTCTTCAAACTCATAATTAGCTTTGGATTTTCATAGTGTGTATTATTATTTTTCCATTCAACATTCTGCTCCTCTTCCTTGGCCATTCCATGTCATCACTCATACGCACAACAAGCTACTCTTCATTCTCTCTAAACACGCTGAACTTCCCTCTCCTCTATGCCTTTACCTGGATACCACACACATCACACTCAAAGAAATCCTCCTCATTTCCCAAAAGTCAGCTCCAATATCATTTCCTCATGGAAGCCTTATTCCACCACCCGTACTAAGCCTATCATTCTCCATTGCTCCCTGACACAGGGCACACCTGCATCGCGTGTGACCACCCAAGAGTGTCTTCCTCAAGGATGGAGATCATCTTCTTCAATGTTTGTCTGACATATTACAGGTGCTCAAAAATGCACCTGAACAAATGAATCATTAGGGAAATAATCACAATTTGCCAAGAATCATGGGCTCAAATAATAAATCTGATTGTTTTAGTCTTTTGATGTGGATCAATTTAATCTGCTTCATTAGGGTTACTGGAGCCAAAAAAAAGTTTTATTTAAACCCTTTTGTCTGGGTAATTGCTCTTGCTCCTAACATTGCTTTGCTGCCATATCAAGTGTATGCCTGTTCGAATATTAATATTTAAGACTATGTAGTACTTACTATGCATCGGGTTCTATTTTACGTCAAATGTGCACACACACTTATTTAATATTCACAACAACCCTAGGTGGTGGTATTATTTTTACCCTATTTGACATATGGGGAAACTGAGGTATAGAAAGGTTAAATCTCTTGCTCCGGTTACAGTTAGCAAGTGTTGGGACTAGGATTTAAATCACACACTCTGGCTCCAGAATCCACACTTCTACACATGAATGGATTTTCTGATATCTGGGGAATCTAAACAACATATGAAAAACACACAAAGGTTTATCTAAAGGCAGTGATATGGCATGTGGAGGCCTACATTCCAAGGTACCCAGTGACAAAGGCATATTTTTGGTATGCTACAGATCTGAGAAGGAATTCTCTAAAGCTCTCAGTACCAAACCCGTCTGATGTCAGCTACAGAAAAGTTGCATAAAATCTCAGTCAGGTATCTTACCTATAGCTAACATCCCCCTAAGAAGTATCATATGGAGCTGAAGAGTAGTTGGAATAATCAATCCGACTGCAAAAAAAACATTTGCTACATGAAAAACTAGATGATGTATCTCTCTCCAGTTTTCACAAGTGGTCTCATTGGCAGGCACAGGTATAATACTTGCTAACTCAGGTGTAAAACCTATTGCTGTTGATTCTGCCAACGGGCTGGACTCAGTGTAATTCATCTTGAAAATTCCTGTAAAAACAAACAATGGGACAATCATTAAAATGACAGCTGTATCTTATCACCCTGATAGATGTTATACCAACATTGTTTCTGCAGATAAACATTGGTAAATAGACTTCTCTGCAGCTAATGAGTTAGCAGGGGTGTCAAACTCAATTTTACCAGGGGCCACATCAGCCTCAAGGTTGCCTTCAAGGTTGCCTTTAGGACTGCATACATGTAACTACTCCTTAACTAGGGGCAAGGAGCTTGGCGCTGCTGCCAGGTAGAAACAAGGTGGAGGGCAAGATTCAGCCTGTGGGCCTGGTGTTTGCCACCTGTGAGTTAGACAGACCCAGGTCCAAACCCCAGCTCTGTCACCTACTGAGTCCTTCTCTGTTAAATGATAATAATACCTCATCTGACTGCATGATTAATATTTGTCTTTACCATTAAATGAAATAAAATACATAAAATATTTGGCATAGCACACTATTCTCTGATATATATGTGTATACATATGTATATCTACATATCTGTAGCACTATTTATCTGTATATAAACATACATGATGGTGAGGGAGAATGGAAAGGTGGAATTAGCTAGTCTGAAAGATAAGCACTGATGTTCATAAACTACAATAATTACAGTTATTTAATATAGTTGCCCACTGTATTTCCAAAAGTGACACTAAATATAAAAACAGGAAGAATAACTGGAATAACTGACTTTTTGAAAAACATGAACCTCATATTTAAATATGAAGACTTGGGATATTTAGAAGGTTCTATTTTTATATTGTGAATTCATTGTATCCACATGTATATACATTCTACATTCATATGAATACATAATATATATATTACTGTAATCATTTATAGATATAAAGAAAGATATAACATTTACTCCTTCTTTTAGTGTTTAAATCTCTACTTTCTTTCCCATAAAAATTCTAGTTGGTTCCAACTCACAAATTGAGAAGTAATAAACTTCCATTTTACTTATGTGTAGGTCATAAATATACATTTAACTATTTAATATTAAAATTTATAAGAAATACACTTCAAAGAACATATATTTTACATAAAGTAGCACTACTTTCTGACCATATTACCTGTCCTCCATCTCTGGTATTTAAAAAACTCTTTCTGTACATTTCATACAGTGTTAGAACAATTTTACTTAGTAAAGACATGTATTCAACACTGTAAGAAGCAATGGAATTAAATTTGAGGAACAAAAACTGTTTTTACTCATTTATACCTCTGGATAGATTTTTAAAAATTTTCTACTTTTCTATTCTTAATTATGCAAATTGGTCCCTGACAAAACCTATGTATATTTACAGAATAAGTGAATTACTGTGGTTCAAGAAAAGAATTCCAAATAGGAACCAAAAATACCTTTAAATTAAATTTAAAATATGTATTTTTTCCAAATAAGGTCAATTAACCATACTTTTCCATTCATTTTTTTTATCATACTAAAGGTTTTCAGTGGTAGGAATAATAGAAACAGGTTGGGCATACTGAAAGGACATTATTAGACAAATGTGTAAGAATTCCACATCTCTTAAGGTGATTAAAAAAACATACACACACCAACTTACAAACTGTGAATGAAATGATAAAATTAATTAAAGATCTTTTTACATAATTCCAAAATAGCTTATAAATACAAGAGAAATCTTGTATTGACTTAGATATTGATTTTCTGCAAAAGTAAAAAAATCATAAAAATTCAACTACTTTCCAAATGTTTGAATCAATAAAAATATAAGCCTATTGGGGTTGGGGGAGGAGCACCATTATTTTAATAACTCTACTTACACAAAGTTTGCTTTCAACGACCAAACCAGAATTAATCTAATAATTTCTGCAGGAGGGAGAATGATATTAAATGTTCTCTATCACTCATAAAGTAATGTCAGTGTCAGCCTATGTATTAGTATCACGTAAGAAAACAACAAACCACCATTTCTATGGCACTTTAGAATGTGCTTTCACTTCCATTGTCCTATTCGTTTTCTGACTACCCTATGTTCTCCCTGAGGTAGGGACCATAACGTAATCATCTGTGTAGCAGATGCCAGAAGTGAAAGCCATAGGAAAGGGACACAAACAATGGGGAACACAGTTAGAAATCGCTTTTCAGTCTCCCCAAACCTCAGCAATAAGGACAAAAGAATCCTACCCTTCCTCAATTGAGAGACTCAGTGTCTATACCACCAGCTGCGGAGGACCACGTAAGCCAGGGAAAATCTCTTCTGCCCCTTCCATCTGCTTCTCTCTGGGAACAGAGGAGGCTGGGCCAGGTGGTCTCTGAAACCTCAAGTTTTAATAGCCTGTGTCTCTAATACACATTTACATATACACCCCCCCAGTCCACCTGTATTGCCAACTAATTCACTGCAGTTCAATTTCAGGCTTTTAAATGTTCTGCAAGGGGAAATAAAGTTACCAACTCCTGGTCCAAGAGAAATGATAGGAAAACTATAACTACTGACCCAAGAACAAGGGAAATAATAATATAAATTTTTAAAAGGTGAGATCATCCTACAACATATTTTGATAACACTATGCCTTATTAAAGATATACATATAGTTTATGTTTACATTTCTATGTATTTTTAAATCGTATATTAATATTATATTGTATATCATTTATTTACTTGTATATTTATCTATGTCTATTATTTGCCTATGTATCTTTTTCTGTATGCCTATTTTGAAATGCCAGTTATCTACTGTCCATACATATTGATAGGATCTTGCCAGTTTCAGATCCCTTTGATCCGTAGTAGTGATAAAAATGGTTTGCACTCAACTATCCTTACACAGAGAATGAGTGGGTTTAATGAGGAAGATTAGACTGGTAAATTGGTAAAAGTTCACATTAATTTTGATTAAATTGAGAAAACTTTGCTTTCTTCTATTAGTTTTCTGAGTCTAATTCCTACAACTACCTGTTCAGTAAAGTCCTGTTTATCTATTGGTTTTCAAATAAGTGTCTGTAGGGCTACATAGCTAAATGCTGAAACTAACCTTAACCTTTCAACAAACTACAAAAATGAAAAAGATAACAGCAGTGAGCAGAAGTCGTGCTAGTATACTTGTTCGGTTCATTCCGTAATTATAACTGAACCTTTGTACATCTTCGGAATCCCAAAGGACATTTATGTCGTTGAGTCTTTTCTCACTTAAAAACAAGCGGTTTCTATGACTTGCCAGGACAACTAGGGTGTGTGTGGGGGGGAGGGGGGGCAGTGGCGAGGATCTCGCGTTCCCTAGCCATCTCCGCCCCCAAAGGCCCCGCTCACCTGCTTCCTTAAAGAAGGACGGTCAGTGTCCACTGTTCTCTTTAACCCGAAGCTCTCGGACCACGAGAGATGTGCACTGAGCGCGGTGTTCCTCCGCACACCGCCTCCGGGCAAGACCCGGCGGCCCTACCGGGGGAGAGGAGGAGCCGTAGTGGGTTCAGGGGCCCGGAACCCCGGGAACCCAGCGCGAAGAGACAGGCCGAGGTCACCGAGGTTATGCCCTGGGCAAAGCGCGGGAACAGGCACCCGAGGAGAACCGAGCGCGGGGGGACGCTGGCGCTCCCAAACCCGAGGTGCAGAGGCTGACTCTCGAGGGTCTGTGGCCTCCGCGTCCACGCCGCGGGAGACGAGCCGCTCCAAGGGCAGGGAACCCCGGGAGGGCGCGGCCAGCCAGGAGAGGGCGGGGCCCGGCGGCGGAGGCGCGGAGAAAGGGCGGCCGCCTCCTGGGACCGAGAAGTTGCTCACAGTGGAGCAGGGATCCAACTTTCGCTTCCCGATTTAGCCCCGGGAGCGCGAGGCTGCAAGCAGCCGCGCTCTCGGTGGCAGCCGCGCCTCCTGCTCCTTACCTGGCTTGTCCCTGGCTCCGAGCCTGGGCGGCGCTGGCCAAAGTTTGGGGCAGTCACCAGCGGGGCGCAGGGACGCGGGTGCGACGGCTCCACGGGCGCCCGAGGCGAAAGCCTCGGCAGACCGGTGGCTCCTCGGCTCCTGTCGGATCCCGCGCAGGCAGTGCCTTTGACTAAAATAGGCTTCGCTACCGCGGCGTCCAGGGCTGGGGCCTCACCGCGCACGCGCCCGGCGCCCCCGCGTCCCCCGGCGGGCGGAGCCCGGGGCATCCACCCGGACTCCCCTCCCGGCTCCGCGAACTGCACCGCCGCGCCTGCACGGCCGCGATCACTTTGAAACACCCGCTTCTTTTTTTCCCTGTTTTCTCACGACTTCTCGATTCTGTCCTTGTTTGGGCATGAGTGGGGGGAGGGTGCGGGCGGCGTCTTGGGACCAGCGGCGTCGGTCCCTTCTACCCGGGGGTATAACTCGAGCAGTAGAGTCCCAGTAGGAAGAGAAGTCAGGATAAGAAATGAGAACTGTGATCTGCTTTTCCCCTCAAAAGTCAAGCGACTCACTCGCATAACTCCTTTCTGGGACAGTCGCCTGCTGCTCGGCACAAGCAGGGAAGGGCCGGGAGAGCACGCAACTCGCGTCTGAGCTTGGCGGCGGAGGCTGGCGGTTTGGCCCCGCAGAAGCAGGACACCTCCCTCGGGGAACCCCTGCTGCTGCAGCTGCGGTGGCCACTTGGGAGAGACTTTTGACTACCAGCCACTGTTTTGTTTTCAAAGGAAAGTATTTACCCGAAATTTGCATTCCAATGGCATTGCAGGGACCTCCATTAAAAGCAAAGCTCCGCCAAATTTGCCACGTAAATTTGATATATTTGTGGCCTTAAATTGAAAAGAAGATGTGAAAATATGCTCCAATCAATCTTTACTGTTTATAGAGGACAACTATTTGGGTAAGACATGTAGGGCAAATTAATGAAGAGTCGGCTTGAGTGGACGGTTGGAGGACAATAGAAGGTTAGATGGGCGTTCACAGTTCCCACACAAGGTCCCATTATGGGATAAAGTTTGTGCCTGTTATTAGAGTCTGAGGTTCCTCGTGCGTGCCAAACATGCTCGAAATATACAAGAGACTGTGTATCTAGGAGTGCCAAGTCTCACCTGTGAATGGTCGGTTCAACACTGGGTTCAATCACAGGCTGGACATAGGTTGAATCCTGCCTCTGCTACCAGCTACGTGTGTGATCTTGGGGAACTTACTTAGCTTTTCTATGCCTCAGTTTCTTCTTTTGTGCCATGGGGCTGCTGCTGCTGCTGCTGCTGGTGACGACTGCAACTGTACCTCCTAGAATTATTTGAAGACTAATTGATTATTATACACACACACACACACACACACACACGGCTTAGAATGGTACATAATACATAGAAAGTCTATGAATATGTTATACTTACAAAGCTCCTCTAACATGTTTGAAATTTGCTCTAACTACATAAGATTAGTTTCCAAGGCCATTTCTTCAGAGTGTTTCTTTCTTGATGCTCCACCAGCCATTTTGGTAGCTACCACTAAATCCACTTGAGGATGCAGATGTAGTGATAAATGTACTCAAAGATTTTGCATGGACGTTCATTGGAATGTGACTTGTGTAATGAATACTGGAAATAATCTAAATTCTAACATTAGGGAACTAAGTAAATTATAGGACTTCCAAACTTGTTATAAGCAACCATTAAAAACAGTTTATATAAAGATAATAGACATAATAACATCTATTAATTTTATAGAAGAAAGGTCAGCAAATTATGGCCCAAAAGTCCAGCCTACTGCCAAATTTTTTACAGATTGTGAGACGTTTACATTTTTAATGGTTTAAAAAATCAAAAGAAAAATAATATTTCGTAACATGTGAAAATTATATAAAATTCAAGTTCAGAAACCATGAAGTTTAATGGGAACCAGCCACCTCATTCATTTACAGTTGCTTTTGTGCTACAAAGGCATCACTGAGGGGTGGCAACAGAAACCACATGACCCTGCAAAGCCTTAGATATTTACTGTTTGGCTTTTTACTGACGCTGATACAGAGTGTACATTATACCAGGCACTGTGATAAGTGGTTTAAATTTATTAAGCTGTTGAATCTTCACAATGGACCCTATGAAGAGGCAGTTGTTATTATTTTTATCTCCATTGTGTAGATGGGAAACTGAAATAACAGAGAGGTGGAGTGGCCTACTCAGGATCACACAGCTACTGAGGAGCTGAGCCAGGATATGAACGAGGTGTCTAGTTCCCACACTTGAACTCTCATTCACTAGCTGCACAGTTTCAGCCACCTTCCAACTCTAGATGTAGTCTCCCACTGAAAGACGTAAAACAGAAGAAGGCAAGTTACAAAAGTGCGTAGAATGTTACAAATATCCAGGGTGGTAAACACTAAAATCTTATATCCCTTAACTTAAAGTGCTGAGATTTTAAGTGACTTTTCTTTTTTCGCTCCCTCCTTCTACCCAGCCCTCCCTCCCTTCCTCTTCTTTCAATTACTCTTGCTTCTTCTCTTACTAGATGTTCTACAGTGATTATATGTTACTTTTATAATAATTTTTAAACATTTATTAAAACAGTAGAGCCCAGGTTTAACTCTTGCAGACAGGAAAGCCGGACCCCAGAGTTTTGGTTGTGGAGTCATACAAAAGATCGCATACTTCATGAGAAGAACACTGGATGCGGTACCATAAAACTTGTGTCCTGACCTTTGATAGAGTCTGCGTTCTATGTTCCATAGACTCAGGGACTGAACTAATCCTGAACCCTTCAGTACAACTCATCTAAGAATCAAAAGCATAATTTTATAGTTAAATTTTTTATCAGTGACATATGAATATGATGAGCTCTATAAAATTCAAAAAAAGACTTCGGGACACAAAAATTTGGATTCAGGAATGCCTTAGGCTCCTTGATCTACTCCTGCTGGGCATAGAAAGGGTCAGACTGAAAGATTCTCAGCACTGAAGTGTGATACGAGGATGCAACTTGCACAGAAGGATAGAATGGAAAGGATACAAGGCACAAATAACAAAATATAGTGCAGCCAGCCTTCTCTGCAAAAACTCTGGCTGGTACATCTTAGATTTACATAAACAATTATTTCTATATTTATTTCTCTGTGGGCATCCTCATCTGCTTTTACTATTTGGACAAAAACTTGGTGAGATATCAGATTTCAGATAGAACAAGTTTTGTGAAAATAAGTCCTGAGGGAGTCATTGATTTTGAAAGTATATAGCATTATCTTTCTTATCTATACCTACCCATGGTTTACATCAGTGTAAACTTTCTCTCAACTCTTACTCCTAATTGCATGGAGACTCTAGCTTCTTTTGATATGGTCTCATGGCAGACAGTTCTGATCAAACATGTATTATTAAACAGTGATTTAGTTAGATTCTTTCTGTACTAAGTTCCTCTCACTATTACATTACTCTTTTCATTGAGCAGTTTGCCAAACACCCTTTGACTATTTTAAATTTTTTTCTTTTTAAAAAAATTAATATACTTTGTTTTGTTAGATCAGTTTTAGATTTATAGATGTCTAAGTAGGTGGTATGAAAGTTCCTTTCTTCCCTGCTTACAGTTTCCCCTTGCATTAGGACGATACATTGGTCACAAATGGAGAACAAATATTAGTGTGTTATAATTAACAGAGTTTACATTAGGGTTATCTTTGAGTTGTCCCATCCTATGGGTTTTGCTAAATGTAAAATGTCACATATCCACCTATGACACAGTAAGAAATATAGGTTTGGTCTCTTCTCTCAGTTCCTGACACAGAGCTCCTAGAACCTTTGTAATTTCCTGAGTGATAGGGGTGCTGGAGGCATCTCTTTTCTAACACTTAGTCTTTGACCCCCAATTCTTGGCACAGCCCTCCTAAAACCTTTGTTACTTTCCGAGTGATGGGGGTGGTAAAAGCATCCTACAGAGAGCTCCTAAATTGCTTGCAATTTGCTGGGTGATGGGAGTGTCTTTTGTTCTAATGACCGGAGCCTAGGTGGGCGCCAGGATGCTTCAGCATGGGTCCTGGTCACCAGAAAGACCAAGCCATGGTTAGACGGTTGGAACTCTCAGCCCCATGCTGTGTCCTCTGAAGAGGGGAGAGGGACTGGAGATTGTGTTAGTAATCGATCACAATTATGTGACGGAGCTTCCCTAAAAATCCCTAAACTAAGGGGTTCGGAGAGCTTCCGGGTTGGTAAACACAAATAAGCGCTGGGAGGGTCGTGCACTCCAACCGCACAGGGGCAGAAGCTCCTGCACCTTCTTCATACCTCTTCATCGGGCTGTGTGTTTGTATGCTTTAGTATGTCTTTTATGATGTAGTCCCCGGAGTTACATGAGTCATTATAGCAAATTATCCAGTCTGAAGATAAGGTCATGGGAACCCTGATTTAAAGCCAAGTTGGGCATAAGTGTGAACCTGTAGACACACTACTTGTGATTGGCATCTGAGGTGGGGGCATCCTGTGGAACTGAGTCCTTAACTGGTAGGATCCGCACTAACTCTGGGTAGTTAGTGTCAGAATTGAATTGTAGGACAGCCATTCGGTGTCTGGAAAGCTGGAAAATTGGTTAGTGTGGGAAAAACACAAACACATTGATGTCTGAAGTATTGTGAGCAGAGGAAACAGAATTTTCGTTTGGTGATGTCACGTGCCTACCATTATGGTACCACACTGAACAGTGTCACTGCCCTAAAACTCCCCCGTGCTCCACCCACTCATCCCTCGCCTTCCTCCCTCCCGAATGCCTGGCAACCACTGATTTTTTTAATGTATCCATAGTTTTGTCTTCTCCAAAATCCCACATAGTTGGCATCATATGGAATATTTCCCTTTCAGAGTGGCTGCTTTCACTAAACAATATTCATTTAATGTCACTCCATGTCTTTTGTGTTTTGATAGCTTATTTTTTAAATCACTGAATAATATTTCATAGTATGAATGTACCACAGTTTGTTTATCCACTTTCCATTTAAGAAAAAACTTGGTTTCTTCAAGTTTTGGACAATTGTGAATAAAGTTCCTATAAACATAAAAACTGTAAGTTTTTAAAAAATATAAACCATATATTCAGGTTTTGGGGATGTGTTTTCAACTCATTTGGATAAATGACAAGAAGTGTGATTGCTAGATCATATGGGCAAACAATGTTAGCTTTATAAGAAACTGCCACACTGTCTTCCAGAGTGGCTATTTCCCATTCCCATGAGCAAAGCAATGAATGATGGCTCCTATTGCTCCACCTTCTTGCTAGCATTTGCTATTATCACTTTTTTGAGTGTTAGCCATTTTAATAGGTGTTTCTGGTTTTTTAAAAAATATATTTATTATTAGAGAGAGGGGATGGAAAAGAGAGGGGGAGAGAAACATCAATGTGTGGTTGCCTCTCATGCGCCCCCTACTGGGGACCTGGCCCTCAAACCAGGCATGTGCCCTGACTGGGAATCAAACCAGAGACCCTTTGGTTTGTAGGCTGGTGCTCAGTCCACTGAGACACACCAGCCAGGGCTGTCTTGCTTTCTAAATTGACCCTGCAATATACAGATCTTGAATTATAGGCGTGTACACTTGAAACCTATATGATTCTATTAACCAATGTTACCCCAATAATTTAATTGAAAATTTGAAAAACATGACAATAGCAACACAACAACAACAAAACTGACTCAGTTGATTAATTTGTTCAAAATAACTAAATATGTTATGCACTAAACAGGTGTTTTATATTTTGGCTACATAAAAATCAGGGAATGACATCTCAAAGCAAGGGGGTATAATCTTTCACATTATTATTGTATTCGAGGCCTATGGTCTAAAAAAAGTGTCTAACTACTTCTTATACTATATTCGGGAAGATCTCTAATAAGTTGGATTGCATTTGAGTCATTGAGCTCTTATCAAGGGGTTCATTCTACAACTCTTAAAAGAAATAAAACACAACTAAAATTTTAAAACGTGACCAAGAACTTTAAGAGGACAGTGAATTATGAAGGCAGTTGAAAGAATGGAGGCTTTGGAATTAGCACCTAGATTTGAACCATGGTTTTTACAGTGAGTTCAAATCATTTATCAAACTTTTTTGAGCCTCGACTACTTGTATGTTAAATTGGGAAAATAATTCTTAGTTGACAGGATTATTTTGACCATTAGAGACTATGTTTTGTTTGTTTGTTTTAGAGAGAGGAAGGGAGGGAGAGAGAGAGGGAGAGAAACATCAATGTGTGGTTGCCTCCCACATGACCCCCACTGGGGACCTGGCCTGCAACCCAGGTATGTGCCCTGACCAGGAAACGAACCAGCGACCCTTTGATTCGCAGCCTGCACTCAATACACTGAGCTACCCCAGCCAGGGCTGGAGACTATGTTTTTAAAAGTGCCCGGCATCCAGTTTTTGTAGCTTAATTGTGCATCTCTTTTAACCCCTTATTATGTTCTGCACATGGTACATAATTGGTGAAAACTCTCAGAATTTCAGTCATCAAAATTCCCTAGTCTAATGAAATAGTTGAAATATTCTATGAACACATGTAATAGTTAAGATGTATTTGCTTATTTTAAATAGATGGATTATAATACACACAAGACTGATATTTCAAACAAAATTTGTATATTGCAAGACTTTGGCATATGCTAAAATTTCCAGTGGTTTGGGATTTCCCTGGAGTAGCCAGAAATGAGATATTGGCTTTAAAATAAAACTCATGAAATATGCAATGGTATAGATTCTAGACACAAGGCACTTGACAGAGCTGTTACAGTAATTCATCATCTTAGGGTTGGCAGAAGTACGCACATAGTGACTATAATGTCTAAAACTAGTGGTCTGACACTTGTTCTGCCTTCCTCATTTGTTTAAAATACTAACAATCGTGAATGAAGGCAATAGATGAAGCATTTAATAAAATTTCCTAATTTTTAGAAAGCTATTTCAAAGAGAAGAAATTTATTACAAGTAACTGAGCATAACAGAATCTCTTTTTTAGGTGTCAAACGAGGATCAAAGAAGTAGCTCTGAATTCACAATCAGTCCCAAAGAAGCTTCAGAGCTGGAGCTCAGGTTGGATCTGCAGAACAAACTGGATCTTGGATTCAGGCAAATTCCTCTGGAATTGCACATTCAAAAGCCTGGTACCAACCACTGTCACTGCCTCTCTCGTGTTTTGTTCTAGAAATTCAGACCCTTGAATCCTATCTGTGAATCCCAAGTTAAGCACCTCTACTTTTAGAGAAGAGAGAGTCAACAACCCTGAGGATGATACTGTTGAAGGTATGGTTTTCTGAGTGTAAATAACTTCTTTATATGAAAGACTTGTTGATTAGAAAGGTGAAGTTGTTAATGATAAAAAATAATTTTTGGCAATTCTTAATAACATGTATTCTGGTGGTACAGATAAGATTTTGATTGAGCCCTGGCTAGTGTGGCTCAGTGGATTGAGCACCCGCCTGCAAACCAAAAGGTCACCAGTTTGATTCCCAGTCAAGGCACATGTCTGGGTTGCAGGCCAGGTCCCCAGTTGGGGGCATGTGAGAGGTGATCGATCAATGAATGCATCTCTCACACATTGGTGTTTCTTCCCGTCTCTTTCTCCCTCCCTTCCCCTCTGTCTAAAATTAAATACATAAAATCTTTTAAAAATTTTTTGATTGAAAGTCAAACCAGGGAAGGACTTTTAATCTATACTTGGTCAAAGCACAACTTTCAATCAGAGTTTCTACTGAGAAATAACATTCTCTTATGTAATTAATTCTCAAAAAGGGACGGTTTTGGAGGCAAATGTGAGGCCTGATAATAGCCAGCCTGGTAATTAAAATCAGCTAGAAACAAAAACCCAAAGCAAAACATTATAAAGATGGAATAAAAAAAAGTTGGGAATAATGAGGCTGCCATCCAGCATTAATTGATATTTAAAAACACTCAGAGTTCCCAGGAGAAAGCATTATTTAAATGCAAATTTTTATTATTACTACTACTTAAATTGTAATAATAAATTTATGAAAATAAGACACCTTTCTAGTTTAATGCATATATAAAACCTAATAAAATATTTATGAGCCCCATACCGGCAGTTTTATCTTTTGGCATAAAAAGTGGTGAAGAAGATGAAGTATTCTTTTAGTCCAATACAAACATATTCAGTACAATTTAAAACTACACAAAATGATTATGCTGATATTGGATTTGAAAACTACAGAGACCCTCACACACTTTGAAAATATACGGATTTGATAGTCATTGAGTCCCTTCAGAGTGTGGGAAGAAGAATGGAATACCCTGGGTAGTGCATTTTCTGACAGAACACCATTTTGGTGTTCATGCCATGTATAAAGCTATTCTTACGCAGTTTTACTGCATACTACAACTTAGGGATTTCTTAATATTTTTTTACATCAACTACACCACTTTAAGTTATCTGAAGAGAAGTGTAATGAATATATTATAAACTCAGAAAATGGCATCTAAAAGCAACAGAGTGTTCCAATGTAAGTCCGAAAATCTTGCAGATGATTTCATATGACTGTTTAATGAATAAATAAAACTTCTAATACCTAGAAAATTGATGTTGAGTGGAAAAATTCTAGTAGTAGAAAATATTACTATTAATGACCGTTATAAGATGCTATATCTTGAAATCATTAAAAATGCCATGGCATTTAGTACTTACATTATTAATGAGGACTTGTTGGCAGTGTTTTAAAGTGATATTACAGAAATGTGACTCCCCAAAGCAGTCAGTTTCTGTCTATATTATGGCATTTATCACTTGCTATCTTTTATATATTCATGTACAAGCTTATTTCTTCCTCTAGGTCAGAAGTTTCTAGAGGGTAGGAATTGTGTCCAATTTATCTTTCATGTCTCCATGGTAACTAGCATGTGACTCACATATGTTTGAAACTCAATAAATATTAATGGATGGAATAATTGAGTGCATGTGCTTTCAAGTATAATTCTACAATAGAAGAAATAGTAAATATTTTTTATTGTGTTTTACAACTTAAATTAGTATAAATGAGAAAAATAACAGAAGAAATATATGCCAACATGTTAATAGAAATTTTATTAGAATAATGAAATTATTATCTTTTTTCCATCCCATATGGTCATATTATCATTCTAATAGAAGGAATAAATAACAACAAAATAACACTTAATATTCTACTATATTAAAAATCACTTTATTAGATTATGGTAACTACTCTATCATAACAATGACACCCTACTCCCCTGCTTACCCTCACACTCTGCCTACCCCCAACTAGCCTCTCCTTCCACTTTTCGCCTAGCTGACTAATGATGGAACAGGAAAAAGATGGAAAAGATAGATTTGGAAAAAGTGGGAAGAAATGATGGTTTAACCCTGATTGCAGTGATTCATTCATTTAGAAACACTGAATGGTTGGATGGGTGGGCAGTGTGCCTGAGTCAGGATGCAGCAGTGGGAAGAGTGCAGAGACCCCACTGTCAGAGGCAGAGGCAGGACCAGCCACACTCCACGGCCATCGGCCCAGATGCCCCGAGACCAAGTGGCTAAGCAACACTGCAGTTGATCCAGGGAGGAATCAGAGAACAGAGAAAGGTCAAACTCTTCTGCTGCTCTGCCATGAAGCCTTATAACCTTGACCCTGCATCCCTGCAGCAAGGAGTGAAACACAGAAAGACTGAGGGTTTCATTTTAAATGACTTTAAAATGGAAAGAAACTACCTTTAAGTTGTAGGATCAAGTGTTTTCTGCCATTACGGGGAAACGGGTGTGAACGCAGGATGCAGTCAATGACTGGTTAAAGAAAGATATGTTTACCATGTATCTGATCAACTTCTCCTCGATTTATATCAGCTGCATATTTTATTCTTTTTTTTCAAAATAATTTAACAAACAATTGCCATATACCAAGCACTAGACCAGGGGCTATTTTTGCATAGAAAAATATAATAGAAGTATGAAAATTGGCTTTTGATGAGGTCAGAAGAGCACTCAAACAATACATTTTTAAGAAAAATTAAATACCAAGATCAATCTAAGCTAAATCAGCTTGCAGATTTTTAACTTAAAGAATGACCTTGGAACCTGGAAACCGATTAACTGCGCCTTCTGAACAAGTGCTGCTCAAATGCCCTGCAACAATATCATGAAGAAAAATGTGGCTTTCAAAGTCATTTGAAGAAATAATAGTTCTGCACCATACAGGAAAAGGACATTATTACAGTTCTTACATTTTAATTCATGATAAAACTGCCAATGGCATTGCATTGTTGAAGTTAAATTGGGAGTGGATTCAGTGTTAAAATTCAGAGGCAGATTCAAGAACAGATGTGATTACTTTCTTTTTACTTGACAAATATTTACAAAGCAGCTACTGTGTGCCAAACACTGTTCCCAAATGACAGGTAAGATGTAGACCAGTGGGGAAAGTCCTTTTCTCAGAACAATAGACATTCTGCTCTTGCGCTGGCTAAACTTTCATCCCAGCTGAACCAACTCTATCCCACAGTAATACCCCTGAAGAAACCCCTGCTGGTATCACACCAAAAAAATTATCTTTCTGTCTTGGAGACCTCACTAGCTGCTATTTGAAAAAGCTTCAGTTTACAAAATTTAACTCTACATAAAATTTTTTTCCATCTTAAAAAAGAGAGAGAGAAACTACAAGGGGCATTGAATTAATTTACCTATAATACAAGTGAACGAGGCGGCACATCAAGCTTAGTGGCCTGAGATAAGGAAGGCTTCTCAGTGACACGCCCTGGGTGATCTCAAATGAGCCATGGAAGTATCTGAAAGAAAAATGGGACTGACCCAAAATTTGAAGAACTTAATTAAACTGCATCCATGAAGCTTGGATGTGCTCTTTCATTATTTAAATATATAGCCATTTTAATAGTTCCACTAAATTACACATTTCACTTGTAAATGACGTTTGAGCCCAGGAGAGTTGCTGAAGAAGAAAGGTTCATCTTTCGAACCCATGCTATCATTAACGAATCCAGTAGATGTTTAACATTTTGGCTTTGAGGGTTTTTTTTTTTTTTTTCATTTGAGACTGGGGACATTTTAGTTCTCTTCAAGTCACTGAGGAACACCATGGTCACTGTAGCATGAAAACTGCAAAGACACTGATTTGGAAGAACTGGCTTAAGCTGAGTGTCACTGTATTACAACTGTCAAGGCCAGACAGGTTCCAGAATTTGGCCAGATGAAATAATATGCACAGAGCCACTGGGATATCTGGCAAGGGAGGGCTCATGCCGCAAGCTGCGAGTCCCCCTGCACGTCTCTGTGTGTCACACTGCATGTCATCCATCCCCATGCGTCCCTGGTGTCTCTCAATAGGAAGTCCCAACTCCCTTATATACTAAAATATATACAAAGCCAGCAGGATGCCAGGATATTGTATCATACAGCAAAATTCTGTGCATGCGAGCCCACTCAGTGTTATGGAAACCGTTTATCAGACCCAGTCTCAAGGCTATGAGAACACTGCTTATCAGGCCCATTCAAGGTTATGGGAAACTGCTTCCCTTAGTTGCCCAGACATCTGGATGACGAAGCCAGACTGCCTCCACTTACCTTATAGTCACCATTTACCATGATTCAACCTCTCTAATCTTCATCCATAAAATGGAATTCTTCCAAGGAACAAGTAAATGAAATCATGTGTAGGCACATGCTTTGTAAACTACAAAATATTAAATAGATATAAGATATTGTCTTGTAATTATATATTCAGGGAGATAATTTTATATGTAATAATAGTCTCATGTTAGATGATAAAACATTTTGAGTTATACTAAGTGGAGCTAAAATCCTACTATAAAATTATATAAAAATATTTTTGGAATCTTATAAATAAAATAAAATTACATTTATTAAGATCACCAAAGCTTGAACTGAGACAGAGTGAAGGTGCTAAGTGAAATAAGCCAGTTAGAGAAAGACAAGTACCATATAATTTCACTTACGTGTGGAATCTAATGAACAAAATAAGCTGACAAACAAAATAGAAACAGACTCATAGATACAGAGAGCAGACTAATAGCTGTCAGAGGGGAGGGGGTTACGGGGACTGGGTGAAAAAGGTGAGGGGATTAAGCAAAGAAAAAAAAACTCATGGACACAGACAGCAGTATGGTGATTACCAGAAGAAAAGAGGGGAGGGTGGGGTAGAAGAGGGTAAGGGGGGATTAGTGGTGACGGAAGGAAACTGGACCTGGGGTGGTGAACACACAGTACAGTACACAGATGCTGTGTTACAGAACTGTACACCTGAGACCTAGGTAATTTCATTAACCAATGTCACCCCAATAAATTCGATAAAAATTTTTAAAAATAAAAGAAATAAAGGGAAAAATTATAATTCAAGATACAGATAATCAGTTCTTAAGAAGAAAAAGAAAGTTCCCTGTCAATCTTTAACAGCTAGCAGTTTTTAAAACTACTCAAGTTTAGTATAATAAAACTTCAAATTATGTTCAAATCACACTGGTATTATATGCAAATGTGCAACCCAGCACTAAAATGATGGTGATGCTCATGCTGAGCTAAGAGCTACAGTAACTAATATTTCAGTGTTGCCACATCTTTTCATTACTGTAAGGTTTTTGTTCTTGAAGTAATGAAGTTCTATAAAATTAAACCTGTATTTTATTAGAACTGGTCTATATGAAACTGATATCCATTTGTATTTTTATTGATATGTAGTGTTAAATTTTAATAGATTGAAGAAAATAATGGAATTAACTGGGCCCATTGGTTTACCTAATTTGTGAAAGACTGTCTTTTACTAAAAAAAAATTATTAACTTGGGAACACCATTTCTGAAGGTTAATTTCTTATATAATCATGTGCAATATAAAGGAACATGAAATGCAGTTAGAAAGTGCAAACAATGCCACACATATATTTATGTCCTTGGTCAAACCATGAGTCTCAAGTACATAATGTTGTGTAACATGCTGCTCTTATAACAACATGTACTATCTGCCTGGTATGTTTTTCTTATGGCTCTTGCCAGCTTAGCTGAGGGATTTCACTTTGTAACTGCTCTGTCAAATCAACTCCGTCATTCTGGTTCTGTGCAGTGTCACAACATGACACCCAGAGCTTATCCAGATGAGCAGAGTGCAGATGAATTTCCTGCTCCTCCTCTGTTGAAAAGGAGAGAAAATTCTTCACTCCATAAGTGCTCAGAGAGCATCATACTGTTTTTTTATGATAGATTCATCTCAGCACCATGCGTTCCTAGGAGTGCAGAGTCCAGGGCATATCATGTTGCTCCCTTCTCGTAGTTGGCCAGTGGTCAAATCAGGGTCAAAAGGCCAGCCCCCTGGGGGAGCAGGAAGCCTTCTAATATGGAGGTGAAGTGAAGCCCCTGAGAGGGCTTGCCTTGGTGGCTGGGTGGAGGTGTTTATGGGCTCCTTTTAAGCCACTCCTTTTACCCTTCAATCTACTTCTCAGAGTTTTTCTTGACCGTGAAATTTAGGACAGAAAAGCACACAGCATTCGCCCCAATTCCTTCAAGTCCTAGGGAACACTCTCGGCCAAGGCTGGATTTGTAAGGCACGCGGCCTGTACCATCACAAAGAGCCTTAAGCTTACTGGAGCCCCACACTTGGTTTATACACTGCTGTTGTGGTCTTGATGCTTAATGCTTTTTCTTAATGCTTTTTGAACAAAGTGCTCCATTTATTTATGGATATACAGATTTTACATACAAAGCCATAAAGCATTTTTAACACAAGAAAACAGCCAGTTCCTCATCTTACTGCATTTTTACCAGTAATAAACAAATCAAAGGAAATTAGGCCTGGAAACAATTAGGCAGAGATTAAAATGAATCCATTCTTTTAAAATTTTATTTAAGTATTGTTAGAGAGATGGGAAGGGATGGAGAGAAACATCAATGGGTGAGAAGCATCAATCAGTTGCCTCTTGCATGTCCCCAAATGTGGCCTGGCCTACAACCCAGACATGTGCCTTGACAGCGAATCCAGCCAGCGACCTTTTGGTTTGCAGTCTGGTGCTCAGTGGAACCACACCAGCCAGGACAAAATGAATCCAATTTTCAATAGAAATTAAATTTTAAGTGCACTGTGGTGTTGCACTTTAGGGGTTACTTTTCCAGGACATCGGTAGTCTCTTCTTACCATCTGGGTTATTTTGAGATAGTGACATGTGGTTTGCTGGGTATTTCAAACCAAACATGCAGAGTAGATACACAGAGGTCACTATAGGATTTTGATTTTTTTTTTTTAAGAGAGAAAACTTGGGTGTAAACCCAGGAGTTGGATAATGGCATATGTGTTAATACAGAGGGATGGTGCCAGCCCCAAACCAGAGTGTGAAGGCGTCACAGCATCTCTCTACCTCCTTTGTTAGCGTGCCTCTGTCCTGTCCTGTTTGCACTCCTTCCTCCTCATCCTCAATGTGGTTTGATTTCTGGAAAGCTTGTATTTAAATTCTTCTCCCTCTGCCACAATTTGAACCCAAAACCTACATCCTATTCCAAGTGGCTTTGTTCTCACTTGACTTTCTTCTTTCTTTTTAAATATATTTTATTGATTATGCTATTACAGTTGTCCCATTTCCCCCCCCTTTATTCCCCTCTGCTTTGCAACCCCCCTACAACCAGCATCCTCCTCCACCCGCATCCCCCTCCCCTTAGTTCCTGTCCATGAGTTGTACATATAAGTTCTTTCGCTTCTGCACTTCTTATATTATTCTTAACCACCCCCTATCTATTTTGTACCTACTATTTATGCTTCTTATTCCCTGTACCTTTTCCCCCATTCTCCTACCTCCCCCTCCCACTGATAACACTCCAGGTGATCTCCATTTCAGTGATTCTGTTACTGTTCTAGTTGTTTGCTTAGTTTGTTTTTGTTTTTGTTTTATAGGTTAGGCTGTTGATAGTCGTGAGTTTGTTATAATTTTACTGTTCATAGTTTTTGATCTTCTTCTTTTCCTTAGTTAAGTCCCTTTAACACTTCATAAAATAAGGGCTTGGTGATGATGAACTCCTTTAACTTGACCTCATCTGGGAAGAACCTTATCTGCCCTTCCATTCTAAAGTTTAGTTTTGCTGAATAGCATAATGTTGGATGTTGGACCTTGCCTTTCATGACTTCAAATACTGCTTTCCAGCCCCTTCTTGCCTGCAAGGTTTCTTTTGAGAAATCAGCTAACAGTATTATGGGAACTCCTTTGTAGGTAACTGCCTCCTTTTTTCTTGCTGCTTATAAGATTCTCTCCTTTAATCTCAGGCAATGTAATTATGATGTGCCTTGGTGTGTGCTTCCTTGGGTCCAACTTCGTTGGGACTCTCTGGGCTTCCTGGACTTCCTGGAAGTGTATTTCCTTTGCCAGATTGGGGAAGTTCTCCTTCATTATTTTTTCAAATATTTCAATTTCTTGTTCTTCCTCTTCTTCTTCTGGCACCCCTATGATTTGCACGTTGGAACATTTAAAGTTGTCCCGTAGGTTCCTAAGCCTCTCCTCATTTTTGTGAATTCTTGTTTCTTCATTCTGTTCTGATTGAATATTTCTTCCTTCTGGTCCAAACCGTTGATCTGAGTCCTGGTTTCCTTCCTGTCACTATTGTTTCCCTGTGCATTTTCCTTTAATTCACTTTTCATAGCCTTCACCCTTCTCTATTTTGCAACGGTACTCAACCATTTCTGTGATCATCCTGATTAACAGTGTTTTGAACTGTGTATCTGATAGGTTGGCTATCTGTTGCTTAGCTTTGATCTGTTCTTTTGCTTGGGCCATTACTTTTTGTATTGGCACACCTGTTACATAGTAAGAGGCAGAGCCTTAGGTATTTGCCAGGGAGGGGCAACCCCTGTCTGCATTGTGGCATGTGGGGGAGGGGTCCAAGAGAGAACAATGCTGCTTGCTGGGCTCTTAGCCTGCTTTCAGTCACTTTCTCCGCTACCCACAAGCAAACTGGGCACTTCTGGTGCTGATTCCTGGGTGGGTGGGTTTGTATATGTTCTAGGTCCCTATGGGTCTCTCCAAATGAACTCTCCTGTGATGCTGGGAGTTTCTCCTGCCACTGCAACCCCCACAGATTTTTCCAGCCAGAGGTTTTGAGGATTTATTTCCCTATGCTGGAACCCTGGGTTGCATGGTCTGTCTCACTCCCTAGTTGTTTCTCCTGGTTTATCTGCATGTAAATGTGGGACAACCTGGTCCACCAGCCACCACCTCACCCAGTCCATGAGCTGCCACCTTGCTGTGGGTCCTCTCCCCCTGGGCTACTCGTTTCCACCCCTCCTACCTGTCTGGATGAATGTTTCTTCTTTAACTCCTTGGTTATTGGACATCCATACAGTTGATTTTCTGGTAGTTCTGGTTGTTTTTTGTTTTCAAATTTGTTATTGTCCTTCTTTTGGTTGTGTGAGGAGCCACAGTGTACCTATCTATACCTCCATCTTGGCTGGAGGTCCCTCAGTTGACTTCCATGGCTAGAAAGTTATCTGGTAATTAACCCCTGTTAAACTATTAGCTGGTACTAATTTAAGGTGTGGCTTCTACTCAGGAACTTTATTTTAATATTTAATGCCACAAAGCCTTAAAGACTCAAATAAATGAATTTCCCCCAGAGCCATGTGAAGCCTGCTGACAGGCCAGTGAGTGCTTCCTGAAGGGCCTTCAGTTGTACCAGGCAGAGTAGCCATCATGTCTGCTTGTGAGAGCTGCCCTTGATGGCCACATGTGTCCAGGAGACAGAAAACCCCCTCCAGCTTTTCCTTTAGTTCTTGCCAAACTTGAATAGCTCAGTAGCTCATCCAGATTAATGACTCAGACCTTGTCACATTGTGCCACTTAAGGCAGAGGCTAAAACACAGAAAAAGTAATGCACTTTATATAATCCCAATACTTCCCCATCCTCCTTGCTGACATTGCTTCTTAGGTCACTGAGAAAAATAGAAGTGGCTATGACCAAACTTTCATAAGTTCCCACCTTATCTCTCACTTACCAGCAACTGTCCTCCCATGTATTCTGCCTTCTCCCCTTACTAATGATTCATTGTCCTTGTTCCTGTTTAAGGTGAAGGGATCCCATCATCACTCACCTGCTCAAGGTCATCACTCCAGTGATTCACCCCTTCTGATTCACTCCCATCAGTGTACCAATATGCCATTGTTTCTCTTAGTTTTGAAACAGCAACAAAAACATCCTCTCTCTTGACCTTATTCCCTGCTCAGGCTGCTGTCCGTTTCTATTTCCCTTCACATCAAAACTCCTTGAAAAACTTACTTATACTTGCTCCTCCAAATTCTTTCCTGTCATTTCCCCTCAACCTACCTCAGTCAAGTTTTTGTCCCCAAGGACTCCACTAAAACTGCTCCTATCAAGTTCAGCAGAGACCTCCATTATGCTCAACCCAGTGGTTTATCCTCAGACTTCAAATCACTTGTCAGCCGCATTGGAGACAGTCCATCACTCCCTTCTCCTTGAAACATATCCTCACTTGGCTTCAAGGGCTCCCCACCTGATTTTCTTCCTACTTTACTAGTTGCTCCTTCTCAAGTCCTGCTGACTTTTCCCCGTCTCTCTGTCCTCTTAACAATGGGAAACCCAAAGGAAAGGTCCTGGGGCTATTTTTCTTCTGTATCTACACTCACTCCCTTGGCCATCTCTTCTCACAGCTTTAAATATCATCTCTTTGTGAAATGCTGCCTGACCTTTATCTCTAGCCCATACCTTTCTCTTGAACTCTAGACTCATTGTTTACTTCATGTCTAGTTGGCATATCACACTCGACCCTGATCTCCCCTTCCAAGTCCACTCTTGTCTTCCCTGCCCGCCTCCCCCAGTCTATTCTCAGCAGGCTAGCTAACGTGATCTTATTGAAGATTAAGTAGATCATGTCAAACTTCTATTTAAAACTCTCCAGTGGCTTCTGGTCACTCTCAGAATAAAAGTCCCAGTTTTTACCAGGACTTAGGAGGCCCCGCCTGATCTGCCCCAATCACATCTTTGCCTTCTCTCCCTAAGGGCACTCACTCTGCCCAGCTATGCTGGCCTTCCAGCTGCTCGGGCTCACCCCTCAGCTCCTGATCTCCTCTCTGCCCCGATTGCCCTTTATCTGCATGGATTGTTCCTCTCCTCTTTCAGGTTTTGTTCAAACATTAACTTCCAATTCTGGCCTTCCTTAACCATCCTATTAAAGGGAGTGCCCCTTCCTGTCTATCTTCTCTCGTTTGTTGTTTTCCGTGACACCATCTCTTTCTAACTCTAGGTTTTTCTGATTTACTGTCGGTCTTTTTCACCCCCAGAATGTAAGCTCTGTGAGGAATGGGACCTGTCAGTTGCCTGATGCATCCCCACTGCCCAGATCAGCACCTGGATCCATGGTTTGTCAAACTTAGGATGGATATATCTTTCCATGAAAGAAAACGGCCTGCGTGCAATATTTGTCAAACTTAGGATGGATATATCTTTCCATGAAAGAAAACGGCCTGCGTGCAATATTTAAGAAGTTTTCCAAAAATAGGGATCGGATCTGTGACTGAGGATCTTTCTAAAGCTCTTCTTTACGAAGCTGCCAGAATGACTGGAGGGCAGACTCCCTTCTTTGTTTGGTAGGGCAGCATTCGCTCAGTGTCCCTCACACTCCAGTCACACCACTCACCCTTGTCCTTTCAGCTAAGTGTGTGAGATAACTATGCAGTGCAACATTTTTCCTATTTATTTACGGGTATTCTTTTTATGCAATAATTATAATGCATTTTTTTTTCCATGAAAAGCCTCTCTTGGAATATGTTACTGTAAAGATTAAGTTGATGAATGAGGTGTAGCGAGAGAACAGGCTTCAAGGTTGGCATATTATCATCTCACGTTTATTCTGCTTTCTAGGCACATTAAGTAACTTCACATTTAAATAAATAATTGCAACCCACCACAACAATCCATCGTGCTTTCATCAGAGGTGGTAGCAAAAAGTGAATTCTGGTAACGCGGATGGGTTTCCACATCAGTCCACTCTCTCCCGCTGAGAGCGCTCAGTGGCTGCTTCTGGAGAAGCAACAGCTAACTTAATGGGGCAAGAGAACAGATTTGAATAAATCTGAGGAAATAGCTAAGAATGCGCCATTTCATTCTCCCAGTTCTGATGCAGAAAAGGACAAACTGCCCATATTCATCCTCCCTCCATTTAGCCAAATGAGAAATACAGAAAAATTGGCAAAATTTATTCACAGTGCCAAGTGGAGATGAATAAAACAGTGGACAATGGTGTCTTGCCTCTCAGTTTGATTTATAAAAATAGGAGTGAACTCAATTTTCTTTATTTTGCTATTTAATTTTGGGGAAGGATGAAGAGAGTCTTTGTTTATAATTATAAAACTTCAGACTTCGATGTCATTTATCACAATATTGTTTGGAATTCTGAAAATGTCTTATCAGGGGTGACCTGGGCTTTTCAGGACTTGCAAGTTGATAGAAGTTGGGTAACCGAATATCGTAGTGGTATCTTTTTCCTATGTACACCCTGTCGTTCAAGGCATAGAGTTTATCTGCAATGTCACTGCCAATTAAAACGGAAAACAGGCGGGAGATGTAACGATGCTGAGCAAAGAGCAAATACAATTTCTTTCTCCTCCAAGACACATACCGGCAATCAGTTTCTGCTGTGAGGGTTACCTAACAAAAATAAATAAGTAAAATCACATATGAACAAGGATCAGGGAACAAGAAAAGTTCTGCTACATTTTTTGTGCCCCAAATTTTAAATAAATTTTCCTTCTGCTTTTTTTAAGATTAAAAGATCCCACTGACCCCCAAAATTCATGACTATATATAAAATTTATACCATGAACAGCCAACAACATTGTGCCCATCTCAAATTTATCTGTTTCTAAGTTCTGATATCTGTATTTTGCATTTCACTGAAGCGAGAGCTCCTTATACTAAAATATAATAAAGTTGGCTAATGTTAGAGAAGTATTTCCAAGTCAGTACTGAGGACTGTGGACATTTAACCCTAATCCAGTTTCAGTAGTACAAAATAGAATTTATTTACCTATTCTGCATATGTACATGAATTTGTACTTGTAAACACACACACATATGGTACATGTATTAATCATACGGAAACAGAATACACTATAACAGATGAACCTACTGAACTGATTATCCTTCAAAACTACCGGGCGTGGGCAGCAGAGCATAAATAGGAGGTTTAGCATTTTGTTGCAAACTATTGGCATTTTAAATTTTAAAAATCACTTATTTTGTAATAAGGGCAAATTTTTTTCTTGGTGTTTTTTAAAACGTCGCAGCAGCAGTGTTTAGAGTACAGTCACATCTCAATGAATTATATTTTAATTTCCATATTTGGAGTTAAGCAAAAAAAATCAAGACTATTTCTCATGAACTCCTTTATGTCATATGAAACCCATTCTTCTTTTTGTTGCTGGGCCTATAAAGTGACATCAGCCAGCCAGAGTCAGGCGGCTCTGGGAAGTCATGCATGCTGCACAGTACATTCCAGGGTTAAATATAAATTATTCCGCGGCCACCTGCTGCTGTGCTTGTTTATCTGTCCGGAAGAGGCTGGGTTCACCATTTGCACCTGCTATCCCTTACCTGAAAAATGCCCTCCTCCGTGGGTCTCAGTGAGTCCCATTCAGGAGAATCCAGGAACTGGAAGGGGAAAATGTAATGCAGAAACTCGCCATCCACTGTCACTCTGATCCTACCCAAACACAAAGAACAGCATTTATGAGGAAGGAGAAAGCTAACACATAATTGGGGGCAAGGGGAGGGAGTGATATTTCACGTCTCTGATGACCTTGGTAGCTATAAAAATTTTGAAGGGAAAAATACTAAATTCATGCATGATAATAAGTGACAAATCTCCTCTAAGATTCATGTACTGATGTTCCTCACACAGGTAAAATTCTGGCATACTGGGCAGAATTCATCAGAAAATTCATCAAGCTGTCCGTTTATGATATGTGCCCATTTATGCATGTATATTACACTTCAATAAAAAGTTTCAGTGCACTCAGATTTTAAGTAGAACATTGAAGAACATAAAAGATCACCGCTATAAATACAAATACCTCTGTAAATTAAATACTTAGCCTTAAAAAAAAACATAAATAATCACATTGTTTCCTCCCCCAAGTTTTGTTATATATATAATATACATAATATATGTTATTTACTTATATAAAATTGACCATTGAACAACATAGGTTTCAACTGTGCAAGTCCACTTATATGCAATTTTTTCAACAAATACTGTAAATGCATTTTCTCTTTCTTACAATTTTATTAATAACAGTTTTTCTCAAGCTTACTTAATAGAAAGAATAGAGTATATAATGCATATAACATGCAAAATATATGTTAACTGACTAAATGATGGGTAAGGCTTTTGGTTAACAACAGGCTATTGGTAAAGTTTCTGGGGGGTCAAAATTTATACATGGATGTTTGACTGTGTGGGGGCCAGCGTCCCTATCTCTGTGTTGTTCAAGGGTCATCTATCTTTCTATCTATCTATCCAAAATGAGGTGCACCCACCTTGCTTCTAGTAAATGGGCAATTGCTAGAAATTACTGAAAGATTTGATCATTACAAAATGTAATATTCTCTATTACTTAAAAGAATGCCCTATGAGAGTCTATTTAAAATATTTTGCACGCCAGCATAAGTATTATATTAATTCAAGCTGGCATCATGCTCACAACTTTCAGTAATTAGCTTGGAAACACATAGCATATTCAGATAAATCAATTCATACATTTGATTTCTAAGAAGAAATATCAAGGCTCTAGATTATTTCTTGCTTCAGGCAAATAATACCACGCACTCTGAATGCCTACGTCCATGACTGGTGTGTCAGGGGCTTTCCCACAACACAGGGTATTAAATTCACACAGGACTATGCTACCCTGAGATAGAAATGTAGCAGAAAGGAAGACAAGCTAGTAGGTAGAAGAAAGACATTCAAGCACCAAGAGTACAAACCTTCCTGAGATAAGCAGAGAGAGTTTATCAATGGAGGTTTTCCCCTGCATGGCATAACAGTGCTCCTTTTCCAAAGTGACCACTTCAGAGCTCAGAGCAATCGTTCTGAAGACAGGCAAAGAGATTCCCAGAGGCTGGAAAAGGGAGCTATACAACAGCTGGAATTCTCGGGCAAAGGTTATGCTGTGCACTTGATATGCAATATGAACAAATTGCATGAAACAGATAATAAAGAGTACAAAGTTCCAGGAGAAGATGTCAGCTGCACAGATATCTACCCAAGCCCAGACAGCAGAGCAGAGAAAACCCAACCCCAGCAAACTGAAGACATAAAGTTGTCCAAAGAATCCACTGCCACCCATGAAACCTACTACAAATAAAATACTGGCAAGATGATAAATGGCTCCTTCAGCTTCTTGCTTCCAGGTTGTACAGACGGGGTGTTCATCTATCAGGTTCTTCCATAAAGTTAAATTTCTTTCCATGGCTGTATTACCATCTGGTTCGCTTTCCCA
This sequence comes from Tonatia bakeri, assembly GCA_004024845.1. Taxonomy (NCBI): domain Eukaryota; kingdom Metazoa; phylum Chordata; class Mammalia; order Chiroptera; family Phyllostomidae; genus Tonatia; species Tonatia bakeri. Next base: position 111,453 of record PVIA01000002.1, read on the forward strand.
TTGATGTTAGATGATATCGAAGTGAGTAATTAAGTCCTTTGCTTCTCCATCATCCAAGTTTTGCTAAATCCTCCCCAAACCAGAGAAAGCCTGGACATGAGTTGTGGTGATTAAGGGTGTAGAGTGTACGGCTCTTGGAAAGCTAAGAATCCCATGCTGCTTCTGTAAGTTCGTCTGATCTAGATGTAGTCCACTAATATTTTGTGGTTTCCTGTACAAAAAAAAAAAAAGGATCTAATTAAACAAGGAGAATTGAGATGTATATTTAATGAATCACCAGCATTACTTATTCAAGATAAACTTCTATTTTCGATAAGGTTGTAATATTTTAAGCACCAATGCTATCAAGTGTTACATTTCTAGGATATGGAAAGTATATTTCTAGAGTACACTTATTAATAATAATAAATTATTAACAGACAATTTCATATCTGTTAGGATTAACTAACTACATATTTTTCAAGAGAGCTAAGTGTTATAATCAGCTAGTTTCCATAACAGTAGTTCAATATAGTTCAGAATCACTTGGGACAGTGACTAAAAGTGCAGATTCATAGATTGTTTCTAAGACATACTGACTCAGAATCTTCTCTGGTTGCAGGGGGAGGGACTGCATGTTGGAATTTAGGGTGAGGTGCCCTAAATGATTGGTGCACATGATTTTGTGCATCAATCCATGGCCCTCCATGGTCTACCCTTTGAGAAGTACTATTTGACAACGTCTGAATCAGAGAGGCCAAGTACTTTATCCCAGACCACTGGGCGGTGACGGAGCAGAACCGCAGCACATGAGCCCATGCACTGGGTTCCGCCCTGCAGCCTCTCCTGGAAGATGTCTTAAATGAGGCACTTTACGGAGTCCTAATAAATAAATAAACATAAGGAACACATAACCAAAGTCAGATCTTAAGAGCACATAGTACACTGTAAAATGTTTAGTGACTTAGATAAAAATTATTTGAGAAATATAAATTCAGTTCTACTTTACCATATTAGAGGCTATCTTAATGAAAGGTTGCATCCTTATAACTAAATAAATATTGAAATTCCTGCTACTTGCATATTTATTTACCAGATGGTCAAAATGTTACCGACTTGTTTCCCTACACATATATTCTCTACCCTTTCAGCCATATGGCAAAAATGCTAATATGTGATCTGAGTCACATATTCAACCATGATGAAGAGCTGTAGGGTATGTGTCATTTACCACCATTTTTCTTAACAATAAATGTTTCATTGTGAAGCATTCATTAGATTGACTTTTTCTCACACTTAACATTCAAAACTCTTGAACTTGTATGCTATATTTAGTGTTATTTTTTAGACAGATTATTTCCAGAACACCTGTTAATAAAATATCAGGTATCACAGATTTTGTTTCACAGAAAAAAAATATACACACAGAGGTGAAAATGACTTAGCTGAAGTTTAAAAAAAGGAACAGTGTAATCATCAGCAGAACTAGGGACGGAAAGAAAGGTGCTGCTGCGGCTGAAGTGCCTAGTTTGTCTTCCTGGGCAGGGATCCTTTTCTCAGCAAGTAATGACTTTAAGAATGCTACCAGGTGAATCACTAAAAGAAGCAATAATAATAATAATAATAATAAATAATAATAATAATAACAACAACAATATAGACCTATAACTTACTGTGATATTGTTTTTACTCAACTCACTTTCAAATACATTTCAAACATTCTGCCTCACTTGAATTATCGCCTCTTCCCAACACTCTGAGATCATGACATGCAAGGCAGACTGGCCCCCGAACATTTTAACTTCTCATCTTTTAAATAAAACACAAAATTATATACTACTGGATATTCAAGGAAAATTTTTAAAAATACAATGGGTAGTGAGAACTGTGAAATACCAGACTGCAAATGTCAATCTCCCTGCTGTTTTACTTTTAAAACTAGGGTATTTTCCATTAATCACTTCCTCAGGGTACCAAACACAGCCTCTGCTAGTGGAGCGCTGAACTTTGGTTCGAACTTCCTTAAAAATTTATAATCCTTGACAAAATGTTAAAATGATCCTAATGGGGAAAGGCCATGTAAACTGTCTGGCAGTTCAGAAGGGAGTGTATGGATACCTGGCCCCCAGATATCTTGACTTGGGGGATGTACTGGGTTGCGTACACTCAGAGTCTGACCCTTTATGGTCACGAGAGGAGATGTGCTTCGGGTCTTTCCCAGTCAGCTTCTGTTTCAGTAAGCTGCCACCAAGCCGTCTCCTATCCTTGATACTGTCTCACTGCCCTGCTTACATTACTCCACACCCAGCCTTTCTCCACTTGGTGTGCTTTCATTCAGTCACCAGCACATATGCACTGTATTAGAAGAGGGAGGAAGTGACAGGGGCAGGTGAGGAGCATGAGTGTCCCTTTGGTATGTGCCGGCTGTGCTAGACGAATGTTGAGCATGATTCATCAACCAGCTGTGAGAGGCTTGTAGGCCTTAAGTTGTGTTTTGGGGTAAATAAACACTAGAATGCCAAAGTGACACAATGGATGTATTAAGCAACGAAATCAATCTTCCCTACAAAAGAAGTTAGTACATGGTGATGCAAATGATGGAGACAAACTTAAATGCAAATAAACACAATAATTCCAAGTACCACCCCCACCTTTTTTTTTTTAATTTTAAGACCTTGAGTAGTGATATAAAGGAATAAAGAAATGTAAAGGAAGACATAAACTTGGTGGCAAACTGATGAAGATTAGCTCAGAAATTGCATTGATCTATTCAGAAGTTGTACATTAGCTCATTGCATCGCACTTATTGTCACGAGGGAGGCAGGATCCGAATCATCGTGCCCAGCTTACGAATGAGAGAAGCAGGGCACAAGATTGGGTAAGCTGCTTGCTTCAGGTGAAAGAGGCAGTAAGTCCCCACGGCAGGCGGAAGCTCACATCCTGCTCTGCCAAGGCCCCCAGCAGCCAAGGACCCTTTTCGAGCCTGTCAATCCAGTATTAATGTGTTGGGAGACCAAAGTGGGATATTCTGCCAGGACTGGTTTGCCAGGAACATAATGGCCCCGACACTGGATATTTAAGACCTGCTATATCCACTTGTGCTGTTCAACCCATAATGCTTAGAATACTGCCAGGGATGAAGGCATAGGAAGCCACTCGTGGGATGATTTGCTCTATAATTATTTAACATCAACTACTTTCCTCTCTTAGAATCTGAAATTCTTAAGGGACAAAGAGAAATGTTTTTGTATTTCTAACCCCTGGCACCCAATGGCTGTTGATTGAATACCCTGGTGTAGAGGCTCTGAATTCTCAGTCTCAACCCAATTAATGGATGATCTAACATCTTTTGCCACTTAGGGGAACAGAAGTGGGTAAGATCCCAACATCCAAGACACTTCACTACAAAGACGCTAAGGAAATGAGACATCACTTATTTAAAATGTCTGGCACAACTCCAGATTCATAGGGGAATCCTTTTGTCTTCTTACAACCTTGAGCTCCTTAAGTAAAGCAGCTGAATTACTGACCTGAATAAAAACTTTGGAACCTGGTGGTATTGAGTTAGTTGTGGTTGCTAGGCAACCTAAAAGTTCAAAATTCCATCAATATTCTTCTCATTAATTGGGATCAGATCCTAACTTTGGTATGTATGTGTTCCATATGTGAAACAGTCATTTACCCAAAGTTGGCTTTCTGTACTTATCCTCAAGGAGATATACTTGCTCAGCAACTACGTGCCAGGCATCTTTAAAAAGGCATCTCACTTAACCTTCACAATAACCCTGTGAGGAAGGTACTAGTATGGATATACTAGTAAGATGGATATCTTACTAGTATATCCAGATGAGAAAATAGAAACTCAGCGAAGGTAAACAAATTGTTTCAGTTCACATTGTTAAAACTGGAACTGAGATTCCAACCAGGTCTGCCTGACGCTGAAGTTCACTGTCTGAACCACCTCATTCTGCTTCCACAGTAGCAGGTTTGAGAAAACGTAGGCTTCGGTTTCCTCCCTGCTACTTAGAACAGCTCGGGAATGTTTATTCGTCAGTGAAACAGGCAACGTTACCTATTCTGTCCACTCTAAGGGTCCAGAGACCACCCTGGCACTACTGAGCCAGGAAGGGACCCAGGAAGATGAATTTCTAATGAGCTCCCAGTTGATTCTTCTGCACACTGATGTTTGAAAGCCATTATTGTTATGTTGTTCTTGGACGGTCTCTGACTTATCATTGCTTGTTTGTAGGACCTCAGCTTTGGCCACTCCTGTTGACTACTGGGCTGTCTTTCCAGGCCAATCGCTCCTTGCTCTCCCGCTGTCTGTCGTGGCTGTGGTACCGGTGTTAGCACAGCATCTGCGATGCACATTACTACTGAAGAGAAGGGCTCTGGTCTTTGCTGTACCCCTGAATGTGTGATTTTTTCTATTTCTAGACCTGTTTCCTCAATGGTAAGGTAAAAAACTTGGACAAAATAACATGAGGTCCTTTTAGCCCTAAAATAACACGACTCTATCTGGAACAGAAGATTCTTCCAAACGTGGGTCAACAAATAGAGTGGGGTGGCAGAACAGAATGAAGACTGCAGATCCTCACGGCAGCTTTGTCACTGGGCCAGCTCCACAGGTGGTTGAATTAGTTACTGAAGGCCTGTGTCGCCCCGGCACTGGCACTGTTTTCCCCACAAACTTACCGGGGATTTTGACATGCAATTAGGGTGAAGGAGTATTGAACTAAAAGATAGAAAAGGGGGGCAGGGTGAGCGACATCAGAACATTCTGTAGAGTAAAGGAACTAGCTTTTAATCCTTATTTGTAGGGGTTGGAAAGGCCCTTTTTTTCCTTGTGTATTCTCATTTCCATGTTTCCTAAGGTAATGAGACATTGTCCTTCCTAACCACTCATTATTCCAAGAAAACCAAGGTTTGTAGATATTTTGCACTAGCCTTTTCTTGACACAGTGGCCTGAAGTGGACCTTCTAGGCTCTGAGTGTTTGTGGCCTTTATGATCTCTGTACGCTTCCATTATATATTGTTATCTTGATGGGTATAATATATACTATATAAATATATAATGTATGTTATATGTGCATTATATTATAATTGCATATCATAATTTGATTTTTCTCTCAGTTGTACATAAGTTAATTTTTTAGAGAAATGAACAGAGTATGTGTATTTTTAAAATATCCGCTTCATTGACTGGTATGCAGATATATGGGGTGGGGCAAAAGTAGTTTTACAGTTGTGAGTATATGAAATAGTTTTTATTCTTTATTACTATTTATTAATTATTGTATTATTTTCCATAAAAACAACTATAACCCTACTTTTCCCCACCCTGAATGTGCTTGGCATTCCCCTCTGTCTGGAACAGAGTGCGTCTTCGATAAATGTTCACTGACGGATACGGACAGCAGTGCTCAGGTGGGAACAGTGTTTGGAATAGCTTGGGAACAAGCGCGTTAGTACGTCAGGAAGCCCAAAGGAGAGAGGACTGAATCAATGGTTCGGGTGTTGGATTAAAAAGAAAGGAAAGTGAGACTGCGAGGAAGAAACCAAGGAGGAAGTGTCTCCACTGAGACGGAAGAGCAAAGAAGGGTGGAAGACCTTTTCGAATTGGGAATCCCAAAGTTCAGAAAGAAATCAGAAGAAAGCGGGGCTCAGCTTCAGTCACGTTTAATTGGATGCCCTCGGTCTAAAATTCACAGCAGAAGATAAGAAGCAGGATGGACACTTTTAACAATCCCTGTTACACCGGACAACAATGAATACAGACTGGGGTCGGCAAGATTATCTAGAATGTGAGTACAGAGAGAAATGAGAGTCAGCGTTAAGTGCTCATGCCCAGGAGCCTTTGGGGACACTGCAGAGCTGTGCTGTCCGACATGGAGGCCGCTGGCCGCCGGGGCTGTGAGGACCTGAAATGTGCCACATCTGCACCAGGAGTGTTGGGCATGGTGGATTTTGAAGACTTAGTACAAAGATAAAGAATATGTCATGAATAATTTCTATTATTGATTTCATGTTGAAGATAATGTTTTGGAAATACTGCGTTAAAGAAAACATTACTAAGGTTAATTTTGTCCATTTCTTCTTATTTTTAATGTTCCTAGTAGAAAAGTTAAAATTGTGTACGTGGCTTGCATGTTATTTTTCTAGGACTGTGTTGGTCTAGAATCTTTCAAGGAGCAGAGAGAGAAAATGAAAAGACTTGGCCTGATGCTGTGCAAACGGTGCATGTGTATAATGTGTAAGTGTATAAATGCGGAAGAATTATCTAAGATTAAGTCGATATAAATGTAAATGATATTGGCTACAATATTCATTTGTTCCCGACAGTCAGATGTTACCCAAGACATAGATGTCACCATCTGGTGCCTGCCTACAGAGATGGCCAACCGCATCACAGCTCTTGGCCTTTATCCTGCTTTTTCTTTTTGCCTTACAATTCCGCTTTCCCAAGCAATTATATTACATGGTTTTTCTTTTTCATTTTCTGGTGATACCTCATGGAATACACGGGAAATCCTAGACAGATAATCTCCTAAGTTTTATACTGCAGATTGATTGTGCCTTTCTGGATCCCACGGGGTCCACGCTCGCCTTGCTTTTCACACAACACATGAGTCTCTCCATGCACCACAAGGCTATGGGCAGGTCAGAGGCTGCAGTGTGCCTCTGACCTGCCCATACCAATGAGAGCCTGGCTCCTCCTGAGACTTGAGGAAGTTAGAGAACGTGCCTACAGGCTGTGCTTCTCGCATCTCAGCCAGAGTCACATTTGATTATCTCCAGCCATGCATGACTTTTCACTTCCTCAAGTCTAAGATGGTCCCCAAGATTCCTGCCCCACTGCTGTGCACACCCTGTGATACCCTCTTCCTGAATGTGCAGAACCTGTGAATGGGACAGATGCTGCCTTGATTAGGTAACTTTGTAGGGCAAATGGTGCTGGAATAGTCACTCCTGTGATTATGTTAAGTTATGTAAGGCTCCACTGTAGGACTGGAGACGGACTGGAAATTAGAGAGACATATTCCTACTGACCTGGAAAAGAGCAAACACCATACTGTGAACCTCCTATGGGGGCCACAAGGCATGGAATTACAAGCAGTCTCTGTGAACTAAAAGAAGTCCCCAATCAATCGTTACCAAGGTAATGGGGAACCTCAGCCCTACTACCACAGAGAGCTGAATTCTGACAAGCACCTCAAAGCTTGGAAGAGGACCCTGGACTCCGAATGAGGAGCGCAGTGGTGTGGATGACTCCTGAATTGCAGGCTTGTGAGACCTGGAGTGGCAGATTCACTTCAGCCATGTCTGGACTCCAGACCGACAAAAACTATGAGATAACAACCTGCTGTTTTCAGTGACTAAGTTTGTGGTAATTTGCTACAAAGTAATAGAAAGTGAATACACACACAATTATGAGTACTCACTACACATGAGGCTTTCCATTAATCTAATAATCTACATCTTATAATGAACTTGGAATATAGGTCTATGGAGAAGACACTCAATCCTTGCTAGACTTAGATCAAGACAATTAGGGGAGAATGGTTCTTCAATGGTATCTGGAAAACAAGACACTATATGAGAGGCCCTAGGAATGTGGAGTACATTTAAATTCACTGTAGTTCCCAGGACCACTTTATAGTTTTTACTTGGCCCCAACACATTAAGCTTCTAGACACATGGACAACTTCCAGAATAGTTATGTCATTTGTAACTAAGTTTGCGGCAATTTGTTACAAAGTTTGTTACCACAAACTTAGTCACTTAAAACAGCACCAATTTATTATCTCCAAAGTTTCTGGAATACTGTGTCTCCTTGGTGAACTCTCAGCTTAGCCAGTTCTTTGTAAAACTGAGCCATGTGTATAGGGCAAAAACTTGACATTTTAGATACATCCAGAGACTAACACACAAAAGACAGCCCACAGGTACTCAAAACAAATGGCTCTGTAATTCTTGAATTGTGTGACTCTACCAAGGTCAGATGAGTTGAGTGATGGGAAATGCAATCTTCTTCTTTTTTTTTTTTTTTAAGATTTTATTTATTTATTTTTAGAGAGGGAAGGGAGGGAGAAAGAGAGAGAGAGAAACATCAATGTGCGGTTGCTGGGGGACATGGCCTGCAACCTAGGCATGTGCCCTAACTGGGAATCGAACCTGCGATACCTGGTTCGCAGCCCGAGCTCAATCCACTTAGCTACACCAGCCAGGGTGGAAATGCAATCTTCTTAATCCTCATATACCACTATTACTACTACTACCAGCATCTAATATTTACTGAGCATTTATTTACCATGTTTCTAAGAACTCTAAAATATTGTGTCCTTTAAACCTTACAAATTTTTGAACTAGATAATTTTATTGTCCCTATTTTACAGATGAGAAAAACTGAGGTATAGGGAATAGAGTAGGTTGCCTAAGGATACACAAATGACAAAGCCCAGATCCACTGCCAGGCAGGCAGATGCAAGTACCTGCTCTCTTAACTGCCATACCATACAGCTTCATTTACAGTTTAAATCTAAATATGGATTTACTAGAATAAATCAACAGCACTCTTGTGTCCTCTCCTTTCAGATCAAGATTCAATGAATTTAAATGTCCTCTTATGACATTACAATTTTTCAAGCAACAGAGGGATAAAAGGGTGGGTCCCATGTTGAATCATTGACACTATAATTCTTGATTTGAAAAAAACAGCAGTAAACCTCTCTTTCTCAAGCTTGTCATTTGATTGCTTTAAGTAAACCACCCACATGCTCTGCTTCAAGTTCTGACTTCCCCCGTGCCCTGGAAATGGCTAAAGGGGCTAGCGGGACGCCCTTTACTCTGGATCAGCTGCTATTATGTCAGAACCTCACCAGAGGTTCCTGATGGAAGATGCCAAGAGAAATGGACTCAAGGACACATTGAACAGTCTTTCCTCGAGATGAGTCAAGGGTGGACACCTTCATTTCCTTCTCCTCCAAGGGACCTACATCCAGCAAATTAACTCACTTTTCTGTGTTCTCGTTAGTTAAGGTTCTCATGTTCCTTCCTGGCAAACACATCTAACAAGTTCATGTGCACTAGCTAATTGTCTATAACTTTTCTAGTTTTTTTTCTGGCTAAATAACCAGGTGGACCACACACCAGGGTCAGTGGTGTTTGAAACCACCAAACCAGCCACTACTAAAGCCAAAAAGAGCACTTCCACCGGACGTGTCAATTTCTTTCAAGGTATTTATGTAGAGATGGAAGTTTTCTCTTTGATTTTGAGAAAGATCCCTCACTGTTTGGTGCTCAATCCACGTGCTCAACAATCTCTTCATTTCTTCTGTTTCTTTCAACCTTGTTGTTATTGACTTTGCAGAACTTGAAGTCACTCCAGCCATAGATGTTTCTTTTATTTTTGCGGCATTGCCTCTCATGACCCACATTGTGGGTCGCTCCCTTATTCCTGCAGCTCGGGAAATACCAAGTATTCTCCTAGCTCCTTAAAAATGTTTATCTCAAGCTTCTCTTCAGTATTGAAGCTTTCTCTGGTCATGTGCTATTTGGCATTTCTGAATCCAGATATTTAGACATTCTATGGATGCTAACTGTTTTTGTATAGGAAAGGTTGCAAGTGCCAAAGAACAGCAAAACACAGTCTTTTAGGATAACATGTGGTGAGCCAAGGTAGGTGGTAGATGTTTAAGGTGCGTGTACCTTTGCTTTTTTGTGTATTCCTACATGGCTCCGTCAGCTGACTGCAGTTTAATGTGTTCACCTGGTGCTTCTGCTGAGTCAACAGTGCTAAGCAAGTGCAAAATTCACGTTACACTCAAATTGTTTCCTAATATTTCATTTGCATTAGAATTATGCTTGTTTTAGAAACAAGCATTATAGCATAACTAACTGTATCATCAACTTTCAAATAGCCAGGAAAATGTTATTAATATATGCAATAGTTCAATAAATCTCTGCCCTCATGGAGCTTGCATTTTAATGAAATTCAAATGGTGACACCAAGCCCAGTTTCAGATTGATGAGATATAGTTTAAATAGCTAAAAATACTTCTTAGGTACAAATAAATGTAAGGTACTTAAAATATGTAAAGTCAGTTGTTGCATACTAAGTTTAAATAATTACTATATTTTGAACTACAGTCTAAAGTCCTAAAAATCAAAAAGCAAGATTGTTATTTAGAACTTTGATCAAAGATCAAAAACAAAGAAACTCAAAATGTTTTAAGTGCCTCTGGAGTAGCACATTGCATATTAATGCATTTGCCTCCTCCTATTTGTGTGTATGCAAAGAAAGACATTCAGAATGGCCTGCATTTAAGGTTAGGGATGGCTATTTGTGGATGCTAGGATACCACTTGTACTTTTCAAGTGCACATCTCTGTTATTTGCATTCTTTGTAATTTTATAAAACAATAAAGTGATTTTAAATTAATTAAAAAAATTTTAACTACAAAGATTTCAAAGAATATAATAAGAACCTATGAGCCCAACAACCAGAATTCACAAACATCAACATTCTCATATTTTTAGGTCTTTTTTTTTAAAGATTTTATTTATTTATTTTTAGAGAGGGAAGGGAGAGAGAGAGAGAGAAACATCAATGTGCAGTTGCTGGGGGACATGGCCTGCAACCTAGGCATATGCCTTGACTGGGAATCGAACCTGTGCTGCCTGGTTCGCAGCCCGCACTCAATCCATTGAGCTATGCCAGCCAGGGCTTTAGGTCTTTTTTATAATAAAAAATTCCAAAAAAAATTGAAGATTATCATGGATTTTTCTCCAGTTCCATTCCCTGCCCACCACTCCCCATATATACTTGTATTTATCCTTCCAGTCTACATAGAATAATTTAAAAAGTTGCACTTAAAATGAAATGCAAGATTAGAAATGTATCTTATGTGTTTTTTCAGAAGCACACTTAATTATTTCTAATGAATAATTTTAAGCATGTGCAAAAACACAGACAATATAGTACATAGTAAATCCCCACATATCCATAACCCAGATTCAACAATTATCAACATTTTGCCAGAGTTTTTTTAAACTAAAAGTAAAAACTGTAACCTGTTTATCTTGCAGTTAGTTCAGTCAACAAACAAACACCTCCTAAGGAAGACAGGGACAATGAGGATTAGCTGTGCAGGCACTCGGTCTTCCACACACCGGCCCATTTAGGAGTCACAGCAACTCTGCGACCTGATTATTGTAGTGCTCTCAGCATTGTTCCGAGTGGGCAATGAGGCTCGGAGAGATGAACATTCTTCCATAGGCTTGGTCAGTTGCTTCTCTTTCATTAACTTAAACTCTCCCACCCCCCAATTTCAGAGTGCGTGTGAGATTCACTAGGGATTATTATTCTGACGTCTCACTTCGGGTCTCCAAAAATTACTCCCTGAATTCTCTGAGTTTGAGGAGGATGCAACATTACTACAGGGACTTTAAGTTAGAAACTTTTGGTTATTTAATTTAGAGAATACTTGTTATACCTTTCACTTTAAGACACTTTCCTTAGATAAAAGAAATATTTCCCCCTATAAAAAAATCTATTTAATGATTCGACATACTTTTGTAAATTCTTATATACTCTCTATAAGTCATAATCCCAGCTGACCAATAACTATAATTAGAAAAAATAATTTCAATCGCAACTTGCAGGCTTGTAAACCGATCGTGGATATTTTCCAAAGCAGTTTTGAAACGTCCTGACGGTTAAGTTGCTCACGTGTTGCTATGCTCATATGCGACAGCATACACTTCATAACCACCCTTGATCTTCCCTGCAGACTACTGCAAAGTAAGCAGGCGGGAATGCTCTGGTGTGTCTGCTCTATTAGTCAGTCTTGTGGTAAGAAGCATGGGATTTTGGTTTCCCCTGACACATTTTTATTTAATAGCATAGAATATCACCATTTAGAAACACAATGGGGGTGAGGATACACAATGATTCAGCTTTTTTGAGAGGCTGATTAGATTAAAGAAACTCAACTATTTCTCCCAGGATATGTGTATAAAAGTTTAGGATGATTAAAGTTTTACTCTTGAGTTCAATTAATGTTAGTATCCCAAGAGAATTTGGGATAGAAAAGACACTTAAAATTCATCTGGGATCAGCCAAACCTCATTTTGCAAATGTGGAAAGAGGTCCAATTTTCATTTTGTTTATATTGTTTTCACGTAGTTCTTGTTAGGTTTTCTATTGCCATAAAGAAGAATGCCAAGTTACTGTACTGTCACCCCAGGGGTATATACATGCAGCAGTCCTCAGTATCAAAAATAACAGAAAAGAAAAGAGCCACCAAACCTTAGTATGATGGACAGAGAGCAAAAATATTTTAAGGCAACGATAAAACCCAGCTACAACGTGTAAGCCTGCAAATTCAAAGTACCTAAGTTCAAGAGTTACAGTAGAAAGTCGGGGAGGAAGATTGTCACATTCTAAAAGTTTAGTAAATCAAATTAAATTATGTTCAAAAGTGGGCTTCTAATTCTACTTTTCCATTTATTATTGCATATAGACTTTTTTTTTTTTACTTTTTGCAAATATCTCCTGGTTAAAACACTTCTTTTTGCCATAGCACTATTACTGTATTTTGATTTTGTGCCTTTAATCTTTTCCTAAAATACAGACCCTTACACCTCTGTAACCAAGTTGGTGATTAGGTAATTCAGTGGTTTTCAAATTTCTTTCCTCCCTCCCTTCCTTCCTTATTTTGGCAGGGGGATCCCCAAATAGAGAAAACGGGTCAGTGTCCCCTTTGATGAGGCAGCTTTCTCTTGCCCCAAATCAGTGTCCTCCTATTCTGGTCACGGACATTACAGACGAGGGACAGGAAACTCCCAGTCACTGCACGACTTCCCCAAGGTGAAACGTAAGGCTGTGGGGTCCCCTTGGACCAGCTTTCGTCGCTTGAAAACTAGGCGTTTTCTCTTTGGACTCCAAAAATGCCTGGGGCAAGAGCAGGGCCAACAAGATCTGGGGTGGTGGATTCGCCTCTAAGGACCGCTCCAGCCCCCCAGGAGCCGAGCTGCGTGTGGCGCCGCCCGGACTCCGGGCTCGCAGTTGGCCTGAGTGGGGCCGGGCGCCGCGGCGGCACGGAACCCAGCGCGGCGAAGCGCCGGCGCTCCAGGGGGTCGGCGGCCTCGCAGTCCCGGTATCGGGGCGGGGCCAGGGCCGCAGCCGCGCGGGCAAAGTTGTCCAACGCGCTGCGAGGTGCCCGGCTGCGAACAGCCCGGGGGAGACAGCGGCCACTGAGGCCCCACGGTCCCCTTCTTACCTTTCCTTCCCCGGCCTTGCTCAGAGCTCCCGCCTCGTGCCTGCAGAAGTTTCCCAGCCCCGCGCGCTGGGCCCGGGTGGCCCGCGCGGAAGCCCCTAGCTCCGCGCTCCAGCGCTCCTCGCCGCCCACCGGCTGGCTCCCTCCCCGAGCCCGGGCGCGGTGACTGGAGGCAGCTCCGGAGCGGCGCCGCGGCGCAGACGGGGGCCGGGCAAGGACGCGCGCCGGGAGGCGCGGTGGGGAGGGCGGGGTGGTGGCCGCCGCGTACGGCCTGGGCAGCGCAAACACCAGGGAGCAAGCCCCGAGGCCACCGCTCTACAGGACTGCTGATAAAACCTAGCGGCTGCTGCGGTCAAAGTTTGCAAAGACCAGTTTTCGGAAGTGAACACTGCTCACAGATACCAGATAAACCCGGTATTCGGTATTCGCTGTTAGGCTAGGCAAAGAGCGATGGAGATGACTACTGGATTGAAAAGCTACTGTGAATCTTCCCTCACTCTCCTACTCGATCCTCCCCACCCTACCCCCACCACACAGACACACCGCACACTAAATGAAATACAAGACCAAGGGTTATGGGAATATTGGATGTATAGGACAGACAAAGATTGATCTCTGGGTTCAAATCAATGAGCATCTCAAAAAAGCAATTGGATGAAGATTATAGACAATCACAGAAAAAAATTTAAAGTGCAAAAAAAGTTCAAATCAGGAATAAACCAAATGCATGCAATTTAAGGCAAACATCAAATGCATTTTTTCCTCCTATGAAACTGGTGAAGTTTTGTCTTGTTTGGTGGATTGAACTGGACGGTGGTTGGTAAGGGCCAGGGAAGCGCACAACTTCCTCAAGGATTTCCATCTCCTCCCTTCTCTCAACGTCCCTGCTTTCGTTCCATATAAACACGTTGGTGACAGCGGTGCCAGGAACCAGCATTTGTTGAGTAATCGATGTCTCCTTTGGTCCCCAGAATAACTGCAAACGTCATTAATACAAGTGGTAAAATTAACCTCCTTTAAAGGATGCTGGAACTGAGAACAGTAGTACCCATATTCCTGCATCCCATCTGTGACTACTTACTGCTTGACTCCAAGGCCTTTTCTTACTCTTCATTCTAGGGATTCACTCAGAAATGTTGGAAACACAGTTTATAGTGAATCTAATCCATGGTATATATATATAATTTTGAAGTGAGAAGGTCACAATTTTTGACATTAGGTATACTCCAGGTTTAGATTTTACTTTTTATTTATTTACTTTTAAAGTCTTTTGAGCTGCTGTCCCAATGCTGAAACTCAGAGCCAGTGAGTCCAAGTAAGTCTGTGGAGGAGAGGGGGCTTTTTCAGAGCAACTGCCTGTGACTCCAGAAGCCCTCCTCTCATTCAGCTATAATCCTTGCTGTTTTTTCCAGCCAGAATGTATGGGGACTTCTCTTCCTGGCACTGGAACCCTGGGCTAGAGGCCTGGTGTGGGGCTTGGACCTCTGCAGCTGCGATATCCCTCCCAATTTTCATCTGCCACACGTGGAAGTTGGACCAGTTCATTCTGAGCTGCTTCCAGAACTGAAAATGGCAATGTTTTTAGCTGGATAGAAACCCAGCAGGCCTTAGGGCACCTGGGATTTGGTCAGGGGACTAGAAAACCTGAGATGCAGCCCAGCAGAGTAAGCCATCTTGATTAGCCCTCCGTCAGCACCCAAGAAAAACCTCAGTCATTTCTGTTGCTCTCTGAAAAAAAAATATTAAATTTTTTAAACAATAATACCTATATTTTTATATCATCCAAGTATGCCATTGTTATTTTTACATAAATTTTGTTCTGAACAAGACCCAAATTCACGAAATTTAGTATAAAGTTTAAATAATAGTTACATTTCAAATAGTAAGTAAAACTGATTGATATAAAAATTACAGTTAGAGCTAGACAGTATCATGGAGCTGATTAAAGAAAGTCAAACACTGACCAATGAACCAATGAGCAATGACTGAGTGTGAAAGAATCCTGTTTCACTGGTCAAGTAAAAAATAATTGTAGTCAATTTTCTCTCTATAAAAATTAATTGCAAAATAAATAAAAGTGGGGAAAATGACAATAGTCTATAGTGTGGGGCAAAAGTAGATTTACAGATGTTTGTATGAAAGATAATACAATAATTAATCATAATACAAGAATAAACTCTTTACAGTTATGCTCACAACTGTAAACCTACTTTTGCCCTACCCTATATGTATGCAGTAGGCTATAAATGAAGAATAAACAATAATAAAGAAATGTATTTAAATATTCACTTAGGAAATGAGAAAACTTAAATATATGAAAGTACACAATGAAACTATTTTATAATATTATAACCATTCAAAGAGAATATTCTGTGCATCCCATAAAGAGAGTGTTACTACACTAGTAACCATAACTGGGAAACAACTCTTAATTTCTGGGATATACCAGCAATTGTTCTCTCTCAGGAAACTGGACAGAGTTTAGACTGGAATTACGACAGAGTGCTAATCACTGTCTAGGAGTAATTTCGATACTTGTGTGAAAGAGGTTCTAAGAAAGAATATGAAGCTCAGGTCTGAGGTCCAAGTCAGCATTTGTGAAGGGCCCTCACTCTGCTCAAATGCTCAGCCAATCCTTGAGACCAAGAACCCAATGACTGGGTGCCGCTCCCGCTTACGGAACCTGGGAGGAGCTGAGGTGTTTTTGGCTTGATTCATGGTAAGGGGCAGAGACCAGAGTTGTCCGTTGTTCGCTTTGCTTTTCAAATCACTGCATCAGCCACAGATTCATTCATTCAACAAACACTGATAACGTACTGCCACGTGTCAGACACAGTTCTGGGCACAAATGGGCTGTGTCCCAGAGCCCTCACTATGCCCAGAGCGCTCTGTGGTTCATGGCCATCGCATGGCAGCAGTTTGAAACTGGCTGCTCATTGCAAAACCCAAGTTCCAAGGAAAGTATACTCAGGAAAGAAAGCAGATTAGGTTTTAAATATATTCTGCCCACATCTTATAGCTTTAAACCTGACTCACATGTCGATATGGTTGCTTTAATGTATGGGAGTAGTGAGTGGGGCATGTCTAATTTTCTGCCTTTTAGGTGATAGTTGGAACCGAGTCACAAAGAGAACATATTTTGTGTAAAAGTATCTCACGATAGTGAGGCCTCTGTAAGGGCTTGTTTTTGCTAAGATTTTAATTGAGGGATCACATTTGAAAATCCAGTAGCCCTAAAGAATTTTAAAATCACAAATTACCTCTGAAGGTCTAGAGGGGAGAATTAATGTTCAGAGTGAGTAAAGAACTGGAAAGTGGCTGAAAAATATAAATACAAACCAACTAACGTGAAGAGGAAACGAAAGGATGAAGGTTTAAAGTCCTCTGTAAGGACTTTAAAATATTGATTATTTTCCAATATTGCACTACATTCCAGACATAATTCTATTAAGAAATTGTAGGTGAAAAATTCATTGTTTAGATGTGTTCGTACCTTTCATAAAGCTTAGTAGGATGTTTGTATCAGCATAATCTTTGACAGTCACAGACTGCAAGCAACAGAACTAAAAAGAACTACAGACCTTTACAGAAGATCATCAAAATAAAGTACAGCTGAAGCACTAACTCAAAACAGTTCTGCAGCTAGACTGATAATTTCACCATTGATTGGCCTGGTGAGGAGGAGCGATGGGCCATTGTTGAATTTTCAGACTAGCAGAGCCCAGAGGGGCCTCATTGATCTAGAGGATTATCATTTCTGTTAGTTCTTTTTAGGTTTTAACATTAACCATACCTCCAAGGCTATAATTAAGATGATAAGATGATCTTGCTGATTTTGATGTTCAGTGGCATTAGATTTTTTTTTTTAAAGGAAAAGAAAAACGTCTGACTCTTAAAAATGCTGTACTGGTTTGGAGCTGGGGGAAGAACCGAGTGTTTCCTGTCCAG
Source organism: Tonatia bakeri (assembly GCA_004024845.1). Lineage (NCBI taxonomy): Eukaryota > Metazoa > Chordata > Mammalia > Chiroptera > Phyllostomidae > Tonatia > Tonatia bakeri. Next base: position 128,661 of record PVIA01000002.1, read on the forward strand.
GAATGCTTTCTTTAGGAGATGATGCACTGAAGCCCTCAACACAGCATCTGGCACACAAGCTATTTCATCATTAGTACTGTTACCGTTACCTATATCACAGAATACTTTTATGTATCTGAATTTTATTAAAAAACAAATACTTTGTATACTTTTCTGTTTTTTTTAATATTAACTATATTGAATTTGTAGTCAGAAATAAAGCAATTAAAAGAAAAAAAAAGAGCCCTTAGGAAAGAGCAAGTCCACAAGAAGGGATCCTGACATTATCGTGGACCAGAAAATCGGGTGAATTGGTTTCTTTTACAAGTTTATTTGTACAGAAGCAGCGGCTATTCTCGTGGCCACGGGTAGGCGGCACTAGCTATCAGGGACATTACCCTGATTATGTCCTGATTAAACCTCTGGGCAGGTGCGGGGGTGGGGGCAGGTGTTGCTGAGTACACTCTGCACACTTCCTCCAGCCTGAGGGTAGGAGTGGACACTCTCACTAACGTCCTTGGAATTCCACAAGTGAAATTGGTAATATGTAGAGCCGGCACCCATGGGGGCACCCATCCAGCAAAAGTGCTTGTCGAACAGTCACTTTACCTGGGAACCGAGTGCCTGGGCCTCATTTCTCCATCACTAAATGGGAGGAAGACAGTCATGTCTGGTACCCTTCAGAGAGAAATTCCAGGAATCAGCTGAGCAGTATAGTATGTCTGGCCTCAGACAAAATCTGTCTGGCTTTGCTACATTTATTAGTGATGTCCTGGGTGGATTCTTAGAACCGTGAGGTGAAAAGGAGTCTGGGAGGCCCCCATCCCTCCTGTCTTCAAGGAGGGCTGCAGCCAGGCCACACAACCGCAAGGCTGGCTCTTCCTGGCTTCCCTGCGTAACGTACTTACGACTCTAAAACCCAGTGGCGTCAATAATATCCTTCTGTCCCTCTCTAAATCTTCCCGCTCTTCAACCACATCTCTTCTGGGATTTCTCTCGAAAGGGTTCCTTAGTCATCTTTGGCCTTCCTCCAACTTCTCTGTACTCAGTTCAAGTTCAGGAGCTCTACACTCAATGTTTCCTCTAACAGATGCTAAGCGGTTTCAAGTGGAGTAAAAGACCGTTTGTATCCTTGGTGCCACATAAAAGTGACTCTAGGCAGAGGGAGTAGTTGTACAGGGAAAATAGGGGCTTCCGTGTCCAAGGAAACTGAGATCAAAATTCCACTCCAGAGTCTACCTGCTGGTGACCACCGGGCAAGTCATTTGCTCTGCATTGCCTCAGTCTTTCACAGGTAAAAAAAGAAATATGAATGCTTCATAAGGTTATTGTGAGGAATACATGTATATCTGGAGTGTTTTAAGTACAAACCAATTACTTCCTCTGGTATTCAATGGAAGAAATGTGATCTGTTCCAAAGCTGGAGGAAAAAAAAATGATAATGGATTTACTATAAAACAGAACTGTTCTGTACTCTTAAGAGATGTTCCAGAGTAATTTTAACCATCTTTATTTTTTGCCTAAGTGCTGACCTAAGATTTAACTTCCCTGGGTTAGAGTTTACCTTACAATTTTATAGTTCTCAACGGTTTACAAAGCAGTTCCAATAACTCATTTTTTTAAGCTTAGTGATTTTGGAACCATTGCCCCCAAAATAAATCACTTACCACTTACAGTCCTCAAGGAGATATTACTTGATTTAGAAATATCTCCTCCAATCCCCAGAAATCCCTGTGAAATAGTGGGGGAGGAAAATCTGTGAGCAGTGTTTGAAGTCATCAGCGCATGAGAGATAAAAGGCATGTCCCCAGGTTGTTAAGGACAAAGTAAAAAATGTGTTGCAAGTGAGACAATGTCCCTTAGATCTAATAACCAATAAATGAAGAAAAAAATGAAACCTTAGGAAGTTTCCATATGTTCATCAAGGTAAATAACAAGTAACAACTGTTTGTAATAGGTCAGGCACTGTTCTAAGCAGATTACATATATTGAGGCATTTAATCTTCCCACCATGTTATGAGCAAGTATTGTTTCCATGCTCACTTTCTACGCAAGGAAGCTCAGGCACCAAGAGATGATCAAGTAATTTTCCCAAAGTTTTCTAGTACTTGTGGTAGAGCTGGGCTCCAAGTCAGGCAGCGGGTTCCAAAGAGGCCACACTTGTTGCCCCTGTGTCACGTTGCTTCTCTATGTGTACCCCTAACTTGGGGAGCAGTGCACTATAGTAGTTATATACTCATATTTTGGTGTCTAAGAGATTCATCTTTTAATCCTGGGTCCAATACTTAGTGGAGAAGCAGGAGAGGGCAAGCAATTACCTTCCCTGCTTCTATCATCCCAAACCCTGGCTGGTAAAGAAACTGAGGTCTAAAAGATTAAGATACTTCAAATAGAAATCATGTTCTGTACCCAGACACTAAGTCGTTTTGCCACCTTCTGAGTCGGCTTGCTGTAGTCAAGTCATCATGCATTCAGAAAGCTTCCTGTACCTCAGCCGTCTCAGACATACGAAGTGGTGGGGTTTTTAAAAAGTAATTACTAAGCATACATGAACAAGGCAGTGTGAGTTATGGAGAAAATGAGTGCATTAACACTTCGAGTTAACACTGATTCAAATGAGATAAATTCTTCCTATTTCCTCTGATGTGGTGCATACTCTTCATTATCACCTAAAGCACACTTTTTATAACCATCGAATAGCTAAGCAGCTAGTAAAAGCAGCTCCCACTTGCAGAGCACTGATTTTGTGCTAGGAGCTCTACTCAAATTATCTTGTTCAGTTTCTCAGTGAGGTTGTTAGGTATCCTTACCCCTATTTGTGATGGGAAATTAAGGCATTGAGAGGTCTCTGGCAAATAGCTTCCGTTCACATGGAACCTAAAGTGGTGGAGGTTGTATTCAACTGAATCATTTCGATGCCCACATGAACGTATTTGACCACAATCCTCTATAACTTCCCAAAGAATAGATAAAGGTGAGGTTATGATTATAGCTTTGGACCTGCTGCATGACAGCTTTAAAGGCCAGTGTCTAATATCTATCTAATAACTGTTTTGCATAGTTGTTGGTCCCCCTAAATTCCCAAATTAATCTCTAATCTGGCAGACTCCATACTCTGATCCTTTCTAAAACAAAACCTTCAAACTGCAAAAACAAGAGGCTTATTTATGGCTCTCTCAAAAACTATTATGCAGGCAAAAGGCAAATCAACTGACACCTTTCTTCAAATGTGGACAGAAGATTAGCTTTGATTAACTCAACCTCTGGCTCTGAGTCATTTCACAGTAGCAAGGGCAAGACTTCTTGGCTGTGTTAATTTTCTTTGGATAAAATATCAAGTTTTATAGAAATCATCCCCAGATTGTTTTGTTTCTGGCACATTAATACAACTAATTTATCGGCAGAGTGAGCAAGCCATTCCTGCAGCACAGCCAGGCTGTCTTTGATGAAACAGAGCCGCCACAAGCTGTTCCCCGGAATCTGGGAATGGGGTGTATTAGTCTGTTTTATGCATGTTTTGATTTTGAATTCAGTTGGACACCAACAAGTATGTGATTATAACAGATGTTTAACACAGCAGAAAACCTAGTCATAGGACATCAGTCTGGGCTCTTGCTGGTTTACCTTTCAAACATGTTTTTATCCTTAAATGACCTAAAACATGAATTTCTTCTTTGTGTGGCCTATTCACTAACCAAAATGAGTGACCGAGGGAAGAAAACGCAAATGAATCGACCCATGGTGGAAGTAGGAGCCAAAGCAAATGCTCGTAGCTTGAGCAGCTCCTATTTCCCCTGCTTCTAGGAGGCACATGCACAAAGGGTCGGATCCAGTTGCCCTGTGTGTGTAGATGGCCAGTAGCAATTCTCTAGCTGATAAAACTAACAAAGGAGACCTACATGGCAAAGATGGCTGAAGGGGGGTGGTAAGAGAAGTTGTTCCTTCCTCCAATTTTTCAAGAAGTACCAGGTCTCTATTGAGTTAAAAAAACAAACAAATAAACAAAAAACCACATCAACATGTTTGTATGTGTCACTGAACTGGTCCTGTGCTGGGGGCTGGGCTGCCTCAGCATGGTCCGAGATCTCCAGGCTCTTGACTCATGCAGGAAAGAATTTGAGAACAAGTCTGAGTGAGAGCAAAAGCAAGTTTTATTTAGGTAGAGAAAGAAAGGGGCCAGGATGCGGGTTTCCTGGTTGCAAGTCTCACAGGGCCACTGTGAAAGAAGTGAAAGCACACACCCGAGTGAAAGTGAGCAAGCTCTGAGTGTGTGGTGTGCAAGGCCGGTCAGTTCTTGAGATTTTATGTTTCCACAGGTAGCCTGTTTCTGAATTTGCTGCATGAAATTCTGGTTCTGCCTTCTGGTTGGGAGCAGGGCTCTTGTTCTTATTGTGGTCTGTTTCAGGAATGTCAATGCATTTGTTCCCTTGGTGGGGAGTGGGGGGTGCTTTCACTTGTGACGTCAGTTTTCACTAAAACGATGGTATAATAGGACTTGGGGTGGGTCTTTGGTCAATCTTTCCTCCATCTTGGTTTGATCTGGTTTTAGCTAGTCATTGTAGTTGACTTCTTTGACCATGATAGGAATCTCCTGTCATAAACTATTTTCCTTTGATCATGGATAGGAGGCAGAGCTCAGGTTGTAACAGGGTGCAGCCAAGTGGGGGGCCCAAATGGGGATTTGTAATGGGGTCCAGAACTCAGGGTATCCAGGAAATATTAAAAATATGGGATGTCCTCACCCCTGTCAGTCTGAGTTGGGGGATGGGACACATGGAACAGGGCCATCGAGAGCTGTTTTGCATAGCAACAGCTTTGCAGCTAACCTGTAGAATAGTCATTTAACATATCTATAACCTTTAACTGGTTTCATAGATACGTTAAATAGTTGTGGCCAGGCTTTGAGCAAGGGGGATGGGAGTGACTTCAACCCAGGATGTAACTGGAAGCAACTCCCTCTGGTTACAGCACCTGTGTGAGAGCTTGTAGATGCTTGGCTCCACGCCATAGGGCCATGCCTGCCTGGACTTACTATGGCAGCCCAGTAAAGCTGGAAGGATACAGGAATGCTGGTAGGTGTAACTGATTGTGGGAGGAGTCAGAAATGGGGCTGCAGAAGAAGATTGGCACAGAGACTTAAACCTAGATGAGGCAGCTAGGATGGGAATTACCATGCTGCCTGGGCAGAGGTTAGGAATCACCATGCGGCTTGGACAGAGGTTGGGACCATGTGGCTTTGGGGTGTTCCCTTTTGCCACATGGCTTGGAAAGCAGGAGAGACTTTGCCTGGAAGAAGAGGGATGAAAGGACTGTTGCTGGTGGGCCATGAGAAGGTGCCACATGGCTTTGGATTAACTGGAGATCATGGTTGTGACACACCTGATGATGCTGGGAGCCTGAGTCATGGACTTCTACTTCTTTTCCTGAGTTACAGTACCCCAGACTGGGCAGAGGGTATTCTGAAGAACTTTAGTATTTTAATGAAGACATTAAATCATTATTCTAAGTTTGTATAACTTTTAAATAAATAATTCCTTTCCTTTTCACCAATCTCTGGCTTTGAGAAACATCTTTCCTCTGGCGGTGTGCAAAGTGAACCTAGTGTGGGAGGAACCCTCGGAGAAAAACCGGGTGGTCCTTTTGGTAATAGTATATCATTCACCCCCACCCTGGGTCTGTTCTGTAACAAGGTAAGAAGACTTAGCGGCTTATCAGCCTGTGACATCCACTCCTACTTTTTCATGCCACTTATCAGGAGTTTTCCCCTAACTTTTTTCTATCCTGCCTTATATATAGCTCTGGAGCACATTCCCTATAAAAGGTCACTAGGTAAACTTTACAAAGTATGTATGGTACATTATCCTGATAAATTGGGATTATTGGTTTAAAGAGTAAATTGATCTTTAGGACTAGGGTGAGGAGGTCCTCTCTGGAAGCTATAATGACATTTCTGAGCTACATGGATGTGTTATTGGTTCCTGTGGACCAGGGCTGACTGAATTGTACACTTGTGTCCTAGAAGCGGCAGGAGAAATTTTCCAGAGTCAGGACTGGAGGGAATGAGAAGTGGAGCTGTCAGCTGTAGGAAGGGAAGACTTAGACCTAGGGGCTTATGTGTATTAAAATGTAAAGTTGTCCTTCAGATGGTCCTGGGTGTGAAACTCTTGAATAAATCCTACTTAAACCATGGAGTAAAACAAAGGCCTATCAGACAAAGGAAAAGCCATGAAAATTCATCTAAAACACAATATATAGACCACTTCTTGATTATGGCTTTTACAAATTCACCCAGTATGACTAGTCGGCTCCTTTGGGATTCATTCTAAAACCTCTTTTGTTTCTTGATCTTTACAGAAAAATGAATTTTAAATGACAATCTGACATGTTAAAATCACCAATCTAAAGTTTAACTGAAATTATTCCATGCCCCTGTGAAGCATAATAATCCATTTTGTTTTATCTTGACTCTTGAAGGGCAGAATAGGCAGCATTTGTTTTTAAAGGATTCCAACTCCCTTTATCTTGTCGGGAGGAAAGGGACAAGGGAGGTTGAGATTTCTAGTATTTCCAGCTAGTACTTAAGAAGATACCTTAAATTGGGTGAGGTCACAAACAAAACAATCCCCATTATATTGTGCCCCTTCGACATGATGTAGCTCCCTCCAGGAGTTCAAGCCAAGCCCACCCTGGAGAGCCACTGAGACTCTGTCCCACCCAAATTATGGGCCTACCCAAGCTGTTAATAGCAACTTTTCCATATGAGTGGTTGGTGTTGGCTCATGCTTCACAACTTCCTAAATCCTCTCAAATAAGCAACCGCCAGACACAGTGAGCCTCCAGCCCCCATACTGCTAGCTAAGGGGACCCCGCAACACTAGCAGCAACCAGCCTAGATTCACAACATGGTTTTGCCTGGGAATCTCCAAGTCCAGCACAAGAAGCAGCTACCTCAGATTGCTTTATAGCTCAGACAGGGTAACCCTGGGCAAAACACAGGTAGGGGCTGACCATGTCCTGCACCACTCAGGACACCCCAGAGCCTATGAACCCAGTGGATGGCTATAGACTATATTGGAGCACCACCATATTTCCCCTGCATAGCTGATCCTCCAAAGAGAGCAGAGGTTGGTGGTAAGTGGTCATACCTAGTCCATGCAGTTGACTGGCCTAGGTAACTCCCTTCCATTGACCTGCCATCAGCAACAAAGGCTCAACTACAAGAGGAGTGTTGTACTCAGCCCACATGAAAGGCACACCTCAAGTACCCCACTTGGGTGATAGGGGAGGTTGTGTCACTGGACCCTACAGGACATGTACTACATTAGGCCATGCTACCAAGACAGAGAGTCATAGCAGCTCTGCCTAACATAGACACAAGCACAGGGAGGCTGACAAAATGAAGAGAGAAAAAAAACATGGCCCAAATGAAAGGACAGATCAAAACTCCAGAAAAAGAACTAAACAAAATGGAGATAAGCAATCTATCAGATGCAGAGTTCAAAACACTAGTTACAAGGATGCTTGCTAAACTTAGTGAGGACCTCAACAGCATAAAAAAGATCCAATCAGTAATAAAGGATATAGTAATTAAAATAAAGAAAAATTTACAAGTAGAGTAGTAGTAAATAAGAGTAGAGAGGATGAAGCCAAAAATCAAATCAATAACTTGGGACATAATGAAGCAAAAAACAACCAATCAGAACAAGAAAAGAAAAAAAATGAGGATAGTGTAAGCAGTCTCTGTGACAACTTCAAAAGCTCCAACATTTACATAGCAATGTCAGAAGGAGAAGAGAAAGAGCAAGAAACTGGAAACCTATTTGAAAAAATAATGAAAGAAAACTTCCCTAATTTGGTGAAGGAAACAGACATCAAGTACAGGAAGCACAGGGAGTCCCAAACAAGATAGATGCAAAGAGGTCATAATTAAAATGCCAAAGGTTAAAGATAAAGAGAGACTCTTAAAGGCAGCAAGAGGAAAGCAGTTAGTTATCTACAGGGAAGTTCCCATAAGACTATCTGCTGATTTCTCCAAAGAAACTTTGCAGGTTAGAAGGGACTGGCAAGAAATATTCAAAGTCATGAAAAGTAGGGATCTATAACCAGGATTGCTCTACCCAGCAAAGTTATCATGTAGAATCAAAAAGCAGATAAAGATCTTCCCAGGCAAGTAAAAACTAAAGGAGTTGATTATCACCAAACCATTATATGAAATGTTAAAGGGACTTATTTAAAAAAAAGATCAATATTATGAACAATAAAATGGCAATAAATACATATCTATCAACAACTAAATCTAAAAAACAAACCAAACAACAAGAACAGAGACAAAATCATGGATACAGAGAGCATTTTGATGGATACCAGATGGGAGGGGTGTGTGAGCGAATTAGTGAAGACGTGAGGGGATGAACAAGTACAAATAGGTAGTTACAGAATAGCCATGGGATGTAAAGTATAGAAAATGGCATAGCCAAATGACTTATACACACATAACCCATGAACATGAACAATGGTGTGGGGATTGCCTGAGGGAGTGGGGTGTGCTGGGTAAAGGGGGACAAAGGGGGCAAAATTGGGACAACTGTAATAGCATAATGGAAAGATAATTAAAAAATAGGAGTCTCTATTGGCATATTATATGACTATCATTGAATTCCTGTAACATGAGGTGTGTAATATGTTCAAGGAACTTAAGGGTGTGCCATTTCTTGAGGAAATCACCTTTTAGGGAAAAATGTAACACAAAATATGTAAAATAGATGTTCATAAATATTTACCAAATATCTAATAAATAAATACACACTGAAGAAAGAAAAATTTTATCTTTTTAAGTTCCATTCAAAGCAAAAACTGCAGCCAATCAATCCTAATAATTCCCAAATTGACCCCCACATGTTCACCAGAAAGATACATAGAAATATTAATAGCAGCATTTATTCCATCAAAACCTGAGGAAAAAAGAATCAATAAAGACTCACCAATGGTAGGATAGATAAATAAATTATGGTATACTACATATCAATGAGAATTAATAATCTGTAACCACATGCAACTATATAAATGTACTTCATAGATATAATGTTGAATGAGAGAAACTCAATACATTAATATATGAATGTGTGTGATTTCATTTATATGAAGTACAAAAACAGATGAAACTAATTTTGTGTTGTTATTCAATGATTGTTACATTTGAAAGAAGGTTAGCAAGATGGATGGCACAAGAAGACTTCTGGGGACCAAGTCATGTTCTATTTCTTTATCTGAAAACTTGTTACTTAGGTGTGTTCATTTTGTGAAAATCAATGGAACTGTACACTTTTTGCGTGTACAATTTCTGTATACATACTTGAATAAAAATATATATTATAAAAATCTAAAATAAAATATAACCAAGCATAAATTTATTTAAGAAATAAAATGCCTACCTGATGTTGGTCTTACATTCAAACAAACAAACAAAACTGTACTGGCAAAGTGTTAACGTAATGAAATTGTAGCTGTTTAGTGACTTCTTTCTGAAAGCTTTAGGCCTTGACCCTGAGAAGAGGAAATAGAAACAACGGAAATAGTCTGTCTTCTCCGTGTAGGAAAAGACGACTTCCCCAACCAGGTTATACCGCGGAGTTAGGAAGCACTCCTCGCGTCAGGACATCAGAGGTCTGAGCTGGGTGTTAACCTTGCTCCTGGACAGCGGTCCATCCCCCTTTCACTCCAAGCCTGTTTCTTCATCTGCAGAGAGGGAACACAGAGCTACAACCCTGTCTGGCAAGTGATCTTTTATTTTGATTATTCATAATATTATTAGAATATTGTTGAATACCAAGTTTGGTTCTAGTTCACCTTTATTTAATTTTTACAATGGCTCCTCATCTGCGTGCAGCTACTTCCCTGGGAACTCTGAATTATTCTTCTGTTTCTACCACAAGGAAAAACCTAAGTGGCTTCTGTTTCCTGCCCTTGCTCTTTTTGTAAAATCTTTGCTACCACTTGAGGCATCATGATGTTCCTAAGAAATGCGGTGGGTCTCTTCCTTCTAGATCTGTCTGTGGTTTGTCTTGGGCTAAAGAATCCCAAATTCTCTAAGGAAGAATTACAACTCGGTTAACTTGTCCATACTTGTCACTAAATTCCTGGATTCTTTACAAGGAGACTGTCGGTTCTTCATTTTAAATTATGCCCTTATTTTAAACATGGGTTATCTCTTATTCTGTTGTCAGGATTCCTACATTCTTCATTTTAACCTCATTTTCTGCATCGTAGGTCTCCGTTCTGAGATGGAGATAAATCATGTCGTCCAGACCTGTTTTGTCAGGAATATTAGTCATCCTCTTCTCTTCAGTGGGCTTTTACATCTGTTCACTCCTTTCTCATACGGAATATGTGGCCCACTGCTATGTTCTGTTCCTTTTTAAAATTTGATGTAAAATAGAGTGTATTTTTCTCCATGACGTTGCATTGGTTGAAGACTTATTAGAAATTATTTGAATTAGGGGGACTTCATAATTTCTACTTTACATTATTTGTTTGCATTTCATGGTATTGCATTTCCCCCCAAGCCCCTCAAAAAATGCAGCCCCTGCCACGATCCCCTAGTGGGTTCTCTCAAGCCATGTGTCCCAGAGAGCAGGCAGGTCCTAAACTTCAGAGCAGAGATTGCCTGATTTCATTTATCAGGCAATCCATGTGATTCTTTTGTTCTGGTAAGATATACAGGGGAATTCATTTGGAAGGAACATTTTAAAAAACTGAACAAACTTTTATACTCTTAAGACAAGATGTTGAGAGAAACTTATTCTTCAAAAATATATATCGTCCCTGAAGACTCAGTTATTCAGAAGTGAATTTAAATTGTGATTCTTTTTTTACTTTAAAATTAGAGTTAAGATAGAAACTATGAAGTCATGTGTAGACATTCTGCTACTGACAGTTATGTTACTTTAGTCATAAGGCAGCAGTGATGTAACCTAACGTTCTTTGCATCTTGGGTTTGTTTTGACAACAGCCTTTATTGGTGTTTTTGAAAAGATAAGAGATTGCTGCATTCCTTTTTCCCCCTAGGCAAGCATTTGGAACTATCATGATTTAAACAGTGAACTGTTTTCTCTCCTTAAAGGGAGCTCATGATCCTTCCTAGTGGTCTGGTCTGCCACTCCCCTGAGTTTCAGCGTGGGTTCCCTTGGAAGCAGACTCTGAGACACACAGAGATTGGAGAGCAGGAGTTGGAGCAGGGCATGGTTTTGGAATTTCTGCCTGCAAATAAGAAGGGAACAGAGCAGCAAGGGGCTGAGAGGGATGTTGGGCTGTAACAGTGGTATGTTGGTGCTAGCTTGCATGGGAATTGGCAAGTGCTATATAACTCAGGGTTTTCCCCTCCTCCCTATACCCCACTTATAAGCCCATCTTGGCTGCAGTGCAATCTCAGATAGGGTTTCCGCTGAAGTTGCAAAGTGTTGTAAAACTGGGGTGGCCCTTCGGAGTTGTAGAATCTGTGGTGACAGAGCTGGGCAACTATACCCCTGCATCATCAGTCATTGGTTGTGGGCTTCCCCTCGGAAGGGGCAAGATCTTGGGCAAACTCTCTTCAGCTAAGGCAATTACCAAAGAGGGTGACCACTGAAGGCTATCTGTAGGCACCATCCTAGCCCCTAGGGTAGTAAGTTCTTCAAGAGAAGCTTTCCACAGTTCCCTATGGTCTCCCCATTTACAGCTCTCTGAGCACCAGTGGCTCTGCTGGGTTGGAGCAAGTGGCAGAGCAAAGCTCAAGTCTCAAGCTTGTCATTGGCCTTTGGCTTCACAGCCTGGCAGCTGCAACAGGTAAAGGAGGCTTTTGGCCAAGTCAGACAGATTCCCTGTTGTCCCTCCATCCCTTGAACTGAATATTTAAGAATTATGGATCATCACTGTCTTTTATTAAGCTATCTACCCCAAAGTCCTTCAATTTGTCAGCCTCTTCATGCTCTGTTAAGACAGTGGTTCTCAACTGAAAACAGTTCTGCCCCTAAGGGGACATTTGACAATGTCTAAAGACATTTTTGGTTTTCACAACTATGGGAAAGGGTATTATTGGCATTTAGTGAGCAGAGGCCAGGGATGCTGCTAAACACCCTATAGTGAACACACAGAACACCCCTCACAACAAAGAAAGATTCCATCTAAAATACCAATAGTGCTGAAGCTGAGAAACCCTGGTCTGTGGCAGTAACCACTTAATGGGCACTTCCTTCTCTCCTGATGACCATGGGGAAATAAGGAAAGGAACCCTTTCACCTCTGCAGGGTCTGAGAGTCAGAGTGTCCCTCATCCATACCCACCTCCCAATTCTTCAATCCTAGCTAAATTTTTATTGCCTTTTACCCTGACCAAGCCAATTAATCAACCTCAGATTCTACCCTATTTCCCTGAAGTCTACTGCCTGCAGCTATCCCCTGATCAGTTAGGATGCCATTGCAAGAAAAATAAACCACTTCACTTTGACTTAGAAATTTATTAGGAGAATGTGGGGCAATTCACATGAATACCAAGAGGGCTGGATTTGGCTATTCCCACTGAAATCAGGTAGCCCAATTCATCCAGATCCTAGCCACATTCAAATTAAGCCACAAAGTTGGCCCAGTGGGGACACCACCACTGATAGGACAAACATTGAATTGTACAGCCTGTGCACTGGACGGGATGCTCCGTGCCTGGTGCCAGGTGCTGCAGGAGAAAATTCCCTGCTGTTCCTGCTCCCCAGCATCCTGTTTCAAAGTTGTAGCAGGTACATGAAACTGCTGAGGCCCAAGTTGTCAACTGCCAATGTGAGAGTGAGTACCTGGTGACTTCAGCTTGGATGGCAGGCGATGGTCTTTACCTGTAACCAAAACTTGCAAAGAAGGGAATTCCCCAGATACAGAAAGCATTTAGATGCTGCAGAGCAAAACAGTAACAACTTTTAGGTGAGAAAGATGTTAATTCCTCCTGACATTTGCATGCATTTCAGGCCATTTTATTGTAAACATCCCCAACAGCAAAAGTTTGGGTGTGTATAGTTCTATGTTTTTCTTAGTGTGTTACCTTGGTTAATTCATAGATCTCCAACCGTGTCAGAACTGCTATTCACTTTATTGCACAAATACATACACACTCATGCCATGATGTGATAGCCTGGTTGCTGTATTTATTTCCTCAGTTTAAAAATGGGAGCATGTCCCCTAAAGATCTTACTTTTGTGTTAGCAGTGCCAAAATAAGCACCGCTGGAAATAGTTTCTGATTGAAATAAAACTAGACAGCATGACTCTTCATTTCTGTCTTTGATTAATTGAATGCTGGGCTTTTCTTTCATGAAAGACAAATCTACATGTGAAGCTGTATCAAGGCAAAAAAACAGAGACCCTTTTAAAGAGTTCTTTATTTTAGTATGACATTTCCCTATTTTTTTTTAATTGTCACTTGATGGATCTTTCTATTCGCCTTTTCTGACAACATCCAAGATGAACAGTTTGAACAATAGATGAGCTGTTGATACCCTAACGAGGCTCAGCAGGAGTTTCTGGTTGCCTGTCTCACATTCAGCCAGCATTATCTGGAAGACTCAGAAACTGCCAGTACGGTAGGGCAAGAGTTATTATTTTTTAAGTGAATCGAATGAGGCATCCTAAAGGAGGGATCCAGAGTGTTAGGTTGGTTGGTGAGGAGGGCTGTGAAAGAATTCACAAAGAGAAGCAAGTGCAGAAAGTAAAGGGTTTTAAATTTTTCTTTTCCGAGGGAGGGCAAGGGCTAGTGGGCAGCTGTAGCACCAGCCCTGAGGGGTCAGGGCTGTGAATTTTTATGGGTAATGGGTGGTTGTAGAGCAGGATGCTTCAGTTAGGTTTGTTTCGGGGTCATCTTTGGGTGCAGGGCCCAGTAGTCCTTGTGGTCTGATCTGTGCTGTTTCACAAGTTCCTAGAGGCTCTGCACCTTCAGGGCGCTTCCAGTAATTTTCTAGTCCTGAGGATAAAGGCTCATAGAACAATAAGGGCCAGTCATGCTTGGGGTCTAGCCAGCTCTGGGAAAGAGGGCCTGAGAAAGTAGCTTTTGTTACTACAAAGGTAGGTCCACTTGAACTTTCACATGCAGATGAGGGACAGCAGGTTTGCCTGTCACTGTTGGAGATGTTTGCATACATTAGTAAGAACCCAGTTTTACAAGTTAACATACACAACCACACGATTGCTTTTTCATTGTTGCTGAAGGTGTTCTTCATACCACCACTTAATATTCCAGTTTTATAGATGGAGAAACTGACTTGTAGGAAAAGGAGATCACAGACTCAGAATGACAAATCAAATATTTCTCAAAAAATAAAAAAAATACTTTTCCACTTATAAAGACCAATGAAGAAAAAAAGGAGGGGAATTCTTACCAGTCTGGAGCTAGAAATCACAATCTCCAGTTTCTTAACTCATCTGAATGGCAGGCTTTCTTCATCTTCTTTTAAAATCAGCTCTTCATTTTAGAATAGTTTTAAATTTAGAGAAAAGTTGCAAAGATGGTGCAAACATTTCCTGTATATCCCACACCTAATTTCCTCATTGTTAACATCCTACATTAGTATGGTACATTTGTCATAATTATTGTGCCAATATCAATATATTATTATTAACTGAAGTCCATGTAGTTTATCTAGATTTGCTGAGCTTTTTACTGAAATGTAAATGACACATAACATTATATTAGTTTCAGGTCCACACAGAAGGATTCAGTATTTGTACATATTGTGAAAGGATTGCCATAGCAAATCTAGGTAACACTCGTCACCACACGTAGGTACAAATTTTCTTTTCTTGTGATGAGAACTTTTAAGATCCACCCTCTTAGCAACTTTCGAATATGCCATGCAGTGTTGTTTGCTATGGTCACATGCTGTACATCACATCCCCGTGACACGTTTATTTTATGATGGGAGTTTTGTGCCTTCAGACCGCCTTCATCCGTCTCACCCATCCCCCATCTACTGCCTCGGGCCACCACCAAACTGTTCTCTGTTCTCTGTGTGTATCGGTGAGTTCATTTTTTTTTTCGGTCTTTTGTTTTTTTATATTGTTGAATTTGGTTTGCTGATATTTTGTTGAGGATTTTTGTACCTATGTTGAGATATTGGCCTGTAATTTTCTTTTCTTATAGTGCTTCCCCCCCGGTCCATCAGAGTAATGCTGGTCTCATACGAGTTTGGAAGTGTTTGTCCTCTTCTATTTTTTGCAAAAGTTTGAAGTGGATTGATATTAATTCTTCTTTAAATGTTTGGTAGAATTCACCCCGAAAGCCATCTGGTCCGACTTTAGCTTGTTGGGAGGTTTTTGTTAATGATTCAGTTTCCTTACTAGTGATTGATCTGTTCAGATTTCCTTTGGTTTTAATCTAAGGGTATTCTTTTTCCCAGGGCCAGGGTCCCAGGGGACCGCATTACGTTGAGTCCTCATGTCTTAGGATTCTCTTGACTGTGACTGTGACTGTTTCTCAGATTTTCCCTAGTTGTGATGACCTTGATGGTTTTCAGAAGTAGCAGTTAGATATTTTATAGAATATTCCTCAATTGGGATTTGTCTGGAGTTTTTCTCATGAGTACAACACAAGATCTCCAAAATTTGACTTGAGTCAGCAGGCATGAGGGGCCTCCTGAGGCTCAGGACAGGGAGAAGCTACCTCTCATTCTGATTCCCTAGCAGGGGAGGGGAAGTGTTAACAAACTTTAAAAGACCATTTGAGAGGAAGACTGACGACTACCTTTGACAGTTTACAATGTTTATAGGCATTCATAATCTACAGGGTTTAACAGTACTCATCCTAGGGGAGGATATGATATGAAACATCTCATCGTTGGTTAAGACTTAAAACTTTCAGAGCACGTGAGCTGAAGTTCTGTGGACTGGGGAAGGGGTCGGGGAGCGGGGAGAGGGGTGAGTCCCTGGTCTGCAGAGACTCAGAGCAAAGTAGTGGCTTGCTGTGGTTGTACTCTAATAATACTTAAGCAAAGACTTAACTTTGTGACATTCAAGTAAAATTTAATTAGACACATGGATTTTCAGATCTATAAAATGAGGTCAGCACTCAGGAAGCATGAAACACACAGAGGAAATCTACAGGGATTTTCCTTTTGGGTGAGGGGAAGAAAGGAAACAAATACCAGGACCTTATTCAGTGACTAGAGAGGTAAGGTCTTGTTTCCCTCTGTCCAGTAAGAAACACCCTCTTAACATTGTTGATTCCCTGTGCATTGCTATCTATTCCATTACTCATGAAAGATATTTTCCCTGGTGAATATAAATAACCATTCCTGTGCAGAAGTTCCAAGATCAAGAGACATTTTCAGTAAGTATAAAGTTGAAAGCCAGCCTTTCTTTGAAAAAGAAAAAAGAGAGCCTTTTACTATAAAAAATTAGAAATGAAATCATGAAATTAATAGCTATCTAAGTGAAGGATGTTGAAGAATCTGATTAGACAGTATGTGTGGATAAATAGCCATTTTTACTCTTTGACAGTATAGCTCTAACCCTTTAAGGTTTTATAATTAAGATGGGTAAGAAAAATTTCAAGTAATAATGTGAAATATCCTACCATGATGAACAAAACGAGTTTTCAGAGGTTTTGTAGGAAATTATTTAGGAAATGATTTACAGAGGACTCGGTACTGGGGAGAGAGATCTCATTTAATTCACAACAACTTATTCCCTTCCCCTCAAAGGCTCAAAAAAAAGCTTCTTGCACTGATGTTATTAACCTGGTGAATGGTTTGACCAGATTTCTGGGTTCATTATCACACCTCACAATAATTTAAGAAAAATCTACTAAAAGTTTAAAATTGTCTTCTTAACAGTTTCTATCCACAAAGCTGCAAAGTCCTGACAATTGAGAGCAGTGGGCATAGTTCAAAGAGCTCTCTAAGGATGAAAGGGAACCTTTAGATGTGCCAGATATCGTACTAGGCACTTTACATAGGTGATTTTGTTGAATCTTCTCAACAACTGTGTAACCTAGACACTATTATTTCCATGGTTTGGAAACTGGGCCGCAGAGAGGCAGCTCCCTCAAAATCACACAGTTTATTAATGGGAGAGTTGGGATTTGAACCTAGTTTCCATCTGATGCCATGCTCTTTGAAAAAAACATTTTCTCCTTGGCCTTTTGCAGTGTCGTTTCAATGTCTCTAGATATGGCTTTAAAGGAAAGAAAACCCTGCTTGGACTTGATTTAAACTTTGACTCTGTGGGTTAATGGTTTTTTAAAAATTTTAGGAAACTATCAGCCTTTGTTTCTTCCAATACTGCTCTGCCCCTTTCTCCTCTTCTTCTGTGACTCGAATTAAACGTACATTAAACCTTCACATGTGGCCTCTGAGCTTCTTACCCTCTATTTTTATTTGCCATTCTCTTTCTCTGTGCCTCACTCTAGACTGTTCTTTCTTTCTTTCTTTCTTTCTTTCTTTCTTTCTTTCTTTCTTTCTTTCTTTCTTTCTTTCTTTCTTTCTTCCTTTCTTTCTTTCTTTCTTTCTTGATTTTATTTATTTATTTTTAGAGAGAGTGGATGGGAAGGAGAAAGAGAGGAAGAGAAACATCAATGTGTGGTTGCCTCTCATGTACTGGGGACCTGGCCTGCAACCCAGGCTTGTGCTCTGACTGGGAATCAAACTTGAGACCCTTTGGTTCACAGGCCGGCACTCAATACACTGAGCCACACCAGCCAGGTCTAGACTGTTTCTTTAGAACTATTTTCCACCTTGCTGATTCTTCCTTCAGCTATGTATCTATTGTTTTCTTGATTTAAATTATTATAATTTTATTTTTAGTTCTACACTTTCTGCTTGGTTATTTCTCAAATCTGTAATATCACTTTTTAAATTTCCAGTTTCTTGCTAGAGTTTCCACAGTTGTCCCTTCTCACCATGAGCGTGAACTTGGTGAGCAAAGTTATATGATCACTTGTGTCTAAAAAGTTCCGTTATTCAGAGTTCCCAGGGGCCTCTTCATTTTTTGTTTGTTTTTGATGGCTCTTACTCATTTTGTTGCATTTCTTCACATATTCCATTATTGTTTTATGTTTGCTGGGCATTGTATTTGAAAAAAAATAGTTATAAAACTAATTCGGACTTAAGATAGTGTTTTCTTCCTCTTGAAAAGCTTTCTGTCTGCTAGTCCCTCAGGTTGCTGGTGCTCCACAGACTGCACTCTGGAGCCTCATTTCTCGGTCAGCCGTTAGGCTTCCCAGCTGGGGCCTGAGGGCAGGGGCAGCAGATTCTAACCCCGGTAAAGTACAAAGCTCTAATTTTCCACACCCCACCCCATCACCTCCCTGCTCGCACAAGGCCATCCTTTCTCTGCTTCTTCCAGTCTGATGATGTAAGACTGAGGCTAAAAAAGGCTGTTTTCCTTTTCAGAATTTTGGCCTAGTAAATCCTATCATTTAGCTCCATGACGCTTTTAACATTAAAATAAATTCATTCAGATTTTATAGTTGTCTTCAGGGAAAAAATTGGTGCCAATGACATTATCTGCTATTTCCAGCTGTAAGTAACAGCTGTTTTCATGATAACCTGTTTCTTTCTGGACCCACACCAGCAAACTATCCTTTACTGAAAAAGTTTGTTTTTTCATTTTTATTTATTATGAGAGGGAAAGCAGGGGAGCGAGAAAGGGAGAGAAACATCGATGTGAGAGAGAAACATCGACCGGCTGCCTCTCACATGCACCCTGAGTGAGGACTGACTCACAACCCAACCATGTGCCCTGACCAGGAATCCAACTGGTGACCTTTTGCTTTGCAGGACGATGCCTGACCACCTGAGCCACACCAGTCAGGGCTACTAAAAAAAGTGTGAATTAAGCTCAGAAAATGTGAAGCCTGATTGCCACAGAGAACAGTGAGCACTAACTCAATGCCTGGCAGGCTGCCTGCTGCCCTGCAGTGTTCATTTGTCATTTCTCCCAGGATCCCCAGGTGACGCCCATGCATCCCACAGTTTGAGAAGCACTTAGCGTGCACACAGTATAGCCTGATTATGTTATGTTCAGTTATTTGGAGAATTCATAATCCAGACTTAACTGGACTGCAGTTGCTGATAATCACATATACTCCGTTCAGAAATGAACTGCCTCTGCCTGGCCCTTCCCTCTGCCTGGTGTTTCCTCTCCCAGACCTTTGCACAGCTGCCGCCTCACTCCCGCAGGTCTGTCCTCAGAGAGCCCTTCCCAGAGCACCTCCTCTGAAATGGCCTCTGCATCCTCTCTCCTGCCCCTGCTATCTGCTTCTTCTTATCACTTATTCATTTCTTATACTTTCAAATATATGGGCTTAAATTTGTTTTATTGCCTGCTCTCTCCCCAGCTCCTGCAGTAGATGTGAGCCCAAAGGGACCCAGGGATCTATTTGCCTTGCTCACCACGTTATCGCTGAGTCTCTGCTTACTCAATTAAAATATGTTGCCCTATTCTCTGTACAATGTAACAAGAGTGGTTTGGTAGCACAGATTTCTTTTCAAGAGAAGAAATTCAAGAAGCCTTGCTGATGATTTTGTACTATATTTTTTCAGTTGAGATCTTTTTTGTATTTAAGTATATTTTAAACATTGTCCTTATTGCACAAACTTGTGGGTGATATAAAAAATCAAATGAATAAATCTTTTGCAATTGTGCTTTTAACCAGTTAGCTGTTTTATTTTTACCTGCTGTGATCCAATTCTTACCTATATGGATGAACTTAGATTTTTAAGTTAGTTTCAGAGGTCTGCTGAACTAATTGACAAATACAGATGCCATATATCAGAATTTCTCAGGGCTAGGGATTTGGGGTACTTTTTTCTTCATATTTTTGTTTTATTTCTTCATTTAGGGTTTTAAATATTTAAAACTTTAAATATTGCAAGTGATAAGAATGTTCAATAATATAACTTTAAAATAATTATATCAAAAATCTAGTGCTCCTGAGGAACAGAAAAGGATCGTGCTTACTTGCAAAGGGTAAGAAATAAAACGTCAGATGGTGATGCTGAGATGGTTGCTTACTTGGCTTATTCAACTAAGCATGAAAATTGCTTAAATGTAAAAGAAAGCTCATCTGAGAGGGGAAATAAAGAATGACTTTTCCAAAAATGAAATATTTTAATGCCATGTATATATACCATAATATTGAATATAACACTAACCCTAATAATCATTGCATGTTCATTCTTTACTCAATTCTTTAAGCTTTTAAATGTTATTTTCTTATATCAGTTTAACCCAAATCATGGTCAGGCCAACCATCTGGATGTTTTCATAGTGACGACACTAGGATGCATCTAGTCAGAGTTCGGCAGCTAACTGTGAGCAAAGTAGAAAATACAGTTTCACGGCATTGTATTGCGAGTCAAAAACGACTGGTCACATAAATAAATTATGCCCAATGGATAGCAATTCAGCTATGAAATTTACTTTTTTATGCAAAAACATGGATGAATCTCAAAAATTTAAGCTGAACAAAAGGAGTCACATATGTACTTAGGTATGGTACCATTTATATGAAATTCTAGAAAAGACAAAAATAATCTATAGAGGCAGCAATTAGAGTAGTGGTTACCCAAGGCCAGGTTATCCCGAAGAGGGACTAAATGTAAAAGGGCACAAGGAATTTTTGGGGGTGGTGGAAAAGTTTTATATTTAATTGTGGTGATGGTCACATGGTTGTATAGATTTGTCAAACTCACCAAATTTTATACCTGATCTGGATGCATTTTTTTATATGTAAATTATACCTTCACAAATCCATCTTCTCAAAACTTTTACTCCATGTACTTTGCTCATCAAAACAATTCCAACACTCATTCAATATAATGATTGTTGCATTATCTATTAAAAATATGTTCTTATTTACTGTGTTTTAATGCTCCCAGTGATGATAATAATATTATTAGCCAAGTTTTATTAAACTGCTATTCATGTTATTTGGTGAACATCTTCTTTAGGATTGGCCTGATATGAGCATCCGCCCCTAAACATCTGCTCCTGAAAGGCTCTCCACAAAACTTTCTCACTGGCTTATTCTTATCTGCTAAGAAATGATAGAGATGTGACAAGTGTCATAATTTTAATACATTATCAACCATTCAAACGTAGATGTAAATATGCATTAAAGGATTAGGACAGCCCTGGCCAGTGTGGCTCCTTGGGTTGGGTGTCATCCCTCTAAGTAACAGTCCCTGGATCAATTCCTGGTCAGGGCACATGCCTGGGTAGCAGGCCAGGTCCCCAGCTGGGTGTGTGTGAGAGGCAACTGACAATGTTTTTCTCTTTCTCTTCCTCCTTCCCTTTCCCTCTCTCTGAAAAGTAATGTGAATGTTGATTTTCATTATTAGTCTCTTAGGTTAGTTATTTTTACAAATAATACTTTATTGAACATGTTTTTTTCTTATTACAGGTAGGAATTAGACTCACATTTAAAAAATGAGATTAATAAGGGAAAAGGAGATAGAAAGAGCCCAAATGAATTTACTTATATTGTGAATCTCACAGTAAAAAAATAAAGAATAAAATAAATGCAGCATTTCTGAGAAGTCTTGGAGATCACAATCCATGCTTGTCAGTTCTGTTGCTGCCAGTTAACAAGCCAGTCACTTTTTGCACTCGGATTGAGAAAGTCATTATTTTTCTTTGTTGGCTGTGATTCTACTGATGCTGGTGCTCTTATTATAGCAGATCGTAACTCAGTTGGCTAGGATTGATTTGTTCACTCTGGGTCTTTACTGATAAGCTTTACTGACCTTTTGAGATTCACAGATCCTCATTATGGCATGGCCCAAAGTGCTTCATGGAAAAAAATGTTCTGGCAGGGTCACAGGCATGTGACTGTGGAATGAAGAGAGGTTTCTCTGCAGAGAGAGACTGTAATACACAAACCATTCCCCTGAAAAGCCCAGTGCAAAACATACACAGGTGTGTGTTTGTTTATTCTGCAGCAGGTAGCTGCCTATTTCTGCATCCTGTGTAATCCAAGGAGAGTAAGGAGCTTGCCTTGAATTCTGCTAATGCCTGCATCAACACAGAAACCACTAAGTCTTATACGTATCTGTGTTGACAAAGAGATCCTTTCCAGCTCTCATAGCAAAATTGAGTTCCTGCATAAGAGAATTGTTTCCCATGGTAAGATAAGATCTCTTAAATCTTTAACTATTGGTTTCTTATCATTAAATTTGGAGAATTATGTTTTGGGAATGTGAATGCATTAGAGAAGAAAATAATGTTATGAAACCCAGAGAAGCAGCTTTTTGGGGGATTCATAAAAAACACATCCATATTTTCTAGAAGAACAAAGGAAATGATGACATTCCCTGCAATAACTTCATCAGTTAGTTCATAAATGTCCTTGAGTGTCTGCCCACAGTATATAGCAGCCCATGTTCTGGACCATTAGGAGAAGAAACGCTGGAGGAGGCATTTTGCTCCCAAGGAACGTAAATTGTAAGTAGTATTAAATGAGTAACATATAAGAACACAGTGTGTGTATTATACACATATGTCCATATCTGTCTATCTACCTATCCATCTACCTCTCATCCATCTATCTACATCATCATCTAACTTTTGTAGCTTAATACAAATATTAACTACAGGTAGTGATCTTTTTTTTCCACACTGAGAGGGAAATCTTTATTTGTGCGGTCATTACTTGTTAAACTAGCAAGGTGAAGCAGGGATTTTTATTTTTAAAGTCTTTAAAATTGGATTTATTGGGGTTACGTTGGTTAATAAAATTATATGGGTTTCAAATGTACAATTCTATGATACATCATCTGTATAATGTATTGTGTGTTCACCATCCAACTTCCAGTCTCCTGTCACCATTCATTCCCCCTTTACCTTCTTCTACCTCCCCCCACCCCCATTTCCCTCTGGTAATCACCATACTGTTGCCTGTGTCTATGAGGTTTTTTAAAATTAATCACTTCACCTATTTCACCCAGTCCCTCAAGGCCCCCCTTTCCTCTGATAGCTGTCAGTGTGTCCTTTGTGTCTATGAGTCTATTTCTATTTTATTTGTTTATTTTGTTCATTAAATTCCACATATAAGTGAGATCATATGGTATTTGTCTTTCTCTGACTGGCCTCACTTACCATTATGACCTCTAGGTCCATCCATGCTGTCATGAAAGGTAAGACTTCCTTCTTTTTTATAGCCGAGTAGTATTTTATTGTGAAATGTACCACAGCCTTATTATTCATTTATCAGCTGATGAGTACTTGGGCTGCTTCCAAATCTTGGCCATTGTGAATAGCACTACAATGAACCATAAGGGTTCATGTATTCTTTTGAATCAGTGTTTTGGGTTTCTTCAGATATATTCCCAGAAATGGAAATACTGGGTCATAAGGCACTTCCGTTTTTAATTTTTTGAGGAAATTCCATACTGCACCAGTGTGCATTCCCACCAACGATGTGCATGAGAGTTCCCTTTTCTCCACATCCTCACCACCAACACTTGTCATTTGTGGACTTGTTGAGAGTAGCCATGCTGACAGGTGGGAGATGATAGCTCGTTGTGGCTTTAATTTGCATTTCTCTGATTAATGATGTTGAGCATCTTTTTATATGTATATTGGTCATCTCCGTGTCTTCCTTGGAGAAATGTCTATTCAGGTCCTTTGACCATTTTTTAATTAGATTGTTTGGGTTTTGATGTTGAGTTTTATAAGTTCTTTATAAATTTTGGATATTAACCTCTTATCAGATGTATCATTGGTGAATACGTTCTCACATTCAGTGGGTTGTCTTTTCATTTTGTGGATATCTTCCTTTGCAAAAATTTTTTAGTTTGATGTAGTCTGCCTTGTTTACTTTTTCTTTTGTTCTCTTGCCTGAGAATATATATCAGAAAGACTATTGCACTAGAAGTGTTCGAGACTTTACTGCCTATGTCTTCTTTTAGGGTTTTTATGGTATTGAGTCTTACATTTAAGTCTTTAATCTGTTTTGAGTTTATTCCTGTGTGATATAAGGAAGTAATCTGGTTTTTTATTGCATCTCTCCAGTTTTCCCAACACCACTTATTAAATAGGCTGTCTTTACCCCATTATGTGTTCTTGCCTCCTTTGTCAAATATTAATTGACTATAAAAGCATGGGTTTATTTCTGGTTCTCTATTTTGTTCCATGTATGTCTGTTTTTATGCCAGTAGCATGCTGTTTTGATTAGTAAGGCCTTATAGTATAGTTTTTTATCAGGCAACAATGATTTCTTCTACTTTGTTCTTCTCAAGATTGTTGAAGCTATTCAGGACCTTTTATAGTTTTATATACATTTTGGTATGTTTGTTCTTGTTTTGTGAAATAGGCCATTGGTATTTTCATAGAAATTGCATTAAATCTATAGATTGCTTTGGGTATTATGAACATTTTAATGATGTTAATTCTTTCTATCCATGAACACGGTCTATGCTTCCACTTATCAGTATCTCCCTAAATTTTTTTTCAGTATCTTATAATTTTTTGAGCACAGTTCTTTTACCTCCTTGGTTAAATTTATTCCTAGGTACCATTTTTTTTTATTCAATTGTAATAAGGTTGTTTCTAATAGTTCTTATCTGTGTGTAAAAATACCACTGATTTCTGAATATTAATTTTGTGTCCTGCTATTTTACTGAATTCATTTATGGGGTCTAGCCGTCTTTTTTTTGTGGAGTCTTTAGGGCTTTATATATATAGTTTATATGGATTTCCTAGAGATGTTGTTAAAAGACAGATTCCATTTTAGTAAGTCTGGGTTGGACCTGAGAGTCCGCATTTCTAATAATTCCCAGAGGCTGCTGCCATGCCCTGAGCATGCTGCAGGGCAGACCAGTGGAGTTATCCTTGTCTGCACTGTCAAAGCGGAGTCACTGTTCCATTCAGGGGCTCACCTGCAGGAAGGGAAAAGCAGGGTGGTGGAGGCTTGCTTTATGACTTGGAGGTGACACATATCACTTCTGCTCATTTATCTTGGGTGAAATCTTAGTTATGTGCCACACATTTTGCAAGGGCATCTGGGAACTGTAATCTTGCTAGGCAGCCTGCACACAGCTACAATTTTGTTACTTTTAAAGAGCAGGGAACAGATGTTGGCAGACAGCTCCCAGTCCCTGCCACAGTCCTCTATCTAAAGTCCCCTCATGCACCTCCCAGAGACTCTGGTGGTCACCCAATCAGGTGAGGTGCACTCAGAAGAGTGTCCAGGATTCTTTCCAGGCCTGCACTTCACAGCACCCTTTCTTTCAGCACATTCTTGAAATACTGGGTTCCTGGAATTTCCTGAGTCCAGAGGTGGCCTATTAAGGACCGAATCTGAGAGTAGACTTTCTCTTTCCACCTTCATGACTTTGAAGGTGAACAAGATGGCCAGGTTACACCTCTTCAAGATCTACTTGTTAGTGCTTCCTGTTTTGGTGAGAATAAATTGATGTTTCAAACCCAGCGTCGCATTATTCTAGCAAAGATAGTCTTGCTGGGCTGAATCGACTGGGCTGCTGGTCTTCCTGTCTGAGTGAGATAAGGTAATAGACGAGTCCAGGCCCCGTGCACCATACCCAGGCAGTCCGACAATGAACCGTAACACAGCACATTTACTACAAATCCCCAGTTTATATGCAGACTGACAGCAGCATTAGATGGTCAAATAGCCCAAGGGTACTGAATGAAAAGCTTACTGTTCATGAGTGATGATATTTGTCCTTCTGTTTTTATTGACCTGATTGAAAAGTGTCTGGCTTATTCAAACTGAAGGAAATTTTCATTTCCTGATAGTCTTCTGAATACCCCAGCAAATGAAATAGGATTAACTAAAAATGGAACGATGTTATCTGTTTTAGCCGAAAGGCTAGAAGGGCAAAGGATAATCTAGTAAGCATTCCATGGCTGTTTTAATATCTTTGATAAATGTATGTGTTGGGAGAGATACTAAACTGCTCTCTGAAAAAAATTAAATATGTATATTCTCCCCTAAAAATTCAGGCATAAGGAACAATGAGCTCTTAGTTGGATTTTCTCACCAGCATGGCATTTCTGTGCTGTCTTTCGTTAAAGTGAAAAATTTCAAAGTAGGAAAATAACCCTGAAATCTTACTTCTGAAATCAAATAAACCTACCATGTCCTTCCATTAGCCCAAATAGTTGCTTCCAATTACTGTGACCAGATTTCCTCATTTGTGCTTTTTAGAGGAACAATATTTATTTCCGGAGGAAAGCTGAGAATTGAATCATTTATATGGATGCTCAAGATTGTAGCAGCAGTCTAGAAAGACAGAACAAATTCTCCCTGGATTCTGAGTCAAAAGCTGGAGCTCCAAATCCCAGCCACCTAGTTTTCAGTCATCCTGGTCCTGATGAAAGGAGTGATAACGAAGATGCTGATGGTGACAATGACAATAGCTAGTTATCTCTGGAGTGCTTACTGAGATTGTGGCCCTGTTCAAGCGCTTCCCACATGTTAACTCGTTTAATTCTCACAGAAGCTCTTTGAAGCAGGAAATATAATCCTCTTTCTATATCTGAGAAAAAATGAGGCACAGAGATGCTAAGTAACCCTGCTGAACTCAGACCAATAGTGTAGCAGACACCTCTCACCCAAGACTGTTTCTTCTTTCTGGGAACACACCGAGCTGACATTCCCCAGCCTCTTTTGCAGTAAGAGTGGCCAACGGACTAAATACCAGCAATGGAATGTGAGAGATGTGTGCCATTTCTAGACTAAAGCTTTTCAGAGGCAGGAGTGCCCCTCTGTGCTCTTTCACCTTCTGCCGGCTGGATGAAGATGATGAGGCACTGGGGGCAGAACCACAAGTGGGAGGACCCGAGGTCCCTACTACATCACTTCCAGCAATCAGGAACACCCTCCCTGGAGAATCACATAGATGATAACAACTTTTACTCTGAATATCGCATCTTGGAGGGTCTGCTTGTTCCCACAGGATAGCCAACTCCAACAGAGCTAACACCCCGGGCAGCGGAGGAATCTGGATTTGAATCCAAGCACTCTGGCTGCATGGTCTGCCTTGGTTAAATCACTGAACCTCCTTCCTCATATGGAAAATGGAATTGAGTGTTACAACCTGTCTCTCCAGGCTTCAAAGCTGGTGTCTTGAGATTTCCAGAAGAAAACTGAAGTCTGTGTAGTTCCTGAGGCAATCTGGGGCAAAGTAAGAAGTACCCTGGGCAAGGTGTTCTGCTTGGTTTCAGTTAATATTCTAGCCAGGATCGGAGCCTTGGCACGGGAGACTCTCTCTCTCTCTCTGGGGACCTTAGTCATCAGCTGGGCTTCTACAGGCTCCATGATGTTCCTTCTGCCATTCACCATCTGCAGACGCTTTTGGCCCAGCCCAGCCCAGCCCCTCCCTTCTCTGGCATGTGCATATGGCTTTCCCTCAAGGAGGCTGCCCTATCACAGTGCAGGTCTCCTGACTCCAGGTCCTCCCACTATAGCTTCTTCTCTCTTTCCTGCC
Organism: Tonatia bakeri; assembly: GCA_004024845.1. Taxonomy (NCBI): domain Eukaryota; kingdom Metazoa; phylum Chordata; class Mammalia; order Chiroptera; family Phyllostomidae; genus Tonatia; species Tonatia bakeri. The sequence goes on from PVIA01000002.1 coordinate 156,099, forward strand.
TGTCCACTGCTGAGATTCCAGTGTGACATAAGCCAACTCGCCCAACTTTTCACCCTGATAGTATCTGCCCTGCCAACTTATGTTATCGTAAGGATGAATTTAGGTGCATGAAAGTGTGTTGCAAATGTATGGTATAAAATGAGATATCATTAACATGTTTAAATTTTTAATTTTCATGTGAAAGAGGAATTTTTACTTTGTTCAAAAAGATATTAGTTGAGAAAATGATCCCAAATGTTTTTCAAACAATAGTTTTTAAAATTTGATTTTGCAGGTGAAATTAATCCAGACATGCTACTTGTTGTAAGAGAGTTTTAGAACTGGAGTGAAAAATGAAGGTGGCGTTGGAGTATAGAAATAATTACCAAGTTCACAACTGAGAAGTGTTAATAGCTGCAAATAACACATTCACTAGCAATTCTTAATGGCAGAGACTGCTGGTTCCTGTGTGGCTTCTTTGTGCTGAATTACAGCATGGAAGCAAACTGTTAATTACACAAGACTGAGATGAAGCCTTCTCAACACTGACCTGTAACTCTTATTTGCTCATCTTTGGCAAAAGCCTTCCCAGCATATCACAAGCTGTGCCTATGGGGCTGGAAGTGTTTCTATAATATTCATTTCAGTTCACGAGGAGAAAGCTTTCTTTCAGATCCATTTAGCCTCCCTGGTCGATGTTAAGGAATCAGGTGCCAGCTTCCAGGCAAAGCAATTCAGAATAAATGAAATAGAAACACCAGAATGAAGAAAACACTTTTATTTCCTTGAGTAACTGGCCAATGCATTCTATATTATATAATACATACCTAGTAGAGATATAAAATTATGTATTTAAAGTCTTTTATTTTGGAATAATTTTAGACTTACAGAAAATCACAAATACAGAACAGAGAGTTCCTGTATAGTTTTCAGCAGCTTCCCCTGTAGTGACATCTTATATAACCATGATATATTGTCACACTAAGAACGGAGTATTGGAATACTATGAACTCAACTACAGACGTTATTCAGTTTACTACCTTTCCCACTACTACTCTTTTTCTGGTCCAGGGTCCTGTCGAAGACATCACATTGCATCAGGTAGTTGTAATGTCCCCCTTCATCTCCTCTGGTCTCCGGCAGTTTCTCAGCCTTGAAGATAACTGGTTAGGTATTTTGTATATTGTCCCTCAATTTTTGATTTGTTTGATATTTTCTCATGACTAGACTGTGGTAAGAGGTTTGGGGGATAAACACTGAACAGGAAAAGTGCCATTCTCTTCACATCATATCAAGGAGTATATGTGATGAACTTGACTTATCACGGGTGGTGTTAACCTTGACCATTGACCAAGGCAGTGTTTGCCACATTGTCCACTCTGTAATAGAAGTGACCTTCTACCATTTGCCACAGTCAGTCCTTTGGAAGCAAGTCACTAAATTAAGGAAGGAAGAAAGAAGATTAAGCACCACCTACTTAAGGGTGGAATATCTACATAAATTATTTGAAATTCTCTGTAAGGGAGATTTTTCTCTTCTCCACTATTTATTTCTTCAGTTGCTTATTTATATTAGCATGGATCTCATGGATATTTATGTTATACTTTGGGTTACAATCCAGTGCTATGCTATTTATTTCATTGCTCAAATTGTTTCAGCTTTGTCCACTGGAAGCACTGTCATCCTCACTCTTGAGTCCCTTTGACATGTCCTGTCTTTTTAGTATTTACTTATTTGTTTGTTTGTTTATTTTTGAACATTTCCTTCGTGGTACTAAGAAATGTCCCCCGTTTATCCTGTATTTCCACAGCTCTACAATCAGCTATTTAGTTAAGAAGCCCTGATTCCTTTTATTGGAGAATCCTGCCTTATATTTAATACCACTCTGGAAGCTTCAGCAGTGTTCTCTGTACAGAAAGCTTTGGCAAAAAGTGGACCTACCATGGGCCCAGACTGAGAACTAAAGGGCAATTGCACTGAATGACCCTACAGGGGCTTCAGGACAGGACCCAAAAGATTTGTATTGTGTGTGAGGGGACAGGGGAACCTCTTTCTGGCCTTTTAGTTGATGCTGAGAAATGTAAATCCTTCCGCTCAGTCTCTCAACAGGCATTGGGATGCTTAAATCAAGTACATCTAAGTCGATTATGCCTTCATGGCTATTACCTGTGATTATTAGTCTTCCAGAGTTCATCTTAACGCCTCTATTGCTAACAGTTGTTTCGGTTAGAAATCTCTTTTCTCAGTCATAAATTGTTGTTGCAGATGGTTGTCTATGGATGTTGTAAACAAGGAATAAACTGGAGATGCCCCGTGCAGATTATGGATCAGAGAAAGGTTGAGTAATAGTGAATTGTCTGTCAGTAGCAGAGAGATGATACTGAAGAAAAATTGCTGACTGGTACTAGTAAGTAAATGCCTTTAGTCAGAATGTTCCTTTAAAAATATTACTATTTTTGTGGCAGGACAACCTACTGATATACTACTTTCCGCTTTATTTGTACAGTTGTAGAAGATACAAAGAATAAACAGTTAATATCGCCTGGTACTGTAATATAATAAAAAAATACATATTTGGTCCTTGTCCTCAGTTCTCACTCAGAGCTCTTAAACACCTTGGAATTTTGTGATAGGGATGACGGGAGGATCTTTAGTTATTTAAAATAAGCTCCTTCCAAGCATACCAAAATGTATGCTAATAAACTAACTTCTGGAGGATGGAGGCCATCATTCAGTTAGAGGATTAGAACAGTCAGCCCCCACCCCGACCTCTGGGGAGGGAGAGATTGGAGATTCATGCCCAATACCAAAGATTTAACCAGTAGTGCCTACATAACAAAGCCTACAGAAAGCCCTCAGCGACGGAGTTTGGAGAGCTTCCAGGTCAGTGCCCAGAGCCTGACATACCCGGACTCCACAGGGACAGAAGCTCCTGTGCTCAGGACCCTTCATATGTGCGTCTGCATTTCGCTGTTCATCTGGATATCCTTTCTAAGAACAAACAAAATAAACCCTTAAACAGCAAGCGAAGTGTTTCCCTGAGTCCTGTGAGCCATTATAGCAAATTACCAAACCTGAGGAGGAGGCAGTGGGGACCCCTAATTTGTAGCCAGGTTGGTCAGAAGTACCAGAGACTTGCAATAGGCATTTGAAGCAGAGGCACTACTCTCATGAGGCTGCGCCCTTGACCTGTGGAGTCTGATGTTAATTCCAGGTGGTTCGTGTCCGATCTGAATTAAATCATAGGACACCTAGCTGGTGTACAGAATGTTGGAGAACTGGTTGATGTGGGTAAAAAACACACAACATATTTGGTGTTGTGAGTAGGGAAACAGTTGTTTTTTTTTATTTCCCCTTCTTCTCCATCTGTTTTTGAAAAATATTTTATATTTGATTTTTTAGAGAGAGGGAAGGGAGGGAGAAACAGAGGGTGAGAAATATTGATGTGAGGGAGAAACATCAATTGGTTGCCATGCCTCTCATATGTGCTCCAGGGTCTGAACCTGCAGCTCAGGCATGTGTCCTGACTGGGAATTGAACCTGTGACTTGTCCGTTTGCAGGATGACACCAAGTGTTACAGAACAACAAGGGGGGGGCCTAAGGGCAAAAGGAACCCCCAGGTTCGTTATGTCCACCGCCAGAGGAAAGATGTCTCTCAATGCCAGAGATTCGTGAAAAAGAAAGGAAATGTTTATTTAATGCTATACAAACTTAAAGTAGTGACCTAATGTCTTCATCAAGATCCCAAAGTCTCTTAAAACACCCACAAACATACACAGTCCTTCCTTCCCCCTTTGCCCGGTCTGGGGTACCATATCTCAGAACAATAAATAGAAGTCCATGGCTCTGGCAGCCCCCAGTTCTTCCCAGTAATCCGTCTCAGCTGGGAGGCCTCCCTCGGTTCCCGGCACCATCAGCTGTGTTGCGGGGATCTCTGCTAAAGCCGGGTGGTGGTTCCCCCTTCTAAAGCTGCGGGGGTCCCCACTCTGCCAAAGCCGCGTGGTTCTCCCCCTAGGGCTGCAGGAGTCTCCACTCTATCAAAGCCGCGTGATTCTCCTGTGCAATGGCTGCCATCTCTGGGTTTAAATCCCTGCACCAATCTTCTTCTGCAGCCCCATTTCCTATTACTCCTACAATCAGTTACACCTGCCAGCACTCATGTTCTTCCAGCTTTACTGGGCTGCCATCGTGAATCTGGGCAGACGCGGCTCCATGTCATGGAGCCAATCTTCTCCAAGCTCCCACACAGGCTCTGTAACTCGGAGGACCTGCCCCCCAGTTACATCTTGGTGGGGAGATTGCTTCCATTCCTCTCGCTCAGAGTATGGCCACTTCTATGTAACATATCTATGTACCAGTCGAAGGTTATAGATGTGTTAAATGACTATGCCAGAGGTTAGCTGCAAGGCTGTTGCTATTCAAAACAGCTCTCAATGGCCCTGATCCATTTGTCCCTTCCCCCAAACCACACCTGTGGGGGGGGGGGGCGTTGAGGACATTCTAACATTTCCTGAACACCTTGAGTTCTGGACCCCATTTCAAATCCCTATTTGGGATCCTCCCTCTTGGCTGCACCCTGTTACACAAGCAACTGAGCCACACCACCTGGGGCACCCTTTGCTTTTTTTGATATACTTATACACAAAAACACATTTGAACCCACACCCTGAACTCTATTATCAGGTATTAGATCTTTGCTCTTGCATCTTGCATTCTGGGATCCATAGCTCCTAAAAGGAATGAACAGTTACCAGGAACTGGGTACCAAACTCTAAGGAACAAAGATTTCAGCTAATTGTCTGAAAGGGAGAGGGAGGGTATACTTTGCAAGAAAGAAAGGGGCTGGAATGGAATCAATAGAATCTACATTATCATGGAGTTGTCTGGACTTTGGGACAGAGGTGGGAGAGGGTGGATGGAATGTCCACATGTCAGCTTGTGGACAGCAGGAAGGACCCCAAGAGGGACACCACTGGAGAGATCATGGGCCTCAGAAAAAGACTCAGTAGTGAAATAGCTGCAGCCACAGACCGGAAACATTTTTCAGGGCTCTTCCACAATTTCAGGGAGAGCAAAGAACCTCAAAAATGACAAAAGTATATGTCAGCCACAGTGAATGATGGATGTGGAGCAGGCTCGCTTTGATTAGAAAGGGGAAATTATGGCATCTGAACTGGAAGAATGGCTATCATGACTCATAGGACTCAGCTCATAGCTGTACTCATGGCAATGATTTACTGCAGCGAAAGTATGCCAGGCAGAGTCAGCAAAGGGAAAAACTGCATGGGGCAAGTCCAGGGAGACCAAATGCAAGCTTCCAAGGGTCCTCTCCCAGTGGAGCCACATAGGATGGGCTTAATTCTACCAACAATGAGATGCAACAACACATATGCAACTTTGCACACCAGAGAAGTTCATTAGAGACTCAGTGTCCAGGGCTTTCATTGGGGTCACCCTCTGCCAGGCAGATACCCAAACTCCAAACTCCAAACTCCCAAAAGGAAAGTATGTGTTCATTACAAACCACACCATTTGAACAAATAGATTAGAGACAATGAGCCACTCTTAGTTGTTAATGATGGGAACCCTCTCAAAATCTAAGTTCCCAGACACTGCCAAGGGCCAACTCTGTAAACAGGCCTTTTGAAAGATACCATCAGGCCTGCGAGGGTCAGTTCTTATCTGCACAGCCTGGTTCAGATTCTCCGTAGGTAGGAGCAGTTGATAGAACTTCTGTGCTACTCTCACTCCCCTTTAGAATATTTGGATACCATGGGTGGTTTTGAATGGCTTTGTCTTTCTGTTGTACCCTTGGAATTTTTAATTTATGGAGGTGACTGAGTGACAATACAAGAGGTGACTGCCATGGAAAGAGGAATTTATTACTGACATTTTCCAAGAGAAGGGGCGGGGTCGGGGGAGGAGGTCACTGGGGGCCACAGGAGAAAGCATGAGGTCTGTTTAGGAGGCAGAAGGAGCAAAGAGAAAGCCTGGCTCAGAGCCTTTCTTGCAGGAAAGGCAAGGCAGGGTAGATTGGCTTGTTTGACTAATGTCAGCAGCCTCTGGACTAAAGGGATGGTCTTGGGTTCTCTGGTACTTGGCCCTGGGTTGGTTTAGGGCAGAGGAAATATTTAGGGCTTGGTGTGTGAGAGTTAGATAAAGGAGGTAGCTGGGGCTATGAACTTGGAAATGGTTGGTTTGTGTATGAAAAGATTTGCAGGTGAGTTATTATCTCCAGAAATGAGCTAGCCCTAGCAGGGACTTCTCTTCCCACCAGCAAAGCCCTCTAGATGTCAAAACATTATAAAAGTAAAAAGATGATCACTGCACCCTTAATCCAAGCTTTTACTTGCACAACAACCACGCAGGCATTTCCAGTTAGCGCCATCCATCTCCATCTATCAGAATGCCACGAGTAGGTCCACTTTCGAACACCAAGAACATTGCTGGTAAAATTGGTGACAACTATGGTTTGTCATAGACTCTTAAGGGAAATGATTTATGAACATTTAAGGAGTGTTTCAGGTGCATTTAAGAAAATGATTGGAAAGGGACAGAGGGATTCCAATTAGGTAGAAAGATCTATTTTATGAGAATGGACAGGTCATATGTAAATATTGGTTACATATTTGGTTCCCATGAACCAGAGTATGAACTGAAATAAATCCAGTTGAATTAGGGTAAGGGAGAGAGTTTGTCACTTGTTGTTCCTAGATGTGAATTGAGAAACATTAGGGAGTTACTTTTTTGAGTTGGAACATGAAGTATTCCAAATCACATGTGAGAAAAAGGAGACTCATATCTGAGAGTGAGGGAATGACAATGATTCATGGCAACTAGTGGTAGTTTGCAGAGAGTAAGGTCAGTAAAGAAGATTGTAGGGAAATAAACCAAGAACAAATATGGGCTGGGTGAATAACAATAAGTAAAGGGAAGGCAAATTCTCCAGTCTTAACGATATGAAGAAAGAACCACAAAAAGGCAGAAACAATCCAAGTGTCCATCGACAGATGAATGGGTATACAAAATGTGTTATATATATATATATATATATAATGGAATATTATTCAGCCATGAAAAGCAACAAAATTCTGATACATACCACAGCATGGATAAACCTTGCAGATATTATGCTAAGTGAAATAACCCTAACAAAAAAAAGACAAATATTAATAGTGTAGAGTGCTACTTATATGAAGTACTTAAAATACTTAAATTCATTAAGTGGTTACTATGGAGCTGGTGGGCAGGAGGAAGTGGGGAGATCTTTTGGATGGATACAGAGTTTCTGTTTGGGATGATTAAAAAGTTTTGGTAATAAATAATGGTGAAGCTTACAAAGCAATGTGAATGTACTTAATGTCAATGAATTATACACTTAAAATGGTTAAAATGGTAAATTTTAGGTTATATATATTTTACTATGACAAAAAAAGAAACACTTGAAGGGGGAAAGTGACTCTGAGACAGGTATGGAGAACAAGACGGGCAGTGGTAACTGAGAGATGTGGGAATTTATGGTTGGTAGAGCTGTCACCAAGGTCATACACTTTATATTCATAGGGACTTACCAGCTCTCTCTAGTTAGGCTGGCCCGTTGCCCTCATTGGGTACTGTATGAATGCATGGCTTGGGTCCAAGCAAGGTGGGAGAAAGTACTGATAGAACAATGCAACTTTATCAATGCTGCTGAAAAATAAAATAAACGCCTTATGACAATGAATCAGATTGGTGTTTGTGTGTGTAATGTAGAAAGACTGTTCATTTATGGTAGTAATAAAATCATGGGGTATAACTCTAAGAATGGTAAGTCAAAGGCCTGGCTGTTTTTGCAGACAGAGTGCTGGGTTGGGCACCCAGATCTAGAGTGCTAGTTCTCTCTCTGCTGTAGCTAAGTCATAGATCCTCTCTGAATCTCTGTTTCTTAAATGCCCTGCATTTCTATCCAAAAATAAGAAAGCTATTCATGTTATTTCTATTTTTTAGTAGTTATCTTTAAAATGTTTAATTCATACTTGTTAATCTCATCCACAGTTGATCAGTATCAATTGATTCTGATCCAACTGAGAGCGAACCCATAAGCTATCTTCTTATCTTCATTATCGTAGAGTTTGCCTCCCACAAAGGCGTTGAAAGTGCCAGAAGCTCACTTTGCCAGCTCATCTTCCCCTGAGAACAGAAGCACGTGACAGCATCTCACCCATAGGACTGAGAGGAAGTCTGCAGGGTGGAAACACTTTCCCAGCTAAAAACAAGGGATGTGGTGGAAGCAGTGTTGGTATTTCTCGCCTGTCACACTTCCTCAGTCAGATCTGTGTCTGCAGCAGCCATCCTGCAATCTTGAAATGACAACTTGAGGAACCAAGTCCTCAGTCTTCTCTGAGGGTTCTTTTCAATACCCTGACCACTAACTACTGAAGTGTCTCAGGGCTCAGTTACCAGAAATATTCCCTATCTACATTCCCCAGGTAATTTTATTGAGTCACATTCCATTGCTACAACGGTGAGTCTCAAATATCTTGACTCACACTTCCAGCTCAGTGTTATCCAATTGCCCAGCAGGCTTCTAGGTCTAGATGTCTAAAGGGCATTTTAAATTTAACATCATTTTAAACTATACTCTTTTTGTTTTCCTCTTAAAACTGCTTTTCCTCATTCCCTTTCTATCTTAGTAAATGGTCTGACCAAAATGGTTTTCAAATATCTTAGATTGATCCTTCACTCTTTAAAAAAAATTGATATGCCACATTCAGTCTATCAGAAAATGCCTCTTAGTTCCACTTCTATGCTACCGTACTTATCCAAACTGCTGTCGACTCTCACCCATGTTATTGCAACAGATTTGAAGTCAGTTAAAGGTTGAATCTGGTTATGAGGAAATTATTCACAAAAGCGGTCTTTTCTTGGACTAGGACTGTTCAGCTACAGAGGGTACTTAATCAACAAATAAATAACAGAATCAACTAGATGTAAAATCTCCTTCCCAGCATAATCACATCAAGGATTTTTGATTGCTTTCTTTCCTGGCACTATTGTTCTCCTCCTTTGTGATTAAAGATGATTAATTGTGAATAAATGCGAGGCCTACTCCTCAGTTTTCCCGAAGATGGCTCCTAATTCTAACCTTGCCTCTCCTGGACAGGCATGTGTCCTCCCATTTCTCTTCCTGCGTACACGTCCTGCAAGGGTGCTGCTAAAGGCTGTCTGGGTTTGACCTTGCTCTCTCCCACCTTTCATGAACCCGAGGGAATCTGAAATTGTGGGGAGCAGCAGGCAGCCATAACCTGACCCTTGCTTGGCCGCTCACAGAGCTGAATATTGTGGCACTCATTAAATATTCAGCAATCTCTCCCCAGTTTAAAACAAACAGAGGTGATCTTTTCAGACCGAATGGGTCTGCATTACAACTGAAGAATGACTTTCCCACCTCATTAAACATTTAGGCTACTTCTTGGCGTGGTGCAGCTGCCCGTCATCATGACAGCAGACGGAGTGCCATGGTGTAGACTCCCTTTAATGCAGGGAAACTCTTATCATACTTCATTGCTGATCTTTGCAAAGTTGACAGGGGCAGGGGTGGAAGCATCAGGAAGATAACCGTGCACTCCAATTCCCAGAAAATTGGCACATGTTCTTAAGAAACAAGTGTTAGGGCTGTCTAACATCTAGGATGTTTGACAATAGCATTATTACCATTATTTCAGTCTTGAAATGCATTCCCTCTTCCTCTGTCATCTTGATGAAAGCATGAAAGATCTCAGAGAGCTTAGCTAAAACCTTTCATACATTTGTGCTAATATTCATGCTGATAATAACCTAAAAGACACTAAAAGTGCAAGTTCTTCTGGTACTTTCATCTTATTCCTTTGTATTTGGGGCTGTTTGGCCCTCCTAATTTTTACCATCATTATTTCAAGATTATTCTTTTGTCATATTAATTGTTTCAAGAGATCATCTATGATTTTGGTTGGGAACTTGCTGCTTTCATAGCATACGTATATTCAAACGTCCCCAAGTGCGGAGTGCACTGGGAATTCAGAGAATCGGTGTTCCCATCAAACCAGCTCAATGGTAACAAAAGTAGTGACCACTGCATCTTGGTGAACTGCTTTAAAACTGTGCTCACAACTTTTTTTTTTTAAATTGAGCCAACTGTATCTTCTCCTTCCACCCTAAAAACCAATGAAAAGTTGAGAAATTGAATACGAATTCATTTTGAATATAAGGTCTCAAATTATTTTGTTTTCCTTTCACCTTGTCTCCCTTCCACCAACCTTTTCTTGCATTGTAGCTTCTTCCTTATGACCCCATAGAACCAACTTTAAAAATCTTTGTGCATAAATCATACGCTACTCCATTTGTTGCTCAAACTCTGGGTTGGGGCTTTTTATTGCTTTTAATGTAGTTTGTCACAAAAGACATTTCTCTGCTTTGGCCTAATTCTTCTGCTTTCTGCTGATTCTTAAATATCATCTAGTAAGGAAATTCTCAAGCTGACTCTGATCTCAGAAATTGTCGAATCAAACTTTCTTATTTCATAGATGTGACTCTGAGGTCTAGACAGGTGACATGCACTTCCTGAGGACTGGTTCAAGTTCTCAAGTTTCTCAACCTGTTTTCTATTCTCTGAGGTAAGATTTTCCTATGTGTCGTCAGACCCCTGGCCTCCACTTGCTGCGACCGTTCCAGGGCATACCTCCCTTCCCCCCATGCATCTCCCCAGTGCCATCGCTATGTTTGGGGGGAGGGGTGCAGACCCTTGACTGCCATATCTTGTCATCTTCTGCTTTAGGTGAATTTATTAGACCGAGGAGAAACTGTACATAAACAATGCCCACTTCCTCTGATGGTAGTGTAAAGTAATGTTTTCTGGGTCTTTGTCCTCACATCATAGGCATAGGGCTGGCCACTAAGTTTCTATCATTGGCTCTCTGTGCTTGTTCTTATGGACCACATACAACTCACAGAATGCTCACGCCGAGAAAGTGCTTAGTTTAAGTTTTGTCCTGCTCCCTTCGGTTAATGTCCAAATATGCCATTTAGATTTTATCCTTTCTACTTAATTTTTGTGTCATAGATTTTTAAAAATATTTTTTCTATATTTAAAGTATGTGGCAAAAATTTTTATTGGCCTGGTTCCTGTGCATACTTCTTTCTGGGATTTTGTTGAAGATGCAATGCACTAGAACTGGGCCAGTGAAAACGTTTGCTTTGTGGGCTCTTCACATTCGAGGGGTTGTCAGATCCAAGTGGCAAACCAGAACGCCAATTTATTCCTTTGCATGGAGACACAGAATAGTTGGACTCAGCGTCCCTTTCCCTGTACAGGGCTGGCTAACCCTTACATACCTGGCGTCTTTGCTCACCTTTATCTAGACTTTGGGCTGGACAACAGTTTCCTAAGCACATTGTTCCCTGCTGTCAGTTTACGGTACAATGGAGTGAAGTGCACTGGCCACATTCCAGGCCCTGGGTTGTACCCTGGTCACTGCGATAGGGCTTTGCCAGCTCCCGCCCATGATGTGAAATAAGAGACCCTTAGGTGTTTAAGTGGATCTATTTTAACTTCCATGTTCCTATCAACATTTTCCCAACGAATATTTGGGTTGCTTAGTCTAAATTTTGCTTGATTTCTCCCATTAAGATTTATTATTTCCCTCCAAAATAGCCTTTTCTGGTTCTTTTTCCTCATCTTCTTCCTTAAAGGATTTATCAAATGCACAACAACTTCTGGAGGCAATATCTAACCATGTCAGTTGTCTCCTGTTTTGAGTGTTCTCCCTACTTGCTTTGACAATGAACCCTGGCCAGCTCACCCTGTTCACTGTGCTCTCCCTTGGTCACTGCTCTCTGCAAACCCCTATCTGCCTTCCATCTGGATGAAATTTCTGGGGAAAGAGTGTGGGTCTTGAGTTTCACAGCACAATAGCAACCTTAGCCTCCACTTATCTGGTTTCCAAAGCACATACACGCTCAAGCAGCAGCTCAGAACACCACGACGAATGGCAGCAGATTTCTGTGCAGCCCCTACAGGCTATTCCTGGCTCCTGCCCACCATGCAGCTTCTAACAAAGCTTGGCATAGAGATGGGCCATTCCATCTGAGGGCTTTGCTACTACTTCATCCTCCTCTACTTGGTCAGAAACCAACAGACTCGAACCAAGATGGTTTGGCTCAAGGCGGTCATCAGGAGAACTCAGCCTCATGGGGGCCACTTCTGCACTGGCTGTAGAGCAACTGTCAGGGTATTTTCTAGCACACGACTCAGTGTCGCCAAAAGGGGTCACGTGTGAGACGTGTTCTTTACCATCCTCTGTGAGCACTTCCATAGCATTTTATTTTCCATCGTTTCACAGCCATTTATGCAGTTGCTCATCTCCCCGGTCTGCTCTCTCACGAGGTCAGAAATTCCTGGCCTGCAGACCCTGACTCATCTTTACCTTACCTACAGCTTTGTGCCCTGGATGGAGCCCAATAAAATGTCTGTATAAGGAATTTTGCAAAATGTTTCATAGAACTGTGATTGAGAATGTGCAAAACCTTTTATGGGCGGTGATGCACCATTAGGTAGCCGAAGACCTTTCTGCAGCTGCGAGTGGTTTGAGAACCCGAAGTTCTTACAGCATGGGTGCGCCGTCGTTTGAAACAGCGTTTGAAGGAAAGGAGACTGCAGGTTTGGCTCGGTCATCTTGGACGTGGTAAAGCAAAAGGCCACATGGCTTGTTTCATCCTCAACTGTCTCCTGTCTCTCCGTGTTCTCTCCAAGTTCCCAGTAAGCTACTCTTTTCAGGGGAGCTTTGCAACCCTGTTCAATCAGGACAGAGGAAATGAGGCAGAGAGAAAAACTGTTACAGGCAGAGGTTTTTCTGAAGAAGGTGTATGTTCTTTGAAATATATGAAAGAATGCATGGATTTACATTTTCTTGCCAGAAATAATCTGCTTTGCCTAGAGGGAGGATTAGCAGTATCACTGCAGGAATGCAAAGAAAAAGATTCGATATCCAGCCTTTGACACCCTGAGTAGGACTTCTGGGTCTCCAGAAAAGCATTTGTTTTAAAAGGCAAGCTTTGTGGAGAGAGGCAGTATCTTTTTCACTTATTAAGAGCCATCCTGTGGACCGCAGTAAAAGACAGTGATAGAGAGAAAGCGAATGACATAGGGTAGGTGGCATGTGAGAAACAGGAAGGGAATGGAGGGAAGCTGGCAGCGAGACACATGCATTCTAACCACCCCTCGTTGAGCTGACATCCAGGAGCCATGGTAAACAGGTGGAGACAAAAGCACAGGGCGTTGCACCCTGTACCCCTTCAGAGCTCTAGGAGGTTGGCAATATGTACCGGCTGGCACGTGTGCCATGGTGCTCCCCGAAGGAGAAGCTGGCTTGACTGATGGGCCTGAGGCAGTTCCCAGCTCTCCACAGCCTGCAAGATGTGTGCAGAGAGCCAGAAGTAGCCCACTAAAGAAATTCAGAGATTCTGGGAGGACAGGGGACTACCTGGTTCCTGAGGTCAGGATGAAGAAGTGGCGGAGTGAGGGAACATGGCCAGCACTCTGGAGCCAGGTGGTGGGCAATAGAATGTAGTGGGCAGATAGACACAAGGGCCTATGAAGCATCCCTAGTCATCAGGGCAGGTCACAGAATAGACCTCCACTGCATGGAGAGGCCTGGGCCCTAGAAGGAAGGTGGAGAAAAGACAGCAGCTAGAGGACAGACTGTCCTTATCAGGGAAGACATTTTTTCATTAAGTTATGTAAGAGCCCTTTGAGTAAATAGTATTTTTGTTGTTGTTGTTGCTAAAGAAGCTGCAGCTCCTGAAGTTGAGGGTGATTTACCCAAGTTTGTCTAGGGTCTCCAGACTCAGGGCTAAACTCAGCATTCAGCTCCAGCAGTTTGTCTAAGTATTTAACATCACTTTTTCTGCTCCTTTGATGATTTTTATGTTTTCTGCTTCCCACTTTTAGATGTGCTGTTTAACTTTGAAAGATGCCCAGAATTCTTCTAAGATACATCCTCCAATCAAATAAAATGCAGTGTGATTTGGCAGTGTGGTAATGACCAGATCAATTACCTTTCAATAACAATGCTGTAGTAATCCCAGATGGAAGGCCCTGCAAGGACAGGAGTGACCAGTGGACAGCCCCTGCCAGCCCTCCCATTTGGAGCTCATTGGATTTACATTTGAGACACCAAACTCAACAGAAAGTAGTTAAACATAACAGAATATTGAATTTTCAAATGCATCACACTTTCCATTTTCTTTTGTTTCGAGTATGGGCAATCTCGATAAAGATCTATATCGAAGCCTGTATTTTTCTCATTAAGTAACCAAAACAGAAAGTACTACCAAAAGGAACTTTACTCCTTAATCAAGATTTTGTCATCATTTACAAACCCATTTTTCCTTGATTGTTAAAAAGTATATGCATCTGCCACAAGAAGAAAACGACCAAGGAAGAGGTGGTGAAGGTGCTGGTGCTGGGTCTGAGAAGGGGGCGCCTCCGTTCCTGCGGTTCTGACTCCCAGCAGAGGGGCTGGAGAGCCAGGTAGCAATAGCCTATCACAGGCCAGTACTTAACCGAAGCCCCCACTTTCTCCTTGTGCCAGCATCTCCCTGCTCAGTGCAACTGCAAAACCAGAGTGGAGGGAGGTGGGTGTTGAAAAAATCTGATTAAATGCCACTCCTCTTATTTTGTTGGGAGATAAAATGTGTTCACATTACACATTTAAATCTCACTGGTGTAATATGTATTTTGTCTAGAAATTCCAAGCTGCCCTGACTGGTGTGGTTCTGGTGGTTGGGCATCATTCTGCAAAGCAAAAGGCCACGGCTGGTTCAATTCCCAGTCAGGGCACATGCCTGGGTTGTGGGTTCGGTTCCTAGGCCAGGGTTCGTGGAGAGGCAACTGATCGATGTTCTCACTGACGGATGTTTCTGTCACATCAATGCTTTTCTCCCTCTCTTTCTCGCTGCCTTCATCTCTCTCTAAAAATAAAAATTAAAAAAAGAAGAAGAAAAGAAACACCAGGCTAAGAGTTACCATTGGGACTTATGCTGAAGCTTAAAGAAGTTGGGTGTAGGAGCTTTGGAACGTCTTGTCCCCTCTACAAGTATAATGAACTCGACAAACAATTGCTTGCTTGAGTTTTTGAAATTGCTTAATTTTTTATTTAAATTTGAAAATATCAGCAATGACTGAAAAGACGTATTTAAGACTGGGGCTGGCTGTATTTGTCTTTCAGACCTTGGGTGCCAGCGGGATGTGGAAATTTTCCTGTGCTCCACAGCCAGGCACTCGGCCCCACCTGGGTTTTAAAACATGGGGGCCGGAGCTTGGCAGGTGGCTTTGCTGGACACTCCAGTGGTTGGGATCTTTAAAACAGGATAATACGACTGCATGTCATGATTCCAAAAGGATTCTATCCATCCCACTAGGGAGTTAAATTTAATGAGACTTAGGCAATTAAACAACCACCTCTCTCAAGAAAAATTACAACATTCTTGTAATGTGTGCGAATTCAACAGAAGTTAGAATATGCCAGGATTTCTCATTTTGTTGATTTTTATTTAATGTAAATTTCAATAAATTTAGGTACATTTAATAATTATGACAGGATTGCAACATCATTACAGAAATCTGAAAACTAGAGAAAATTTTTCCCATAGCTTTCCCTAAGAACTCATATCAGTTGGGTGTGTCTAACAGTGATTCCTCAGCTGACCCCCTATCTGAGTCACCTGTGAAGCTTGTTACTGAGCAGACCCCAGGTTCTCCTCTGAGTCAGAACCTCTGTGGGTAGGAACCTGTGGATTTACATTTTTAACAAGCTCCCCAGTTGATTCTGATTTGCAGCTGGGAGATGAACTTGTTCAACTGCCCAGGGGATCATTTTATCACCAGTTCATTGCTGCTTTGATCCTCTCTGCCTAAGGGCAGTGGGATGTCACTCATGGCTCCAAGTGGGAGGTGACCTGTCTTACTTGGTTTTTGAAGCTCACTCTGGAGTTAGTGAGTAGATGGAATTTGAGAGGAGCAAGACTTGCAGTCAGGGAGATAAATCGTGAAACATGGTGGGGCTGGAGAGCAGGGGACACAGCCAGGCGTGTTTAGAAGGTGGAATTGGTAGAACCTGGTGATGAAAGAAATAGCAAACCCTCTTCCCGGCTTAGGAGAAACAGGTAAGGACTACTCGCTGAGAGAGGACTCCTGAGAACCTCGTTTGTATATATCTTGCATTGTAATTTGCCCCAAATACTTTTCCAAAAGATAGCATTTAAACATGTATTTAATTTAGGCAAAGTATAACTATCACTAACTTATAAGGCACTCTTTGAGAGGGGAAAGCAGTAACTTTAAAGCAGTGGAAAAATCGGGCAGATACCTCCTTAACTAAGTGATCCAAATTAATGTCACCAGGAATAAGACATTCATCCCAGAATACCCATGATATTATGCACAATATCACAGTGGGGGTCTTTTTGCCAAAAAGGCATAACTTCATTTATGAGACAATATCACACAAACTAAAACTGAGGAACATTCTATGAAATAACTGATCAGTTCCCTTCAAAGGTGTTCAGGCCATTGAAAGGCAGCAAATAAAATGGAGGCGCCATCTCAGGCTGAAGGAATGAAGGACACATAACAACTAAATGCAGTGTGGGACCCGGGGCAGGAAAGGGACATTTTGTGAGAAAGCTGACTACATTTCAGTGCCCTGTGTAGGGTAGTCCATGGTGATGTATTGCGGTGCTTTCCAGGTTTGGACCATTGTTCTGTGATTACGGGAAATGTTAACATGAGGGACATCTGGGCGAAGGGCAGATGGGCTTCCTCCGTACAATTTTGGCAATGTTTCTGTACATCTAAACTATGAAGTGAAAAAATTACAAGCAACGTTTATTTTTGCAACATTTTTTTGGAAAATTTTAGTGAAAGATACTTTTTCTAGAAGAAATACAAGCTTCTGGGATAAAAAAAAAAGAACTGACACTTGAAACAAGGTTTATGTGAGGTGGCCAAGGTCTCTATGTGAATTAGTTCTGGTTCCTGTGTGTCTTCCTTCTTCACCTGTTTGGGCTGATTAAGGCCGCGTGTCTACCACCTGGATCAGCAGCAGCTCTTGACATGGTGGGACTGCCGGGAGTAAGCTGCGTAACAGCAAGAGAGGCAGGCAAACTCCTCCTGCAGTATTTGTTCCCTAGATCCCCTTCTGGAATCACCCCTTTCCTACCTCCAGACTCTGGCCATCCTTTCCCTCACCGAGTAAACCTGAAACCCGCTTTCCCCATGTTATCGGGCCCAGCCTTGCTGTTCACTATGAAACAGCAAAGCCAACTCAGGTGTTAGCAAACGAGGAAAGCCCCTTCCAGCCGACTTCCCCCTGAAAACACATTCACATTGAACAACCATCCTGGCTGAATTAGAAGGAGTTTTGCTCTTGGAGGCAAGGCCAGAGCAGTGGCAGAGCTGGGGTGTCCCCGTTGTTCCTGGAGTCTCTCAGGTACGTGAGACTTCTGGAAACCAAGGTGGCAGGGGACAAGCGTTCTGGAAAAGGCTGATTGCAGGGCCAATGTCTGAACATCCTGGGGGAAAGTAATGTGGTGATATCTGTGTAAATGTCCGTCATTTGCCCCAGAATGAAGAATTGATACATTTTGATGCTGACTGTGTTTTCAGGTTAACCTCTTGCTTTTAATACTCACAAAAGCCTTTAATGTTCTTTGAAACCAGAGCATAGTGGAATAGTTCCATTGTCAATTAAATGTAATTTGCATTCTAAATCGCTTATCACCATTAAGGTAGTTTATGAGCAATTTGTAAGGTTATTTAGAATTAATAACTCTCATACATGGCCACCAAGACATTTTCTCTTGAACGGTGGAGAAAACGATAGCTTTCTTAGTCAGTTACAGCCTTAAAGGGAGCCTGCTTACTTGCCTTTGTGTCCCCTGCCTGCTTGCCACTGCGGCAGCGGGCCTCGGCAGGAGGCCTGGCGCTCCTGAAAAGGGGTGGGGGAGGGGAGCCTGTGAAGTGGGTTCAGGGCGTTATTCGCAGGACGTGGTACCAGCAGTCTGATGTGCTGCAGCAGACTCAGTAGAGGGACAGCTGTGCCCCCCGAAATGAACTCTGACATAAGAAGCAGTGCTCAAAATAAATAGTCCTCTCCCTCTTTGCTTGAACCTGATAAGAAAAAAAAAAAGCTTAATCTCAATTGCTGTCATCTGCTTTTTCTACTTGACATTGCAATTCTCTAGGTGGGTATTCCTGGGTGGTGCACATCCAGAGATTCATTTGCTTTTTTTCCCTTTTTCTTTCACTGCTGGAGTTAATTTTGGCAATTTGTTGAGGAATAATTCACATACCATAAAATTCACCTCTATCACGTGTGCAATTCCTTTCTTATGAACTCACTGGGTGGGCCACCGTTACTGTAATCCAGTTTTAGAACATTTCATCACCTCAGTCAGATCCCCAGTTAGTCCAGCCCCATTTCTACTCCCAGCCCCAGGCGGCCCCTTATCTATGTTCTGTCTTTACGGATTTGCCTTTTCTGGACATTCACATAAATGGAATCATACAGTATGTGGTCATCTGTGTCTGGCTTCTTTCACTTTGCATCACGTTTTGAGGTTCGTCCAGAGGTCGTACGGTAATTTGAGGTAGTAGGTCTGAATTATTTTTGTAATGGTGGGTTTCTGCCGCCCCAACTCCCAAGCTCCTTATGGTTGTTAAGACCATCTGCTCTTTGAATGGCCCTCCTGCTTCTCCTCCTGTCCTCCTACAGTCAGCTTTCTGCATGGTTACTGGGTCTGACCCTGTTCCCTTCCTGCTCAACACTCCAGTGGTCTCACCTGTGCTGAGCCTCCCTGCCCTCACCACTCCGTCCCACCATGTTCAGGTTGGAATTCCAATGTTACTTCCTTAAAGAGGCCCGCTCTGACCTCTTTGACCGAAGTGTCAGATTGGCCAATAAGTTCATTCATATTTTTCCATAAGCTGGTGCTAGTAGTGTTTAGTCATCTTTAACTTCATTCAAGTACATTTTGTTAGATTGCATGGTGACAGCTGTCATATCAGAGTGCTTTTAAAAAAACTTGTCAAAATTGGTGAAATTTTGTGTAGCCATTTTGATATTGAAGATGGGAGAAAATATGCAACATCTTTGCATAATACTTTATTATTTCAAGAAAGGGAAAAACACAATTGAAACACATAAAATGATTTGTGCAGCATATGGTGAAGGTGCTGTGACTGATCGAATGTGTCAAAAATGGTTTGCGAGGTTTTGTGCTGGAGATTTCTCGCTGGATGCCTCTCCACGGTAGGGTAGGCCAGTTGAAGTTGATCACAATCAAATTGAGACATTAATTGAGAATAATCAATGTTTTACCATCCAGGAGGTAGCTGACATACTCAAAATATCCAACTCAATCAAGTTATTGGTGAAAATGACAAATTTGTCATTTAATTTACAGAAAGTAACTGGAGTGTTCTGTCATGATGCTTCTGTGGTGTTGGTTGTAGCTTCTCTTTCACTTCGGATTTTATGTGACTTCTTTCTCCTTTTATTTTTGAAGAGTGGCTACAGATTTAACAGTATTGTTTATCTTTTCACAGAATCAGCTTTTAAGTTATATTGTTATTTTCTGTTTGTTTTAGTCTCTGCTTCATTTATTTTCATGCTGATCTTTATTTCCCTCCTTCTGCTCACTTTGGGCATCATTTGTTCGTCTTTTTAGCACCTTTAAGTGCAAGTTCAGATCATTTATTTGAGGCTTTTCTTGTTTCTTGAGATAGGCCCATATCACCGTGAACTCTCTGAAAACTGCTTTTGCTGCGTTTCATAGATGGTGGAACATTCTGTTTCCATCTTCATTTATCTCAAGATATTTTTGTCTTGAATTCTTCATCAACCACTCATTGTTTAGTAGCACATTGTTTAGTCCCCACGTGTTTGTATTTTTTTCTAGTTTTCTTTTTGTAGTTGATTTCTAGTTTTATACCTTTGTAGTCAGAAAAGATGCATGCTATGATTTCAGTCTTGTTAAATATATTACAGCCTGGTTTGTGGCCTAACATGAGATCTAGTCTGAAGAATGCTCCATGTACATTTGAAAAGAATGTGTATTCTACCATTTTTCGTTGGAACATTCTGTAAATATCCATTAAATGACACATTAGAGCCCTAAGACCTATGTTTCCTTGTTGACAATTTGTCTGGATGATCTCTTCATTAATGTGAGTGGGGTGTTAAAGTCCCTAACTATTAATGTATAACTGTCAGTCTCTCCCTTTATGTCTGTTAATATTTATGTATTTAGGTGGTCCTATATTGGGTGTGTGGGTATTTACATGTGTTATGTCATCTTGTTAGAATGATTTCTTTATTATTATGTAACATCTTCCTTTTTCTCTGGTTACAGTCTTTGTTTTGAAGTTTATTTAGTCTAATATAAGTATTGCTAGCCCAGATTTGTTTTGTTTCCATTTGTAAGAAATATTTATTTTGCATATCTTCACTTTTAGTCTCTGTGTTTCTTTAGATCTGTAGTGAGTCTCTTGTAGGCAGCAGTATAGCTGGGTCTTATTATTTTTTTTCAAGATTTTTTTTTCTTTAAAGATTTCTATCATTTATTTATTTTTAGAGAGTGGGAAGGGAGGAAGAAAGAAGGGGACGGAAACATTAATGTGTGGTTGCCTCTCGCACGCCCCCTAATGGGGACCTGGCCTGTAACTCAGGCATGTGCCCCAACTGGGAATTGAACCAGCAACCGTTTGGTTCTCAGGCTGACACTCAATCCATTGAACCACACCAGCCTGGCCATGGTCTTGTTTAATTAATGTATTCAGCCACCCTATGTCTTTTGAGTGGAGCGTTGAGTTCATTTACATTTAAAGTAATTATTGATAGGTATGTATTTATTGCCATTGTATTGTTTTCTGGTTGTTTTTGTAGTTCTTCTCTGTCCCCTTCTTTTTCTCTCATTCTCTTCCTTTGGGATTTGGTTACTTTTTTAGTGTTATGTTTGAATTCCTTTCTCTTTATTTTCTGTGTATCTATTATAGGTTTTTGGTTTGTAGTTACCCTGAGATTCATATATAACTTCCTGTGTATATGGCAGTATTTTTTAAGTTGGTGGTCACTTAAGTTTAAATGCATTCTACAGGTACTATATTTTTACTCCACCCACACTCCATGTTTCATATTTTTGATGTCATATTTTAAATCTTTTTTAGTATATGTATACCTTATTATTGTAGATATAGATGATTTTATTACTTCTTCTTTTAATCTTAATACTAGTTGCGTAAGTGGTTGATCCACAACCCTCATTATATGCTTGCCTTTACCAGTGAGATTTTTCTTCCACAGATTTTCTTATTTCTAGTTTTGGACTTTTTCTTTTTCACTTAAAGACATTATTTTAGCATTTATTGTAATGCATGTAAGTGGTGGTGAAGTCTTTTAGCTCTTGCTCGTCTGGGAAACTTTGCCTCTCCTTCAATTCTGAATGATCACCTCGCTGGGCAGAGCACTCTGGCTGCAGCCCTTCTCCTTTCATCGCTTTGGTTGTATCAAGCCACTTTCTTCTGGCCGGCCAAGTCCCACTGAAAATTCAGCTGATGGTCCTGTGGGAATTCTCTAGTACCTTAGTAGTTGTTTTTTCTTGCTATTTTTAAGATTCTCTTTGTTTTTAACTTTTGATATTATGACGTATATTGGCGTGGGTCTTTGGATTCATCTTGTTTGGGAATTTTTGTGCTTCCTGGACTTAGACGTCTGTTTCCTTTGCCAGGTTAGGGAAGTTTTTAGTCATTATTTCTTCAAATAGGTTTTCTGTCCCTTTCTTTTCCTCTTCTCCTTCTGAGACCCCTATAATGTGAATATTAGTATGCTCGAGGTTGTCTCAGAGGTCCCTTGAACTCTCATTAATTTTTTTCTTTTTTTTCTTCTGACTGGGCGATTTCCATTACCTTGTTTTCCACGTTGCTAGTATGTTCTTTTACATCATCTAATCTGATGTTGATTTTCTCTAGTATACAAGTATATCTATTTCCATTTCATTTACTATATTCTTCAGTTCTGATGGAGTTTTAAAAAATATATTTTCTATTTCTTTGTAGATGTTCTCATTGTATTCATCCATACTTCTCCTGAGTCTGGTTAGCATGCTTATGCCCATTACTTTGAACTTTTTATGTGGTAGACTGCTTATCTAGGTTTCATTTAGTTGTTTCTAGGGTTTTGTCTTGTCCTTTTATTTGGAACATATTCCTCTGTCTCCTCCTTTTTCCCAGGACTCTGTGTTTCTATGTGTTACATAGATCAGCTACACTCATAGTGTTAAGAGTGGCCTGTAGGGGCTGAATAACACAATTCCCCCTGGTAACCAGGGCCAGGTATTTTGGGGGTGTATTCTGTGTGGGCTGCATGAACCTTCCTGTTCTGTTTGGCCATGACTGTTCTGGGTGTTCTGTAGGATGGGACTGACCTGTGACCCAGCTGTGAGGCCCAGCCCCAACTGCTGTGGTTGTACCGGTGGGTCCAACTGGCCCCTGGCAGTGAGGCCCATTCCCAATGGCTGCAGACATGCTGGTGTGTGGGGCAGAGCCCCAGCTTTGCTGGCTGAGGGGGTTTGGCTGTGACTGCTCCTGGCACATGGGACAGGCCTCCAGTGTGAGTGGCTGAGAGGCCTGGCCTCACTGTTGTGTGTTGGTGTGCAGGGGCTGCTCCCTCAACCCACTTTGGGGTTGCTTTTATGCCATCCACCAGGTGTGGGGGCATTGGGGCACCACTTGGGA
The DNA here is from genome assembly GCA_004024845.1 of Tonatia bakeri. Lineage (NCBI taxonomy): Eukaryota > Metazoa > Chordata > Mammalia > Chiroptera > Phyllostomidae > Tonatia > Tonatia bakeri. Next base: position 178,886 of record PVIA01000002.1, read on the forward strand.
GGCTTGCTGGGTGCTGGGGGACAGGGTGCTGCTTTGGAGGCCTGCTGGTGCTGCTTCCTGGGTGCTGGGGATGTACTTCTTTTAGAGAGTGGTTGTGCTGGGTGAGTCCTCAGGGAAATGCCAGGTAGAGCAAATAGCAGGTTACTGGAGAATGTCAGACCTGGTGTCCACCAGGTGCTGGCTCAGTGGAAGGAGAGCAAACAAAGCAAAGAAAGAATAATGCCCACCACTGCCTGTGTCCCCAGAGATAGAGCCAACAAATCCTTCTGGCATGTCTGTTAAAATCAGTCAATATGTCTCCTTCACGTATGACATGGGTGCCTTTCAAACTCTTGTCTGTGCTGTGACTCAGAGCGAATGAATTTGTGCATGGGGCCTTTCAGCAAGGATTCTGTTTCCCACAACCCTCTACTCTCTGGGATATAAGCCTTGCTGGTTTTCACAACTAGATTAAGGGGCTCCTCTGCCTTGGGCAGGCTCTTGGGCTGGAAGCTTGATGTGGGTCCCAGATGTCTTACTCTTTGTAGGGGGGAGGCTACTGAAGTGGTGACATCCCTTCCAGTTATTGGATGCTGTATCGCTGCCCCTCATGCCCTCTTCAGTGTGGCTTTTTCTTTACATCCTCCACCGCAGAGAATCTGTTCTGTGGGTGTCCAGGTTGTTCTCAGAGATAGTTGCTTTCTCTTTATATATATTGGGTTGGCCAGAAAGTTCGTTTTTTTTTCCATATGATGGTGCTAGTAGTGCTTAGTTGTCTTTCACTTCATTTGAAACCATTTTGTTAGCTTATATTGTAACAGCTGTCATATCAGTGTGCATTTAAAAAATCTTATCAAAATTGGTGAATTTTTGTGCAGCCATTTTAATATTGAAAATGGAAGATATGCAACTGTTTAGGCATATTGTGCTTTATTATTTCAAGAAAGGTAAAAATGCAAAAAAAGATTTGTGTAGCGTATGGAGAAGGTGCTGTGATTAATCAAACAAGCCAAAAGAAGTTTGTAAAGTTTCTAGGTACTATCGGTCGACAATTTGGTGTAATAGTTCTTTGCTGTGGGGCTGTCTTATGCATTGGAAGATGTATAGCAGCACTCCCAGCCTCCAATAGCAGGAGATAGCCAACACACTCAAAATATCTAAGTCAGTCAAGTTACTGGTGAAAATGAAAAAGGTGTCTTTCGGATCTGGATGGCAGAGGTGTAAGTGAAAGCTACACTAACCTCTTCCTAGGACCAATCTGTAATTACAACTAAATTGTAGGGAAATCACCTTAACTAACCAACTGAACAGTAGCTGGAAAGAAGCCTTGCAACCATGGACAGACAGAAGAAAACACTTCAGCACAATGGGACTGGTGGGAGTGTGGAGGAGATCTGAGATGGCTGGCTGGGCTCCCACAGGCAGCAGTTGAAGTTCTGGAGGGATATTGCAGCACCCAGGTGGTTCCCCCTGAGAAGTGTGGGGTCTAAACCCTGAGCTGGCTCCCTAGCCTACAGCACCAGAGCTGGAAAAGGAACCCAGATAACATCCAGCTGTGAAACGCAGCAAGTGTTCTGTTGCCCAGGGAGAGACTGCTAGAGAATGGAGAGAGCCTTCTAAAGGGGCAAAGCACAAAATTTCGCTTGCAGCCACTTACCATGGGCTTTGGCAGAGGGAAGGCAGAGTGGACTAGAGAGGCTTGAGGTGAGTTTGGGTTTGGTGGCTCTGGGGAGAGAACTGAGGGAACAGCCACCAGGATCCCTGTGCTCAGTCATCCTCTCTTACTGCAGGAGCCTTACCTCTCAGGCAGAACACTTCTCTCTGACATCAGCCTGAAGGAAAGCAATAGACCCCCAGGGACCAGGTCTGCAACCCAGGCAGGTGCCCTGACTGGGAATCGAACTGGTGACCCTTTGGTTCGCAGGCTGGCACTCAATGCACTGAGCCACACCAGCCAAGTTAAGCTTTTTTTAAGGTTAAGATAATTCATACAAAATAGATAGTAATTCTTTTTGTCATGTCTGATGAAGCAAGACAAAGAAGAAACTTTTTTTTAAAAAAAGATTTTATTTATTTTTAGGGACAAGGGAAAGGAGGGAGATAGGCTGGGAGAAATGGAAAGAAAAATCAATGTGCGAGAGGTAGGTCAGTTGGTTGCCTCTCGCATGTCCCCCACTGGGGACCTGGCCTGAAACCCAGGCATGTGCCTTGACTGAGAATTGAACCAGTGACCTTTTGGTTTTCAGGTGGCACTCAATTCAATAGCCACACCAGCCAGGGTGAAACTTTTCTTCTCATAAATTAGACCAGCTTTTTCCCAACTGATACCCAAAGAGTTTCATAAGATGGTAAAACAAATGCCTTAAAACTTTTTTATAGACAATAGTTTGAAGAATAGCAGATCCTCCTCTTAAGGATTCAGGGTGGTCGTGAGGGGTCCAAACCCATTTTTTTAACACGACTTTCTATTTCCAGAAAGTGGTCTGTGGTGGTGTGGGGGAATAGTCTGGGAAACGCTGGAATTCTTAGTGTAAGATAAGTTTGGATAAATGTATCTGTCTGGATAGTTCACTCCTGTGTTCTCCCAGTGTTATACCGCAGTACTCTGATTTCCAGTTATGTTGTGTGACCATGATGCTGTTGGTAGACAAACAGATGCATAATCTCTAGTTTCTGGTCCAATGATTTTTCAAAGGAGGGATTGAAACCAAGAGCCTCAGATTAGGAGGTGGCTGAGTAGCTAACCTGTAAGACAGCGAACCACCTCTAATAGCTTCATCACCTATAAACAAAGGAACCGCAATTGATGCCCTCGACTGATTTCTGGGGCTCACATTCTATGACTTCGCTTTTGGAAATTAATTTATGCGGAAAGGTCAACTACTTACTCCCGCGGAAAAGTGACATGATCCAGAACAACTGCACTTCTGGAGTGCCCTCGACCCAAAGGAAGCAGAAATACAGCCTCCCATGCTTAAATAACATTTATTGTTGCTGCAGAGAAGTCTTCATGAGAACAGTTCTCACATTTATTTAGAGATATATTGGTTGATTATAGAAGCAAATTTCACTGAGATGTTATATATGAAGTATGCTTGACTATGAATCTTAATTCAGCAATCTAATATTCACAATGTGTTGGCTGCCATTTAGTTATTTACCCAAAACATGCCTAAAAAAAAAAACAAACCCAAAAGGCCAAGGGCTTGCTAAAAAGGAGAAGCCTAGAAAAGATAAAATCGACCCTGCAGCAGTTCTGTTTGACTGCAGTCTGTGCGTGCAGGAGCCGTGTTCATGTGGGGAGTATTGTGCCCAGTGGTTTCTCGGTTTAACGGTGTGAAAGCCCTTGAGGTTTTCTGCGGCTGTCTGGAGGGAGTGGGAAAATCCATTTACTGAATCCAGTCAATGTTCAGGCACCGCGCTATGAATGCAAACATGTCTGAGACTTCTTCTATCACTTTGGCCGTGGGCTTCCCGGCCCCGTGGCCCGCCTTGGTGTCCACGTGGATAAGCAGGGGGTTGGTTTGCTTCCGGCTGCGGCCCAGGATGTATTGAAGGGTGGCAATGAACTTCAGGGAGTGAAGTGGGACCACACGGTCATCGTGGTCGGCAGTGAGGAGAAGCATGGATGGGTACTGGATGTCGTCTGCATCTGGTAACTTCACATTATGCAACGGAGAATATCTGAAAGGCAAAAGCACTCTCATGATGCCAAGTATCAAAAGCTGAGTTTTTCACTAGGATAATTAAGGAGGGCTGCTGGGCACAGCAACCTATGTGGTTAACCCACCTAACATCACTTGCAATAAGGGCTGTAGCTAACTAGTACATGGGTGACCACTGGGGACTGTGCTTGCTCCGTTGTTTAGAGCTTAACTGGCCAGGGCCACTGGAGATAGGGAAGAGCTCTGTCATTTACTTGGCTCCTACTTGGTAGGACCATAATAGAAAAGAAACTCGCAGGGCTGCTGAAATAACCCCACCTATATGCACCTGTCCTCTCTTGAGTATTTTCATAGTCTTTAGACTTATGTTTTCACTATTACTAAGTGGACTGATTTTCTTTCTAAAACACTAGTTGTGGATATAATAGGTGCAAGCCTTTCTTATGTTGAAGAACTTGAAATCATCTTTCTGCCACTTTAATATCTATAAGGACTTTATTTCAGGCTCTGCTTGGCAGTCTTAGGAAGATCGCAGACCTCTCTGGCCTACTTCCCAGTCGGTGCTGTTGGGGCGGTGTTGACCTCCTACTGGCTCCAGCTGAAAGCAGCTGCCTTGGCCAAAGGTGAAGGAGTTCGCACAGGAGCAGAGAAGGCGTCTGCTGAAGTAGTACAAGGTAAGTGGCCAGTAACGTTAACAAAAGAGGTTTTAGAATAAGAGCATAGTTGAATTGAGCAGTGATTGATAATAGTTAAGCGAGGGAAATCTCTATAGAGTTTGTCCTTACATTTCACTCAATATAGGTGTCATGGTTTTCAAAGGGCATTAATGAATATAATAAAATATTTTCATTGAATTTTATTTTGGAGGGTAGTTGAAAATGGTAAAATTTCTACTCAGTTAACCAAGTCAAGGCTAAACATTCTGGGGTTTAGTCTCCAATAAACAAGATGGGGTGGCAATGGACTGATCTTCTGACCTCATTTCAGAGTGGTTTTGGAGCAGCCCCAGTGCTTCAGATAACAGTTCTGTGGGGAAACAAGTTTGGCAAACTCTGCCTGTTAATATAACCCCACCCCCGCCCCCCCGCCCCAAGATTCACATACCACATGTGTACATTAAAGACTCAGAAGTTCTGTAGGAAAAAAAATCTGTTAGGCTTTATTTATCCAGCTCTTTTTGGGAGGCTCCCATTAACGTCCCAGGTGGTGCTTCATGGGACATACTCCAAGGGAGGAGGGTTCGAGAAGCTTCTTGTGAGACCCCTCTGGCTCTGGTGTGTGGGGCTGAGCTCTGCTCGCATTTGGGAGCAGCAGGTAAGAGGAAATGCTCGATGGTGAGTGCTCGGTTGCAAAATTGAAGTCCAAAGCAGGAATATATAGGGGTAGGCAAAAGTATGTTTACAGTTGTAATGCAAATAAAACAATAATTAATAGGTAATGCAAGAATAAACTATGTTTCACATACTCACAACTGTAAACCTACCTTTGTCTACCCCATACATCACAGACATCTTAAGAGAAAAAAAAATATTTAGAACTTGTTATTTTTTTTTGCTTTCAAATTAATCTCAGAAGTATCGGATTCCATCAAATATTTTGCTGTCTTTGAAATCACCTAACTCAGTATTTTCAGTTGAGTTTAAATGGGACTTATCCCCCCTAAATGGGTATTTTCTCTAAGTTAATTTGAACAATGGCTTCTTCAGACATTCAGCTTTTACCAGTATGTGTCCATGAGGCTACTTGTGTGTTTAAAAGTAACAGGTTTACAAAGTAAAATCCTCTTCTTCTGGGCCAAAGAACCAAATTTAGTAGTTTAAAATATCCAATTCCAAAAATTCAGTCATTTTAGATGAAGTTCTAATTGGAGAGAGCTAGCCATAAAAAGCACACAAAATGGAAGAAAAACTAAATAAATCTGTAATGGACTGAAAAGACTGTGACACAGGTTTCTTGTGTTATTCCCAGGGCAACCCCTAAATCCTGCTGATAATCCCCCAATGCCTACATGTGGGAGGCAGAGAGAGTGAAGAGCTGAAAAAGAATATAGCTTGCAGTCTTGAGAACCTAAATATCTGCTCCTTTCTCATTCCTGCCAAAGTGGTTGAGGGATATGAAAGAAGGCAGCTGTTCAGTATTCCCATAATGTAACGTGTAGTTTCAAATACATGTGGTTATGCTGAGAATGCAAAATAAGTTTAACTGTATTTGCATGTATTTCCCTTCATTTCCATATTTCTTGATTTAAAAAAGGAAATCCCATAAGGTATAATGACGCCTTTCAAAAAAGTGGTTTTTGATTGATGTACCACAAATTTAGTAGCGTTTCAAACACTGATTTCTTTTTTAAGTGTGAAACCAAACATCTTCATTTGCAGTTGTCACTGGGGCCGTATATTGCTGCTTGTTTGCTGACTGGCTCTTGCCGCTGCTTGGCCAGGCGCAAGGCCTTGATGACATCTTGCAGGTTGAGAAGTGCTTGGGCCGGGGTAGCCTCCGCCTTGTGCACAGAGGCCTGCAGGTCCGAGTCTGGCCGCACAGTCATCCCGGAGAGCTCAGCGCAGCCTGGCCCTGGCGCACGATCTCCACGAGCTCCTCCATGGCCCTCCCCTCCAGCTCCCGGATCTGAGTGATGGCTTCTTGAAAGCTGGACATCTGGGCAGACAGTTCCTCTCCTTCCTTTTAGGTAACTTGCCTGTGATCAGGGACCTGTGAGAGCTGGCTTCTGTCTCTTGTTTCCATTTGAGTTGGCTGTTCCCCACTGGGCCCACCGAGGGGGCTCAGCTCCTTGACCCTGTCTGCATGTCTGAGTGTGTTTAAAGTACATTCACAGGCGCTTATGCCTGGGGAGATCGGGGCAATTCCACGGGTCCTTGAGTTCTCCCTGGTAAAGCAGTCCCGTAGCACGCGTGTCGGCCTGCTTGCATGGAACAGGTGTGAGCCCTTTTCTGTCCCAGGGCCCTGTGGCACTCCTTCAGAGTCAGGAGGCTTTTGTTGATTTCTGTGCCTTCCATGTGGGCCTGCTGGTCAGCACTGGAAGTTTCTGCATCCTGTTCATTCCCTACCAGATCCACCAAAGAGAACTTGTCATGCACTTTCCCTTTGGCTCAAAGAAGAATCTGGAAGCAGGCATGGGGGCAGGAAGAGTTGCAGGTGGCGAATGTGTGCCCAGAGGTCCTGCAGGCACTGCCTATGTGGGCCATCTTGATGACGTTGCCAGCATAGTTAACCATGTGCTCCTGCAGCCCCAGCACCTGCTGCTTCCCACCCTCTGGCACATGCAGCCTGGCCTTCTTGAGCACAGAGTGTCACCTAGACTTTGGGCCCAGGTTCTGGTAGCAGGAAGAAGACGACCTGGCAGGTCATCTCATGGATCCCTTAGGATGCACTCTGGGCTTTCCCAGAGAGGCCTCTGTTCATACATAGTATGTGTTTTGCCACTTTCCGTCTGGCTATGCAAAACAGGTTGCTTTTCTGCCCTGGAAAATTGTGTGTGCCAGTGGTCTTGCTGTGAGCCAGCAGATGACTTCATTTGAAGCTGTTTCATCAAATGCAAAGTTGAAGTAGAATGCCTGGTTCTCCAGATACTTTGTTAAGTCCACGTTTAACCTATGCGTGTGTGCCTTCAAGGACACATTTACTAGGAACAGAAATCACATCAATTAATGTCTCTCTCTCCTCACTTTTAGATTTTACTTTCAGAGAGAGGGGAAGGGAGGGAGAGAGGGACAGAAACTGCAATGTACAACAGAAACACTGATCTATTGATTGCCTCTCACATTCCCCCACTGGGGACCTGCCGATGAGGCCCTGACCATGACAGGAAATCAAAAGGGTGACCTTTGGGTTTGCAGGACAACGCCCAGCCCCCTGAGCCACAGCAGTCAGGGCTCACACCGATTTCTTTCTTGGCCAATTCTTGTTTTTTTCCAGTGGGTGTTTCCTAACACAAACACATATCCTGTGCTCTTCCATAGCATTAGTCAGTCATATATAGTAAGTGGATGACAATCCCAAGTAGCCCAAAATTCTTTAATCATCTGGGCAAACTCCAAGTTTGGAAAGCTGTTGTCATACTCTTGAGCTTGCTTTATTCTCATTTCAACATTCTGGGCCCTCTTCTCATTTCTTCTTCATTTTTTCCATTGCCTTCATTTCTTCCAAAGGGAATTTGTAGGTGCGGGCAGCTCCACCTCCATTATCATCCTCCTGAGAGGTGATGCTAATCACCAAGAGACTGGACATATGACTGGAGCCCCTTTGGAATGAGAATTTTGGACTTAAATGATCTCTGTATTCTTTTCTGCCAGGGCAGGATATCCTCCCTTGGGTGTGAGGGAAGAAGCTGTAAGAGTTCTGGGTTGATTGTGGCCATTTCATCAAAACCAACCTCTTTGCCCTTTGTGGCATCTCCTTACATCCATTCCCCTGAAACAGAGGCTTTCTCCAAGTCCACACTTAATGGGCACTGTGAATTAAGCCTCACTCCTGACGGTTCTCCTAATAAAACGGTCATTAGACCTGCTAGAGCTGTGGTAGCTACTTAACCAAGAAAAGGAGACAAAATTGCAAGCTCCTGAAGAGCAGGCATCTAGTCGGTCTTGTTCCCTGGATCCCACTAACCCCTCATTTCTTATGTCACAGTCCTGTGAGTCAGAATCTGGGTTAGCTCAGCATGGTTCTCTGCTCTAGACCTCTCCAGACTGAAATCAAGGCATCAGCTAGCTGGGTTCTGACTGGGAAATTCTGGGGGAAAACTACTTCTGGACTCATGTAGGTTGTTGGCAGAATCCGGTTTCATGAGGCTAAAGGACTAAGGTCCCCATTTCTTAATGGCTGTTGTTCTCAGGTCCTAGAGGACCCCTTCTTTCATGTTCAAAGCCAGCACTGGTGGGTCAAGTTCTTCTCATGCTTCCAGTCTCTGTAACCTCCCTTTCTACCGCACCCTGACTCCAGCTGGCGGAAGTGCTCTGCCTTTACGGGCCCACCTGGATAATCCCGGATACTTTCCTTATTTCATGTCAGATGACTAGTACTTAATTTAACCTACAAAGTTCCTTCACCTTTATAGCAGTACCTAAGATTGGTGTTAAGAGAAGGAGGGGGCAGGAATCTGAGGGAGGAGGTAGGTACACATTTAGAATTCTTTCACATCTCTGTAGTTTGTTTTCATTAAAGACAAGGCCAAAACAAGGAAGACAGACAGGTATTTCCATCACTTCCCCTACTTTTGCAGTAAATTGTATGCAAATAAGAGACATGGAACAGAGCAAGGAGTCCAACACCATAATTCTGAACAATCAGTCAAAAGGATATCAAATCGTCACCAACATATACATCAGTATGAATTAACACCTTACTTGATAAGCCATTCAAAGTGGTGTTTGCTGTCTGAGCACCCATAGTCGGTGGTCCAGGCATGGCCGATGGTGTATTTATGGAACTTCAGCATGTCCATCACTCCAACTTGGGCAATAACACAACCAAAGAGGTCAGGACGCTGATTTGCACAAGCAGCTAAAAGCCAAGACAGAAAGAAAAGGGAGGCAGTTTATGATCAAATACTTAAATAAACTAACAAAACAACACTTGGATGCTTTTAGAACCTTGGTTGCCTTTTTCCTTAGAGCACAGGAAGAAACCATCATAAATCACCTAATGGTCCACAAACTTTCCCCCTCTTCTTCCAGTATATCCGAGGGAAGAATATTCTCATCAGTAACAGAGATTTACTCCCCAAAATGAATCTCAATGCAGGGAGGACTATTAGAAAAACTGAAGGACTTTCAAAAAGTCTGTGCTTCCTCCTCCCATTCCTACTTGCTTTCACAGGTGCTGAGGGAGGTTAAGAAACCTGTTTGGGACCTCATAACAAGCCTGTGATATTGTGATATAATAATATATATTTTGGTCTTTGTTCCTGGCACAGAACTCCGGAATGTCTCTTATAATTCATTACTAGCCCCTTTCAACCATACCTGAGTTTTTGCTAATGAGGTAACTCTTGATAGGCCCCTAGACAGCTTCAGGATGGGGACCAGTTGACAAAGCAACCAACCATGTGATTACAGTGTTGGAATTGTCAGGTCACCCACACCCCACCGACTTCTGGGGAGGCAGAGGGGCCAGCAGGGATGTCCAACCTTTTGGCATCTCTGGGCCCAATGGAAGACAAAGAGTTGTCTTGGGCCACACATTATATACACAAACACTAATGAAAACCGATGAGCAAAAAAAAAATTTTAAGTAAATTTACAATTTTGTGTTGGGCCACATGCAACCACCCCTGGCAGAGCCTGAAGCAATCACTAATGGCTAATGATTTAATCACTTGTGTCTACATAATAGGACCTCTATAAAACTCCCTAAACAATGGAGTTCAGAGAGCTTGCAGGTTGGTCAGCATATTCAGGTGAAGGTGGTGTGCCCAGAGGGTGTGAGAAATTGACACCTACCCTTCCCCCCACACCCTACCCTATCTCTGTGTCTCTTCCATCTGTTCCTGGGTTCCATCCTTTATCACAAACTGGTAAATGCAAGAAAAGACTGTTTCTGAGTTCTAAGAGTTGTTTTAGCAAATTATTGAACCTGAGAAAGGGGTCCTTGGAACCCCCGTGAACAGCCAGTCAACAAGAAGTGCATGGGAGGCTCTGGACATGTGACTGGCATCTGAAGTGGAAGCAGTCTTGTGGGTCTGAGCCCTTCCTCCGTGGGGTCTGTGCTACCCCAAGTAGCACCAGAACTGAAGGTGGTGTCGCAGAGTTGTTGGTTGGTGTGCGGTGCTGTGAGTAGAAATAGTTCAATCAGCCCAAGGCAGAGCAGGGACTCAAACTCAGCTCAGGGCTCTAACCAGTACTGGCACACCTTCTAGTCCTGTTTTTAAAAGGTTCTTTTCTGTATACTAAAGTTACTTAAATGTTTTTTTTTCCTTGATAATTTACCAAATATTTATTGAACATCTGCCATATGCCTGGCACCAGGCCTGGGGCGAGGACAGTGCATATCTCAGTGACGAGGATAGAGAAGTGAATGGGCAATGGCAGCACTGAGGAAACCCAGGTGCTGTGAGAGTGGGGCCCAGGGCACCTAACCAGGTGTAAGGTGGTCAGGGAAGCAGTCACATGGGTCAAAGGATATGGCCTGTTCTTGCCTTGGGCAAAAAACACAGCTCCCAGCCCAATTCTGACTTCAGAGCTTGTTCATAATACTGAATCCTCAGTCCTGCCCTTGGAGACCCCCATTCTCTCCCTCAGAGGCAGGAAGCACAGGAATCTGTCCTTTGAATACACACTCAGCATCCTGATGGGGCACTCCATCTCTGCAGGTTCCTTTAGGGACTGGGTTTATCAATAGACACAAACCAATCCTGAATATAACTCTGAAAATACGAGGGAGTTATTGGATGAACCAGTAAATTACAAAACAGTCTCCTACTATTGGCTTCAGATGGTATTTAATATTACCTCCTATTAAATCTTAAGATTTGCTTTTAGTTCTTTTTCTTTTACACTTCATATGTAAACCATATGCAAATTCAGTGGTCTCCACTTGAAAATCTACCCAGAATCTGACCACTTCTCACTACTTCTGTCACTACACCCCTGTCCAAGCTGCCAGCATCACTCACCGGCCAAGTCTCCTGCCTGACTTGTTTTGCCCTTGACTTTCCTTCTATCTACACTATCACCATAATAGGATCAGTCCATGACCCTGTGGAAAAACAAGTCAGATTATGGCACTTCTCCTCTCAAAACTCCCCCAAAGGTTTCTCATTTCCCAGGCTCGTGTCCCCCAGCCTGGCTCCGCAGTCCTGCCTGGTTCAGCCCCTGCCCCTTTACCTCTCCCTCACTCACGGTGCCCGGCTGGCTGCGGGTGGGAGCCGCCTCACCGCTGCTGGAGCCACGTGCTGGCCTCGGCCTCTGCGGGCTGTCTGCCTGCTCACACTAGACTGAGAGCTCCGTGAAGGCAGAGGGGCTGTCTGTGTTGTTCATAAATATTTTATCAACATATTTTCTAAATTTAAAGCAAATTATTTTGGATGTATATATTTTACCTCCAAAGGAAAATGTTCTATATTCTATTGGGGTGAATAAAGAGAAAGAACAGGAATCTAGGCTCTGGCATGACCCATTGTATCTCCAAGGCACGGACACTGAGCGCATGTGCCGCCACCTGACCGCCCTCCTCCAGACCAGTAAGCCGAAAACCCTGAAAACTGTCATGTGTTTTAAGCTGAGCTTATATATGCTATTCTACACGTGTACAATGGCCCCTCATGTCCTAATGACATTGGATGTAAGACCCAGCAAGCAAAATTCAGGTCTACTATAAATGTTCGTTACAACGTTCAGTGCTATTGAGAGAGAAGATGCAAACTAAAATTTCATTAACCACCAAAAAAGTAGGTACTTAGAGGCAGAGCCGCAGGGAAGTTGAAAGAGCAGAATCTAAAACCACGGTGCTCAGCCCCAGACCCAGCATCACCACTTCGGACTGTGGCACATGGGGCAAGCTGCTCAGTCTCTCAGTGCCCCAGGGCGTCCTCCTCAGTAAGAGGGGACATCACCAGTCCCGTCTCCCTGGCTGTGTGCACGTCAGGGCGCAGGCTGGGCCCAGCATCCAAGGCGCTCCTTACTTTGGGAACTATTTCTGTGAGCTAGTTCATTACTATCATGCTCTGGATCCATTTTTATATGTACCTCATTTTCCTCAGGCCATTTCTCTCTCTCCCCACAGCATTTAGCGTCACCGGGTGTAGTTACTCAACGAATGCTTAGTGATCATCACATCTTACAAGTTCTGAGTAACACAGTCAGGGGGCTTATCAGGCTGGGTACTGTGCTGCCTGAACCCCTGAAACCTGTGTGTGTGGCTCCAGTGTGTGGGGAGAGGGCCCCCTCCCTGGCTTGGGGGAGACCTGCGGGCCAGTCTGAAGAGCCCAGAGCAGGGAAGCCAGACCGCTCTCCAGGCGATCACGGGTCCAGTCTGAGGATGGGGCTCAGCTGGGTCTTTAGGCCCAAATAAAAATGGGTTTTGCCTTCTTTGTACCACTGCTTCCATCCATGAGCCAAATGACAGTGTATCTGAAAACCCCAAATGTTAACCAGTAAGTACAATGGATAAAATTCAGTTCTTACCCACTAAGAGGCCTCCATTTGAACCTCCATTAATAGTCAGCCTCTTGGGAGACGTGTACCCTTCCTTGATGAGGTACTCGGCAGCACACTGGAAGTCATCGAAGCAGTTCTGTTTGTTGGCCAAGATACCACCTTTGATGTGCCACAGCGAAAGAGCGTTAATTAACAACACAACACATTAGAAACACAGCAGCTTAACCTGCAGGGAATTCAACTGATGATCGGGCAAAGTTCCAACTACTGCTTGATTTGATTTAAACACAATGGGCTAATGCCACATTTAGAGAAATGCCCCCTTTTTTGTTATGCATTGTGAAAATCCATCATCAATTCCACAATTGCTAATCCATCTGGATTTGTATTTTTTCTAAGAACTCCTAGGACTTAAAAGGCAAATGCCCCACAGGGAAAACAGAGATGATCTGTTATGTCAGTGAACCATGGGAATGAAAAGAACCTGTACTTTGGAGAAGCTGAACTTAACACTGAAGCAAGACCCGAGGCAGTGCTCAAATCCCCTCTGAGTCCCACCAGCACGCGACTATGGGCCGCTGCGCCGCTGGGCCCTCCGCCTCCCACTGCCTGGGAAGGTGAAAGTGCTTTGCAGAGGCGTGCTTCTCATCCCTCTTTGCCCCGCCTGAAATGGGTAAGTGAGGAGTAAGTTCTTCAATTTTGTTGTAAATAAGAATTAGGTGGAGAGGTTTCTCAAGTCTTGAATCAAAAGGGTCTCAAACATGTCCCCAGGGAATCTGGGCTTTCTCCTCTGGAAGTCATTCCAATGTATAAAACCACACAAGGTGATTACTTGAAGAGAGGAACATCCACAGGTTTCTGGAACATCTAAAAGTAAAAGCCAAATGGCCCAGGGCAAGCCCTCAAAGGCACAAATGCCTAAAATAACTGCCTATGAAGTGAAGAAAAGGCAGACAGACCTAATTAGATTTTTGAGATTAAACACATCTGCAGAAATTCAATTAAAGATGAAGCAGTGTTACTGAAGAAACTTTTTCATATCAAAACAAATGTTATTAAGATTTTAATAAGAAGTTATCGGTGAATTAGAACAGCTAGGATTACTTAGTTTCCAGGAATAATATCATTTTGGGTATATGACTATATTTTTTAAAGAGCATTAAATTAGCAGAATGGAATTTAGCTTTATCAATGTTCAGCATTGTAGGGTCTGACTGGAAAAGATCTGTTTCTGATCCTTTCACTGCCTTAATTCAGAGAAAGTTTATGAATCAGTCTAAACACGGTCTGCTTTCAGCCTCAGTCAAGCTCCCCAAGGCATCTGGATAGTGACAGGTTCTAATTTACAGAGAGATGAGAAAGGAAGCGTTGGCCAGGACCAGGGGCACTCTGCCCTAGCAGAGCACAGCGGGCCCCTGGTGACCAGGGGGTCTGATAGAGAAGAACCCGGGCTCTTGGAGGAGAAGACCACAGGGGTCTGCGCAGGCGGCTGCGTGTTTGGGCCACACACGCTCAGACCAGGGAAGCAGGAGAACTCAGGGGTCCGGGCTTAGCATGTGGATTTAGTATGTAAATCAAACATATGGTACACAGAGATTCTATTCTATTTATTCTCTTTTTATCAGTCATCTCTTAATATCACAATTCCACTGTATGATTTTAGTACAACTAAATTCTAGTATCAGGTCAGAGTTAAAATTATATAATGAATCCTACACTGTTTCAAATACCCTGACAACTGAGAAAGCCTTTGGGGACGACTGGGAGGGAGTCACCCTCAGACGGCAGGCAGGCCCAGAGCCCACATGTCCACCAGCCACTCCTGCATAGATGCTCGAACAGTTTGTTGTCTGCCATCAGCCCCTGGGATGCCCGCTGGACAGCCAGCAGCCAGGCCTAGGCCTTTCCTACATCTTGTCATCTGACAGGTATTTATGAAAAGTCTCTTTACAGATCTGCCAGCATCTCTGCTGATGTGATCTGATGCAGAAAACCAGAGCCATTGGCCTCAGGTTCGGGAAGATAGAGAAGAACAAGTGGATGAAGGGTGGTCTCTGATACTCCTGTGGTGCTGCTGACTAACCCCAAGCTCAAGTGGCTACCTCTGTCCCAGCAGGCTTTCTTCTAAGTGATGGCTGCTGATAGGGGAAGGGGCATGGAGCTGGTGGGTGTGAAGGTGCCGTAATCCCCTCTACAGGGCACGGGGATGAGGCAAGTGGAAATCATCTTCAGGCCACTGGTGACTCTGAATTCCAGATACACAAAAGCCAGGGAGAGTGGGTGTACTCCATATACAAATAAAAGGAAGAGGTAGGACTCTAAAAATAAAAATTACTATTCTTTAAAAAAGTCGTGATGGTCTGGAAACAAAGCTGAGCACAGAAGCAATAGCCTCAATGAACTAGAACGCATGCTTCAGGAGGCCAGACGTGGGGATAGACCCACACAAACCAGAAAAGAACAGTGACACAGGTGTGTGTGTGTCTAAAACCTGCAGGTGACAGTCACAGCAGCACTGCCGGGAAGACGCCAATTCTCAGTGCTCTTGGGGGAAATGAGCGAAAACATGCAAAAGGATGGCCACACTGAGGACAGGAAAGCTCTGTTTTAGGTTGCTCTTTTCTTTTAAAAGAAAATGTCCTGTTTTGGATGCTGTTTTGAGATAGTCAAACAACGCCAAACAGTAAAGGCCAGGCTAACAGGAGACAGAACAAATACCAGAAAGGGTCGCCGAGACTCGCTTATGACAGTGACAGATACAAACCTGCCCAAAGCACAGCCAACAAAGCAAGTAATTCTGGTTACGGTCTACAGTGAATGCCGCTGACAAGCAGGTGTTTCATTAAGCAGAATACAAAGGAAAATAAAGCGTGAAGAAAAGGCTCTGGGGGGAATAAATGGAGATGGAAGGAGACTTGGGAAGGTCCTATAGTAGAACATTTCTACTATATACAGATGATGTGTTGTACGATATTATTAGCCAACGTCACCCCAATAATTCAATAGAAAAGTGAAAAAGTAGAAGTTGTTTTTGAAGGGGGAGTGGTACCTGCAATGTGTTTGAAAATATCCTTATTTTTCATTTCTTTAGTCAAAATGCTTTTTCTGTCCTAGTCCCATCAGCTCATTCAAACATGGCTCTGACCATGCCGTCCTTGTTCCACAGAGAAGGCTCCTCACCTTTATGCCACGTCTCTCCATATTCGCCGCCGCCTCTGATGTTGGCCACTGCGAGGACACCACCCATGTGTCTCACAAAGATCAGCCTGGACACGCTGAGAAACAGTAAAAATAGTTACCCTTCCACGAACCACCCAGTAAGGACCATGGTATTTCCCTGCATCCCCCCCAAAAGAAAGAATCCCTGAAAAAACTCCATGTGTAATGTCATCTAAATTGGAGCCCACTATTTTTATATTACGTGATTAAAGTAAAAGTATATAACTTCTGATTAATACTTAACTGCAAGGCTCACACATGTTCACGAGTATTCAGCATACCTCATTTTACTATATTGGTAAATATTTCACTATACAAAGTGGGAATGCCAAATTCATAATGCAAACAGAGAAAAAAAAAGAGGTCCTTATTTTCTTCTGAATCTTTTAACAGCTATCTTGGCAAACCAAATACTGCTGGCCACATGACCTGGTGTGAATGGCACTGGGCTCATGGGAACATCCAGTAATAGTCTCTGCTTTGCTCCCAGTATCTCTCGTCATATTGCTCAAATTGAAAATGGGAACTCTTTCGGAAACGCGGATTTTAAACAGTTTTGTAGAAACTTAGATGTTACACTAGAGAACACACCATCAGAGAGGTGGAGGAGGGGAAGGACACAGACCAGGAAATAAGAATTGACAGCTCACGGCTGGAGGACGTTTCCTGGGAATAAACAGAAGAAACTACAGCACAAAGCATCTAGGGAGAAAGAGTTAAGTCCTTTGGAAAATTTGGATTTTATGTTTTTCTTCTCCTCTTTCCATTCTGATCCTAAAAAATGCTGAGTGACATTTATTTTTCTAGCTGCTGTTATTTAAATTTAAATTGTCTTTGAGAACTGCTTCTGAGAAATTTTATCATTCTTCCTTTCAGTAACTGGGGAAACCATGGGCTTTTGCAACCTAGGAGGCTCTGGCTGGTGTGTGTGCTAATTTCCCAGATCCTGAGGATGAAGAGAAAAGGAGAGCTGGGGTAGGCGGTGAGACTGGCCAAATGGATTTTCAATTGCTTCATCTTTTCTTCAATATTGTTCATGCACCTGTGATGGCCTCTACTGAAACTATCAGCATACCCATTGGGTTCTGGGATGAAAATGGGAAAGGGCCCTTCCTTACTCATCTCCTGATTCCCAACAGAGCAGGCTTAATAAATACTTCTTGCACAAATGAAGACAAGTGATATTAACTATAGACCTGCTCAATGTTGTCCTGATCATACCCACCTGTGGGGACCCAGGGGACGAGGCTCAGAGTACAAGCCTCTAACTTGTTCATTGGACGAGGCACATGTTCACTGGCCCTACACTTAGGCATCACTGTGACTTGAAGCTGAAGCTTGAATTTCATCACTTTGAGAAGAGGGGAAAACAATGACACACTGTATTTTGTGTTGTAGGGATTCGGTGAATAGAATGAACCAACAGCTATTGCCCTGCATTCTTAAAACTAACAGTCACAGAGAATAAATATGGCTTCCAGTTTTACCACACAGACATGGATGCTCATGAAATCGAATCTCATCGCCTGGAAATTCTGGTAAGAGACAGGAATCTCGCCTGTGGGCTCAGGCTTTGCCTAGGGTGGTGCCTGGTGTAGAGGAAGCACTCTAGAATGTAGAATGGTGATGCCACTGTACAACGAATGAAGAGTAACCACTGGCACACTCTCATGATGATGCCTCACAAACCTTCTGAACATGCTGTTCTACATTATGCTTTCTCACCTTCACCAGCTCCTCACTGAGAAAAGGACCAAAATCAAACTCTTTAGCCAGATGTTCAAGACAGTTCACAATTTGGCTCTAAACCACTTGTGGGCAGGGATCATGTTTCTTACTTCATTAAATCCTAAGTAATTAGCAGAATGCTCTACTGACAGCAAGTACTCGAAACAAAGTACCATTTTTATTATATTTAAATCTGGGACAGCTGATGGAATCTATCTGAATTTATGTCCTCATGGTCATCAGCCCATGAATTTCTTCCCAAATACAAAAGACGAATCTGTGAATCAGATTCCATGGGAGGCCCTGTTTAGAAGTTGGCTTAAAATTGACCTTGCTGGTAGGAAACTCCTTGCTTTTATTAAAAATGCTCAAAGCAAATTCCACTTATACTATGAATGGGATATTAAAATCAAGTTTGCAAATAACTGACAGGAGACATTTATATAAACAGTAGCAAATGTATAGATTTTTTTCTCCCTGAACATATCAGGAAATAATCACAGAAACAGTATAAACAGTTTAAAATGAAGTAATAGTATACAAAGAAAGTATATTTATCGCTGAATGTTAAGATAATCTACTTTTAGACTTGCCCTGCTGAAACAACATAATCATAAGCTGGAAAAAAGCTTTCCTTCTGAAGAGAGTACTAAGGCAGTGGGATGGTAGCAAATGCCCAACACTGAAGGTAAGAGCTTCCTTTGTTCAAAACTCAATTGATACCAGCCTCCTATAGCCTGGCAGCCAGCTATGGCTTCAGCATCTAGGTCTCAAAGAACCTATTCCACTGAAGACACAAGATTACCTTGTAATGATCCTGAAATTCCTGACCAAAAATGCATGTGGTAACACATAATCCTGCCTCTTTGTGAAAATGACAAGCAACAAATATGTGATTAAATATATTAGAAAAACAAGACATAACAGACTCTGCTCTGGTTCCCCTCCATGGTATGGAGGCGATCAGCTACATGCTGAAGTGCCGAGCGTGTTCCGTGCTTACCTGTAGTTGGGTGTGATGGATATGTTGAAGCCTCCATAGCCGTATAAAAAAGCTGGATGAGAGCCATCCAATTTTATGCCCTTTTTATGCACAATAAACATTGGAATCTTTGTACCATCCTTGCTAGGGTAGAAAATCTAGAACAAGAGAGAGAATACCTAGTCAGCACTTGTATGCTGTTACATGGGAAGCGTACACAGGTAGGAATGTTCTCTTCAAGACATGGAGCAGCACTGTGGAAATCCAGGACCACTGGGGGTGTCTGGTGGTGGAGCATCTATCTTTCAGCTTTTATGGAGAGAACATGGAATAGTGAAAAGCACATGAGTCTGAAAATTGGGGGACTTGAGTGTGAATTCTTACTCCACAGCTGTCTAGCTGGGTGACCTTGGGCACACAGTTTATTCCCCTTTGGCCTCAGTTCTTCATCCCTAGAATTCGACCCTCACGAGGCACACAAGACACACATTTGTTTTCCATGCCCAGCACTGGAAAAAGTCAGGTTTGGTCATCCTGCCAAACCATTCAATAGGGGAGATTTCTAAGAAACAAATTTCATATTAAACTTCCTCTCGAAATGTTAAGATACTCGACTCACCTTCATTTTTCTATGTACAATTTTTAAATTAATGTTAGCAACAATAAAACATGAATTAGCTTAGAGAGTAGATGAGAAACAATGTAGAAACCCTATTATTCCATCCAGGTCTAAGACATTTCTCCAGTATTTTTAATTAAGGTTCATAAAATCTTCCCAAATCTGAGCAACCCCAGGCAAATTCAGTCAACATTTCTATATTCAATACTTTATGGATAAAAGGAGTAAGAGAAAGAGGATAAGAAAGAGAACATTAAATGCTTTCAAACGATAAGCCATAGACTAAGCAATAAGCCACCAAAAGCTCATAATGGCTTCTTTTGGACAGAAGGTCTGTAGATAGCTTTCTCTTCGGCCAAATACAGTTTCCTTCCCCCAAATGACATCTGGAGAGTACTCCGCTCAGAAATGTCTTGCTGGCCTCATATGTTGCAGTCAAGGACATAAGCCTTTACGCTTAGTGTGACTTGCAGCCGTATTTTGTCCAGAGCTTTTCAGGTAGCAGTTCTATTGTAGAAAGACGCCCCAAAGTGCTTGGAAACAAACGGTGGGAGGAGGGGCCAGGGTGGAGGCGAAGCAGATTTGGAGAAGGCACAGCAGGGCTGCAGTGTGCGGCTGCAAGCCTGGAAGTTTGTTGAAACCCACCAAGAATAGTGGTATAAAAAGCATCTGTTTCTGATTTGGAGAGAAATATTGACAAATGGATAAATTCGACAGTTTAAGAATCATGGAGAATACTCTGCAGAGTTCAAAATCATCAGAGAAGCATGGTTTTATTTAAAGTTGATTTAGAGGCAATTAGCAGTCTCTAATAAGGTGTAAGTATGTGGGTGGTATGCGTAAATGCTGAGCAAGAGGAACACATTACAACTGATTGGCAGGGACTAGTGAGCTACAATCCAGGGTCTTCAACGCAGACCTGGGGCAGATTTGGAGTGCTCTAACCACAGAATCACAATATTCTTCAGTGACTTTATCAATGAAATTGATGATTCATCCAGCATCGGGACCTTCCACAGGTTTAAATGCCTCAATGTCAAGACCTGTGCTTCCATCCTACCCATCAAATGTCTGCTGAGTGCGTGTGTCCCAGGCGCTGCACTAAACACTGGAGACATAAAGATGAGCAAGACTTGGGTAGTTCCTTCCTTCAAAGTCTACAGAAGTAAACCAGTGGGCACTATAAACACCCATCACCTTAGCTTTATCTTTGCCCTTAGAACTTCAAGCTCTTCTGCAAGGAAGTTCGACGTTCCGCTTGTGACACCATTTGTTCGTTCTTTCACCACCTCCTTCCTTATTCCTGGGGAACCTACCTTTTTTTTTTTTAAACTCTTACTACGACATTGAGTCCTTTATACCCTCTCTGGCTGTCTGCCTCCCTTGGGCTTTCTTGCCCCGCTTGAAACCCTTGGCCAGCACTTTGAGTGTTACTAATGCCTAAAAATCTCTTAATTCTAGCCTAACCTACTAGATTCCTTCTCCTCTGGTTTGCTGGGCACTCAGGAAATGCCCAATGACTTCATGTTAAATTGATGACACTTGAACTCCCAGCCTTGAACTTAGTCTTATGTCTCCCCTGACCCCCAGATGTTTTTTTTTTTAATTCCTATGTCTTTTTAAAATGTCTTCCTGGTACCTTTTTTGGTCCCTAAACCAATTCCAGAGTAGTTCTTTCCAGTGTTTTCTGTTTTCTTCCATTCCCACCACCACCCATCTGCATCCTCTACAACTAATATCTGGTCACCTACTAGGAGTTCTTACAAAACCGTCTTTCTGCCACTTCACTCAGATCGGACAAAGAAGGACCACTTAGCCTTGGTTCTTTCTCTTACCAACCCCACGACTACCTCACTCTTCCCATTACCACAGCTTTCTTTTGTATTCTCTTCCTTTCCTTGGCATACAAGCAGGCTCAAATTTCTCCTGGACTATGATGTACTTTAGGAAAAGAGAGAGAAAAGGTTTGCATTCATATAAAGTACAGACTATAAACTGTCAGAAATGACCCAAGCACGACATTTTTATCACCAAGCATACCTTACCAGAGACATTACCAGACAGAACTCGGTTTTATCTGGAAGGGTGTTTGGGCACAAGACAGAAGTCACAGGACAGGTGCCCAGCTGTCTTAACATCTGAATGTGGTTTCAAGTGATGGAATAAACACATCTGCCTTTAAAGGCAAAAGGGGAGCAAGTAAACACAACAGATTGAGGGAACCCTACTGCTCTTCAAGAGAATGACATCAGTTATGAAAGATCAGCTGTCTCTACCAAAATGAGTACTTTTCTTGAGAGGAATACATTTAGTAACAAATTCAATCTTGTTAAGACACTCAAAGACATGCAACCATTTAAGCTCCTGAAAAACAGTCTTCACCCTCACATTTGATCTAGCTCAGATTTGCTGCGGTCTGAGGCAAATGCCCAGACTTGCAGCATCACCAGCAACGGGACGTGCCCAGTTTGTGAAGGTCATCTGCAGAGGGCACACCCTTCGGAGAGAAGAATGCCTGGTGATAGCAACTCCTGCCTAATTTTAGAGCCTGACAGGTTCAAAGGAGAACGTTCATAGAAGGGTGCTGAGCTTCCCTTTTTATCAGAGTTGACTGAGACCACTTGTGTGGCCTGTGTGGAGTGTGGCAAATACATCTGACAAGGAGCAGAGCCGCTGAGAAGTTCTGCGGTCAACACAAGCCAGGAGCAAGACATTCCTTCACCTGAAGAACTAAGCAGAAGGCCACCTCCCTGCTCCCTTCTTCCCGTAAAACAAGTCGTATGTGGAGAACTTCCTAGGACTCCGAGCAGCACTGCAGATTTCTGTGCTGTGCTTGGGTCAGAAACACCAGTCAGGCAGCAGAAAAGTCTAATCCTGTCTATTTTCCAGGCATTTAATTCTGGAGGAGTAGGGAGGAGTTTAAGTCACCTTTAGGCAGAAAATATAAAGGAAAATTTCCATTCCGTTTTGGTTTACCTTTCAAAGGATGGCTGGTGATTTCTGTAACACTGAAGATTTAAAAATTCCCTCGGGGCACCTCATGCTGGCATCAAAACAGCAAAGTCAGCCTATTAAGAATCTATTTTAATTTTTGGTACATTTCTTGAGCACTAACAGTGTCCTAAGTGCTACGCTGACAGTCCGCGGAAATGCATCAGCTCTCTAAGGCTTGGCCACCTGTTCTTTTGAATACTAACCCTATTCCCAGTCTCAAACCATGGAGCCAGAAGAGAAATAGAAAGTAGAAGGTTCTGGACACTAGAAAGAAGGATGGTGGTAGAGGTACATCTGGATCTTGGGCTATGGGCACTTTGATGAGTTTATTTTAGAGGTATTCAGGCATTTTGAGGTAGAAAGACATTCAAGACAATGATGAACAAATATGAATTGAGTAGAGAACATAAAAGCTGCCTTCATTTCTACTCTGATTTCTCTGTGGTCAATGCAAAAACACTTGATTAGACATTTTCACTAAAGTGAAGGACCTACCACATGCAGAGGCCCAGGTAGGGTGGCACTGCTTTCTAACAGGTGTGTACCTGAGTGTGCTCGCAGAGTGTATAAACTGCCCTGACATAAGGCTCACTACAATGAGATTTAAACTGCATGTGGAATGCACCTGTGTTTGTTTTGCTCTTCATGAAGATAGCAGGATAAATCCATCATCGGGGGTTATGAGCTCTGCACTGTTTGTATTCAATAAGCACTTGCTGAATGAATAAATGAGTTAGAAAGGCGTATGAAATGCTATCTTCCTGATATCCAATACCTAAGCCAGCTTGCCCCAGTTTCTGAGGCTCAATGTCATCTTGGATGCCTCTCACACACCCTCTTCTCCCCGCCTGCCTACATGGCAGCCTTGACACCTAACAGGCCTCCTGCTTCTTCCGGTCTGGGCACCCGTTACCAGATTACTCTCCCTGAGATCTTCCTTTTAATGTAAGTCACTCCCCTATTAAAAACACACAACTCCTCCCAACTCTCTACAAAACCAATTCCACACTTAGACCAGCAATGAAAGCTCTCCACCCTCTGCCTCCAACCTCTGTGCGTCCCTCTCAGACTCAACTGTCCTCCCCACTGACACTGCCATTTCACACCCCAGACCCCCGCTCCCAGTGTTGCATGCCTCTACAGACTAAAGCACAACCAAGAAGAAAAAAATGAGCTGGCTTTTAGGCATTCACTTGTCTGACCCCTCCTACCCAACGCAGGCGTCCCCAAAGCTCCACCTCCCGCAGGTTCAACCTGCGAGGCTATTTCTGGTGCTGAGGAGGGACTTCACAGCAGCACGAATAGCCGCCCACTTCTCTTTGCCATCCCTCTAGTTGTTGGCAAGTACTTCCTTCCCTGAAAACGTCACAATAACTGAAAATATAGAAAACAAGTTATCCGAGGCTCTAGAGACAGGACCTAGTGATGATAAATTCCTATATAAGCTAACTATCGACTAAAATTTCCATACACTTAAAAACAAACATTAAAATATTTGCCAGTTAGTTTCTATATTTTTTCTTTTTTAAAAAATGTTTTATTTATTTATTTTTAGAGAGAGGGGAAGGGAGGAAGAAAGCAAGGGAGAGAAACATCAATGTGTGGTTGCCTCTCACACACCCCCTACTAGGGACCTGGCTTGCAACCCAGGCATGCACCCTGACTGGGAATTGAACTGGTGACCCTTTGGTTTGCAGGCCAGCACTCAATCCACTGAGCCACACCAGCCAGGGAAAATTTCTATATTTTTCATAATAGAGGTTTCCCTAGTCTTTATTTTGGTCAAAATATGTTATTTATTTTACTTGATTTATTTAAGAGTAGTTCTTACCATGTAACAAGCACTATTCTAAGGGCTTTATAAATATTCCCTCATTTTAACCCACATATGTGGTCTGTACTATGAACACCCCCCATTTCTTGGAGGGGGTCACCCTGACCCTGAGAAGTAATTAGTCCGAGTCACAGATCTCCTAAGTAATGGAGTCAGGATTTGAACTTAGGCCGTCTGACTCCAGACTCCATGCATTCAGTCACCACGAACAAGGGATCAGCAACCTCCCGGGCCCTCCTCCAGGGGCCCCTCCTGGACCCTCTGTGTCAGGCTGTGCACTCATGCTTCTCCCTTCTGGGACTATGCATCTATTTACTTCTGTATCTGGAATGGTACCCAAAGACAGTAAGCTGGAAAAGTACATGAATAAAAGCTCTAACAGGGCCCATTGCTCAATCAAACAGTGTAAGAGTATTTTAAATGGCAGTTCATTTGAAAAAAAATCCATACAAATAGAGCAACCTAGAGTCTGGGATCAAGATGCTTATAAGCTGAAGAGTAATAAAATACAAATTAACTCTAGTTGAGGGACTTAGAAGGCTACATAAACATGGATAAGGTTATAAATTTCCAACTTACAACTAATGAAAAATATTTGGCAGCTGACATTTTCCTTATGCACAGCTATTAATCTATTCTAGCCACGCCACGGCAGAGGGCTCTACAGCTCTGCCATTGTTTAGTTATGTAATTCACTGCCTGAGTCCATACCTGCATCATAAAACTGGACCAGAATACTTGAAATTCATTCCAAATCCTCATTAACTCAAAACTATAGCAGACTGCTTATTTATTTTATTGCATTAGAAAAATAAAATCAATAACCAAAATGGTGAAAAGGCAAGCTTTGGTCGGAATGTTCAGTAATGGAACAGAAAAAAAACTGCACAGCTTTAGATATCGGTGGCTGGTAGTTATGCGCTGCTTCAAAGGGTGAACTAAAGAGAGACAGCTGTTAGTGAGGGGGAGAGAGCAGTGTGTGTGATGGAGCAGCTCATGGTGGCAGGGGACAAGGGGAACTGCATACAGTGGAGCATAGCCCTGCACCAGGGACAGCAATGACAAAAACCCAGGAGCTAGGAAGCTGGCTCGGCTGTCCAGTTACAATTTGCCGTTTGTACAATACAAGGGGAAACCGAGATACAGCAAATCACTGCGGGAAGCAAATGCACACAGTGTCGTATCACAGAAAAACAAATAACCGCAGTAGTGAAAAGGTGAATTTGGAGGTAAAATTCTCTGAGACAGAGAGGTCAGTTTCTGTTGGACACATCTAATGCTGTTAATACGCTCTGATCTACCTAGAGTCTCTCACACAACACAAATACAAATCACCAACGTGAGGCCCTCAGATGAGCAAGAGGCAAGAAAGAAACCCATCATAGAAGACTATGAATCACTTAAACAGCAGTCAGCCATGAGCACTGCAGTGCACTTTGGTGTGCTCACTAGAAAATGTGGAACCAGCTGGACACTAACTTACATAGCTTCCTCATAATGCCAGAGATCATCTTGTGTTTAATGGTTAAAATCACCCCCAATACTCATATCACACTTCTGCTAAAGTTGAGACAAGAGTACAGGAACTGGCTAAATTTAAGGCTGCTTTCTAATTGTAAGCACAGTGTCCCTCAAAAAGTTCTTTATGCAAATCTCCCCCATTCACTCTTCACTAACATGTTGTGAAGATTTCTGAGAACACGGTGTTAGAGAAAACACTGTCACTAGTTCAACAGCTCACCAACGATGTGGATGAGTCAACATTCAAAAACCATGTGCCATGTGCTCAGCACAGAGTTAACGAGTATCAAAACACTAATCCTGTTCTGAGAACGTGTTCTCCGAATGAGAAAGCTTGTATGCTAACACTGACAAACTAGTCATCACCAAAGTTAGAAAAATCTATGTTAAGGAAAAACATTTCCACTCTTTCTACCCTGAGGCATCTTGGTAAGCCCAAAGAATCATCTAATTTTAACACATCTGTTCATCTACACAGCAAACCACCTTGCGATGTTCTTGATGTTTCAAAGGTATTATTTTGTACTATATTGACTTAAGTTTGTCTTTGCCTCATTAAATTGGCTCTTCCTTCTAAAAACTGTCTTTCATGAAATGTGAAAAACTGTTGTTAATGGACGTTATTCACAGTATACTCAGTTCACTGTTCTTTTTCATGTTTGTAAGTTTTGTTTCATGTTCGGTGGAAAAACGCCAATCTCTCAGCTGAATGAACAAAAATGAGATACTGAGAAACCAAAAAGCTGCATTTTTGCTACACTGCATTTCTTCATCATGCCACATTCCATCACAGCACAAACACTATTCCTTCCACGGAGGTAACTGCCAAGGTCAACCCTGTAGCACAGGAGACTGAGGGCATGATTCCTTTCTTTTTGAATTTACTGTGAAATTATGAACTTACATTGCTACGAAAGGCAGAACCAGTCTCTGAGTGAAGGGTGGCAAAAAATCATTCAGGAGTCTTGGTGGGTCAGGAGGAGCTTTGAAAGCACCCAGAGCCCTGTCCAGCTTCTGCCTCTGCTGTGAAGACCTCCTCCCAGACCCGGCCAGAAGGGTCTCCCCTAGCACAGAGCAGACTGAGGCCTGCACCTTTCTCTCTGTCATGGTGGGAACACCCTTGGGGTGTCTGACCCTTCAGATCTGTCTTAACTTTCCATTCTGTCCATAAATTTCCAAAGTTAACTTAGATAAATTAATATAAATTGACTGTATGAAATTTCTCTATATTCAAACAGTACCACCCAGCATGGAATGTCATGTCATAAATATGTGTTGATGAATTAAATTTAACTAACATTTCTCTATCACTTTACTTTTGTTCAAAATAAAGCATATTACTGATTACAAATGTAGACAGAGTTTTCAGGTAAGTCATTTATTACCCAACCTGTTTAATAAATGTAATTTCTAATATTCAGTATTTCAACTTCTTTTTGAAGAGATGGGTACAGAGGTTCTAATCAAAACTACATGGTCATGCCATTCACAATAAAAGAAGGGAAAAGATTAGTCAATTGTAGATTTGATAAACCTGTCCAAAACTAAATTCCTAATGTATCCCAGACTGGAAGAAAAATGAACAGTGTTCTAGCATCCGACTTTCAAAACTGTATTTCTAATACAGATCAATTTTCTACCCATTGCTGTAGTCGGGAATGGATAAAGGCTATATAGGGAGTGGCCTTGCGCGTCCGTCAGCAAAATCTGATACCATAACCTCCTCCCACTCCCCATCTCTCTCAAGATGCTCTGGGCCCTGGGTGAGGGCAGATCACACAAAGAACAGCTCTCTGTGGCTTACGCAGCTGCAGTTTCTTCAACCCCTCTCTTCCTCTCTCTTTGGCTTGGTCTATCTCACCAGCTACACCACCAGGTAGTTGTGCACCGTCGTGACCATCACAAACTGCGCTGACCAGCCACGCAGGGTCATCTGTGGCTGCAGTATTTGCTTCTGACAATGGTACCTCTCACACTATGAAAAGGAGTGACGAACAGTCCAGGGATTGTCTTTTTAAATCACACATGGAGTGAATATAAACACCAGGGTCATGTGGAATCAAAAGCGGCATTACCCTAACGTGACTGAAAACAAAAATAGAATATCTATTTTCTAAAATGTTTCTAGTGCACAGCGTCAGATTGCTCTCCTTTCAGAAAAAGACCCCTTATAGAGCCCCTTCTACAGTGGTTGGTCACTGTCGGCGGCACCACTGACAGCCTGACCAAAACGGAGAACATCTGCGACACTCACATTTCATGCCCGCGCTCTGCTCCACACACTTGAATTTCAGCCACTGCAAAATGGGTATTGAGTGAAACAAGTCTACGGTGCCGTGCGCTTCAAAGGCACCTTTACACAGGGGAGAATCCTATTTTAATGACTCAGTGTGACATGCAATGTGTGTAATCAACAGATACAAAATCTGCCACTGGCATCACAGAGAGGTGCTGCCCTGCCCACAGGCACAGCTCCGTTTTCTAAAACACGGGACTGAGGAGCAGGTAGGGCAGATTGGAAACCAAGGTGTTCTGCCCAGTTACCACCTCTTTAAATATTCACTGTGAATCTCATCCCCCCTGCTGCTGCAGTACAAACAAAAGGTTGTAGGTATCCTCCCCTAGCTCAATGTCAGGGGAGTTTTCACTGAGGAGTGGAGAGTCAGGCAGAGGAACTCAGTGAATTTCCGATGACATAAGCAACAGGAGTCGCCCAAGCACGTTTCCTCCTTAGTTTAACCTGGAAATTTCAGGCTGCTGTGGGCTCAGGTGAGAGACTTCCACTCCACACAAGCATGTGCTCAGCTGCAAAGTTTTATCTTTTCATTTACAACAGAAAACAATACATATTAGCTGGTATCTACTTTGTGTGTTACTTGTAAAGAATACTAGTATTATCAGACCCCCTAGCTATTTGATAGGAGGAACGAGTTTTGCAACCATCCTCACTGAGAAGAGTTACTTCCTAGTGAGAAGCTACCTCCCTGAGCTATTATTCCAGGTCCCTCTTCTTCTCCAAACTGCAGAGGTCACTGTACACCTGGGCACTGCTGGTTTTGGGAAGATGCAAAAGAGAATTCTGTTTGATAGTTTTTAACCTAAACCAAGGGGACTGCGTGTAGTAGAGATGAGGAGGACAAGACGCAGGGTCTCTTGTAGGCAACCTGGCCCAATTCTAGGGCAGCCAAGGCTGCACCTGTGAGGGCAGAAGAGGGGGTGGTTCCTGTGCCTGGGCATCCTGGCCACCGCAGACACCCCCCCCACACACACACCCCCGAGGCTGGTGAGGCTCAGGCAATACCAGAATGTGGCTCTGAGATAGCCAAATGTTACAGTTGACAGGGGCAGATTTTGTACACCTGGAGAAAAGGGAAAACAGCAAAGAATGAAAGCCTAAAAGTGATTGCAACAGTCTGATACAGAACTAGGCTGCATTAATGAACCATGTAAGTACCAGACAGGGGCTACTGGCCCCCACAGCATCCCTCTCCAGGCAACGGCTCACCCTGAAAATGAAAGAAGAAACAAGCCGAAACAGATATGGAAGACTAAAAGTCTATTGGATTTATTGCCAATACTGACAAGAAAACATTCTATTTGACAGACACTTAATATACATCATCTCATGTAGTCCTACAGGAATCCTAAAAAGAGATACTATCTCTATTTTCCAGCTGAAAAATTGTGGCAGAAAGGTTAAAGGGCTTGCCCAATGTCACCCAACGAGGCTGTGCATATTTCAGGCCGGACACAGCTTCACGACAAAGGCCCCGTGCAGCTACTGAGAACATTCTGACTTTATAAATACTATTAATACAGATCAGGGATCAGCACACTTGTTCCTAGAGGGCTCAACACTAAGCATTTCAGGCTTTGTGGGCCATGCACTCTCTGTTGCGCCCACCCAGCTGATGCACTAAAGCAGCCACAGGCACTACGTGAACAAACGGGAGCGGATGTTCTCCAATGCACTGGAGGCCAGTCTGCCAGCTCCCGAAACACATCAGGGGGCTGGCAAGCTGTAGCTGGGCCAGATCCAGCCCACCACTGCTTCTTGTAAACAAAGCTTCATTCTTTTACGATTGAGATCTAGTCCACCATCTAGACTATTTCTAGACTGTGAAGAATAACTCACCAAGATAAAATAATGCCCTAGTTTCACAGAAGCATTCTTGAGAGCATCCAGTGCTCTTTGTTCTAACCTTCCTTCATACCTAAACTCCTACTTTGTGGTCTGTGTGTCCCGCCCTCCAGGTGGGAGAGCCCTCATAAACACCTGGTACCTGACAGGTGCCTCTCACAGCAAGGGAGCAGAGACATTCTGTGCCATTGATCAGTAAGTGATTCAGTTTCTGGGAAACTCAGTACCTTTGGGCTGGATAGATAAAAACAGATTCTTAACCAAAAAGGATGGTGACCAGACACTGAGCTTGTGGCGCCATGACAATTAATTAGTTACTTCATTCCTTCTAATATTATATGGAGTACCCACTCTGTGCCAGGCAGAAATACACATGAACTTCAGACTGAAAAGACTGACTCATAGCACTTGAATAAATACTTTATATAGAACAAATCTGTGTTATTATTTATGACACCACAAGACTTGACCTAGAACACAATCCACTCTCAAGCAAACAGACTAAAACAGACAAACTACGTTGCTTGGATAGCTACTGAAGTAAGATCCGCCAGACAAGGGGCTCTGGCGTCCTGTCAGAGTGCGGCTCTGGGAGAACTTGTAAGCTCTGGGAGGGCCGGGACTGTGCCTGGCGCAATGCCCAGAAATAGCAGGGGCTCCAAGCACATCTGTCATCCATATTACTGTGGATTGCCTCCACAGCTTCCGACAAGCTGGGATGTGAATGGCTCTGCCTGAAAGTCAGCTTTTCTAATGCACATTATCAAGAGCAAACACTCCTCCATACCTGGACTGTCTGGTAATCAGCAGCATCAATTCCTTTCACAGTCACCTCTCGGAAAACTCTTGGCTCTAGCTCCTCTTTGGTAAGATCACAGTGATAAATGGTGCCTAGAAAGAAGCAGAAGTCTTAGTTTAGTACACGGACTCACTAGATACAGGGGAGCAAGGATCACCCAGCATAATCAGATGCCATAAGGAGTGAGAGCAAAGCACTGGGGAATATGAGAATAGGTAAAAATCCTAACTGTAGAAACTTAACAGGTCTTTTCCATGCCATGTCACTCAGAAGTACAGGTAAAAAAAAAAAAAAAACACACCAGAAAAACAAAACCAAAACCAAACAAACATGGGAAACTTCAAGCAGAGCCGTTTTATCTGAGAGTCAATTAAGACAGAAAACTCAAATGAGTTGCCTAAAATCAACAACCAGTCAGGGGTCTCCTGATGGCAATCTGAGGCTCTTGCTACCTTCCCAACAGCCACCCCTTCATGACACATGTGGACAGCAATCGGGGACCACAGATGGTCGGGGAGCCATTTTTGAATTACTTGTTTTTTAAAAATCCTCACCTGGGATAGGTTTGTTGATTTTAGAAAGAAAGGAAGGGGGAGGGAGGGAGGGAGGGAATCACTGATTGGTTGCCTCCCATAAGTGCCCCAACCAAGGATCAAACCTGCAACCTAGGCATATGCTCTGACCAAGAATTGAACCCGTGATCTTTCGGTGTATGCGATGATGCTCCAACCAACTGAGCCACTGGTCAGGGCATCGCATTGCTTTTTAAATTCTGATTATCCCTGTAATTCTGCACAACAGAGATTGATAAATGTGCACCAAGATTTCCAGCTTATTTAACCACTAATTAAAATTCCACTTCCTGAAGTTAATGCTACTACACTTTAACATTTAAGAACTAAATCCAAGAAACAATAAGTAAGATGAGTCCTACTGTTTGAAAACAGCACTGTTGTGGTTTATGAAGCAGAATCAGTCATCCAGAGTGTCTGATGTGCAAGCAGCCCCGCCACGCAATACTTTAAACATGTGCTGTTGAGTATGTGAAAAATTGATCTAGTGATCCCCACACTTGCTGGAAAACCAGAAATCACGTGTCCCACAGGGCACATTCTACTTGACTGATCTTGTATTGAAATGGTGGCTTATTTTTTCCTCAATGCCTCTGTGTATGTTCTTCACGAACAGCTGAGAAACAATACTCTGCCCCCCCTCGCGGGCAAAGAGTAGTACTTTTAGGTTCCTTAACAGCAAGACTGCTAATCCCCAAGAATGTGATCTTAATTGTCACACTAACAAATTATTTCAGGCACTGTAATAGGTGTATGATTGACACTGATAGTGGGGGGATATGTAACCTGACTGTAGTCCTGGCTTTTGCCACCGAGCCTATACGTCAAGTCTAACTTCAGTACTTCCAAACTACGCCCTGGGCATACATGGAACTTCTGTAGATGAACGAGATCCTGAGGCCAAAGGCCATCTTCAGATATATGTGAATTTTTGAAAAGCTTCTTGATCAGTTCCTGCCCCTTCCACAAAATACACAAAAATCTGAATCTCGGAAGAAAGAAACCCCATCCAACCTAACGACGAGGAATAGAGACGGCAGAGCAAGCACGTGCCACCTGAGCACCTGCCTCACCCTGGCGGTGCCGCCGCCTCTAGAACAGCGACGGACAGGGACCTGGTGGCCAGGACTCCCAGCTCCGACCGTTACTGGGCCAGTGAGCTGAGTCAGACAAGTCACCAAAGTCCTAGAATGCAAAATCCCTAGTGAAAGACAATGGATGGGAAACATACTCTAAGTGCCTATTTATCCAGAAAAAAAACTGAGACACAAATCCTCTAACAGTGGAATGAAGTAAGTATATCACAGGGGCTGGCTACTGCCTGACCTCTACTCTCCTGTCCTCTTGGAGGAGGCTGGGTTAACCCTGCAGGTAGAACTGCTTAATACACGTGATCAATACTTCCTATTTATAGATCCATCTGGGTTAGGCCGGGTTAGCCACTCACCACTCACACTGTAATGTGAATCCTTATAATGTAATGATGCTTTGTGTCCTGATTTGGCTCCTGAAGTACAAAGGAAGGGGTAATTTGGAGAAAACATCCTTGAATCATGAACCAGGGAGAACTGGTTAGGTGATCGCTAGGAAATCAATTTCAAAACTTAAGGATGAAAGACAGAATTAGATCACAGAATTCCCTTAAGGCGTCTGGACTTAGGAGACAGGCCTCTGATGAAAATAAGTGCTTTAATAAGGTTATTCTTGCAACAGGAAAGAGTTGCAAGTTAGGGATGATCAGCTGGGATGTTCCTGCTATAATCCAAAATAAATGCAAGGAGCTAAAAGAATGGGAGCTGGGAGGATGGGTAACTAGGAGAAACTGTGAAAGAAGTACCAGAGGGATGTGAAATACTGGATATGTAAAGAAAAGGCAAAAAAAAAAACTTTGCAAAAGATGACCCAGGTACATACTGTTTTATCTGATTCTAGGTTGAGTTTTAAGGGTTTTAAAAGAAAAAAACCCCAAAACTAAAACAAGTCTCTTAAAAACGTTTGTCCTCCCTGGTATTTACCAACAGGAGCTGAAAACTTACTCATGCCCCCACAAAAAGCTGCTCGTGGGTGTTTGCAGCATCTTACTCATGACTGCCAAAACGCAGAAGCAACTGTGATGTGCTCAGCAGTGAACGTGTAAACAAACAGCGCTCTGTCTGGACAATGAATATTATTTGGTGCTGAAAAGAAATGGGCTATCAAGTGATGAAAGAACATGAAGTAACCTTAATGTGTATTATTAAATGAAAGAAGCCAATCTGAAAAGACTACATACTGCATATTTCAACTATACGACGTTCTGGAAAAGAAAAAACTATGGAGAAAATAAAAAGAAAAAATCAGTGGTTGCCAGGGGTTGGCTGATGGGGGAGGGGTGAAAAAGCAGGGTGCAGAATTTTTAGGGCAGTGCAAATATTCTGTGGGACACTGTGATGATGGATACAAGACAGTATACATTTATCCAAACCCACAGAATGTGTATCACCATGAACGAACCCTAAGGTAAATTATGGACTTCAGGTGAAGCTGCTGGGTCAATGTTGGTTCACTGGTTGTAACAACTATAACACTATAGAGGGGGGTAACCTTGACAATGGAGGAGGCTATGCACGTATGGCAGCTGGGGTTACATGAGAAATCTCTCCACCTAGCCTTTAATTCTGCTGTGAACCTAAATCTGCTCTAAAAAATAGTCTGAATAGTTTTTTTTTTTTTTGCCTTTTTCAAACAGCCTGGGAAGATTAGTTTCTCATCACTGTTTCCCAGAGCTGCGCCTGGGGCTGCTGTACTGGATTAGGACAACCTGCAAGTCTGTCTGGAGCTAACCTTAGACAACCCTCCGAGGTTTCCTGAGTACAAAATTAATCGGCTCAACCACTAAGTGGTTGGAGCCGCAGGGAATGAGAGCATTGCACTCCAAACTGCCCTGTCCGCCTGTTTTCTCCCAGGGTATTTCATGTGACTCAAGGTGCAAAAGTCCTAAGTGGCTTGGGCTCAAAGCACATCTTAATTATGTACCTCTATGGGGACAAATGTCAGTTGTGGCATAAACCTGCCAGATGTATCACATGTCCACAGCAGCTGGAGCTGCAGTTATTTTTGGCCCTGGGGCTTTCCTTACAATTTCTTTTCTCTGTTGTTTACTGCAGTAGTGGACAGCTAACGTTTAGAGACCAGGGCGAGATAGCCTTTAAGGTGGTATGCATGTGTACGGATGTATATACACACACATGCTGACAATTCCTGCTTTCAAGAGACCTAGTTTAATTATCTGATGACCATTTTTATACTTGGACCAAAAGGCCTAGGTCTGGAAGTCCTGTTCTCTGGTCTTAGATATCAAATCTCATTAAAGAGAGAAAAAACAAAGATGGAGGCAAACTGAAGAAGAACAGACGAAGGAAAGAACAAAGCATTATGGTAACAAATTAAAGCTTGTTCAGAAGAGCCTGGCGGTGCAGAACTAAGAACACACTTCTCTGTTCAAACTTCACAGCCACAGTCACGGGTAACATTTCATTGCTTGGCACACAACCCACCACTTTCCACTGGGACAATGAGTCCTTTCTTGCCCAGGTAATGACGAGCTTGTTCCTGAAATAAATGGCCCACATGGGGTCACTCAAGGAGGTTTACAGGCCTTTGGTGACCCTGGCTTTTATTAAGAGCAGGTGAGTCACCCCCTCCTCTGTTCTTCACATTGTCCTTTATCCATTTCCATGGTTCAAGCTATGAGATTTTCCAGCGTAGAATTTCTAGAACCAGTGTAACCGGAGCAACTATACTATGGATGTTACCGCAGTGGGTGAGACTATCTGGAGGAAACCGGCTTTTCCTGGTTCCTGTCCACTGGCTGCCACTGCACCCCAGTCCCTGTGGGAGAGGGGTGAGGTGCAGGACTCCCTGACATGGGGTTCTTAACCTGTCAGTCCCTGGCTCCTGGCCTGGTTTCCACGCCTGGTAGGCACTTTTCCCAGCCTGCCAGCTCCTCTGAAGGGCACGGGGAAGGTAAAGCCTGCTGTGTGCCCCAGGCACGCCATCGGACCGACTCAGAGAGCACTTTTCTGATTTCAATATCCCTGACGGCAACCTGTCAGACGATCGGGTTCCTGTGAATGGCTTGCCCTGTGACTCCGAGGCACACACACAGAAGGCAGACGAGACATCACTATCCTCTGGCCAAACCCCAGGAAGAAGATGGAACTACTTCAGTGCCCACCCAGCTCTCCCCGAGGTCTGCTTTTCTTGCCAAGGACCACACTATTGCAACGAAAATGGGTAAGACAAAAAGGGCTATGGAGGAACTTGAAAAACAAACAAGAAACTGTGCAGAAATTTTTTTCAGCCAAAGAGGTTTTAGAATAGGGTCTGCTTGGGCAAGTGCAAACTACCAGCTGGACCAGTGCCTGGGACAGATCAGAGCATGCGTGTGGCTTCAGCTTTAACAGAATGGTGTAGCCAAGTGGAGAAAGAAGGGGGGAAAAAACCAAAGCAGAGTGAGCACGACCAACTTAAAATGGCAGAATTTATTCTCAGTTTGTCCTAAAAAACAACTTCTACTGTCAGATGTGACTATTGATTTTTATTTTAAGCTTTTATTGCCTGCACCACGTGTGCCCTGGTACATGTAAACCAAGGCTGAATCTAAGGTTGCACTTGTTCATATTAGTTTTTTAAATCAATCTAGGACAACAGTTGGTCCTGTCCCCAGAACACAGGCTCAGGATACAAGATTAATGACAGTGCACCTTAGGCGGCTGCATGTCCCTTTTTTCTGAGCACCTGTTTTAACGTTTCATTTCCATGAAGTGATTTGGCTGTAATACAGCAATGTGTGATGTTCAATAACAGAGCGTTACACTCCCATTTCCCCAAAGAAACCCAAACATTAGTCTGACTTTTTTTCTTTGTTTAATCCTCACCCGAGGATATGTTCATTGATTTTACAGAGAGAGGAAGGAAGAGAGAGAAGAGAGGGGAGAGGGAGAGAAATATCAACTGATTGTGCCCCCGCACATGTCTCAACCAGGGATCAAACCCGCCCCCTAGGTATGTGCCCCGACCAGGGATCCAACCCACAATCCCTTGGTGCACGGGATGACTCGAGAACCAACTGAGCCACCAGGCCAGAACTAGTCTGATTTTTAAACTGAACCACACTGGACTCTCACCTGGAGATAAGAAGGAAGTAAACTGATAAAAGATTTCAGTGTCCTTCTTCTGACCGCTGTACCCCACAATGCTGCCGACCTCGAGTGGGAAGGTCTTCAGGAGAGTACCCGTGGCCAGGTCGTGAAGCTGCAGGGTGTTCTTCACGTCGTGGAGGTAGCACAACACCAAAAAGTTAGATCTGACGCAAGCTACCCATTCTGAAAAGATAACAACAGATCAAGGCCAATGCCATTCTGAAAAGGAACGGAAAGCATACTGATGGCGTCTCCACTGTGCTCCGCAGCAACGAGGCCGCAAAGTGATTTAAAAACCCTTCCAATCATTCGTCTCATGTATAGCACATTCCTTTAATAAATGGTTATCATTGTTATGTCTAGAGGAAACAAAATATTCTCCACCTTGGGCCAGGAGCTTTTGATTATGTAGACAATGTGTATATTATAAATTACCCCGCTTATCTATTTTGGGCTCAGTGTCATGTCACAGAAGACATAAGCCAGTCAAATCAAACCAGGTGGGGATCAAGTCTGAAGATGTAAGAAAATAAATGAAAGGCGTTCCTCAAGAAGAATGCCCAGGACTCGGTGAAATGGGTAAATGGAAAGTAAGGTAGAGAGATGAGCCCTCCTCAACTCCCAGGGCTGCAACTTCAGGAACGTAGCTGTCCTCCGGCAGAGCTGGGAGAGTGGGGCTGAGCATGGGGATGGGGGAAGGAGGAAACAGAAGGGCAGGCGCAGAACACAGCCCACTTCATTCTGGACAAGATTAGCCGGAGCTGAGGCCAGGCTTTCCGAAGGGAGAGATGCTGGCGTGAATGGGAGCGGGGCCAGGGCTGCAGCTAACAGCTCAAACATGTGGACAGGAAGCTTCTCTTGGGTTTCGTGGTGGGAAGTGTGGTTGTGGGATCCTGGACACTGCTTATTTTTAAAACCCATGCAACTAGTAGTTCATGTTTAAAACATTATCAATTTTCATCACAAGCAAGGCATCTGTCAGAGGGAAATGGGAGGGTCCCCAGAGGCTTCGACCTCGTTGGATTGTTTAGATTACCACAGCAAACTTTCCCTCAAGTGGAGCCATAAAGAAGAACTTCTACAGCCGAAAGTCATTTGCTCATTCTCCAATACAATTTTGCTTTAAAAAGTGCCTCAATCAAATAATGTATTTCATGTGGCCTTAAAGTTTGAAAGAATGTATGGGGTGGGGGGCGGGGGAACAGAAGTAAATTATTTCTGTCAAAGAATAATTAATCTGTGTTAACTACAAGTACATCAGAATTATAAAATAGAGTGAATGAGAAAAGTGCAAGGTGATTTGCAGACTGTCATTAATAAAAGCTCTGACTTTACAGCTGTACTTTATGAGTCATCTCTAGTTTTTATTCTCAATAGGGCA
Source organism: Tonatia bakeri (assembly GCA_004024845.1). Taxonomy (NCBI): domain Eukaryota; kingdom Metazoa; phylum Chordata; class Mammalia; order Chiroptera; family Phyllostomidae; genus Tonatia; species Tonatia bakeri. The sequence goes on from PVIA01000002.1 coordinate 216,613, forward strand.
TTCTGTGCGAATGATATATAGCAAATTCAACTGCGCTTCTCTTTGAATTGATGAGCTCTAAGAAATATTGAAGGTTTCCCCTTTCCAGTCTGAAGAACTTATAATCTTCCAGAAGGAAGGTTATAAAAATACATCACTGCACCTAATCTCTAAGCAGTGATTTGCATTTCGTTAGATCTACAAGTGAAAGAGGATATCACCTTAAGGCATAGTCAAACCATTTTTGTGGCTTTAAAGGGCAGGAAAGTCACATGCCTTGGGAAAGTTATATTTCTGATAGCACCCTATTCAACAATCACTGATCCAACCTGACTTGCACTTGAAAAACAGCCAGGGGCACCTTACATGAAGACTTATGCTACTGAAGTCTCACTTGGACCTGCCAACAGGAGGTCAAGTTATGTGGCACTGAGGAAGCACTCACTAATGCCCGGCTATTATCACCCTTAGGGGGGCCAGTCTGTCTGTCTCAATTTGGCCACAAGCCATCAGACTACCAAATTCACTACCACCCTGATTCCTCACATGAAGATGTTAAAGGAAATGGCCAGAACCCTGATCCCTGACCCATGGATCCATCATCCACATATAAATGAGGTCAGAGAGTGAATGGAAGATCCTGAAGAGACAAGGGGAGGGATGGATTTCCTTGGAAAGAGCCCAGTCGTGCTGTAAGCTCCGTGCCTGCTGGGGAGAGCCAGCCTGAGAGACCGAAAACTGGTGCCTAATTCAAACCTGAGGGGTGGAAGGGACTGGGACATCTAAAAGGCAGGAGAAGGGTGGGCTAAACACTTCAGGGGAAGAGCACAGGGTGGGTTGCTGCCCTGGAGGCACAGATGTGGGTTTTGCGAGAAAGAGCAAGCATGAGGTCATTTTGGTTCTGTGCAACAGAACTAACTGCCTGGATGGCTGTGGAGACCTCAGTACAGAAGAGGGCTGAAGGGCACAGCCACATACCCAGGAGTGGGGGGGAAACTCAAGGAAAGACCCAGAGTAGTGCTTCCTCCTGGGCCAAGATAAACGCAGAAGGGCGGGCCCAGAAGGACACCACAGGTGGCCCTCCCTGAGACAGTCAGCATGATCATCTGCACACCTGCCCCTCTTTCCACCACAGGAAGCCAGCTTTACATATCCGCCCAGCCCAGGGCAGCCACCTTGAGCCAGGGGAGAAAGAGCCCTTTACTTTTCCAGGACATGAATGTGGGTCTGCTGGACTCTGGCAGCTGTGTGCTTAACTCAATGAAAAACACGTGTAAGGACTGTTTCATCTGAGACAGGAACCCTTTGTGGATCTCAAAAGGATTTATTTTACTGATTATATACTGTATGCCTTCCCATTTTGGGATGGCCCTAGCTTTTATCCCTGTCGAACCCATTCACAGAAGTTCACCTCCAACTAGTAGACTCTTCATTGGCTTGAAGATAAATGGATTCTCTTTTTGTGTAAAAAACTGCAGTGAAATTAGTGAGTCTCATTCTAATCAAATCCAGCTTCCAGGCTATAAAGCAGTGTACCATTTTTGGAAAATCAGAGAAAATGAATAAAAGGGAACCTAAAGGCACCCTGAAATGACTGCTGCAGAGGTGAGAGTCTCAGGAGGTTAATGGGGCTCAGTGCACACAGCAGCAACTGCAGTGCATTTCAATTAAATCTGACATTAGTCTGTTCTCTTCCTAATACAAGGGCTGTAAACCCACTCTTTAATCTACAATTGGTATAATACAGCCAAAGGTTATTCAAAAGCTAAAAGCTAAGGGTTTTGAATCCAAGTGATTTTAAAAATTAAATGTGTGACTATTATCAAACAATAACTATATGAAGACAACTGATTTTTTTTTTAAAGCAGCACCTTTGAAAGTCTGGATTCATACTTTTACAGTTATTACAAAGATCCTGCATAATACTGCAGTAAATGCAAAGATGTCATACAGTACATACTTGGTTGAATTATTCAGATACTTCATGGCCCGAAGTCAAGAGGTCAAAGGTTCTTTACCTTGTCATCGGTCACCAGAGAACGAGAGATGTACCAATTTGCCAACGTTCTCATGAAAAACAATAGCACAGTTTTCAAGCAGCACGCAGTCTTACCCAAGACATCTTTCTCGTGCTCAGGAACAAGCACTTTCCATTTAGACTCCTCGGGATCTGTGAAGTCGATGTTGATCACGCGGTAGTTGGGAGAATGGCGATTTGTCTTGAACGTGAACACTGTCCCCTCGTTGGTCACATAGTCATATTCCCCTTCAAAGTTGTCGATCAGTTTCACCCACTTCAGGATTCCTGGGGAGAGAGCAAGCATCCCTGTCACCGCCCCAGGGTGTGAAACAGTGTGGTTTGTGTGTAGGGAAGGGAGGGCAGGTCTTGTCCGTTTATAGAACACAAAGAGGACACAATATATGGAGGATGTAAGGTTTTAGAAAGAGTGAGGACAGTGTGGGTAAATTTTAAGGTTCTAAAAACTGTGAAGAAACATTTTTTTTTCCTGAAAAACCTGGCCATGAGGGAGAGTGAAGGACCTCTCCTCTCAGCCCACCATCCCATGTAATTTTGTAAATCCTTTTCTACCTGAGAGTGACCCCAGATCTGAGCGCCTCTCTCTACCTCTTCTGCCATCGCACCGCTCCAAATCTTCCTCATGTCCCTCTGGGTCTCTGTTAGTAGCTTTCCCCCGGGGATGACCCCACCACTCTAGGGGACATTTGGGAATGTCTACAGACATTCTGGCTGTCACGGCTTGGAAGGCGAGAGGAAGGCTACTATTAGAATCTAGAGTGTGAAGGCCAGAGAGAATGCTAAACGTGCTCAGCACACAGGCAGCTCCTGCAACAAAGAGTGAGCCTGCCCTGGTCAGCAGCCTCCTGTCTGATCCTTCCACAGCCACTCTGGATCTTTCCAGTATGGTGGCCCCTGCAAACCTGTAATATCCTGAATTGGTTGATGTTGGTGCCCTTCTTAAAAATGTCCCTGTTACTCTTTGAATAAAATCCAAATTCCTTTTTGTGGTCTCCCTGGTCTTGCATGTTACAGTCTTGCTCACTTAGCCAACGTCAGCTTGTTCCGACCTATGCTGCACCTCTGCCCTCCAGCACCACTTGCCTTTGCTAAGCTCCTTAAAACACGCTTCGAGACTCGTGACAGGGCGCTTCCTCTGCCTGGCCCCTCTCCAAGGTCCAGGCCATTTCTTTGTAGCACTTCTCTCAAGATATATACTCATTTCTTGTTTAAGATTTGTCTTTTCTATTCATTATTTAATACTCAGCACCTAAATACAATAGCAGATTCTTCAAAGGTACAAAATAAAATTGGTGTTGAATAAAAGAAGGAACAACTTTTTAGTCCTTTAGTGCTGAGATCTAGTCTAGAGATGGTCATCACTAAAAACATCTTAAATGTGGCTCACTATCACCACTATTTAAATGGCTTACTAAATGACATTTTTAATATTAAAAAAGGAACCACTGGGAAGACACCATTTCACAGTGTATCAGACATGGATGTTCAGATTACATTTCAAAAGTTATATAAACAAAACTTCTGTAACTTCTAAAGTACTGAACAGCAATGCCAGATGCTAGCTATTCTCCAATTAATCTCCTAGCTTCAATTTCACAGTGAAATTGCTACATTAATTTGGATAGTTCATTTATATTCCTTGAATCGTTCAAGGCAATTTTATACTCATTTTCTCATTCATCTCCATAGCATAATATCTTTATGTAATTGGTTGTTGAATTAAATTTGTCAAGAAAAATATAATCCCATGGTAAAAAAAAAAAGTGAGTTTTTTGCTCAGACCAACTGGATTAAAACGTCAGCTCCAACACTCCTCAGGTGTGTGACCTGAGCAATCTCTGTGCCCCTGGAGAAGCCCCATTTCCTCAACTGTGAACTAGAACTAGGGAGCAGGTTCAAAAATTATTGTAAAGTGACTAGTAATACCTACTCTGCAACAAAACCTCAACAAATATTTTTAGATAAACTGTAATTAAAGCTAATAATAAGATAAAGTTTTTTTAAAAAAAAATCTATAGCTTTCCTACCTGCTAGCAATAACCAGCTAGAAAATACAGTGGGGCAGGGGAAGGACTCATTTACAATAGAGGCAAAATTCATTAAATACTTAGGAATGCACTTAACATGACATGGGGGTGCTATATGAAGAAAGCTCTAAGATTCATCTAAGGATTTAAAACAAGAATATCCCAAGGAGTCTTAAAAACAACAACAAAACAAACAAAACCTGAATAACTGGAAACACAAACCATAACCCTAGATGGTAAGACTCAATATTTCAAAGATGCAAATAATCCCAGGGGAAATCTACAAATTTAACACAGTCGCAGTCAAAATCCAAATGAGATTTTTAAGGAATTTGACATTATTCTAAAGTTCATAGAGAAAGAACAAGCACCTGGATAATCAATCCATTTTTGACAACAGAACGAGAAGGAACTTCTTGCACTATGATGCTCTGAAGAAGCCCCCCGCTCCTCCTGAAGGAAATCACCATCCTGGATTTTATGGTAATCTTACTGTTCTTTGTTCTTTTTCTGCCTTAAAATGCATCCTTAGACACTACTGTCAAATCTTACATTATTTTTGAACTTCACATATGATGAGACCATACAATGTATTCTTTTGTATCTGACTTCTTTCACTTGATATCGTGTTTATAAGATTTCCAACCTCTGGTGATTGTTACTTACTTTTGGTTAAATCCCACTGTGCCCAAACAACATACTCTTTATGGTTTCAACCTTTTAAAATTAGCTCAGAAAAGCTTTATGGTCTATTATTTTTTTCTTAAATGTTTCTGTGTGTAACTAAAAAGAATGTGTATTTTGCAGCCTTTTGGTGTGATATGCTAAATACAGCTACTAAATAATTTGTTAATCATATTTTTCAAATCTATATATTTGATTTAGGGGCCTATTTTTCCCCTATGAGTTCCAGAAAAGATCTGTTAAAATGTCCCTCTATAATTGTGGATTTATCTATTTTTACTTGGATTTCTATTAGTTTTTGCCCTCTGTACGTTGAACCTATGCACAAAGTTAGATGCACACAAAGACAGAATTACTGGATATAAACAGAACTGAAGTGAGCCTTTTCTGATTATGAACTTTTATCTCTAGTGATGCTTTTTTACTTTAAAGTCTGTTTTGAGATTAAGACAGCTGCATTATTTTCATGACAATAACAGGGGCCAGTTGTCCTCTATAAATTAGTTAGTCCCAATTATGTGGCTTAAAGTTTCTAAAAAGATTTGCTCTTCTCCACGTCTCTTAATTACCCACATGCTTTCCACCTCTTGGTGGGCTACATTCTAGGCAATTTCTTTACATCTATATTTTATTTAATTAGTTCCCTCTTCAGCTATTTAATCTAGTCTTTAACCTAATAACTGAATATTTTAATGTTAATAATCATGACTTTATTTGCAGAAGTTATACTTAGTCCTCTTCCAAATCTGTTTGGTCATTTTTTACAGTATCTTGTTTTTTGTTTTGCTGCCAAGCTTCTTGTTTATTTATTTATATTTTTGTGTAAGAGCTACATCACATTAGTAGTTTATTTTAAAATGGATGTGTAATGCACCAGTTTTACATTAGGAATCTGATAATTCCATACTGGTATTCCTGCTGGCTCTATTCTCCATGCTGGTGAATTTCTTCATTGGCTTAGTGATATTTGACTGTGAACTGATCTGAAACGTTATCTGTGGGAATTCTTAGAAACATGAGTAGAAGTGGTACTGTTCCAGAGATTCGTATTTGCCTGCTATTTGCTTCTTGGGAGGCAACGACACTGGGTGCACTTTAAATTCCTGGTATGGGGATCTCTGGACCTCAGACGGACAATGAAGACAACCTGAACCACGCTAGGGTCAGTCTTTCCCGTGTTTTAGGAGAACTGACATCCTGCTTCCCCTTCCCCTTCACTAGTGACAGGCAGGTTTCCTTCCCACACGCTTCCTCCCCTCCCTCCCCAGCTCCACCTCCTGCGGGTTTATTTCTCAGTCACCTGTACGCCGAGGGTATCTCTCATCAGACCCTCTGCCATGGAGAACCAGAGGCTCTATCTGCTACCCCTCCTGCCCCACGTGGCCAAGACAGGGAAGCTCAGCCTCCAGAGTCCAGCACAAACATTCAGGGACAGTCCAGGATTCCTGCTTTCATTTTGTCTTTGGTCTCTAAGGTTCCTCTTCTTTTGTGCCAACTTAACAATATACTCAGAAAGATGCTTATAAAGTTTTCACAACATTTAGTTGTTTCAATTGGAAGGTATTCAGAATATACAATTGGACAAACTCCCTCAAAGAGAAGTCCATACCATTAGTTTTCAAAGAAAATTAAGCTCTGTATGCAAGTTACAATTTTAATTTCAGTGACAAACTGCTAACTTGAAAAGCAGGTGACCACTCAAAGGTAACTTGCATCTTTGTTTACATAAAACAATGCTTTAAAAGGGAAAAAACCTAACACTACCCCTTATGAGAATAAGTAAAAAATTAGCTGGCAATGCAAAATCTGTAGATACTCAGAAAGGTATATTTGATTATGTAACGAGAATGATAAAACATCTTTTTCTGGACTATGACTTTTGTAGACACAGAATCTTGGTTCAGGGAAATGTCAGATTCCTTAAATGTCCCCGACAATAAAACACTTTGTGATGTGAAACCTTTATTCCTCAAAGAAACCACCTTAGGGTTTCTGCTTGAAAAGGTCTTGCAGTCACTGCAGTGGTATTTACTATGACCCTTTTCACCTCTGCAAAAAAGTCACTGAAATGTCCACCAAAGCCCAAACACAGTAGAAATGTCCTTCAGTACGTCTGTATAATCCAGTGAGCATGAAGATGTGGCATACTTGTGTTAAATAGTCAAGTTCCACTGAACACAAAAAAATAAAAAAGTCTGCGGTCTTATCTGCCACCAAATTCTGAAGCATTAACCTTAGTCATAAGTAGACACTACAAGCCGTAAATTCATTCAGATTAGGGCAGGTGTTTGGACGGACACACATCCAGCTGGGAATCTGAAAACCAGCCCAACGTGCAGGCCCAGCCCTGCCACGTGGGTAAGCTGCAAGCTCACGAAACCCTGCAGCTTTCGAAGCCCTCAAGCCGAGGGGCTTCGGCTGACCTAATTCAAGAGAGGCAGCATTTCAGATGAACAATGGGGCTCATTCACTTTCACTATGCATAAGTTAGGACACGACTGATTTAAATGGGAACTAGAGGAATTACTTAAAAAAAAAAAAAAGACATGGCTAACACCGCCTCCCCACCCCGCCCCAACCATCTCACGTTTGCTTACCTTTTCGGAGGTTCTTTTGTCTGTAAGTGGTGTTTTTCACTCTGAAGCCCACAGAATTCAATGCCTGAACTTCTCTACATTGAAGTTAAAATTACTTGTTATAAACCTGTTTCATGGCAGGGGCAGGATCTGTTTACGGAGTGAGGGTTAGCTCAAAGTCAGCCATTCTGTGCTCTCCCTGGAGTGCAGTCGTTACTTTTACTGCTTTCTTTGAAAAGCAACACTACTACCTGTTTCAGAGAAAATGTTTTGGAGGCTTTCTAATAAGAGGAGCTAAAATGTGTTTTCATACTTTACAAAACACTAACAGCCTGACCTGTAACGAGGATAAACAAATGCAAAGTGTGGGTCCTGCTCTGAGATGGAGGGGACCAGAGGCTGCCGTTCCTCCTCATGGGACACCTTCCTTCCACCCACCCCCTACCCCCTCGCCACACAGCAATGCTGAGAACACAGGCTTGGGAGTTCAACCAACACGTGTCTGAGTCTTCAAGGGCACCAGGGAAGCTCCCCGGCTTCTCCAACCTCAGTTTCCTAGGGGTAACATGTGCCCCTCAGAGGTTGCTGAGAAGACAAATATCTACGTTTGTAGCTCAGAATCTGGCACACATAAAGCTCAATAAGCAAAATGTACAACTATGCCAAATAATCCCAGTGACAAATGAGATGAGTCAGGAAGGTAAGGAAAGGAGCAGCCACCGGCCTGGCCTGTAGCCCCTGTGGAAAGGCTACAGCCTCCAGTTTGTAACAAACGTGCTCAAACACACAACAAATGTCCAACTGTAAATGGCAGAAAGGAGGTTCTCCCAAGAGAGACAAAGGGTAACAGGAGGGAGGTCCTGCTCTGGGAGCAGCGAGCAGCCAGATGGTCACCAAGTCGGAAAACAAGAAAACATGGTCAATGTCAGTGACAAAGGTGTTGGTTTTGTAGAGAACTCTTTTAACTCTCAAATTTCTAAGATTTTTTTCCATCCTATATTTATGTGGTTTTGTTTTCCCTATATGCTGTATTTTTCTATGATATTTAATAGTCACTTATAGGGGACTGATCTGCCTGGCAATGGCAAATGTAGCCCAGCCCTATTGGAAAGCCCATAGGTACGTGGCGGCACACAGGATGTCAAACCCGTGGATCAGTTCTCTCGTGGGAAACCAGGCTTGCATTATACCTATGCTGCTTTGAGACTTGCTCTTGCTAAAACTCCCTCACCCTGAGTTTCAGCAGCAAATGCTTACTGCACATCTTTAAAGTAACTTCCTGAAGTCTGTGCTAATTCCCCCAAGGACAGAGTGTAACGGGACCAATCACTCTTATCATTCCCTTGCATTTGCAACACTTTTCCCTTGTTAATCTGTAGGAAGTAATCAGTAACATCCTTTTCTTTGTTATTTGTAAAAGTAATCACCTAAAGCAAACCTAAGCATAATGAATGAGAACCTTTGATGTATGCTGTTAGAAAGCCAATAAAAGCTTGTCAAGGCAAGGGTCGAGGCACTCTCTCCTTGAGTGCCATCCCATTTCCTCCACAGGACTTTGGTGGTCCATGTAAATTTGTCTTGTCTCATCCACAACACTGCAGACACTGCTGGCCAGAGTCCTTATCAGCCACCAGCCACTTTTTTGGTACTTTTCATTTCAAAATACACAAGGTAAAAGGTTTTCTTGGCAAAAATGGTTTTCTGACAAAAAAATAGAAAAGGTAGAAAAGTGCTGGTAATTCCTCCTGCTTTTAAGGTAAAAAGATTAAAATCCTAGCAGAAAGTCTTTAGTTAATCCAAAGGAGTATAAATTGCAGTCATATAAAATTAAAGATTTCATAACATTGGATTTAGTTTTCAATTACCAGCTGTTCAGGCTTAACTCATCTAATAGTTAACAAGCACATTTAGCATTGAAGTTCAGTGTTAATCTTCTCCATAGTTTAAAAGGCAAAATAAAAATGAAGGAACAGGTAAGAAAATAGCAAGAAAACATACCAGGCAGTAGTCACTAGCTGGGCGTATAATGCCCTGGATTTTCAATTGTCAACCTGCAAAACTACACAGGTTCCCCTACATTCTCCCACTAGAGGCACACCTGTTTAGGGTTTCTCAGTGAAGGGACTCTTCTGATTATGAATCTGGCTTTGCAGAGCACAAGTCAATACCAAGAACTGTGTTTCAAGCAGCTGTGGTACTGAGGATAACGCCTGCTTCAGGGCGCAGTCCATCTATTTTACTACACTACCTAAAACTAAAGGCGGAGACTCCAAATACTCCCCGTTCAGTCAAGAAACAGTGGGGGGTGGGGTGGAGGATAAAAGAAGGAATACTTGAAAACTTGCCATATGCCAGGAACCCTGGTAAGTCCTTCTCTGTGCATTTTTGTAATTCCACACAATTCCTCGTGAAATAGATATTACTTCCCCTTCTGCAATCACAGACATATTAAGAGACAGAAAATAACTTGCCTATCCCCAGGGTCACAAGTTATTTAGTGATGGAGGAGAGATTAAAATTCAAATTCGATTTGAAAGTCTTATGGTTATTGTCCCAATATATCCAACTGTATTTAATAAGAATTTTTAAAAAATTTAACAATCACTCTCTCAAACTGCTGTTTCTCCTGTTATAAACTAAATATATTTAGTCAGTATCTTCAACAGTTAAACTGGCACACAGTACTTGTTTCTTTAAACAGTCATAATCATATCATAATAGACTAGTGATCAGTTAACACACACACTACACACACACAACCCCTGCCCCCCAAACCAAGACTCTCTAATTGCATCCTGCAGAATTGACTTTTGAACCCATTGGTGGACTGATATACATTTCATCTTTTTAGGACTGGTCAATCACTGACACTCTCAAGAGCTTTCAGAATCCCAGGACCAGCATTTGAAAGAATTAGCTACGCTGAAGTTTATGTTATCCACAAATTTCATGCTAGTGAAGCCATGATTTAAAAAATATGACAGGCACAGCGCTACACACAGAATTTGGCAGCTACAACTAGAGAGCGCTCTCCAAGTTGGTCCCAATTCATTAGCATGTAACTCAATAGCTTCAGATCCACTTCAAATTCTGATTTCTTATCTATAGATATTACATACTTTTCTAAATACTGAGAATGAACTCCAAACACTGGTCAGCTTAGTAACCTTATTCAAAATAAAATCAGTTAGTATGGCAAGACTTGTCGGCTCCGTCCCTCCTCACATGGTTTCCCGTGAGCTCACTGGGATGGTCTATTTGGCCTGTCACCTTGGCTAGGCTAACGTCCCCAGTCAGTCAACCCAACACTATGCTGGGTGTTACTGTGAAGGTATCTGTAGTTGTGACTAAAGACCACAATCAATTCACTCTAAGTAAGGGAGATTATTCTATACAGCCCGAGTGCACCTGATTCGATCAGTTGAAAAGTCTTCCAGCAGAGCGGAGAATTCCCCGAAGGAGAAGAAATTCTACTGTGGGCAACAGCTTCAGCCTCCAGCCGAGAGCCCCAGCCTGCCCTACAGATTTCAGACCTACCTAGCCAGCCCACAACCATGAAAGCAGATTCCTTACAACAGATCTCTTCGCATCTATCTCCCACCGCTTAAACCCTGATAGATACCTTCACAAACCATCAGTATCCCACAGACACAAAACACCTAGGAATGACTTTGACAAGAAATGTGTGGTTCCCATAGAGACTACCTAGGAAGCAGAGAAGACACTGGTCAAGTGACTCAAGGAAAGAGCACGGTGGGAAGGCAGGCCAGGACCCGGCTCATTTAGGGAATGGGGTCTTCCAACCTGAACGCATCATAGCCACTGAGGGTTTCTTAAATGCGTCCCCTTTTCCTTCTGCGTGTTCGCTCATGGCTGTGCTGTCTAGAATTTCGTTTATGAGGGCCTGGTGCACTCTGCACTGTCCTCCTTCAGGAATGCCAATCTGCAGGTATCACACCCTCTTCGCTAAGTCTTCACTGACGCGTGCAACGAAACAAACTGGGGGATAAAACTTATACAAGGTGAAAGAAAAAAGAGCCAAGAGGTCAGGAGGGAAACACAGAGGGTTCCTCAAATTCTGTTGGTACCAATAAATTAAGTTTCATTCACAGTATCACTGGCTATTATTAGAGTGGACACAGCAATAGCAGTTCAGTATACAAATATGTAGAAAACACTTCTCTGTATTTCGAGTAAGCTAAGCAATTTGTTTTTTAATTTGGTAATTTATACTGTTTAATAAGAAGCCTACATACTAGTTTAACTATATAAAAATAAAGTACTAAATAGAAAACGAAACCAGAACTCTCTGGAGAAAGACCACTATGATCAGCATTTAGAAGGGAAGGCCAAGCCCCTCCCACCACCTCGCCGCACGGGAATGGTCTATTTGGCCTGTCACCTTGGCTAGGCAGGACAACAGCACAGCGGCAGCAGCTCCTGTTTCTTTCAGAGTCAACCTTCTGAGTTTGCTCAGTTCTATGTACACTTGGACTTGCAACTTAAACGAACAATTCCAGGGTGGTAGTCTGCTGTTGTCAGAGAATGTGAACACTGATATGGTTGGTCCAATTTTCTTTTTTTAGATTTCATTTATTTATTTTTAGAGAGAGAAGGAGGGCGAAAGAAAGGGAGAGAAACCTTGATATGTGAAACATCGACTGGTCGTCTCCCATACCCGCCCTGACCAGGGACCAAACCAACAACCCAGGCATGAGCCCTGACCGGGAATTGAACCGGCGATTTTTTGCTTTAGAGGAGGATGCCCAACCAACTGAGCTACACCAATCAGGGCTGGTCCAATTTTCCTGAGATCAAAATGGATGTATCTTTAAAAAAAAAAAAAAAAAAAAAACAAACAGGAAAAAAGTTTTATTAAATGGTTTATTAAATATTTAACACTAGAATAAAAGTTGTTGACTTCATCCTGCTGTATGTATGAATGGTATTCCACAATATTTAAGAATGTTAGGATGCAAATCTTACTCACAGAAGTTTAAAAATGATGCAATGTTTTGGGAACCGCCCTTCCTGGTTTCAGAAGTTGTAACCCCACCATGGCTGAAGCTAAGGCTAAGGGAGTGACCTTCAGACCAGAAGCCACTAAGGAGATAAAGCTTATCTCCCTGGCAGGGGCACTGCTTCTGCTCCTTTTACTTCATCCATAATTGGCCCCCAATGCTTGGTTGGTTCGCCAATAACAGGTAAGATTCCCCAAGGGGGGAATGACCTAAGACAGGCATGGTCATGGGGGAGGCCCCCAGGGAAGGACTTGGGGGGCTATAGCAAAAGGGGGTGATGGACCCTCACCCCTTGGCTTTGACATAGCTTGAATCCTCATGAACAAGAAAGAAAGAAATCTCCTAATCTCTTGGCTGTCTTAGTTCCACTGCCTGACTTAAGCCTGAAACAATGACAGAGGGTAGTGCAGCCCTGTGCTGGGAAGGGTGGGTTCCCTAGGGCAATCAGGACCCAGAAAGAATATGTAAAATCCTGTGAAACCTGCTTTGTTTACAATACTCTCAATTAACTGATAAGGGTCAAAGCAAGAAATGAGTTTGTTCCTCAAAGTTTTATGGTTCTTTAGCTATCTGACCTTGACTCAAAATAGGCCCTCAGAGTTCTTTGTATGTCATCTATTGCTTGACCCTTACTGCCTGACAATGATTAATGAGCTTTACCTGTATTCCTGTGCAAACGAACCCAATAAAAAGCCCATTGAAGAAAAGGTTCTGGGCTGTTCTGCTTTGAGAGATTGGCCACCTCTCCTCCCCAAGCAGATCAGTCTTGGTAGACTTATTTTCATCCATGGCAGCTGGGCGGGGGGGCGGGGACGGGACTCTGTGGGCGGGGCCCTCCCATAGCAATGCCCAATGAATAGTAAAAAACTTATATGGTATTATAATGCAATATACATTAGATACTAATAATGAGGTAATCTAATAACTAGAAGTATAGAGTTTGAAATCTGTGTCACAATCTCTGAAATATATTTATTGCTTTTTAATAGAGCTTTCTGGAGTAAATATTTGTGGTTGAAAGATAACTCACCAGTGATGCCATTGGATTCCTGCTGCAGGTCACAGTACCAGAGTCGGTTTACAGGGTCACATCCCTCCCTTATTGATAGCAACACATAGCGACCATCATCTGACAACTATGAGGGAAATGAACACAGCGCAGGGGGCTGATTAGAATGTAGTTTTGGTGAGAGTGCTATTAAATATTAAGTAAAAAATAAAGGTTAAACTCAAAAGTTATCAGAAAAAAAGATGAACATCCATCCATTTTAACTTATTTCACTCATAATCACAGTTTAACAAAACAGTAAAATATTTAAGTACAAAATATCAATAGATATAACTGAATATCAAAAATGACTCAATGTGATGTTTTATTTAAATTCAGCTTCTTTCTCTTTTTTTTTAATAGCAGAAGACAGAGAGCAGATTAATTGATAGTTCATTCCATAGAACATGGGAGCGGGTCAGCTCTGAGCAGAGACTGAACCTCAGGGGCTAGAGGGATTCTATTCTTACAGGGTGGATCTTTCCTTGCTAGTTTTGGTGGGGTTTTATTGTGCATTTAAAAGTAATTATATTACTTTAAGGCTACTGCGCATGTGGTCTCTATGACTTTCCTTGATTGGCCACCATGGCAGGGGGGCCCCACAATGCTAATTTATTATAATATTGTTATAATGAAGCAGGGGTCAGGTAGCATCTTCTGCACAGGTGCATTCATGAGTCACCACGATTCAGCACTTTTCTAGAAAGCAGGAACCACCTGTCTTAGAACAGGGTCTCTGTTCTGTATTGATGTCCTTTGTCTTAGCCCTGGGGCACCTCCAGAGTTTTTTCATTCCTAAGGAACCGGTCTTAGAACAGAGTCTCAGCCTATTTCTTAACTGAAAATACACATAGTCTGTCATTTTGGATATTATAATGCCTAACTTTAAAGTTTTGTCACAGGTTACATATTTTAAAAGTTGTCTTAAATGAGTAAAAATTAGCAAAATGGGCGTGGATGCAAAGAAGTTCACTTGTGGCTCACACTGGTCACACTAACAATTTCCACTGAAAAACTTTTGTACATGTCTTTAGTCACCTCCACCGCAGAGGCTGGAGAACAAAGGCCTGTCCTTGGGTGGATTTCTTGTATAGTATCAAACATGAGAATCTTAAATAGCAAAAGCCATCTTGATAAAAAAAAACTACTGCAACAAACATTAAGGTTTTGAGTTAAAATTAGATGGTATCAAACTATACATATATAGGCATCCTTTTGAAACTAATTTTTTGCATACAACATAATTTAAAAAATTAATCCATGTTGATATATGTACATTTATTTCATTTAACTGCTGTACAGCATCCCAATCTAAGAATATACCACAGTTAACTGATCTATTTTCCCACCAATAAACATTTAGATTATTTCCATTTTCTTCCTATTACAAGTAAAACTTTGGAAAAATTCTTGAATATGCTTATTGTGCCTTATGTTTCCCTTACATAGTGTTCCTATACAGAAGTAGAATTGCTCGGTGGTAGGACATGCACAAACTCAGCTCTACCAGATACTGCCAAGTTAAGTGTTGGACCAACTCGCTCTTCCATCTCAGCAGTGCATAACGGTTCCTATTTTTCCACATTGTACTGTGATAATTAATGTGTCAACTTGGCTCTAATGTGCCAAACCCCAGCACCGAGGTATCTGGTTAAACATTATTCTGGATGTTTCTGTGGAGGCATTTTTTTGGATGAGATTAACATTCTCATCGGTGGACTTTGAATAAAAGTGATTACCCTCCGTAACCGTAAGGGAATCTCACCCAATCAGTCAGAGGCCTACACAGAAAAAGACTAACTCCCAAAAGCTAGCAGAATTCTGCCAGGAGAGGGGCTCCAGCTGAAACCCTCCCCTGGGTTTCCAGCCTGCCAGGCTTTCCTGCGGGATTGGGACTTGTCAGGCCCCCGGAGCACACTAGCCAACTTCTAAAAACTACATCTTTCTCTCCGTACATGTGCACAGGTCCTGTTGGTTCTGTTTCTCTGGGGAACCCTATCACACTTAACAACTGTCATCTGTTCTTTCAATAAAAATTTCCTAAGCAGCTATTACGTTCAAGTCATTTTCTAGGTGTTAAAAATACATCAGTGCACAAATCAAGAAAATAAAAAGTTACAGCCTAGTGGAGGAGATGAACACATAAATATAGAATTACGTGGAATATGTACCAAATGATAAATGCCGTGGAGAACACGAACAGGTCTGGGTAAGGGAGGCGGAGCTTGTTGGAAGGGTCTACGGTAGTCAGTGTGGCAGTCAAGTGCGGCCTCATCAGGAAGGTGCCTTTCCACTGTGTTCTCACTCACACTGTTGCAGATAAAAAGTCATTTATCTTTTTCTCCAAGATTTCCTGATTATCTTTGGTTTTCTGCAGGCTGATTATAATGGGCTTTGCTATAGAAGCCTGCTTGAGATAGGCTGAGTGTCTTGGATCCCTGGGTATGTCTATCAAATTCATAACATTTTTGGCCATTTCTTCCTAATATACAGGGTGGAGCAAAAGTAGGTTTACAGTTGTGAGTACATAAGTTTATTCTTGTATTATTATTTAATAATTATTGTATTATTTTACATATGAACAACAGTAAACCTTTTTCTCAACCTGTGTATTCTGTTGCGTCCCCTCATCCCTACGACTTCAAATATGCAATGCTGAATTGGTCAGTTTTGTTCCACCGTCAACAAGACTGTGTTCGTTTTTTCTTCTTCATGGTTTAGTTTCAACTGTCTTATCTTCAAATTCCCTGACATTTTCTTTAATAGTATCTAAATGGCTGTTAAGCCCATGAAGAGAATTTTTCAATTCAGATAGTTTAATCTTCACCTTTAGAATAATATTGGGTTTTATATTTTTTCCTTTGTTCACTATAACACTTCTAAAATCCCTTTAATTACTTCTAAAATCATTTTTATAATAGTTTTTAAAACATCCTGGTCTGCTAATTCTATTACCTGGCATTTCTGGATCTGTTTTATTCACTAATATTTCTGCTGGTTATGCTACAATTTCCTGCTTATTTACACACAGTAAGATTTTTATTGGATTCTGAAGAGTTTGAATGTTGTCTGGATTCTTCTTTCGTTACAAGTTCTGAGGCAGATCATTTGTTGCTAAATCAGTCTGACCCACTCAAGGCTTGTTTGCAGGCTTTGTTGGTAAGGTCTGCAGTCCTGCTGCCGCGCACGGCTCTCTGGGTTCTCTGCCGAACGCCCTGGCTATTCGAAAGGTCTTCCCACTTTGGTCAGAATGTGAGTCTCCCAGACTTGGTAAACTTTGGCGGTTGTTGGCTTACAGCTTCCTGGTGGTTGTTCTTCGCTTGCCCCATGGAGTCTCCTCCCATGCATGCACCTCTTAATAGTCAGCTGAAGATGCAAGGGGATGCAAGGAAGATTTCTGGGAGTCTTAACTCCTTCTTTTGGTATTCTGCCCTGACCAGTGTGGCTTAGTTGGTTGGAACATTGTCCCGTGGACCAAGGGGTGGTGGGTTTCCTTCCCAGGCAGGGCACATATCTGGCTTGTCAGCTCGGTCCCTGGCTTGGGTGCATGTGAGAGGCAGCCAATCAATTCTTCTCTCTCACACTGATGTTTCTCTCCCTCCCTCCCTTCCCTTCTCTCTAAAATCAATGGGCATGTTTGGGTGAGGATGAAAGACAAAACAAAATAATACTTCAAACTTTTGTTCTTTATGCTTTAAATAAAGACAGAATTTTTAGAGCTAAGTGTTTAAAGTCATGCTACATCAATCATAAGTGATGCTTAATTCACTTGTAGTAATTCATCCAACAGAAAGATAAGGCAGCAAAGCCACTACAAAAACCACACCAAACTTTTGATGACGGCTGTTTCAAGCACATGCAATAAGTTTTTCTCAGCCTTTCTGGCTGTACTAAATAGCAGCTTAGATTTAATCTAAGGCAGGAAGTCCTGAGGCGCATTGGTGTTGGCATGCCAGTGAAGTCAGCCTTTCTCACTCCCACTCCCCTCAGCACAACCCGAGATGCCCCACAGCCAATGACCGCATTTGCTGAGGCGGATGTGTAACTGAGTTTTCAAATACTCAGGGTCTCAGGTCTTAGATCTCAGAACCGTTTATAAGTCACTACTGCCCCCAAATATACAGATTAGAAATTACACCTTCTTCCAGCATAATTTAATCAATAACAATACATCCTGCACCATGGCCTCACATTTAGACTACATTTCAAGGCAATTAAAAACAATAAATTTTGGAAATCATTGGGAGGGGAAGAGAAAAATTGTGCTGTTGAGGACACCTGAATCTCATTAGAGAATTAAAAGTGAAAATTAAAAGAGTTAAGAATGAACAGAATTAACAGAACGTGACTTTCCTGAAATCCAGATAAAGGGAACAGAGACAGGCAGGAAAGCTAAGGGCCCCATCAGGCCTCATGAAACAATATCAATTTCAGTCCACAAAATGCTGCTTTTGAAGGGAACACCCAGTAACAACAGCTACCATACTCATCTGCATTTATCAACAGGAAAAGCATGATGTATAGGGGTATCAGACTTTATATTTTCTTTAAAAGAGTCATATTAATTCACTAAGAAATTTTAGTTGTGCATATTGTGATATTAAGTTATGCTAAGATAGTAATACTTACCAAGGAAACCCTTGGTAGAATAGACATCATTCAAATAGTATGTTCTACTTTATTCTGTCAGGTTCACACGTGCTGGTCCAACAAACACATACAGCCCATGTGACTCAGCATATTCAAGGGTACAACCCCTACAAACCCAGAAGCCATGAAACTGCAGATGAGCAGCAACCAGAGCACACCTCAGGGAAACTTGTCCCCAATGTTTTTATGAAATGTCCAGTTAATGCCTAGTGTAGGTGTAATGGCACTTCATTCAGACCCTCAGGGTCTGCGTCCAGGGCCTTCATTTTCACAACTGGTCATCAGCAGCTCTACCATCAGTTTATTTGAGACTTTTAAAACTATGAATCTACAGTAATAAGTGTGAAATGGAACTAATATGTTGATAATTGCAGTCTCTCTAGTGAATAGGAGAATTTGTTTTTATAAAAAAGCTGTATTACTAATTGTTATTATTAGCATTATGAAAACTTTTAAGTCAATGAATTTGGCTATTCTCAATCTCAATGCTATGTAATAAAAACAGCCAGGCTTTCTAAATGACCTGAATAAGCTAGCTGTTGGGAACTGCCCTGCCTGGTTTCAGGAGCTGTAACCCCCGCATGGCTAAGGCTGAGTGAGCAACCTTCAGGACCATAAGCCACTAAGGAGACAAAGCTTATCTCCCTGGCAGGGGCACTGCTTCTGCTCCTTTTTCCATAACTGGCCCCCAATGCTTGATCAGTTAGCCAATGACAGGTAAGATTCCCCAAGGGGGGAATGACCTAAGACAGGCATGATCACGTGGAGGCCCCAGGGAAGGACTTGGGGGGCTATAGCAAAAGGGGGTGATGGACCCTCACCCCTCGGCTTTGACATAGCTTGAATCCTCATGAACAAGAAAGAAATCTCCTAATCTCTTGGCTGTCTTAGTTCCACTGCCTGACTTAAGCCTGAAACAATGACAGAGGGTAGTGCAGCCCTGTGCTGGGAAGGGTGGGTTCCCTAGGGCAATCAGGACCCAGAAAGAATATGTAAAATCCTGTGAAACCTGCTTTGTTTACAATTCTCTCAATTAACTGATAAGGGTCAAAGCAGTAAGTGAGTTTGTTCCTCATAGTTTTATGGTTCTTTAGCTATCTGACCCTGACTCAAAATAGGCCCTCAGAGTTCTTTGTACGTTATCTATTGTTTGACCCTTGCTGCCTGACAATGATTAATGAGCTTTACCTGTATTCCTGTGCAAACGAACCCAATAAAAAGCCCATTGAGGAAAAGGTTCTGGGCTGTTCTGCTTTGAGAGATTGGCCACCTTCCCTCCCCAAGCAGATCATGACTTGGTAGACTTATTCTCATCCATGGTGGCTGACAGGGAGAAGGGGAACTGTGGGCAGAGCCCCCCGACAGCTAGCTTTTCTTCGTGTATGTGTATCTTTTATTTAGAGCAAATTAACAGGAGATCACTTAATTAATGATTTAAACTCCCATTCATTTAACTATCTACAAACTTATTTGTCTTCCAAAGTGACAGGACACATAACCAATATTTACATATACACAGAATATGTGGACTTTCATCAAACATGTCATTTACAAAGAAAGCCCATAAGGTATTTTATGCAAAAGCTACTGAACTGCACATTTACATGGTCTTGTGTTAATAACCAAAACTTTATGGACATGAAGACTGTGTGTGTGTGTGTGTGTGTGTGCGCGCGCGCGCGTTTGGGTAAACTTAGAATCCAACAAGAGGGTGAAGAAAGTTTATTCATAATTTGAATCTATATGCATTTTTTTAAGCTGCAGAAAGTATTTTCTTTTATATATTATAATAAAAGAATTAATTGTGTGTGTAAAATAAGTATACTAAAAAGCAGTGAGACTTAAAATTGTCCAGGAAATTAACAAAAGGAGTGGAAATGGATTTTAATAGGTTTGAGAGTTAACCTTCCCTGCTCTGAGAGGTACACGATGATCAATTTTGTTTCAGAGATGCTTTTGAATTCCTTTTGTAATAGCTGTTAATCATGAAATCCCTTTAATAATAAGCATATCTGCAAAACTTAACTGAGAAAAACTGCTAAATGTCAAACTAATCACCCACAATGATGGCTTTTCTTTTATGGGGCTCATTATGGGTTTGTAATAAAAAGATAATGTCAGTAACAGAAGTACAGAGTAGTCATAAGCACACGTGATGTGCCTTAATATAAACATTTCTAATAGGCAGTCATTAAATCAAATACCCAGCTTTCTGAACACAGTATAGTACTACAGCAATGGGGGAAAGGAGAAATCAATCCAAACATGGTATGATATGCTGTTTGGTATGTCAGAAACAGATACAGCAGAAATTTCCAGGAAAAGAAAAGAGAATCCACTCAAAGTGAAATAAATAATGCTGGGATTCTAGACATGACACAGCCACTACTGTTTCTAATCTACCTGGTTGCTTTTCTGGCAGATAAGCTTGTTATATAGGAATACACTGGTTGTTTTCTTTTCTCCCTTACTGAGCAATAGAGGGGTCAGGCGAGAAAGCAACCGATCAGCAAATCCTGCCTTACTGTTACAAAACCAACCCTCCCATCAGGGGCTGTTTCATGTACACACAGAGAGCAGCACCGCCTTCTAGCTTTACTCACATCCAGGTCTTTAGTCTGGCTTCCTGACTTTTCTGCCTTCCCAAGCATGCTGCTGAGATTTTGCTGCGTGCTAATCAGCATGATGGATATTATCACTTCATGCAGTGCTGATGAAAAAAAGGACACAGACAATGAGCCTTGGGCACACACAGTCCAGTTAGGAGTCCACCCCAGGGATAATCTAAAGACAATCACTTAGCCCCTCCCATGCTGGACAGAGGGAGTCAGTCTCCAGGAGCCACTGGAAAGTGCAGGACACCCTGGGGACAGCATAAGGAACTGAAGGGTCCCCAGTAAGAACACCTGCTGGCAGCCACAGGCTCAATTACTGAAGTTAAGGTTAAGAGGACAATAGTGTCTTTAAAATGACACACAAACCAAACATGGGAGAAATTCTGTCATGACCCCCCAGACTCTTTGTATTATATGAAAATACTGGAATAGAATAGGTTACTAGACCAAACCATCTTCCATAAGGGCCAGCGCTTTGCTCTTTGCTGTTGAGCATCACCGGGCACCAGCACAGCAGGGGATGCAAAGCCAGGGCTTACTAGGTATTTGGAGAATACATGCATGAAATGTGCTGACAGGGAAGAGGGCTGCTGAGCAATTACTGTTCCAACTCAAAACTATCCGACGTGTAAGGGACAGGGAAGCCCAGTTCCCCGAGGAACATCTGGACCTTACTGGCCATGTATATTCTCCAGGAGAGGCTGGGTGCACTCCAGGCCCAGACGGTCTCTGCGGGCATGAACCTCACCATGGCAGGGAGAAAATTAACACTCATGAGTGCCTATGGTGAGTCAAGCATCAGGCAATGACTTTACATGTTAATATATGTATAAGACAGATATATAAATGTGTACATAAGTATGTATATGTTAACTCTAAGGGTCACACGTGAACACATGAAAATGGCTTATGGAGAAATATGTAATGAATATTAAGAACTAGGATTACTTCTTCACAAAAAAACCCCTTTTTTCCTTCGAGAATTGGTTCTTGGTATAAAATTCAGCTTAGACAATCACAAAGAGGCTGGGTATTTTCTCCCTAATCTTTTCTACAGGGAGTTGATACATTTTCAGAATCTTCATTCTAGAGCACCCTCTGCTGGGAAAAGTGGCTGGAAGTGCTTGATTTCTTTGTGATTCCCCCCTCCCCCCAATGCTCTACAAATACTTTTAAATAAAAAGCTTTTCTTTTCCTTTCTGTCCAAGAGAATCTTCTAAATGACAACTTCTATCCTTCCACAATCACTGCCCTGCAACGGAAGCCTCACAGTCGATGTTAAATAATAATTGATGTCATTGTTCTTCCAAACCAAATGCTAAGTATCTGTTGTGTGTTACCCCCAGGGACAGGAGGATGCTGCTGGGAGGGACTGAGAGCAGGAGGCTGGCAGGTGAGGAGGGTGATCACCGCCTGCACCTCCAGGATGAGGGTAACCCAGGGCTGTGGCTTTCCCTGGATCAGGAGGCACCTACAAGGTAGCTGGGCTCCAGTCACCTCAAAGGTACCATGGAAAAGGACGGGGGCAGGGCTAGGACATGGCAGAGAGCTAGCAATCTCAAGGGAATCCTCCTGAGAGCAGAAGCTTTGAGGGACAATGCCTAAAGGTCAGCCGGAGAGTTTAGAACCCACATCAGGGAATGACATGTACATAGGTCCCCAGGACAGAGGGGATATCGCTACAGAAGGATGCCTGAGGGAGCTGGTGGGGAGGGAGCGGCCGTGAGGGATCGGCGAACAGCTCCCGATAAGCAAAAATCCTGTTCCCCTTCCCTGCCTCTGTCTCCCTGCTCAGCCCCTGAAGACAAAAACGAGGGTGAACACCTGAGGGAAGGTAAATGGGCATCTTGCCACTGCTCAGAGTGGCCCCGCCTGTAAAACATTATTTCCAAGTTCCAGTCGCACCATCCCCAGGGTTTCCTCCTGCCCCTTTGTATTTCCTCCCTCCCAATCCCCAAGCAAGCGCTGATCTGCCCTCGCCTCTGTAGACCAGTCTGCATTTTCTAGAGTGTTCTATAAATTGAATGAGACACTGTGTACTTTTTCTTTTCCGGCTTCTTTCACTGAGCATATATAATTATTTTGAGATTCATCCATGTTGTTAGGCACATCGTAGTTCATTTCTTTTTATCACTGAGTATTATTCCATTGCAGATATGCCACAATTTGTTCATTCATGTAGTTTCTAGTGGATATTTGGGTTATGTCTAGTTTGGGGCTATCATGAACAAGGCTGTTATGACTACTCATTCAAGAATTAAAAACAAAACAAAACAAAAACAAGGGGAAGGATGGAATAATCCCTGCCCCATCTGCTCACCAGACTTGAGCTGGGAAGTGGGAAGAAGCATGTAAACTGGAGTTGATATTTTGGTTTGGACTGCAATGAATCTTCAGTAACAGATCTAACACCCAAAAGTGTCCAGAAGGCCATGGGTTCTGCCAGGTGGAAGGCGGTTGTCCTGGGGAGAGATCTGTCCTAGGCAACAATGGGCAAAGTAAAGCTGCTTCCTAATTGGAATTTACAGACTTGCTCAAGGCAAGAAAGACCTGTCCAGTGCTGGAAAGCAGAGGAGCGATCTGTGAAGGAAGCAGCACGAGGAGACAGCATCCAGGGCACACAGGGAAGTGGATCTGGATTGCAGCAGACAGAGAGGAGTGGGATGGCAGCAAGCCAGGGAAACTGACACATGCTTCACACCCAGCCAGCCACCCACGCGTGCCTCCAACCACATCCACAAAGGCCTGACACTCCAGGTTCCCGTGCACTCAAATGCAGCAGCTGTGTTCTCTCACCCAGGAAGCCTGCTTCAGGATTTCTGAGAGGCTATGATAATCCTCCAATCAGCCATCCAGAGCTGAAAAGCCCTGGAGGAAACAGACCTGGAGAGATGATGCGATTTACCCAACCCTGCACAGATAGGACTGGAATAAGTTCTCCAGCTCCCTGTTCCAGTACACTGCCATCTCTGTAACACTGGCTCTCCATTCAGAGACATTGTTAAATGTATTCATAAAGTACGAGGGTCAGAATGATGATCCTAAAGGGAACTACTTGGAATATAAAAGCCACAATTGCAACTCACGCATTTGGTGCCTGGTTATGGAAAGGTCTACTGCTGTTCTCTAAGGTGCGGGTCACTAGAGAAGGCTGTTAAGAAACTGTTCGCTTCTCTCCCACGGAATGCCGAGTGCTCATCTGTGCAGAGCCGCGGGAGACTTTGGTCTAGGCAGTGACTGGCGCACCAGCTTCTTGGAGCCCCTGAGCTTTCTCACGCTCCTGTGCCAGGCACAAGCAACTCCTACATCAGTATTGTTCTCATGGTCTAGGTTTTTCTGACCTGGACCTGAACCATCTATTGAGGGTGGGCCTGAGGCTTCTGAAGGCCTAAGCCTGCAGAACTATAGTCGTCATGTCCAGGTGGGAGTGTGCTCCTCTGTGCAGCAGGAGGTCCTTGCAGCTCAGAAAGATCACACGTGGCCGGGCAAGGATGGATGTGGAAGCTCACCTACGTCAGCCAGACCTGCCCAACCCACCCTGGCATCTGGTGGGGTGACGTCTGTCTAATGAGATGACCCAGGCAGCTGACATAGAGCTTAGGGGGAGTTTCCACCCAGTCTGTGTTCACTAAGCTGGTTTTCTTACAGACTTTCTTTCACTATTCACTAATTAGGATCCTGATCCAAATTTGTCCTTTTTTTTAAACAACTGCATTTATTATTTCTGTTCATTACAGCTACATCTCTTCACTTACTGTCATTGTTTAAATAGCCACTGCTGTTGTTTTTGTGTGACCTCTTTCTCCTGACTAGAGACAAGAGGACATGGGGGTTAAGAGGCTACAGAGGCCAGACATGCCCTGCAGGCAGTGCCAGCTGTGGACGTGCAAGTCAACCACCCTGTCTTGTCCATGCAATGGAATGATCACTGCTTCCCAGGGTCGTGGGAAAGATTACATTAGACAAGTTATGGAGAGTGAACATCTACTGAATGAACGGTAGAAGGATCACTCAAACTATTTAAATCTGCTTTTCTTCTCAGTTGCCTAGTTAGCAGAATTGAATATACAGATGTTAAATGTAGATATGATGTATCGCCATTGTATTTTTAATGACTGCTGCTCATAGCAGCATGATTCAAATAATGCTGTGGGAACAGTTCAAGTACCCATCAGTGAATGAACAGCTAGGCAAAATGTGGTCTGTACATTGGTGAGATATTCTCCAATGTAAGAAACGTAAGAAAGGGGGAATTCTGACATGTGCTACAACACAGACAAACCCTGACATCAGGCTAAGTGAAATAGACCCAAAAGGACAAATACTACATGAGGACATTCATGAGGTGCCTAGAATAGTCACAGACACTGAGACAGAAAGTACAATGGGGGTCACCAGGGACTGAAGAGAAGGACGGATGGGGATGTACTGCTTACTGGGAATAGTGCCGGTTTTGCAAAATGAAACCAGCTCTGGAGGTGGACGGTGCTGATGGCTGTGTGACAGTGTAAACGTGCTTACCGCACTCCTCACGTAACATGATTAAACTAGTACATTTTAGGTTGTGTATATTTTTGCATAATTTTTAAAAAAGTATTAAACAAAAACTAGTGGCTTCACCTAAATGCTAACCAAGAGATCTGAGCCACTAGAGTTGCACACGGATTCCACCGTTAAGCTGCTTTCTTTCAGATTAATTTGCAAAAATATACTTTTAGGCTTTATTATACTTTGATATTCAGGCTTTATTTTTAGTATTACTGTTACTGTATCAACCAAATAATTTTACTTTGATTAAAATAGGCCTGGCACAACAAAATTATTAGCCCTGAAGCAAAAAGTGCTTCAGGGAGTGTGTTTTTGATTTTATGAGAAATCCAGAGGGAATAAAATTTGATTACTAAAATATGCTATGTTTACGTTTTCCACATCAACTCCCCTCCCCCAAAGAAAGGAGAAACACAGGACCTAATAATTTTGGTGCTTTTTGGTAGCATATTGCTCTCCCTAACTGTTTCACTCAGATGAAAGTACAAATAAATGTACATCATTTTATAAATAAACACATATTATCCATAATAAGCAGAAGTCTTAGGTATGAAGAAAAGCAGAGCTAAGAAGAAAACTTAGTAGAAAGATATGCAAATGGAGCCAGAAAAGCCACCAGAAACAATGCGAGAGAAACACGGGAACAGGAACTGCCCCAGGAAAGCGTGCAGGGTGGGGAATTAGGTGGGAAAAAGAAACGCACAAAAAAGGGCACAGTTTCAGGCAATACAATGTAAGTCCTATAAATTCATTTCTAACACACTGTATTAAAGTCTGGTGAAGTTTTTCTATAAAGGGCCGGAGAGTGACTATTTTGAGCTCCATGGGCCACGTGGCCTTCTGTGACAACCACTGAACTCTGCTGTAATAGCTCAAATGTAGCTACAGACAATCTGTAAAAAAGGGACTGTGGCTGTTTCAACAAAACTTTATTTATAAAAACAGGCAGCAGGCAGATCTGGGCTGAGGCAAGTATGCCAAGCCCTGGTCTAGAGAAACACAATAAATAAAAGGACAATTTGGAATAAGGTATATTAACGAATGGCCCTACATACCATGGATTCCTATTCCACGCCCCCATGAACCAGATCTGTGAGCGGCACTTCAAACGTCCCTTTCTTACAAAAGTGCTAATTGTCTCTCAGGGAAGAGCTAAGTGGCTCAATGAGCTAAAAAGTTCCTAGTGGATTCCTCATTCCCACTAAAAATGGGATGATAGCCTACCTATATTTCTTAGCACCCATCAGTGAACTCACAGGAGTAAATTCCTACTCCAAGCACCCCTAAGTTCTTTCAGCTGATTATCAAGATACAGAATAAAATCTAGGCCAGTAGCTTCAAAGACACATCACTTCAGTAGAGGTGGGTTGTAGTCAAGATCCCCAAGGAAGGTAAGAACTATCCGTAAGATGGGAAGATAGCTGAAGGAGACATGTTTTACTATAAAACAAGCAAACAATGTACACGCAGAGCACACGGTGTGAAAAAGGAAAACGCACACCGCTCTCCCGACATTCTCACTGGTGGACGGGAGGAAGGTTGGCAGGACACGCCCCTTGCCTCTGAGAGGCAGGGTCCAAGCGTCACAATGTTCACGTTATGCTTTGCACGGCTCTGCACTTGTAGGGTTTTCACCAGAAGCATGCATAACTTTTAGTAGTAAGACTTTTACACTGCAATTGCAGTTAAAAGGTTCATCATCACCATTAGTAAGTGTCAATTCAAATGCCAGTATTTTTAACAAAAAAACCATTCTCTCAAAGGACTTCTACCATTCATAAAGGTCATCGCAAAACAAGGATATTTACACACACAATCCATCAGACACAGTTTTTTGGGTAACATTTCACCATAGTACAATACCTCAGCTCCACCCATCCATTTAGGCTCATCGGGAAACTCAGCACACAAAATATCTTCTGACTGATCAGTCCCCAAGACATGGTAGCAGAGCTTTTGGTGGAGATTGCTGGATGTCTCCGTGCCTGAAGGAGTTAAAAAAACGTATACTGAAAAGCAGTTTGCAGCTCTAAGGGAATCTACTCCACCCATATGCACCACACTAGAAACACAGTTATGAGTCTGGCTGTAGGATATGTGGTTATTATACAAAAGTTAACCCCTTTCCTGTACACCACCAATGAACAAGTGGACTCTGAAACTAAAAACACCATACCATTTATATTAACAGCCTTCCAACGGAATACGTAGGTATGAGTCTAACAAAGTATGCACAAGATCTGTGTGAGGAAAACTATGAAACTCTGGTGAAGGCAGTCAAAGAAGAGCTAAACAGACGGAGAGCATTCACGTTCATGGACAGGAAGACTCAATACTGACTGTCAAGATGTCAGTTCTTCCCAACTTGATCTACAGAGTCAATGCAATTCCAATCAAAATCCCAAAAAGTTATTTTATGGATATTGACAAACTGATTCTAAAGTTTACTCGTATGAGGACCTTAAATGCATACTACTGAGTGAAAGAAGTCAATCTGAAAAGGCTGGATACACTATGATTCCAACTATAAGATGTTCTGGAAAAGGCAAAACTATGGAGACAGGAAAAAGATCAGGGGTTGCCAGGGGTTAGGAGGGAGGGAGGGAGGATAAAGAGGGGGAACGCAGGATTATCAGGGCAGTGAGACTGCTCTGCATGATGCTACAGTGGTGGACACAGACCCTCACATATTTGTTCAAACCCAGGGAACACACAACACAAACTGAAGTCAACTGTAAACTGTGGGTCTGGGTCGGTTACGACGTGGCAGTGTAGGCTCACCCACTGTCCACTCCGCTGGGGATGCTGGCGACGGGAGGGGCACACATGTGGGGGCACAGGGGATATACGGGAAATCTCTGTGCCTTCCATTCTGCTGTGAACCTAAAACTGCTCTAAGAGATATTTTGTAAAAAGTTAAGAATCAGTTGGGTATCATCCTGGAAATAATTCACACATATCTGCTGATTTCTGAGGCTATTATGACACTGAACTATTTATTTAATTTTTTCATTCCAAAAATGTACCAAGTTTTCAGGACAATGAAGAGAAAAAGTGAGGTAATGCCACAATGTAAAAAAAAAGCCTTAGAGTACTTGGTGACTTTCCAGGGGTTTTCAAGGAACACCGGTAAGAAGTGCACAGCCAGAATTGCTTTGCTGCTCCCGTGCGGGCCTCCACCATGCAACCTAAGGGCTGCTGAGGTTCTGGGCTACAGGGCAGCAAATGACGCCTGGGCAGTGCTGGCTTTCCTTAGTTCAATTGCATCTCTATTGTTGCCACTGAAAGCTGAGGGTAACTACAAATATTCATGTTTTTCACAAGTTAACAACATTGTTCTCTAACAAAAAATGACCAGGTACATACTTTTTGATTTCCCAGACCTTGGAAAAACTCTAACCCACTGGCACTCCTAACGTAGGCCGCTATTTCAGTGCGCAGAGCACAAAGGTCTTTCTTTAGTCAACACCTTTGATTACAGAACCTCTTAGTTCCTCTTGTAGTTCACGGGTGAATTCAGAGACAGGTCCTGTAGCAGTCTAATCAAAGGGCAGCAGATGCTAAGCATAGCCAAAAGAGATGAAAAGTGTTACAGCCTTATTTCCAATTCAACTGGGGGGTAGACAGAAAAGGAAGCCACCTAAAGATTACAAAGATGCAGAAGGCATGACAAAGGACAGCATGGGCAGTGGAACGCACAGGAGTAGCTGTGCTTCTTGGCAGCCCCAGGCCCTGAAACAAGTAACTGAGACACTGCAACCCAACTCCAAATCTCTATCAAAGGGACTGTGAAACCCACCTGTAAGGACCAGCCAAGGCAACCTGAAAATGCTATGCCCCACGTGGAAATATGGAATGGAGTAAATAAGATGATGTTCAGGTAGAGACCTCCTATCTAGGAAGACGAGGGGTGAGGGGGAAAGAAAGAGGGACCACTGAACACAATAGGATCTTTGTGCAACTGAAGAGAACAACAGGTGTGTATAGAAGTTAACAAGGAGAGAAGTGTCAAGATAAATGCAGCCAACAGGGGACTTGCAACTTCTAATCGGGGAAGAGATATGATTACTGCAGTAGGAAAATTTTATAATCACTCAACATCATTAAATAAAAAAATCCATTTCTCCATGATCCCCTTGAGAGACAGAACACATTTGTGAAGGGCTGAGTGCAGTAATGGCCTCAATTTTTCACAGTTCCCTGTATCTGTTTCACCGCCCTTTGAAGAGGGGCGGCCAGCAGGACTCAGGGAAGTGATAAAATGACAGCAGCAAGCCTAGGCATCCAGGAGGCTGTGCCTTTCGGCTCTCCCCACTGGAATCCTGCTGAGCTGCCGGGAGAGCTCTCCTGCTCAAGGATGAGAGACTACATGGAGCTGAGCCGGGGCCCCACACATGTGAAAGTCAAGCCAACATTAGCCAACTGACCTGCAGCTGACCACAGGTACATGAACTCAGCTGAGCCCAGAAAAATGGCCTGGTGAGTCCACAGACTCGAGCAACATAAGCGGTCATTACTCTAAGCCACCAAGGTGTGGGGTGACCTGTTATACAGCAAAGCTAACTGACACAACGTCCTGGAGGAGGCTTGGCTCTGGACCAACAACCTCTGTTAGGGTTTAGCTTCGCTTTTAAAGTTATGTGAGTTACAATTCTATTTTATAACAAAGGTGTGCCTTCATCTGAAGTCTTAACTTACCATCACTTTTTCCATCTTGTTGAGGATAAGAGTTGTAGAACATTCCCTTCCCATCATGGGTCCAGGCCATACAGCTGAACTTGACTCTTTCAAGCACATCTGGAAGCTCTTTGGCACCATCGACTTTCATAAACTTGATCGTCACCCAGTCTGAGCCACTGGCACTCAGGCCATAGGCAAAATATTCACCATCTTCGCTGAATGCGTAGCCTATGGAACACGGGGGGAATCAAACAGTGGTGGAGATGCCATTCCCAGCCCTGCTCACTGGCCTCTGCACTGCCGGACAAAAGTCCCTGTCACGCGTGGGGGCAGCATGTGGAGGCAGAAACTCTGAGGGCCGACCCAGGCCTTAGAGGTGTTTTGTCTTACGACCTTGGACAAGTCTTTGTTTCTTCATCTGTAAAATGAAGTATTGGATTATATGGCCATTAAGGTGCTTCCATTTTTTAAACTTCTATAATTCAATAGGCAGTTCAGTTAAAAGCAGAGTGTATCTCAGACTTTTAGCATATTTTATTTATATTCTAAAAAGAATGAGGGGGAAAAGAAATAAGGAGACTGCTTTTCCAGTAATGACTGAATTATGACACATCATGTAACAAAACGAAATTGGAGCCATTAGGTAATTTTTGGAATGGATCCCAAAGTGTCTGAGCTCACTCTTTACAATCTCATTTTCTGAGCCGCGCTGGCCCTCAGGGGTTATCACCCAAACTCTCTGACCACCAGGAGCCCGGGCAGGTAAAGCCCGAGGGTCTGCAGTGCAGGTCTCACATGGCGCACATTCTAAAAGCAACCACAGGGAAGAAAAGCACCGCCTCCCGTGGACTACGCCGCCGTGTGCGACAGACTCTTCAGGGCTGGGAGAGACACTGTAACCAGTACAGACGGTTTCCTGATGGAAATTCACGTGTGTGCAGTATCCTTGATAATTATGAAGAACAATATGGGTAGCATTCGTACAGACACCAGAGGTCTCCCCTTCTGTAATGTTTGCTGAACTTTACTAGGGGGTTGGAAATTATCCCCAGAAACCGAACTATTTTCAGAGGTTTCCTACTATTTTATATGAAACTTCTATCAATGAAAAATCTGTTGAAAATTTCAAAAAGCCTACTTATTAATCACTTATAATCCCTATAAAATATCCAGACTTATATGTATATAAAGGCAGAAAAGCATCCAAAATATGGTTAGGAGAAATCACTCACTTTCCACTCTATATAACATTGTAGTATTTCCATTATTTATATATAATTAGAAATCTTTCAGGAAAAATTTAAATAAAACACTGTGATTTGAAATATATATTTTAAAATGTACAATATCTACTATCGAAAGAAAGTGAATGTTGACCCATACTGTTACTCCCGTGTAACACCAGTATGTAAAACTGAAGCCAGGTCCCATGTCTAGATTTCCTGCTCATCCATTGGCACCTGTACATGGCAAAAATCCCACTGAAAGTTACTAGAATGAAGTATCAGAGCAAGAGAGGAGACCCTGTTAAAATGAAGTCTTTCTGGATGAGCTGCAAGACAGACCGTTGCTAAAACTAAATGAATTCCTATACGAGCTATATTATTACGTGGAACCAGTGTATTACGTTCATTTAACTCCAAGCTCCAATTCATGGGCAATATCCCCATAAGCTGGCTGGCACCTGACTTTCAACACTAGCTGGTAAAGAATCATCATTTACATGCATGGCCTATCTGGGCAGAGGAGGGGGAGGCCGCTAACTAACTGAATGCCTTTATAAAAGGGTCTTTGCACAGGGTAATTCCCCTCTGATTACAGGGCTTCAGTGTTCCCACTGCTCCGTTCTGTAGGATTGAACTAACGCCTGTGTTTTTTTTTAATAAAACGGAAAATGAAGATGAGCTGATTTCACTAAAAACATCTATAATGCCACCAAGATGTGGTTCTCATAGTATACAATTACTGAATCACAGAACAGCAAACTTCCTGACTGTAGAACTAGTGCTATGGCACAAGCCTGGGGCAATCTAAATTTGTGCCTGTGGAGAAGGTTATCTTGAGTGACATAAAGCAACTGCAGGTTAAACTTACTTATTCAGTGTTTAAACTTGTATCTTTAGGGGACAGTTGCCCACGTTTTACAAGATTATATATTTTTTACTTTTAATTCTAACATACTGACATTTTTCCAAATTTTAAAACTCTTACAAGTTCCCCCCTCCCAAGGAACTAAATCTCATACATATTACTTCCAATTTTATTTTTATAACTGAAACATTTTTTGTATAGCTTAAATTTCTTCTAGATAAGGATTAACTTTTTTCCAATCACAGATAGTTCTCAAGGATGTTACAGGAAGTGATGGTAACACTTCAGGACCCCAGGAGCCCTAGAAGCTAATTTCGGTCCAGTGAGGCATTCTCCAGCTCTGCTTCTGGCCCTCAGAAGAACAGGCAGCTCTTTGCGTATTCTAAATACACTGAGCAAAAATTAGCATTCCTGATTCTGTGTGTGCATCTGTTCTGCGGTCCATGTTCTGGCTGGTATTTCAGAGGGGAGGTGACCACACCAGCACAGAGAGAGCTTCACGTGAGGGCCCTGGGACTTGGGGGGCTCGGCTGGGGAGCACATACCTCGAAGAGCCACTGTGCCGTCATCAGAGAGGATGTTGGGGTCAAGGAACACTCTGGCTTCCTCTTCTAAGGAGTCCTGTACATATAGCACTCGTTGGTTCTGCAAACCTGAATTGTAAAAATAGAAATACCTGGGGGAGCAGAGACAGTCTCTGTTTAGCTACAGAGTTTTCCACGTGTGGATTAAGAACAAATGCACACTAGCCAGAAGAAGAAAACCCACACATACACACAAGGACACAACTGCAAACAGGCCGTGCCTGGGGCAGCAGGATGAGGGCGACGACCATCTCCCTTGACCTAGTGTATTATCTCAATGGCTTTGCATATTCAAATTCTGGATCTTAGACAAATAGAAACAAAGGTTTTTATTGGCTAAAATCAATACTAATATTCAAATAAAGCAGTAGTTTTTTTTTTTTTCTTTTCAATTGAGAAGAAAGCAGAGTTTCTCAAACAAAGTGCAGGTTCCCTTCCCCAGCCAGACTGCCGGTGAGGGCTGGCAGACTGTTGGGCGTTGTGGGCCCAGGTCTCCGCTGCTACGACACAGCTCTGCAGTCGCACAGTCGCAGCCCTGGATAGCACAGAAGTGAGCGCACACGGCTGTGTACCACCTAAACGTTATACACCAAGACAGATGGAGGCAGGGCGTGGCATGAGGACTGTACCCTGCTGATCCTTGCTTGGGGAGACAGAGGGACCTAAGAAATTCTACAGTAAATTTTTTATGGTACTTCCAAAGAGGGTTAAAAAACAAGAGAATGTTTACCCGAGTATAAAAAAAAAGGCACAAGAGAGGTGAATTACTAGACTCTACTTCAGGGACAATTTTCACTTTTGGATTAAAAAATGTATCCAATAAAATATTTTCAAGTAGCATAAGCCAAAGATAATCTGTTCCAGTGGCAAAGAGACCCCCACGGCTGCCTGTGAGCTGGCTTATCCCCCAGTTCTGCCCTGGAGAGTGAAACTCTTTAAGCCCCAAATTTCTTCCAGGGGCGCATCTCTGCTAAATTTCTTTTCTTCCTCCTTTTTCGGTGATCTTTTTTTAAATTTATTTTTAATTATAGTTGATATCTACTAAATTCCTTAATCCTTAGTTTAAGAATCTGGACAATAGACTGGAAGATATTACTCTTATATTTAAGCACAGAAATAAATAGATTTTATAGTGAGTTAATTTGATAAACTGGTAAGTTATTTAGAATTCATTTTAAAATTTAAGGAAGCATTCAATCAGAAAAGTAACATAAAATTAAACGAAAGCAACCCCACATACCGTTTTCCTTTCTTGAAGTGGCAGCTATACTTGGGATAGTCATATAGTTCAGTCATTCTCTCTTTGAATAAACCTCTGATAGGACACTGCTCCAGAAATGGCACCGTGATCTTGTTCTGGGCCTCCACAAAAGCCTGCAGAAAATATTCCAGGGCAATCAGATATAAATTTTTCCACGGGAAACGTTATACTTTACCATGTCCTGGAGAGATCCAGCAATCCCACTTCAGGGAATGTACCGTCGGGAAACAAGAGCACTGTGCTGAAGAAGCAGCTGCACCCCAGGCCCGCGGCAGCGCTGTCTGTGACAGCCAAGACGCGGGCGTGCCCTGAGTGTCCACTGACGGTGGGTGAGGGAACGTGACTTCCACGGATAGACAACGGCATGCGTTCGGCCACAAAAGGAAGGTGTGACAACACAAACAGTGCTGGGCACAATGGACAGGCAGCCCTTGACTGCATCACGCTAAGGGAAGTAAGTCAGCGAGAAAGATCTCACCAACATGTGGGATCTCAAACAAACAAACAAGCACTCAGAGAGAAAGGGATCAGACTTGTGGTTAGGGGAGGTCAAGGTAGGGGTGGCAAGAGAATGGGATACAGGGGTCAAAGGCACACACTTCCAGTTATAAAATAAGTAAGCATCACGGAGCATTAACGATGTGAGGAGCAACGCGATGACTAGAGGTAACACCGCTGTGTGACATGCATGGGATTTCTTAAGAGAGTAAATCCTGAGTTCCCACCACAAAAAAATATATTTTTCCTTGTTTCTATATCAGATGATAGTTGTCAACTAAACTTAATACAGTAATGTTTTCACAATATATACGTAAGTCAAATCATTATGCAGTACACCTTGAACTTATACAATTTTGTATGCCAATTATATCTCAAATAAAACTGGAGAAGAAAGACTTCAAAATGTATCTGTGAATGTGTGTTTTCTCTCAGGAAATAATAACTAATATTTACATGGCACAAACTATGTACCTGTACCAGGCAAGCATTAACTCATTTGGAAATCATAATTGAAGGTTCTTTAATTTGGCCAACTTTATGGATAGGGCAACCGAGTCTCAGAGCACTTAAAAAGGTGCCCAACATCAGGCAGGCAGGAAATGGCCCAGCTGGCCCCTGTGCACCTCTGCCCTGAAGGCACACACCACACCGCTGCACGGGCCACACCCGGCCAGCGGACTGCCCGCACACTGCACTGAGGCTCCGGGTTGCTGGGGCAGCGGCCGGTGATCCCAAACAACGTCAGAGTTAAAGAATACAGTTAGGGATACCTAGGCACTATTTTATCAATTTTGATATTGACTTACTACCTTTCCAAGAGCTACTACCTTGTCAACTTCACAGAACTTCTCAAAAATTGGAAGCTAGAGAACAGTTTTAAAAATTGGAAAATAGATGGCATTGAATATTTACAACAAATGGCTGATATGAAGGGCAAGGGGCAGCTTGCAGGAAGCCAGAAGACCTGGCCACAAAGGCAGAGAAGGGTAGTTTCTACATCAGTTATAGCCAAGTATACCCTATATATAACTAAGCAGTTAGAAAGTTACAAATTAGCTTTTGATTTTTAGTTACAGAATTGACACATAGTTGCAAAGCCACTCAGGTGCAGCATTTTGGAGATCACTAAGGGTATGTGGGAGCATTACCTGATTTCAGGGACATGGGGGAAGGAAATGCCATGCTTACTTGGCACACATAGAAATAGAGATACGGCATATTGCAGCCACTGGTCAAGGTCATGCAGTGAATTGGCAAGAGCTCTGAAGACAGAATTATTGTATTCTAGTCACTGTAACAGGGACTGAGGCAGACTCCATGTCCAACACTGGTTGTGGAGAGGAAGTGACCCACTGGGAGAGAAGGCGGGGGGCCTGGACCTCCTGTGATTTCCTCCTGCTTAGGCTGGGCAGGACAGGCACCTCGAGGTGCTGGAGCATCAACAAGGATTTAGTCAGAGCCTGGTGTGCTTCAGCACTGGTCCTGGTGTTGTTGATGGAGGGGTGGCAAGTCCACGACCAGCTAGCTCTCTGTCACTGTGGAGGTAACGCTGTACCGGGGGAGGCAAAACGGAGGCCAGAGGGATACAGAGAGTGGCTAGCCCTAAGGACATGTTCAGGGTCATCGTGGAGAAGTGCTGCTACTCAAAGTAGCACCCCAGCTGTGCTGGTCCTGAATGACTCTCTACCAGCCCAGGGTGAGATGGGCGGAAACTGAGAGGGAGTGCCATAAGCCATGTGAACCTGCTGAGGTGTCTTTGTTACATTTCACAAAAATATCAATCCACATGGTTTGGAAATTTAAAAACCGGTGGTCCACCACCTGTCCTGGGAAGCACTGGGAAGGAGGACACTTACTTACCCGGGCAGGAGCCAGATCACAGGGCACCTGCCGGGCAGCTATGAAGTTTGAATCTGTGTTCTGTGTGCAAGCAAGCTATGATTAGTTAAGGAGATGTGCAGTTATACAATCTGGTTTGCTTTGGGTGAGAAAAAAAAACTTTAGGGGAGCAAAAGTGAAAAACAAGGAGGTCAGTTAGAAAGCTGGGGCAGTAGTCTGGTGAGAGAAGAGGCCACATGGAATGGCTGGTCCCTGAAAGGAGCGGGAACGGCCATTATAATGGAGAGGGATGGAGAAAATGGGCACCGAGCATGTGAATGTGTGGGCTTGATGGCTATTTCCCAGAAAGGACTCACCAGGACATTCCAGCTACTTAGGGCTCCTACCCTGAGACCCCAGCACACTGAGGGTCTTGGCTGGCCTCTCCCCTTCCAGGGGCGGGTGCTCTGAGGAGGGCACCCTGCGGACTTCAGTTCTCTATCCTTCTGATGTGTGTGTGTAGGTGGCTGCACCTAGGCCTTATCCCGGCTCTAGGAAGACCGCAGAGGGTCTGAGAGCCATAGACTGCTCAGTCTGTGTTCCTCGGAAAGGTGGAATTGTGTTCTCTGATCACGTTTCTACCTGCTTTGCTTCCTTCAGATGTCTCATGGTATAACCTCAACTGCTGCAACAGAATCCATCTCAGGTTAACACAGACACATGGGCTCTTCACGTTTAGAATGTTCCCAAAACCATAATGCCAGGTTTAATAATGCCACCAAATAACTAAATAATTCTAGGATTATTGCATTCAATTTTGCCACTTCCCACCTACAAATGTTACTCAATTACTTTTAACAGCAATATTTAAAGACTATACCCTTTCAAGTCAAATACCTCAATGCAAAATGAATGTTCAAATTCCTTAAAGTCTGAAGTTCTTTCATAATACAAGTATATATCTTTACAACTGAGCAAATCCTTGTCACAAAGGAGCTTTGTGAAATTTAAGGTTCCACAGAATGCCAATAAAATTTCTGATATTTTAACCAGAAAAATACCTCCTTGCTCCTTTATAGATTTACTAGTCTGTTTCTTGGTTGAAAAATTAGAACACATTTTTGGGGAAAGGAGGAACAGTATTAGGATAAATGGAAAAACCAGGAGGAATGAAAATCTTTGTTCTTCAGGCGTCTCGGCACCGAAGTCACACTCTGGGATGTACTACAACAACTGAACCTGGAAGCCCTTTAACGACATCTGCAGCTAAGCCTCTAAAGAGGGTCAACGGTTTAGATTTTACAGCTATCGATGAATCTGAACATGTTTTCCTAAGAAGAGCTGTTCAAAAACAAACAAAAAACCCCTGCTCATATGTCATTTGCCTTGACTATGAGAAAGCTTCAAAGTGAAGGAAGTTTCAGTTACGCAGGATGAATACATTCCAGAGCTGCTGCACCACACTGTGCACGGAGCTTACGGCACTGTGTCGCACACACAGAACTGTAAGGGGGCCGAGGGCCGCTTAGCGTGACAGCTGGATAGCCCTTTACCCCACTGTCTGCAGGAAGAATTTTCCAAAGTGTCCTCACATGTGCTGTATTTTAATCCACAAAATACCTCAAGTCCTTTTACAGGTACAATTCTTACATATATGAATAAAAATGATGCACACTTACCCATGAAATAGATATAAATATGCACAAAATAGTGCAATTACACGACACAGGATCAAAAAGCTAAATTAAGATACAAATAAGTGCTCCAGGAAAACAAATGAAGGTGTGGGGTGGGCCAGGGAGGCCCTACAATCGGACGAGCAGGAGGGAGCTCCAGGCAGAAGACCAATGCAGGCACAGGTGTCGACCTCCAGTCTTCCCAAATACAATACCAATGAAAACTCGGGGTAGGGCTATCTGTACCTCACAGACTTTGAGGAGTTTCTGCTGCAAATTACAGATATGTGTGTGTGTTTGTGTGTGTGGAGGATGACCTTGTATAAGCAACTATCAGGGGGTTCTGGAGAAAAAGAAAGGCATTGGTGTCACAGCATAGCCTGACAGAACACCCGGATGCCAGCCACACAAGAAGGGCTGCACGCACTCTGGTGGCCAGAGGGGGAAGTACACTTGGATCCCCTCCACTGGAAGTTCAGCAGAATCTGGAATCGACCCTCCAAAGGCAGGGATCACCCCATAAAAAAGAAGTCAAAAGGTGGCCAAGCTCATCCCTGAGGATCCAGGGCCAGGAGGGCTAACCAGTCACATTGAAAAAACGAACGAACAAACAAACAAACCTGGAGGCGGGTCATGCCAAACAGAAAATCCTTGACAGATGCACCTGCTTCAGGAAACATGTGTAGACATTGGGACTATAAATGGAATAGTGTACTTATCTATACTTAAAAGACGAAAGAATGCCCCTATTTTCCAGCACTCACTGAATACTTACAAAAATTACCATATACCAGACAACAAAGGAATCCTTAAAGCACAAGAAGCACTGTGACCACAAATGTCATTAACCCCAACTAAGTGAGGTGCCTCTCCCCTCCTGTCCTCACAAACCCCCAATGCCTTCCCAAAGTAGAGAAATATCGAATTCAATCCGTGAGATCCCCAAATCCACTGGGCTTGTCTTTTAACATTAAACTCCCAGAGTGGGTTCGTTTCTTCCCTCTGAGAACATCTGTTCTCTGGTGAGGAAAGCTCCTCAGGAGCTCCCAGCTGCGCGTACTTAGCAGACCAGGTGGAGCCTTCCAGAAGCCCTCAGAAGTCCTCCCACGTCCCTTTCCACCTTCTTGCCTGTCCCCATCTGAGCACATCACTTCCCTCATGGGGCAAGTTACTATCGACTGCAAGGAAGCAGAAACACACATTTTTGACCTGAGATTCCAGCTTCTTCTCAAATCTAGTCATTAGCAGAGAGCTCATTCAAAGCTGAAACTTTAGCCCCATCTAGTTCAGTTCTGCAGTGTACGATCCTGACCAGAAACCTGGCAAGGAGAGAGGTGATCTGCACCCCAAATCCAAACCTAACTTAAACCCCGATCATGAAGAAGTTAAACGCAAACACATCTTCTCTTGAACAATTCTTGCATCAATGAGGGGATCCAAATTAGAACAGGAATATTTAGGAAAAAAGACAAGACCACTAAGAATTGAAGTTCATGACAGGCGTTCTGACTGGTATGGCTCAGTTGGTTGGGCATCATCCTGCAAAGAGAAAGGTCGCTGTTTCGATCCCTGGTCAGGACACAGGCCTGAGTCACAGGTTAGGTCCCCAGTTGGGGCGTATTTGAGAAGCAACAGAATATTCGTCTCCCTTTCTTTCTCCCTCCCTTCCCTTCTCTCTAAAAGTAAAATATAAATAAAATCTTTAAAAAACAAACAAAGCAAAGTTCATGGGGTATGGTAAAAACACTCACAGTTGACATGTGGGTTTTTAGTGTCCTTTGGTAAGTCCCTCCTGCTCAGAGCATGGGGGATGGGACCTCTGCTGGCCAGTAGCACTCCCTGGCCCCAGGCCTGGGGCTGATCCATGTAGGACGAGGCTGGTCTAGAGGCTTGTTAGCATGACTCCCACACAGGGGGTAGCAGACCTGGTCTGGTCCCACAGCACTTGATTCCAAAGTGCAAAGTGCAGGCCATGTACTGAAGGGCAGTGATCACACTGTGATCGATACGGTACACCTGGCCCCAGGGAGGTGCACAGTGTCACCCTTCCACACAAACAAAAAAACAAAGACAAACAAAACAAAAGCTGGGTCCAGAAAGTGACAGTTATGCTGTAAGAAAGTTTGGGGTTCACCCTCTCTCTCAAGCAGACTTTATCATTCTGGGTGTTGGTAAGTTGTACAACCATCTGCCACAGATGATGTTACTGATACCTCCACAAGTATTCTAACTATGTTAACTCCTTTCTACATCTTTTATATAAGTAAGCCCTGTTCGCTTGCATAAGCAGAGTGCTCGATTTGTACCTACAGGCAATGGTCAATAAAGTATCCATGAACCCACGCTAAGCGAGCAGAATCCTTTGCAGGGACAGAGGTGAACACTGGGAGTGACAAGTTATGTCCCTCGCTTAACTTGTGAACCCCACAGAGAGCCAAGGCCCATCTTTCCTGCCACACAGGGAGGCTGCTGGGAAATAATCAGAAAAAGCAGATGCCCTAAGAGACAAAGAGAGACGGGTACCCAGAAATATCACACGCACTCCTGGCGCAGGTGGAACCTATAGGCACATGGACCCTGGTCATCAGTTCTGTGAGCCACTCAGCTCTTTTATGTGAGCTCGTGTGAGCCGGGGTTGGGCACCGGTCGCCAGGAGTCCTGACTGACGCAGCTCTCCTGGGAGGCCTGCAGCGTGCGGAGCGAGGTGAGGCTGGGCGCGCTGGCGCAGTCTGGGAGAGGGCTGACTGGGGAAGCCTCAAACAGGTGTTCTATCAGTCAACGAGATATAGTAGAATTAAAGTAAGCATTCAAACAAAAGGTTTTAAAGTAACAATAGAAAAAATAATGAACTAGAGAAGCAAAGGAGTATAATGTCTAAGTGCTAGAAATGATGCTTTTTAGAAAAAAAAGAAGAAAACCACATATTCTACCAAAGCTCTAGCTAAACTAACCAAAAAGGGGAAAGAAGTTACAGATAACTCAAAATTAGAAACAATGAAGAATATAACCACAGACAGGGAGAGTGAAGTCTCTTATAATGAAGAAATATTATGCATAACCCCGTGCTAATAAATTTTAAAATCCCAACAATACACACCATTTTCTAGAAAATACAAATGACCAAAGTGGTCCAAAAAGAAAAATGATCAAAACAGAGCAATAACCATGAAAGTAAGTGGAGGAAAAGAGCCCACAACTGGAATAAAAGAGTTTTTCCCAGACAGCTCTATAGATGTGGCCTTTCAATTTTTAAGCAGAAAAATTCCATGCTATTTGAACTGTTCAATAATAAATGCAATGGCCAACACTTAGTAAGCACTTACTTGTTTGTACCACTGCGCTGCATCTTTCAAAAACACCACCACTTAATTTTCAGTACTTCCATACAGTCGCCTCCAAATTGTAAGTCAGAAAACTGAAACCCAGAGAGGTTAAACAACATGACCAATGTCCCATATCTGGCGAAACTGTAAAGCTAAGATTCAAACCTGTCTTTCTATGGCTAAAGCTGCTCCTTTAATGACAATACACCATTGCCTTCCCATAACAGGCTCCATAATCTCTAGGGGTTCTCATTAGTTTCTGGGGGAGACAGGTAGAAAGAGAACTGTGGAAGCCAGGAGACAATTTAGGAAGCAACTGACCATCTAGAGCAGTGGCAATGCATGCCTGAACAAGGACATGTCGGCAGAGAGAAAAACAAAAAGTATGAGTCAGAACCGGCACTCGAAAGCATCTTGTGTATGATTAGGGATCCAATTCAAACAGCCAGAGCGCCATGCAACATTATATAGAAGAGTCCCAGATGCCTTCCCGATGGCGTATGCCTTGGTTTCCCCAAGGAGAAAAATTAGAGCCATAAATACCGCCCCCACTCCTGCCAATCCATAAAGACCCTGTAAATAGTAGTGAGGAGTCTACCAAAACTTCAGCTCCTTGAAAGTGGGCCAATAATAACCAAAGGTGTTATTATCTTTCCCTAATTGTGTCTAACTAAGCATTCTCTAGGGCAGTTTTCCCAAGCTTCCTGGGCCTTAAGAATTAATTACCTGGTGAGGTGTGTGGGAGACAGAGGCTCCTACTGAAATCAGACGCCCCAGAAGTAGAGCTTGGAAATGTTTAACGAGTGCGCGGGTGACTTTTAGGGCAGATGCTTTCTCCCCTGGACATGGCAGAATGGGGTGGTGGACGGGTGTTAGACTCCTAAGTGTAGAGGACGAACAGAAAAGAACAGCCTGGGAGAAGTCGGAGTTATTTTATTTATTTAATTGTTAGTTCCTCCCAAACACACCCTATCTGATACCAGCATTTCTGGTAAAGGGGCTGTAGGAG
This sequence comes from Tonatia bakeri, assembly GCA_004024845.1. Classification (NCBI taxonomy): domain Eukaryota; kingdom Metazoa; phylum Chordata; class Mammalia; order Chiroptera; family Phyllostomidae; genus Tonatia; species Tonatia bakeri. Next base: position 258,742 of record PVIA01000002.1, read on the forward strand.
ATTGAAACCTACTCGCAGTAACGGCCTACAGGGAAAACATCAGAGTTAAGTGTGCACCAGCACTTTAGCACTGCATCAACGATGTGGGGTCTGCTCTTCTAAAACGGAGCTTCCCCTGACTGTGAACAAATACAGCTGGACACCCAGCTTCTAGCTGAAACGTGGCTCGGCCACCGTTCACACTGACCTCCAGCAGCTCACAGGCTCAGGGGCTTGCTCACTTCCAATCTCTGGTCCTCCCAAGCTGGAATGTAGTTAATTCCATGTCAGCATGGGCCACATCTGTCTTGCTTATGACAGTGTCCCTCTTCCTTCCTGCCCCCCTCCCATTTAACCTAATTCTCAGCACAGTGGGCACACAGGTAAACTTGGGGCAGGGAGAGAAAGGGAGGAAGCAAGCACATACGGAGAAGGGAGAGGGAAGGAAACCAGTGGACCTGTGGTATGTGGGGTGGCCAGCGTCCTTCCTCTTTCCCAGTGTCCTCCCTTCTCAGAGGGACGGCAGCTCCAGCAGTTGTCCTACTGAACACAACCATAAACTTTTCTTATCGCCAGCAGAACCAACCCAAGGAATGAGCAGTCATCTGGCCCATGGCAATCAACACCCCCTTGCTTGGGACATAGTCACTTGCACAAGTGACAGAGGGCTGGATGACTGGAGGCCATTCGCAGTGCTGGGTGGAAGTAGAAATTCCCGCCGTGGGCCCCTAGAAGTCCTCAGTTCCTGCCTGATCCAAGCCTGGCCCCTTCAGCCCATCCCAGAAAAAGCAGGCCTTTCTGGCCTGCATGTCTACATGCCCACCTTGGCCACTATCAGTTTCTACTGCTTGCATCAAAAACCATGTTGCAGGAGGCCAAGAAAGGGAGAGAGAAAAAGAAAAGGCAGTACTTAGAAAAAGTTGACCCCATTCCAGTAACACCCTCATACTTTTGACAACTACCCCATCCACAGATTGAAAGAAAGTTGTTCCCTAAAAACGTATTTCAACTATGAGTTTATGAGCATTCGGTTTACAAACTATAATAAGGCTAAGCACTTCCATAGGAGGTGGTGAGACATGAAAGACCTCAGAAGTCCTGGAGACTGAGATAACGTGTGGTGATATATTCACCCAAAGCGCCTCCCATTTCCACTCGACAAGGGATGATGCAGTGGTAACTCAGGTGACTCAGTTCAGGTCCTTACATGAAACAGGAATGGGCGTTCACAGCTTTGCCGGTGGGGTTCCGAAGGCAGCAATTAAAGGTAACACTACCAAACAGCTTTAAGGTATTTTTGGCCTAGTTTAATCATCATTCCTGAGAACAATGAAATAAGGAGTCACAGTTCCATTAAGTTAAAAAAAAAAATCAATGCTCAGAATGTCTTAAAAAACTAGAATTCAAAAGGAAAACCCTGCTTACTTTCATGGATTAAAATTGAGAGTCTTTACGGTCTGACCTCTGACAAAGCAATTGGAAGACAGGAGTCCGGCGGTACCTGCCCGGAAACGCTGAGGCAGGGGTGCCCAAGACGCACCATCTGCGCCTGCATAGGCCACTGCTGCGGATGGAAAATGAATTTCTACATGCATTTGCTCAGCTGGGTGTCATTACAACCTTGGAGCTAGATGATTTGAGTATGATTATACTCATTTTATAGATGAAGAAAATGAATCCAGGTAAGGTAGCTTACTATGCTAACAGAACAAGAAAATGGAAGACCAAGGGCTACGATTTGTGTGTTCTGACTTGTAGTCCCATCTGGCAAGGACTTGGTTCCTCCATCTACCCAGCCCCCCGACAGAAGTAACATCACAGGTGCCTGCAAAACACACAGGGTTGAAGGAACCATCCACAGAACAGACAATCACAATTTGTCTTCAAGTCTTCAAAGGACACCATAAACCAAACCAGTCTTTTATACTTTTAATTAATGTATTCCCCAGTCCCACAATAGGCTTGATCTGCTGTCTCTGGCTCAGAGACATTGAACTAGAACTTCATGGTGCTGGGAGTCCCGAGAGCACGCTGTCTCCTGTCGGTTCTACAGCCTGAGGGCACAGTGGCCTCATGGAGAAATGCAACTGGACAAAGGAACCCTGGCTCACCTGGCTCCCCACTAGACCCTGCACACCCCGGCTCTGCTCCATGCTCGGGAAAGCCCTGTGCAGGGAGGTCTAGGCCACGCTGGCACCAGAGCAGAACAGAAACTCCTCACGCTACACACTTTCAGGGGTGACCTTACAGAATGCAAACAAAAGCAAGGAACAAACAAACAAAAAAACACACATTTCATCAGACCCGAAGCATAACTTAAAGCAGGTGTTGACCTACCTAAACTTTGACTTCCATGACATTAAAATACCTACAGAGAAATCCTAAACTACCTTAATATTCTGGAGATGATCAGAAGTCCTTTAAGGTTTAGAATCTTTCCTACCAAGGAAGGAAACAGTGTGGGGACAGGCGAAGAGAAAGGTGACATTTCCAGGTTTCTTAGCCTGCAAGATGAGGATTTCTCCTCTCCACCTTCCCTCGCCCCTTATCAGCAGATGTAATGGACCACCCCTAACTATTCAGCCAAACTGGGATCTGGGAAGGGAGAGGAAACAATGTCCTTGAAAAGAAGACCTATGCTGTGTATTCCTTTGATCCTCCCTGAAACAAACTGAAATCTTGCTTTTCAAGAAAGAATGAACATTTGTTTTTGTTTTTAGCTGATTCCTATTAGAGTTCTTCTCTTACAATCCACAAAAGAAATAGAGCTGTTGCTACTCTCCCTTTCCCTAGGGCAATTCTCAGGGAGAAAAAAAATAATTAGTCACCCCACATACAGACGCAGCTGACACTCGACCTTCGGTGCCCTCCTGTGCTGAAGCTCCTGGACAGTTTCTATGAAAGCCAGACTTGACAATTAGTTACAATTAAGGCAGCTATCTCCTGAGAAGTATACATTCTTCCTTTTTCTGTGTATCTCCCCTTTAGTAACTCAGTAACAAATTGTGGAATATTCGACAATATTACGAAACTGAAGCCACAAAAGATAGGATGGGGACACTCTTCAAGAGGTAGCAGGCACATTGCCTCTATCTGGACCGTGGGCTGCAAACCAAGCCAAGCGATGTAAAGAGGATTCATCACCATCAGGAAGCAAGTGGTGTCCCAAATTGGTAGAAGAAGCCAGGAAAAATAAACACTCATGTAGTACTCTCAGAACGACCTGAGAGTGAGACTACTGCCTCAGCAAAGAAAGCAAAGGAAGCAACTCCAAGATCCGGAGAGTCAGCAGAGTAGTCCGCTGGCCAGTCTAGAGAAAAGTCTCTACGATTCTCCTGGACCTGTGGTCCATCTGCACAGTGATGAACACAGGATGGTTTTAAAGTCTCTGGATTTGGCCATTGGGCCACTGCTGATGATGAAGAGGAGGGTTTCCATGGATGGGAGATGTTACTGGGAGATGTTACTGGGAGATGGGGTGGTGGGCATGAATCTTCCAGCTACATTGAAGGACATGCAGAGTAGCTTGCAGACAGGAAAGAAGGGGTTGGCCTGGGGTAAGATCTGAAATAAGGTCTGAGCAGGGCACACCCAAAGGGGCCTGGAGACTAACTGGGAAAGGAAGAAAAGATCACAAAGACCTAAGGCAGTGTGGGGTCTGGGGTTAGCTTATTCTGTTTGCCCCAGGAAACTAGAGGGAAATTTAGGAAGTTAAAGATTAGAAAATCAACCACATGCATATTATTAACATCACAGATGGAGGATGAGGGCTCAGATTACCTCAGTGTCAAAACAGTAGGGTACAACAAGACACCACAAACTCCTCCTACGATCTGCAAAGGGCAAGCCGGGCATGCCAGCTCACTGGGAAGTATGGGCTAACTGCCTGCTGGGTCCCACCCATCTACTCCTCAAACGATTTTAATGACTGCGAACCTCCCCCTCCAGCACTCTGTGTTGAAACTTCTCACTTCACACCACTGAAATGTCTCCGCAGCTCAGACACGTCAACAGTATACAACACTTAGCAGGTAAAGTGGTTTGAAACAGACCTTTCCCTTAATCTTATTTTTGTTCTTTAGTTTTATATTTCCATCAAGATTCTCCTAGAATTGTTTTTATGAGTAGTTTTTAAAGTTGTAATTATTTGGAGCACCACAATCTTCCATCCTTCTCCCACTTAATATTCTGCCATAAGCACTTTTTCATCTTAGTAAGCAATTTGTATAGTGCAGCATTTTGATTTTCTGCTGAAACACTACACTACTGCTGGAAATGCAGATCATTCCCAGTTTCTCACTACTGTAAATAATGCCCGAAACTGGCCCTTTTCAGGATCTCCATAAATCCGACATAACATTATTACTTTCCCAGTAGACTTGAAATCTCTTCCTCTTTTTCAAGCATTTGCTTAGTGATGTTGCTCTCAGACAGGTTTAATTTTTCATTATTGATGGCATACGAGTACCACTGATGTTGTATTTGCTTTGTACGCATTCACTTTATTGGGCTCATTAATTCTAGTGATAGTAAGTTTTCAGTTGTTTCCCTTAGGTTTTCTAGATGCACAATCATATAACCTGTAATTAGTGATGATTTTCTTTTCTGCTGTTCAAATGTTGGTTTATTTTTTATTGCACTGGCCAAAACTTTGCAAACATACAGAAACAGTAGTGACAGACATTGAAACCTACTGTTTAGATTGTTTTTTTTGACTGAGATGTCATCTTATTAAAGTACTATTACTCCAGGTTATACTTTTAGATTTTCTTTCACTTCTTTTTCAAATTTCTTTTTAATATTTACTAGGGGAATTATATGGCTTTATTTAATTTAGTAACATTAAATTATTCTTCAATCCCTGTGATAAACTCTTTTTAAAAAATCTGTTAATGTTTATTTTTGCCCTTTCCATGTATCTTCACAAGAAAGGTGGCCCGTGCGTCTGCGGTTTGACACAGCAGCCACAGGCCGGCCGCCCGCAGCTCCTGGCAACTGGGGCTGTCCTGGACCGACATGGGCTGCACGTGGGCAATGCATGGTGTGTCTCAAAATTCGTTTGAAAAAAGGGATGTAAAATATCTCAATGCTTTATACTAATTACATGTTAATACTTTGAGTATACAGTTGACCCTTGGAGAACAAAGGTCTGTGCTGTGCGGTCCTCCTCTTACACGTGAACTTCCTTCAGTAAGTGTGCAGTCAGCCCTCTGTACCCCTGGTTTTGCATCCTTGTTTCAACTAACCGTAGACTGCAGACAGCATTTCAGTCTGCGCTCTGGGATCTGTGGGCTGAGGGGGTGGCGTGGGTGGTCCTAGAGCCAAGCCCCAGGACCAAGAGTTACTCGTGGATTTTGAACTGTTCGGGGGTTGGCACCACTAACTCCTACGTTGTTCAAGGGTCAACGTTACCACATTAAATAAAATATATTACAATTATGTCCACCTGTTTCTTGTTACTTTTTAAAATGCAGCTACTAGAAAAACTTGAATTATATGTGTGGCTTGCATTATACGTCTACTGTGCAGCATGGGTCTCCTCTTTCCTCTTTACAAAGCATCTCTGTTAAGTTTTCATATCAAGGTTGGATTTACTTCTAAGAATCAACTGTGTTAGGTAGGATTGCCTACAATCTGGAACATTTTCTATAAAATGTGTTTATATGGACTTTGACAGCTTGAAAGGATTCATCTAGATTCAACTCCCCCACCCTTGTTTTTGAGAATTTTCTAAGTTACTAGTCTGCTCTGATATTCTTTTTTAAAGGATAAAGCTTTAAATGCCAGACACTGTCAGAACCGAATAACCCACATTAAGTATGAGGCTGAATCAAAGGACTGCCGAGAGCTTTCCAGGTCTCACTGTGAAGAGCTACCCGTGTTGCTTGCTTCCTGATTGGGTCTCACTGAAAATGCAATGAGCAGCTGTTTCTTTGTTTTGGAACCAATGTGAAGATCCTCCTCTTTACACGAAGGTACAGCTAATGCACCTTTGCATGCACGTGAACAACTATGGCAGAAACGCTCCAGCCACTCTTCTGCTCATCAGAAACACACTCCCTGCCTTTTCAGTCCGAGTCGGAAATTCAGCTCACCAGATCCCAGATGACATAACAGCCTTCGGCGGTAACAAGCCTGCTTAGAGAGGAGTGAGGGGGTGGGTATGGAGGATGCTGGGGGAGGGCAAAAGCTCACACAAGCCCTCAACACCCAAGATACGCTGTCTGAACTGGCTCGCGTGGGAGTGGGGTCCACGCAGGAGGACCTACAAAGCCCCACAGCACACACTGACACAAGTGTGCTCGTATGTCTAAAGCTTGTATTCCCAAACTTATTACGCCCAGAGTCTTTTTTCTTTCTTTTGTTATTTTTAACATCTAAAGTTGAAAAACACCTGGGCTACTGGGTTCCAATACTGGCTAACCAAGTGACCTTGGACACGTTACTCAATCACTTAGTAACTCAATTTCTTCATTTGCAAGATGGGGAAAATAAAAAGGTCTACTGTAGGGTCTGAGGATGAAATGAAATAGGCTAGGCCAAGCTGTCAGTAAAGCGCCCAGCACAAAGTGAGCATCCGATAAGTACACCCCATGAAAAGAACAGTGTATACCCATTAGTTCCATCCACTATTGACTGTAAAATCACTAATTAGCAAAGAGTCGTCTAATAATAAGTGGCTTATCAACCATAGGACAAGCCATTATTAATTTAAGGATGGCGAAGTATGCATCCATTAACACAGAAACCAAAGCTGGGCCGTTCTGGCATTGCTGAATCACTCAATCACCATCAAAGACTGAAGAAACACCGGAAGTGCCCAATACTTCAAAGTAATCATCAAAGAGACGGTCCTTAGGGACAGTCTTCCAAGAGATACACAGAAAGTTCATTTCTCTACCCTGGTGCTTTCCACCACCACAGATTATGTAGCTGCCTGGGATTCTCCATCCCCAGACTCAATCCCTGTCTCAGCCCAGGCCAATGCTGGATGACCAAGGTCGTCCGTGGCCAGTTCCAGGTGAGGAGGCAGCCCCACACCAGCTCCCTGCTCCTCCTAGCCTTACCTGTAGAGGCACGGCCTTCACCTGTTCCTTAAAATACTCATCTGTTTCTCATTTGAGAATCTCTACCCATCTGCCTCTATAACCCAGTGGTTCATGACAGAAAAATGAAAACCCAAATACTGATCATTCTCACTTAGAAAAGGGAGAGAAGGAGGATTACAGACAGAAGTAAAAACCATTACAAAGTCTCAAAATGGTGCTATGCTCCCTTCAAGGGCAAGGGATAGGGGAGCAGCTTTAGGTGTTTCTACCATGAGAAGCCATGTCTACGTCCTCCCGCACCTTGTGGTCACTGCCACCCCTAATGCCCGGCGGAGAGAGAGATGCAAGCAAGAACGGGTGAGGGTGGTGAAAAAAGAAAGCGGGTGAGGTAGTGCGTGGGATGAAGGAAGAAGAGAGACAACGTGATATTTAGCGGCAACCACTTCCGACCTCTATTTTTCTCTCCCATAGATTCTCATGCCCAGCTCACCCAGCTCTTCCCCAAGGAGATGGTGGGATCTGTAACCTCACTGACCAGGAACCGTGGGGCGGGTGATGGGCAAGGGTGGAATCCTAACCCCACTGCCAGGTCCACATCAGGAGCAAACGCTCCCCTGGCAAATCTGAACTGCCTTGGAAGTCTGAGTTCAGTTCTCCAGAGAACGTTGGCTAGGGGCCGCAAATACAAGAGATGCTAAGACACAGGCTTTTCAGAGCCTGGAAAACCACCCAAAGTGCGTTTAACTTTTCTTTTTTTTTAAATGGTAAATGTACTCTGGGATTCTAAAGAAGCTCTAATAAACTTCTGGAACAGCATGCATATGAAAACCGTATACACAGTCTTATGTAAATACAGTTGTAAATGACAGTCAAAGAACTTGAAGTGGATTGGAGAAATGCTAAGCCCTCACCCAGGCAAACTTATTTAACCACACAATGCATGTAAGTGATTAAGTCCCAAATGACCAGATCTGGGAACTCCAAGGAAGAAAATATATCTGTGGGAAATATCACTAAGAAGTAGCTTTATTAATGAAATAAGACTGCAGCTCTAAAATCCCGTGTTTCTCCAAAAGAATAGGAAAGCTTTATCTTTTAAACAGAGTAGAAAATTGTCTCCTTTAGCCCTTTACTTCTATAAAATATAAGAAGATACTTATTAGTTTACTTATAATTTCATTATTGTTTCATTTTTTATTGTTGTATTAAAAATTAGTATGTAATCTAAAATCAGCTTTTAGTTTTCAAGACTTGATATTTGTTCAATAAGACTTTTTTTCCTTTGGGAGGAAAAAACGTGTTAGGCAGTATTTTCTTTTACATGGTTTTTCTCTAGGTTTTCTTTTGGTCAAAATCAGTTTTCTTTCTAATATTTTCATTTCAAATAGTTGGTTCATCAGTGTCACTACAAACCGTAAACATTACTCAGAACAGTTACATGATCTTCTCTGGGGCTAAAAATACTTTCACCTTCTCCCATGAATCACTTGACACAAAGGGGCAGTAGCGACATGTACACTCCCCGTCCCACCGCAGAGAACACAGGGAGGTACCAGGAAGGGACGGCCGTGGTTACCAACGTCTGGCTTGGCGCTAGTCACTAAGGCTGCCTTGTCTGTAATTACAAGCCCCAATTACCTTTGTCTGCTCGCTGTCTGGGTCTTCGAGCCAAGTGTAAGGGTCAGGAATTTTATGCCCATGATAATCCTGTACCTGCAAAAGACAAAAATGTGTCATTAGAGAATCAGTGTTTAACCCCAATTAAATGATTGCTTTCTGAATGTGATGGAGACATAGCAAAGGGACAGACAAAAACACCCCAATTGGCTCACTGGCAACATGTGTGCCCAAACTACCACGTGAGCCAGAGTTGGCAGGTTCTCAAAGGTGTCAAGCCACCCTTCATGAAAAGAATGTTTTCGCTGGAGCAGGAAGAGGGATGAAAGGTCAGAATAGGAAACAGCGCCGTCTGTACAACACGAAACAAAGGCTGGCCGCTGTGCTAAAGAAACCTGAAAATGTGCTGTCGGGGGCACAGTGCAGAACTCCACAATGCAGTGGGATGGAAAAAGGCACGTATGTGTGCTTATTTTCCTGTTCTGGCAAAGCTTACTAACGATTAGAAAATCTCCCTGCAACATATGATATGATCGGGCTTGCCTTTAAGTCTCAACTGCCACAAAGAAAGTGACTAATATGTAGTTATAATGATTCCAATTGGCATCAGCTGAAAGGTGGACTTACATGCAATGAAAGAGCACTTCTAAATCGAAGCCTTGCTTCCTTTTTGTGTATTGTTATGGAATGCTTTCTTTACCCTGACAGAAATAAAATTGCTTGGTGTAAGCAGGGCCAGGCTGAGGGGAGGCCTCTGGGAGTTCCCCTGGGGGCTGATCATCAGAACTCCTGGGAGCTCAATGAAATGCCCAAATTCCTGGGCCAGCCCCTGAGATGGACCGAGTCTACACCAGCAATCTGGAATCATCCCTCCCCCAGGTGCTCATGCTGAAAGAAATTGTGCAAAGGCAAAAATCATTACAAAACCTCTCCATTTCGTGCCATCATGATTAAACCAGTCCGCTGAAACCACACTGACAATGTCGTTTGAATCAAGTCTCTGAACAACTCCAACGTGCCGGTCGAGCGAGGCTTCTCATACACAACTGTTGGGAAGGACTACCACTACCTCAGATGAGTTTTTAATCTGTCTGCTTGCCCCGTGCTGTTACACCAGAGGGTAGAGGCTAATCCCTAAGGAAAGCAAACACTCTCCTGGAAAAGGGAAACCTGCTGTCTCTATCTCTGGTCAAAGTTCCAGTGTGGCTGCTGCCAAGTAAGAGGCATCCCCCAGCCCCAAACCCCAGGCTATCTGCAAAGGGAGGGACTGCCTCTGCTCTCCCCTGGTGCCACGGAAGGGGACACCTGGGGAGATGCATACCTGGGAGGATGGGCAAGTAAGGGGGAACACTTGGTGGGGACTGACACACACGAGGGACATAAAACCAGACTAAAACTTCCGATGAGTCTTCATAAAATTACTGATTTTCAGGGGGAAAAAAACAATTTTCAAACCTTACCTAAAGCCACTAAATTTTTTACCTGTTACAAGTGAATGTAAGTTTTTTATCTTGTCAAGTTTTTACATTTCACACACCTTGAAGTGGTTATAAATTATGTGTAAAATAACAACCTTCTTCTCCCTGCCGATAAGAAACCAGATAAAGAATCATCCTGTAAAGGATCTTCCGGTTCAACACTGGACTGGCAGGAACAAGGCTGGGTGACGTGCCAAGCGGGGGCCACACTGAGTTCACAACCACAGTTAGGATTGAAGACAATCCGCCAACAGCTTTCCCCCACATAATCCTTGGAGGGGACAGACCTGACACTTCAAACATGTTCCTAGGTTGTGATGTTACTAAAATTTACCCACATCCAGACTTAACTTTTCATATGGAAACAAAAAGATTAACTGGAAACCATGATAGTTTTATAACCAAGTAAATAAAGGTGTTGCCAACTGCTAGAACCAAAGCAATAAACCTTTACTGAATATCCACATTGTTGTGCTAGATGTTTTAAAGGAACCTGGTAGGGGGCTTAATGATATTCCTATTTTACACATTACGGAATGCAATTCAGAGCGGTTAGCAAGAGTAAAGGCTGCAGATTTACCATTCACTCAGAGGTCCCTGGGAGCTCACCACTGTGCACAGACCACAGCCATAAGATCCTGTCTGTCCTCACTGTCCCAAAGACGATCCCAGCAGCCAAGCACCCCCTTCCCCTTTTTTCTTCTACAAGACCATGCCTTAAAAAATGGAGTGGTCACAAGCCACATCCCCTGAATTCAAGCTATGCAGTATCTAATTCTCTCATCTTATTTAAGTTTGCAAATCATTCCTCACCTTCCTGAGAGGCTCTAAAAAGAGAGCCCTGATAAGCCACTGTAACTATTCAATATTTTACTCAGTTCAATAACTTATCTGCTACCTTCAGGATAAAGTGCAGACATGTACCCATAGCAGGCAGAGCCCATGAAACCTGGCTCCACTTTTTTTTTTCTTTTCCAACCCCATCCAAGCGTGTCCACCCATGGATGCTGTGTTCACAAAGGCCTTCCTGCCATCCTACAGACACGTGCAATTTCATGGCCATCCAGCCCTATGTAACTACAGCTTTATTTTAGTCAGAGGGCCAGGAATATTCTTTCTACCTTATCTAACTGGCCAACTTCTAGGCTCAACTTACATATTATCTTCTGCTACTGGTGGAAATTAATCCCATCCTCTTGTGTTCCCCACGCACCCTACACACTCTTCTAACCCCTGCCGCAAGCATGAATTATCGACAGCACTCTCAGGGGACGGCAATGGCATTACACAGGAAGTGCCATGGTTTCCAAATTTCTGCTCACCAGAGCAGAAATGCACCAGAAAGGGTTGCATGCTCCAACCCCACAGTTCAGCAGGAGACTGCCCAGCACATGGCAGAAAGATAATCAAGTGAGTGAGACAGAGAGCTACAGCAATGTCTAGTACCTGCTGGAGAGAAATAAACCCATCTTAGAAATCAAGGCTATAATTTGAGCAAATGCCTAAGTCCATCCTAGGGTTTAGTAATCAGGACTCGTGTCCCAGGAGAAAAGATACCCCATGTAGGCTACCAGGGCTGAGAGAAGTACTCTATGGGATCCACAGAGCAGGGTCCAGGCTGGGTCACAGTTATTTCCTCTTGGCCATGAGGCTTAGTGTTATCATGAGTTCTTTGGTGAGAAGGAACTGAAGAGTGTTAAAATCCACAGTACTGTATATATACCCTTTTGAGTTAATTATTCATAATCTGTTTAATGTCTTCATGAAATCCTCACTTAACCCTTTCAAGAACTCTTAAACATAAATAAATGATTCTGGAAACACAAGTAGGGGAAAACAAAGCAAGAAACGAGGCCCCCCTCCCCAAAACAAAACCAAACAAATCTGAAAGGGCACTTATCAAACCACATAATGGGTAATTGTTTATATTTTTCTCAATCCCCAAAACTCAAAAGATCCTCTAGACCTAAACTGAGCTGTTCATATGTCTTCCCATTACTAAAGTCTGGCACACCACAGGGCTAGACTGTCATGTGAATGAATGAAAGACAACATCCTTACTACAGAAGCAAGTAAGTAAGCCCTGTGGTAGGTTTGTAAGCCAGCCCTAATACTTCATACATGAGAAAGAAGGCCGATAACAAGCAAATGATCTGCCAAAGTGCATCCTACTAGTGAGTGACAAAGGCAGAACTAGCACTCAGGTCTTACTTGGTCTGTCCTTTCCATGCTGGCAGGATCACTTTACTCCCAAACACAAACAAAACAACCTTTTGAACCACAGGAATAGGGCTTCTTGGGCTGTTAGAGTAAATTTAATAAAGCAAAAGGTTGAACAGCCTTAGAAAACATGGTTACCATATGGCCAGTGGTCAAAGAAACCATGAATGCATCAGTGCCACTTGGAAGTCTTAATTTAAAACAATATGCCCTGCCCTGACTGGTATGGCTCAGGGGGTAGGGCATTCTGAAAACAGAGAGGTCAACAGCTTCCATTCTGGTCAGGGTCAGGGCACATGCCTGGGTTTCAGGACAGGTCCCCAGTTCAGAGAGTGTGAGAGGCAACCGATTGGTGTTTTTCTTCCTCTCTTTCTCTGTCCCTTCCTCTCGTTCTAAAAATAAATAAAATCTTTAAAAAAAAATAAAAAGAAAAGTACATGTTCTTTATTGTAAAGACCAGTACCCTTTAACCTAAAATGAGATATGCTTTAAAGTACAACGGGCATAAATTAGGTCCAAGTAAGCAGAATAAATATAATAACTGAATTATACAAAAGTATTTTTTTCTAATTCTATTTTAAGTAACATGAGAAATTTGGTTATTTCTAAGGGAATCATGCCTACAACATTTGGATGCACTACAGCTTTTAAGATGCCAAATTTATTTTTATACACACAGAAAAAGCTGTTTGCCCACCAATTCCACCCATTGGATCTGAACAGTTTTCCTGAGTTCATCTACAGTTTAGATAAATGGTAGCTAACCCCTTTATGAGGCAAAACTTAAGCTCGTCCTGAAAAAGGCCATTCCTTCTCTCTTATAAGGCCTCCTCTCGCACCCTATCCACTCCTTTTCTTGTTTAGGGAAACTTGGATCAGCACTGCCACACTTAGGGGTCACTGTTCACCTTTGGCGTTTCTCTGTCTCTGAATCCCCAAATGCCCAGCACCTGGCCTTGGGCAGCGTAGGCACTCAATACACGTTTTAAAATCGAATGAATGAACTTCAACTCTAAGGATTTTAAATGCGGAAGTTTACAAAGTTTGCTTTGTATTTAAATTCTACATCACCTACACATACACACTCTTTCTCCTACCACCATATTTATGCCAAGAGTCTCCGCCAGTCAAAAAGCAGTAACACTCCCTACCTGGGCGTCTGCCCTTGACCCCATTGATGTTAGGCAACTGCCAAGCGGCTGCTGACCACAGGCTCCGCCGCCAGCAGGCGGACAGTGACGGCCACTGGAGACTCTGCGGCTCGGGAGGAGCCCCGCGCCCCCGGCCGTTTCTCGCAAACAAAGGCCGAGGGGGAGGGGAGGGACGCAGGGGGCAAGGGGCTGAGGGTGAGGCAGGGTCGGAGGGGAGCCGGGTGGGCGCGGGCAGTTGTACTCACAGCAGTCTCGTCGCGGTACACGTCGGGGTACTGGAAGGACAGCATGGCCGGAGCGAGCAGGGGGTCGCGTGGGGCGTGGGCTCCAAGAGCAGACGCGTGTGAGCTGGCCTGGCTGCGGGGCAAGGCTGGGGTGCCGGCAGGAGCTGTGCAGGCTACAGAATGAGAGGGGCTCTCGGGTGGGGCTAGCACGCCAGGACCGGCAGGGCACCTCGGAGACGTGTGGGAAGCAGGAAGCAGCTGTCGCGAGTCCCGGAGCCCCTCCCCGGCGGGCGGGCCCAGCAGCGGCGAGAGGAAGCGGAGCGGGCGTCAGAGCGTGCGCCAGGCGGGCTCACAGCTCCCTCTGCAGGAGCGCGGGGCGTGGGACGTGCCGCCGGGGCGCTCCGGGCCGCCGCGCCGGCCGCGCCTCACCCGCCAGGGCCCCGGAGCGGGCAGCCGCGCCACGCCGCCGGACCCCTGCGTGGCGCACAGGTCAAGTTCCCCCGGCTGGGCTCAACCCGCCGCCCCTGCCCCGCTCTCCCCGACCCCGCCCCACCCGCCAGAACGGCGAGGATTACTTATTAATCGATTCCCCCGTCTCCTGTTCTTGAAAGCAAAGGGCTTAAAGTGGCCCAGTTTCTACTGCCTGCGATTCTGGACTTGGAAGGGAAGGGATAATGGATCGGGAGGACCTAGAAGGGAACATCTCTCTTCCCTTCAACACCCTGGTGGACACTGGAATATGTTTGACAGCTGGAGTATGAAGATGCTTTGAGGTGTTGGTCTGACAATGGATGAGCCCTTGTTGGAGATTTACCAGTTAAGAAGGGACCGAAGTGGGAGGACTGGAAATCATCTAGGGTCTTTTGTTCATTCCGTTGGGTTCCTCTCTCCTCTCCTGCCAACATGTTTGTCCAGTTGAGCACCTACTATTGTCCCTGGGGTGGAGGGAGTGTATTAGATTAAGATGCTTGACCTCAATGCGATGACAATTTAATAATTACTTTTCTTCATCTCTTAGCTATTAGATGATATGTCTTCTGCTCTTGCTTCCTGGCCCAACTGGAATGAGCTTTGTAGCCTGAGCTGTGGTGTGTGCTCAATGTGTTTTGTACTCCTGCTTTCTTAAAAGTCCTGGGAGGAGTCATGATGTGACCAGAAAACCCTTCACATCCTGAATTCCCAGTGGACATGGTATCTACTGTAAACTCCTGTCTTGTGTTTCTTTTCTATTATTATCTCAACTCTATGTCTCACCCCCTAATTCAATGTTTCTGTTCATGGTGGGATGTCTTATAATCATGTTTTGCATATGTCCCCAGACCCCCCTCCCTGAGCAACCTGAGAATTCTCAGGTCTGGGGGAGCTCACCCTATTGATGCCAGACTTAGTGCAAACGAACACGGGGACATAGCAGCTGCAGCCTCGCATCCCTGACCCCGTCCACGGCCCGGGGGCTGCCAGGCGTTGTCCTATGCTTCTGCCACTTTGGGGGCTCTTCAAAAGCAACCTGGTACACATGACCCTGCAAATTTTCTAATAAAAACAGTAACAATAATAGTAATTAAGTCCTTATTGAGTGCTTCTTATGTGCCAGGAAATTTTCTTTTTTAACTTTATGAGATAAAAACTAATATTATCCCATTTTTACAGTTGAGAAAAAGACTTCCACTCAGGAGTTCATAAATTAAGCAAAAAAAAAAGGAGAAATAGAGCTAAAATTCAAACCCAGATCACTCTGATGCCAACACTCATTCTTAACTGCTTTGACGATCTTTCTCTTTATACATAAGTAGGGGTACTCTATGATCTACAAGGACACCCGTTAATATGTGGAACTTCCCTAGGACTTCATTTTAGTGCGAAATAAAGTAGACATTATGGGAATGTGGTATGCAAAGGACAAATCAAACTTCAGGGACCATCCTCTGTTCGTCTCCTTGGAGGGGGCTAGCTGGTGCCCAGCTCCTCTGGGCTCTGAAGCCAACAGTTTGTAATACATGGCACAGATAGTGTGATGGGCTACCAGCAGTGTCTTCTGTGACTGCAGTGAGGTGGAGAGGAACATGAGCACCATTCCCCTCCCCGTGGACAGAGTGTACACTACTTATGCTTGCCACATACTTGTTATGTGTTGTCTGCTTTAATCCTCTTAGCAAAGTCCATTTTACAGGAAAGGTAAAGGATGAGTCCCTTTAACATTCATTTTATAAAGCACAGGTGGCAAACACAGGGCCCACAGGCTGAATCGGCCCTCCACCTTGTTTTATCTGGCCTGGCACCCTGTTTCTACCCAGCGGCAGCGCCAAGCTCTCACTTAGCTGTTAAGGAGTAGTTCCATTTATACAATCCTAAAATTACATTTAGCCCTTTGAAGGCAACTGCGAGGCTATTGTGCCCCTGGTGAAAATGAGTTTGACATCCTTGTTATAAAGGCTTGGTGATAATGAACTCCTTTAACTTGACCTTATCTGGGAAGCACTTTATCTGCCCTTCCATTCTGAATGATACCTTTGATGGGTAGAGTAATCTTGGATGTAGGTCCTTGCCCTTATTAAATGAAATGTTAAAGGAACCTATCTAAGAAAATATAAAAAATATGAAAAGTAAAATAACAAACTCACAACTATTAACCGAACCTAAAAAAACAAAAACAAACAAACAAAAAAACTAAGCAAACATCTAGAACAGGAACAGAATCACATAAATGGAAATTACATGGAGGGTTATCAGCGGGGAGGGGGAGGGGAGAGAATGAAGGAAAAAGTACAGGGAATGAGAAGCATAAATGGTAGGTACAAAATAGACAGGGGGAGGTTAAGATTAGTGTAGGAAATGTAGAAGCCAGAGAACTTATAAGTACAACCCATGGACATGAACTAAAGGCAGGGATTGCTGGTGGGAGGGGGGTGTGCAGGGTAGAGGGAAATAAAGAAGAGAAAATTTGGACAACTAGAATAGCATAATCAATAAAATATATTAAAAAAAGGAAAGGTAAAGGAATCTCAGCAACTTTAGAGGAATTTGTCTGAAGTCATCATACAGAGAAGGTAGGGCCAAGATTCAAATTCATCATTTAACCTCGAAGTCCATGCTGTACCTTGTCCACAGAAAATGAAGAAAAGGGAAGTATTGGGACTATCTCAGAAATGGAAGTACTACCTCCAGAATATACACCAGAGCACTCTTTGATGTCTGTCACTGTGCACTATTTCAGGGGAATTATAGAAGTAATTTCCGGCGAACTCATGCTCTAACCTAGAACAACCCATTCCCACAACACTAGGCCCTTGGGCAAATGGGGCTAGCAGAGACAGAAGGACCTCCAGGGAAGCCTGCAGCCTCCCTTCTAGTGCCTGACCTCAAGCTCTGGACTGAGTTGCCCAGAGTCATGCTGCTAAGGAGGCGGGCTAGTAATCATTTATTGCTTCTTGGCTGGTTCAATCCTATCTCAAGTACTTGTCAAAGCATCACTTTCAACCACCTATAGTCATCTCCGAGGATTTCTGGTCAGTGCACAAGGACGTTTAGTCTGGAGGCAAGTGGCAGCTGAAATCCATCTCACTCTCCACCTACCATGCTGCATGCAGGCACTGGCTGCATTCACAAGGAAGAAGGTCTATCTTTATATCCTCACAAAGGTCCACTGCTAAAGGGCTGCATCTGCCCAGGGGAAGGATTTTTCTCTAATTCACAAAAGAGTGCCATCTTTTTGGCACCCCTTATAGACTGATGCCTCAGGTGCTGCCCAGGTACTCCATCTTTTTTTTTTTTTTTTTAAGATTTTGTTTATTTATTTTTAGAGAAAGGGGAAGGGAAGGAGAAAGAGAGGGAGAGAAACATCAATGTGTGGTTGCCTCTCATAAGCCCACCCCCACTGGGGACTCACCCACAACCCAGGCATGTGCTCTGACTGGGAATCAAACCAGCAACCCTTTGGTTTGCAGGCTGGCATTCAACCCACTGAGCCACACCAGCGAGAGGTTTTTTTGTTTGTTTGTTTGTTTTTAAGACAGAAGGGAAGAAAGGGAGAGAAACATCAAGAAACATCACTTGGTTGCCACTTGCACACCCCCAACCAGGAAACCTGGCCTGTAACCCAGGCATGTGTCCTGGCCAGAAATCAAACCGGTGACCCTTGGGTTCACAGGCCGGTGCTCAGTCCACTGATCCACACCAGCCAGGGTGATAATTCATCTTTTTAATTTGATTCTGGTTTTCAGGTAGCTACTAATTGGTGAGTTCAGTCTTTTCTGACTACTATTCCCCAAAGATTCATATTCCTTTTTCCGGTGCAACTTTTAATAAATTTTTTTTATATATTCCTGTGTATCTAATACATACACAGCACCATGAAGTATGAAACAGCACAAAGAATAAAGTGAGGTTCTCTTCTTGACCCTGCCACTAAAGGAATCCTTACATCATCAGGATCTTTATCTATAACATGAGAGAATTAGATCAGATCAGAATTAGATCAGATGGTCTCAAAGGATTGGAAGACTCTGATTCTAAGTGAGAACTAAAGTGGAAATGTAGGAGTTTCCAAACTAACTCTGGAATTAAGAATAAAATTGTCCTGGGGGAGTGCAGTTCATATCTTGTGAACAGATGGAGGTGAGAGTGGGCAGTGATCGTCGACTGAAAGGACTTTCTCTGTAGTTTTCTTCTGTTTTCAAACAATCCATGAGGGTAGATTTGGCTAAGAGTACATCACTGGGCCTGAGGTCTACCAAATTCATATATGGGTCTGACCTTTTCAAGAACTGTAGCTTTTCCTTTCTAATACCCTTTTCTTGATATAGGCATATGGTTAAAAGGATGGAATTGCAGCTGTGAAATCTGTCTCCACTTCCTCCTCCCCTTCTCAGCTTAATGCCCAACTGCATTAAATACTGGAATGAGATGATAGGGCCGAATTCAATCCAGATGAAAAATTTGGGCAGAGAAAGCAGATCAATGATCAATCTGGAGCATGTTTCTAGTTCAGTTCATGGAACTTATCTACCATTTCTAATGAAGCTCTCAAATTCGGGGTGTTTCTAGATCTGGAGAGAGGAAACTCCTCCCCCACCCCCTCACACACATGTAAAATGAACTAGTTTTATTTAACTAGAGAAGAAAATGTTCTATTCATCTGTTTTAAATTAGGAACTGAGAACTTAAAACTATTCAGTAAATATATGTAATAGAAAAATGTGCCAGTTCAAAATGATTGGCTATAAATTAGAGAGGAGAGTCAAGATTTAGAAGGAACAGAGTGGAAAAGGAAGTAAGATAGACAAAGCAAGATAGAGAAACAGCATCGCAGACTTGCTAATACCAAGAAAGGTAAGGATAAGCATAAGGAGATAATATGGACACAGACAGTAAACTCATAAAAACACATGTAGACAATCATAGTTGAACACAGATAGTCTTTTATGATCTTATGGTCTCTAGAACAATAATGTTAAAATTTAAGTTCTACTGGAACCTTTACAACTCTGGGATAATTAATGACATGACCTCTTGTTGGGAACTGCCCTGCCTGGTTTCAGAAGCTGTAACCCCCCCATGGCTAAGGCTGAGTGAGTGAACTTCGGACCAGAAGCCACTACGGAGACAAAGCTTATCTCCTGGCAGGAGCTCTGCTTCTTCTCCTTTTTCTTGACCCTGACTGACCCCCAGTGCTTGATCGGTTAGCTAACGATGGGTAAGATTCCCCAAGGTGGAATGACCTAAGACAGGCACGGTCATGGGGGCCCCCAGGGAAGGACTTGGGAGGCTATAGCAAAAGGGGGTGATGGACCCTCACCCCTCAGCTTCGACATAGCCTGAGTCCTCATTCTGTCTGCAAGAAGTATTCTATTCTCTTGGCTGCCTTACTTCCTTTGCCTGACTTAAGCCTGAGACAATGCCTGAAGCCTGAAACAATGCTGGTGGTGGGTGTTGCCCTGTCTTGGAAAGGGCAGGTTCCATAGGGCAATCAGGCCTAAGAAAGAACATGTAAAATTCTCTGAAACCTGCCTTGTTTACAATGCTCTCAATGAAATGATAAGGGTCCAAGCAAGAAATGAGTTTGTTCCTTAAAATTTTATGGCTCTTTAGCTATCTGACCCTGACTCAAAATAGGCCCTCAGAGTTCTTCGTATGTTATCTATTGTTTGACCCTTACTGCCTGACAATGATTAATGAGCTTTACATGTATTCTTGTGCAAAACGAACCTAATAAAAGCCCATTGAGGAGAAGACTCTTCCTGGCCCTTCTCCTTTGAGAGATTGACCACCTTTCTTCCCCAGGCAGATCATGACTTGGTAGACTTATTCCCATCCATGGTGGCCAGGGGGGGCCCCGTGGGTGGAGCCCCCCCACAACCTCTTGTTGTTTTTCTTATGAATTAGACTAAATAGCACATCTGACCTGCACACTCAAGGTTCTTTACCCTGCTCAATATCTCCAGTTTTGTTTCAAGTTCCTAAGTAGCAACCAGACTAATTTTCTATTTACTACTGCTTCCCTCATACAGTCTTCACATGTACCATCTTGAATCAGTGAATTCAAGTTCACTGTGCTGGTCTTATTTGACATGTATATTTTAATAATTTCACAAAAACCCCACAGTGTTGTATTATAGCCTCTAATAAGTAATGTGTGTTGGGAGGCAGTCATCTTCAGTCCATTGCCCTCTGCACTTTTGGAGACTCAATAAAACCTAAAGAGTGTGGTAGCTGGCTGGTTTAGGAGTTGCCCCAACCCCTAGGACAATTTGAAGTCTCTACACCTTCTCTTGCTGATAGCTCAAATCCCCAAAAGGTAGCTATCAATTGCCAACTCTACACAGGCCTTAACAATTTCTTTTCCTTTTTCTTTTTCTTTTTGTGGGGCGGGGAGGGAGAAACAAGTATCACTTTATTGTTTTTTTTATAGAAGTACTACATATCTGGGCAAGAAGGCAGACTAGATAGGTCCTGCTAAAGAAAGAATTGTTAATGCATTGCTAGGCTCTCCCGGACACCTTCCTCACTCCCTCCACACAGACTGGCCACTAAAAAATCTGAGTGAGAATGGGAAGCAATTGGTTCACCAGGATAAAGAACACCTAGGAGCATCATTTTCATTGCATTCTATGTAAATGATACCCTCTGGAATTGTGCAACATAGTTTCTCTGTACACATCCCAGAAAGATTGTCCTGAAAACAAATGACTCTCTCTGCATTGTCTATCACAAGGGGCTGTCTTTGAAAGAAAGCATCCTCTAATGGAAGCCCGGGGATTTTCTACTGATTAAACCAACCATGATTTAATGCAATCACAGATCATGCAAGGAAATGATACTGGCTTTTGGTCTGCTAGCACTCAGTAACATTTCCACACTTCTTTGATATCCTTTGTATTGCAAAGGGCTGTGAGCCTGTAAACTGTATTTCCTAGCATAGTCAGCTGGTTTCTTGGCTATGTCCTATCAATGGAAGGAAATGTGAAAAGGAAGAGGAGGAGTGTGACTACTTTTTTCTTTTGTGTAGGTTCTTTCTGGCAATGGCAGGCACTGGCTGGTCATTGCAGGCAGTTGCACAGGCAGCACAGTTGGATCCACGGTGGAGAACCCAAAGAGTCAGCAGCAAATGCAGAAATGTCAAAGGGACTATGGGTGCCCAGGCTCTTGCAGCCACAGTGGGAGTGAAGCTGTGGACTTCCAGTGGAGCAGTGGCAGTAATTAGTGACAGTGGCGCTGCCGCAACACCAGCAGCATTGTACTCAAGGGGCCTGAATGGCACCACTTCAGCTTTTGCTCCTTCCACCTTAGGAGAAAGAATGGCTGCTGACAGTCACTCACCTTTAGGTAACATCGCCGCTCCTTTTTTAATCTTCAGCCATCACATTTGGATAACAAACTTCTTATATTAAATTCCCTCTCTTTGAAGTATCTACCCTGAATCTTTTTTTTCTACCTAGACATTCTTTTAGCCATGAATAAGAGTAAGAAAAAAATAGCAAGCAACATAAGTAGACCCTCTGAGGGTTTTAGATATTGGAAAGATCAGATGCATAATATAGAATGCCAAGATATGAATTATATCAAGAAAAAAAATTTCATCCTCCAACTAGTAAGCTACAGGAAAGTATAAAACTGACTAATTGGATTTGGAAAAAAATATAACTTTTAGAAATGAAAAATAAATTGGTGAAATAAAAAAGTCATAGATAGGTTAAGCAACAAATTAGAAAGTTAAAGAGAATTAGTGAACTGAAAGGTAGCTCTAAGGAAATAACACTAAATGCAACACAGAGAGACAAAGATAATAAGAAGAAGAAAATAAAAGAGAAATATTAAATGTGAAAAAAGTAGAAAACATTTGGTCATCTCCATACATTAAGAAAACAAAATTCCACATGCATTCATGAAAAAATCTCAAGGGCAACTAGGAATAGAAGAGAACATCCTAAACCTGATTAAGGTAACAACAAAAACAAAAACAAAGACCAAAAAACTCAACCCTACCACAACCATTTTAAATATGGAAACATTGGAAGTATTCTCTATATAACCTCAAAAGAAGAATAAGCATGCTACAATTACCACTTCTACTGCATGGCACACTGGAGGATTAGTAAGGAGAAAATAAAACTGTCATCATTCATATATGATATAATTGCTTACTTAGAGAACAAAACATCTGCCAAAAATTATTCAAAATAGTAAGAGTTGCTCACTGGGGTTGGATGTATGAACAACATGTAAAAGTAGATTGTATTTCTAGATGCACCAACAAACAAGTCAAAAAATTAATTTCAAGTAACTCCTCTTATAGTGGCAATAAAAAGCATAAAGCATTTAGGAATAAATCTTAAAAGAGCTTCAAGATTGGACCATATAAAATTAGAATATTGTCCTGAAAGATATGATAAAAACCTAAATAAATGGAGAAATACCCCATGTTCCTAGATTGCTGTATTTAATATTGAAAAGATGCCAGATGCCCACAGGCTGATTAGTGGTACAATGCTGACACTGTTAAAATCTCAATACTTCTATTTCTTTTCTGGTGCATGTGATGAGTTAATTCTATATGGAGGAGTAAAAGGCTAAGAACTGTCAAAACACCAGGGAAGGAAGGCTTTTCTTATCAAGAATTAATATAAAGCTACAGTTAGTCAACAAGGTATGGTATGTGAACACGGATAGAAAAATGGAATAGAATGGAATAGCCAAAAACAATTTGGCAAACATAGGGAACATTGGTATTTTATATTAGTGGGAAATGGAGGAACTATTCAATAAATAAAGTCAGAATAAATGTTTATCTTTATCTGTGAGGAAAGAAGTAAAGTTGTTTACTTACCTCATATCACACCAAAATGAACTCCAAAGTAAACCAAATAATAAAAATGCGCAAAAATAAACTCCAAAAAGATTACAACTTAAATTTCAAAAGCAGAACTTTAAGATTTAAACAAAACCACCTCTCTTATCTGGGGCTATGAAAATATTTCTTAAACATGGCACACAAAAAGAACATTAATTTAACTATATTAAAATAACTTCTAGACATCAAAAAAGACTTTAAAGAGAGTGAAAAAGCATGCATGGGTTTGGATTTATGGCAGGCATGCCCTCTGGATCTCTCAGAGAGCCTTATGCCAGAGTAAACTGTGGCCTTGAACCATTGCCTGGCCTCTGCCCATAGGCTACCAGCCATGAAGTGGGTTGCACAATGGAGAGAGAAAGAGAGAGAGAGAGAGAGAGAAGGCAATACATAAACTAAGAAAAGATATTTGCTACACATAAAAATAACTTCCTCGTGGGCTGAAAAGTGAACAAACAACTCAATAGGAAAATGGAAAAGAACATAAATTGCCATTTACAGAAATGGAAACACATATGTTCAATAAACACTCAGAGCTGAACAATAATCATTAGGGAAATGAAAATTACAATCACAATGAAGTGTCATTTTTATACCTTTCAATGAGCAAAACGAAAAAAAGACAGTACTAATTATAGGAGAGGTTGTAGATTCTTATATAATGCCGGTGATCCAGCCCTATAAAAAACATCTAATAATATCTTAAAATGTAGAGTAAAGATTAATAGAACAACAAACAGGAACAAGTCCACAATCATAACAGAAGTTTTTAATATCAGCAATTAAAGAGCAATCAGTCAGTGAAAATATAGCAGAGGCTTCTGGTCAAGATGGCAACATAGGCAGATATGTCTCACCTCTTCACACAATCACATCAAAATTACAACTAAAATATAGAACAACCATCACTCAGGAACACCAGAAGTTGAGCTGAATGGAAGTCAACTGCAGCACTGAAGAAACCACATCCATCCAGACTAGCAGAAGGCTGTGGATGTGGAACAGGTTGGCCCCATACCCATGTGAATAAAAATTTGGGAGGGATGTCTGAAGAGCAAGAAGTCCCAGACCCACACCAGGCTCCCCAGCCCAGGATTCTAGTGCCAGGAAGATAAGTCCTCACAACTTCTGGCTGAGTAAACCAGCAAAGATTGAGTTGGTAGAGGAGGCTGAGGGAGCCCTAAGCAATTCCTCTTGGGGAATCAATACACAAACACACCTACTCAGACTCGCTTCCTCTGAGCTCCAGCACTGGGGTGGCAGCTTGAAGGGCACCAGCAGTATACAGGGAGAGACTGAAGTGTCTGCCACTGGGATGAACAGAGGCCATTGTCTCTTTACTGAGCCCCCTTGTCCCCCGACAGAGCCCATAGGCTGGTGTCATATCTGAGATTCTATCAACCTGGCTAACACTATGTGACCCACCTTGGAGACTCACAGAGGCTGTACCCCACCCAATTTACAGGCCTACCCAAGCTGCTTTTCCATAAGAATGGCTGGTCTTGGCTACTGAATTCTATGAAACAAGCAATAGCTGGCTTCAGTGAGCCACATTAGAGTCACAGCTTGGATTCACCTGGGAATCTCCAAGTCCAACACAAGTAGCAGCCATCTCAGATTGCTTTACAGGTCAGGCTGGGTACCCTGGGCAAAACACAGATAGGGGGCTGACTTTGGCCTGCACCATTTGGGAAACCCCAGGGCCAATGCACCCAGTGAACAGCTACAGACCATGTTGGAGCACCACCACCCTGCCCCTGCACAGCTGATCCTTCACAGAGGGCAGAGGTCCATGGTCAGTGGTCACAACCAGTCACTGCAGCTGACTGGCCTGGGTAAATCCCTCTCATTGATCTTACAACAGCAACCAAACCTCAACTACAAGAAGAGGGTATACTCAGCCCACCAATAAGGTGCATCTTGAGTATCCAGCCTGGGTGATAGGGAAGGCTGTGCCACTGGACCCTTCAGGACACCTACTATACATTAGGTCATACTACCAAGACACGGAGGAGTCAAAGCAGCTCTCCCTAATGCATAGAAACAAACACAGGGAGGCTGCCAAAATGAGGAGAAAAAGAAACATGGCCCAAATGAAAGAACAGGTAGAACAGATAAAAACAGGGAAAAAGAGCTAAATGAAATGGAGATAAGCAATCTATGAGATGCAGAGTTCAAAACACTGTTTATAAGGATGCTCAAGGAATTTAATGAGGATGTCAATGGCATAAAAAAGACTCATTCAAAAACAAAGGTTACACTAATTGAAATAAAGAACAATTTACAGGGAAACAACAGTAGAATGGATGAAAACGAGAATCAAATCAATGATTTGGAACATAAGGAGGCAAAAAACAACCACTCAGAACAACAAGCAGAAAAAAGAATCCAAAAAATGAGGATAGTATAAACAGCTTCTGGGACACCTTGAAGAGGTATAACATTCACATCAGGGGGGTGCCAGGAGGAGAAGAGAGCGAATGAGAAATTGGAAATCTATCTGAAAAAGTAGTGAAAGAAAACTTCCCAAGTTTTGTGAAGGAAATAGACATGCAAGTCCAGGAGCACAGAGAGTCCCCATTATGATGGATGCAAAGAGGTCCACTCCAAGACACAACATTATCAGAAGGCCAAAAGTTAAAGATAAAGAGAGACTCTTAAAAGCAAGAAAAGTTAGTTACCAAAAGGTTGTCAGATGTGACAGAGGGAGGAGGAGAATGGGTAAAGAGGTGAGAGGATTAGGAAGTACAAATAGGCAGTTACAGAATAGCCATGTGGATATAAAGTACTTTATAGGAAATGGAGTAGCCAAAGAACTTTTACACATGACCCATGGACATGAACAATGGTGGGGGGATTGCCTGAGGGAGTAGGGGGTGTGCTGGGTGGAGGGGGCAAAGTGGGAAAAATCAGGACAACTATAATAGCATAATCAATAAAATATAATTTTAAAAAATACAGAAGAATTGAACAAAATGATATACTTGATATACTATTTTATTCCCCCCCCCCAGAATGTAAGTTTTATGTTCATTGAAAGTTATTCAAAATGCTAAACTTTGTAACCTCTGAGATATGGTTAAGTTTTACAGAAATATTGGGGAGGAGAAAAGAGTTAGGGGAAAAATGTCTGTTGTCACTAAAAATCTTATACACATTGAAGTCAGATAAGTGGCCCAAATTATCTGATGTACTGATTCTATTAGCACTACAAATTATACATCCTTTCTTGCACAAATAAAATATTTAAAAAACACCTAGACCAGACAGTGTCTCAAAAATCTGCAATGAATTAATATAGAATGTGTTTTCTGGTTACAATGAAATTAAGGGGCATTTCTTAACTAGAAAAGCCCAACATTTTTAGAAATTAAAAATCAGCTTCTAAATATCCATGGGACAAATAAAATATCACAAAATATTTAAGACTGGGCAATGATGGAAATAAAAACTTGTGGATTGTAGATAAAACAGAACTAAGAGAAAAATTTGTAGACTTACATGCTTATATTGTGAAATTAGAAAAGCTATAGATTAATGGGTAATACAGCTATTTTGTAAAATTAGAAGTGAACTGAAAAATAACTTCCATAAATCAGAAAAAGTTAATGAAAAAGAAAAAATAATGCTACAGAAATATATGTTAAGAGCATCTAAAGAGCCAAAATTTATGTCTTTGGTAAGGTTGAAAAAAATGATAAAACTCTGGTGAGATTAATAAAAAACAGAAAATGGAAAAATAAGCAAAATTGGTATGGGATAGTAGACAGAGTGATGGATGGTGCAAAAAAGATATAAATAATTTTATGCAAATAAATTTTAAATTTTATTATTTTGGTCAAATTCTTAGAAAACTGCATCTTTTAAACACGACATAAAAAGGAAAAGAAAAGGAAAGTGTCTTTTATAACTATTAAATGAATTAGTAATAAAAAAGATCCAGATCCAGATGATTTTAAGCCTACTGAATATCCAAGGAGAAAGTAATCACTCACGCAAAGTAGTCCAGAGTATAGATAAAGGAGGACTATCCCCCAATTCATTTATTAGGGTCACAATCTAGATATAAAAATCTGATTAGAATAGTATGAATAAAAGAAAATTATAATGGCCAATACAAATTGTTAATGTAGATTCTAAAATATCAGCAATATATAAAAAGGAAAATTCATCACAGTCTAGTCAATTTTTCTCAGGAGTGCAAAGTTGATTTTCGTTAAAAAATCAATTAATATAATTTGCTACCTTTAGATAATAAATGAGAAAAAAGCATGTGATTAATTTTATAGAAACTTTCAATTGAAAATTTTAATTATTAAAATTCAACAGCTATTCATGAGTTATGACTAAAGATAGTATGACTATGCATGTACATAATTTTTAAAAATGATGCATAAATGATTAGAATTAATAGAATTTAGGAACCTCTTGGTTATAAAATGAGTATGTAAAAACTGTGTTCTTATATGTAATAAATTATGCTAAAACAATTGTGCATTAATGTTAAAAAATAAAATTGGACTTACAGCTATATCAAATATAGAAATAAAGTTTACGTAGATTAAAGGCCTAACTAAAAAAAAGAAAGGCCTAACCAAAAAGAAAGGTTGTGAAAATCAGTGATTTCACCTCTCTGGGTGAGACTGAAAAGCTGCTAGAAACGCAGGTGCCCTCTAAAAGGCCCATGCACTCACTCACAGGCACTTACCCTGGGCTATGGCGAAAGTACAGCAGGTTGGGAAGTACAAGAGACACACAGGGAAAAACTGAGTTGTGTAGCTTCAGCACAGACGGTGGAGGGACAGCCACCGTTGTCCTGGCTGAGCCCTCCTCCAACACAGCTGACCATGAAGTGCCATCTTCCCTGTGTTGAGTCCTCCTCACATGGCCAAATATGAACCTACACTAGCATGGTGAGCTCCACTTGCTCCAACGTGATGACTGTGACAATGCACTCCCTGCCCCCGCCACCCAATTCATGCACCACATACTACCAGAGACTATTTCAACAGCAAGAAGCAGCCTTGGCCTGGGTTACAGTCTTTCTTAAAAAACTCTCAAAGGTTGTCAGGCCCCAGGAATGTGGCAGCTGGCCTCAGTGTGCCCTGTGCCTTTCGCTGAATGGACACAGGTTCAGTACTGATGCAGAATCTGTATCTGTATTAACCTAGTGAGCACCACTGGCCCCACTGTGGGGACTCCTTGATACCCCACCTAACCCAAACCTCATACCTCCTGAGGTTCTTTTAGTGGTGGAGCATTACAGGCAACTAGCAATGCTGCAGTAGGACTTGGGGTGCTCTGCGTATTTTGCCTGGCTGCCGCAGGTCTGGTACTGGTCACAGCTGGTCTTGGTTCACAGCATGACCCCTGCCATGCACCTCCAGGTCTAGCACAGGCAGTTACCAACTGTGGATCACTTTGTACCTGCCATCATGTGGCCTGGAGCCATTCACAGGCAATGACTGACCTTGGCCTGAATAGTAGCACCTCTCAAGAGGCTGTAGAACTACCACACCTGGTGACTGGTTTTAGACAACAATAGAGCATGACTCATTAGCCCCACAATGGTACATTCAAAGGGTGGTCTTGGCAGGCACCAGAATCCCACCTCATGGCGCCAACACCAACACAGCAGTTTGTATGATGTGGTTGTGGCGAAGTCTCACAGCCAGTCAGCCTGAGGGTCAATCCCACTTATGGACATGTCAACAGCATTCAAGACTCAAGTACAACAGGAGGGTACACAGAAGCCTGCACAAAGGACTCTCCTGAAGCTCCAGTCTCAGCTGGTTGGGGAAATTGTGCCACTGGACCCCTAAGGACACATACTATATAAAACCACCCTGCCAAGACTGGAAGAGGTAGTAGATCTACCTAACAAATAGAAACAAACACAGAAAGACAACCAAGCAAGGAAACAAAGAAACATATCCCAAATGAAAGAACAGGAGAAAACTCCAGAAAAAGATCTAAATGAAATTGAGGTAAGCAATCTACCAGATACAGAGTCCCAAACACTGGCTATAAGAATGCTCAAGGAACTTAGTGAGAACTTAAGAGATAGTAAGAATAAAAAAAGAGCTAGAAACCATAACAAAGAACCAATCAGAAATGAAAAATATAACTGAAACAAAGAATACACTAGAAGGAATTAATAGCAGATTGAATACAGAAGAGAATTTTGTCAGCAATTTGAATGACAAGGTAGCAGAAAACACCCAATCAGAATAGCAAAAAGAAAAAAAGAATTTAAAAAATGAGGATAGTGTAAGGGAACCCCTGGAAAACTTCAAGAGTACCAACACTTTCATCATAGGGGTACCAGAAAAAGAATAGAGGGAGCAAGGGATTGAAATGTTATTGGAGGATAAAATGATTGACAACTACCCTAATCTGGCAAAGGAAACAGACATACAATTCCAGGAAGTGTAGAGTCTCAAACAATATGTACCCAAAGAGGCTCAAACCAAGACACATCATGATTAAAATGGCAAAGGTTAAAGACAAAGAAAGAATTTTAAAAGCAGCAACAGAAAGGCTGTTAGTTACCTACAAAAAAGTTCCCATAAGATTGTTAGCTGATTTCTCAACAGAAACTTTTCAGGCCAGAAGAGATTGACATAAAATATTCAAAATTATGAAAATTAAGACTACTCTACCAAGCAAGGCTATAATTTAAAATTGAAGGTGAAATAAAGAGCTTCCCAGACAAGAAAAAGCTAAAGTTCATCACCACCAAATCAGTGTTATAAAAAATGTTAAAGGGACTTCTTTAAGAAGAAGAAGGGGGGGAGAACATAAATATGAATAATAAAATGACAAAAAAAACTCTAGGTGCCTATCCATAACCACTTTAAATACAAATGGATTGAATGTTCTGATTAAAAGATATAGTAGATTAATAGATAAGAAAACAAAATCCATGTATGTATATGCTGCCTATAAGAGACCCACTGCAGACCAAAGGACACACATAGACTAAAAGTAAAGATATGAAAAAACATATTTCATGTAAAAGGAAACAAACAAAAAAAGCTGGGGAAGCAAAGTTATATCAGACAAAATAGACTTTGAAACAAAACCTCTAACAAGAAACAAAAAAGGACATTTCATAATGAAGAGGGGGTCTGAAAAGGGATCAGTCCAACAGAGGATATAACCCTTGTAAACTTTTATGCACTCAAAATAGAAATGAACATATATATAAAGCAAATATTGATGGACGTAAAGAGAGAGATCAGCAATAATAGGGTTAGTAGGGGACTTTAACACCCCATTTACATCAATGGATAGACCTTCCAGACAGAAGATCAATAAGGAAACAGTGCCCTTAAATGATAAATTGGACCAGATGGATTAAGATGATATTTTTAGAGCATTGCATCCCAAAGCAGAAAAACATAAATGTTAGGGCACAAAATGAGTCTCAAGACATTTAAGAAGATTGAAATTGTGTCAAGTATCTTCTCCAAACACAGTGGTATAAATCTAGAAATCAATTACAAGAAAAAAAAAACTATAAAACACACAAAAACAAGGTGGCTAAATAACATGCTACTAAACAATGAATGGATTGATAAGATCAAATAAGAAATCAAAAGATACCTTGATACAAATGACAGAAAACATAATGACCCCAAATCTATGGGACACAGCAAAATCATTGTCCTAGGAGGAAAATTCATAGCAATATAGGCTTACCTCAAGAAACAAGAAAAATCTCAAATAAATAATCTAACCTTATAGTTAAAGGAACTAGAAAAAGAACAACAAACAAAGCCCAAAGTGAGTAGAAGGAAGAAAATAATACATATTTGAGTAGAAATAAATGAACAAAAAATTACAAAGGATTGAGGAAACCAAAAGCTTGATCTTTAAAAAGATAAATAAAATTGATAAACCTTTAACCAGACTCATCAAGAAAAAAAGCAGAGAGGACCCAAATAAATAAAATCAAAAGAAACAGAATTAACAACTGACACCACAGAAAAACAAAGGATTTTAAGAAAATACCAGGAATAATTATGTGCCAGCAAATTGGACAATCTGGGAGCAATCAATAGATTCCTAGAAATATGCAATCTTCCAAGACTGAATCAAGAGAAAACATAAAATCTGAACAGACTGATTACTACTAATGAAATTGAATCAGTAATCCAAAAGCTCTGGACTAGATGGATTAACAGGTAAGTTTTACCAAACACTTAAAGAAGGATTAACACCTACCCAAGAACAATGATGACTTCACTGTACTAGTAAGTGGGGGTGGTAGACACCGTTGAGTGAGCTTGTGTACTGTTTGGCTGTTGCATTCAAAATGACTAAGCAAGAAGAGCAGTGCATCTGCATCAAATTTTGCATTAAGATTGAACATTCCTTCACAAAAACTATCTGGTAATTCAGAAGGCTTTTGGGGACAGTGCAATGAGTGCAGTATAGATAAAAGTGTGGCACAAAAGCTTCAAAGATGATTGAGAATCTGTTGAAAGTGCCCATCTTCTAGAAAGCCAGCAACCAGCAGAACACCTGAGAGTGCTGAATGTGTAGGGCTGTAATCAACAAAGATTTGTGACTGACAGTGTAAGAACTAGAAGTTGATCTGAGGATTCCAAAAACTACTGCAGGATCTTTCATGAAACACATCACAGCAAAATTCATCCCATGGCTTCTGCTACTAGAGCAGAAGGAATATTGTGCTGCAGCTGCTAATGACTTGATTCAAACCATTACCAATGAACCAGAGCTCTTTAAGAAGATAATTGGAAATGAATTGTGGGACTACAGCTGCAAGTATGATCTGGAAATGAAGGCCCAGTCATCCCAATGGAAGTTACCTAGTTCTCTAAGCCTGAAGAAGGCACAGCAAAGTAGCAGCAAGATGAAGACCACATTAACTGTGTTTTTTGATTGGGAAGGTGTTGTCCATCATGCATACACCCCTGTAGGCCAAAAAATTAATAAGGAGTGCTACCTTAGTGTTCTGTGGTGGTTGAGAGATTCAATATGATGAAAATGGCCGCAGCTATGGGCAACTGGTGATTGGCAGCTTTATGACTACAACGTGCCCACTCACAAATCACATCTTTCGCAGAGTATTTTTGGTGAAACATCAAATTACCGAGGTGACTCAGCCTCCCTACATCCCAGATGTGGCACCCTGTGACTTCTGGCTTTTCCCCAAACTAAAATCACCTTTGAAAGGGAAGAGATTTCAGAATGTCAATGAGATTCGGAAAAAATGACAGGGCAGCTGGTGATGATTCCAAAAAAGGATTGTGCAGAGTGTTTTGAACAGTGGAAAAGACGCTGCAGGAACTGTGAGAGGTCCCAAAGTGCCTACTTTGAAGGGAACCGAGGTGTCATTGTCCTATGTACAATGTTTCTTGTATTTTGTATCTTCTGCAATAAAAGTCTCTATTTTTCATATTACATGGTGGGATACTTTTTGGACAGACCTCATATATGTAGAATGTAAAGCTTATGAACATAGAAAAATACTTTCCAAAAATTTCTTGTGATGCAATATAATGGCAACTACCATAATATCATGTACTTTTGTGGTGATCGGTAGATTTTGTTTATTTAGATTGACTTCTGTAATAGTTTGCAAATGTTTAAAATTTTTAAGCTGTCTTAAATATACAAATGTATCTTAAAGTACTTCCATGAGCACATTCTGAAATCTCCAAGGTATTCCTGGATAGTGGAAAATACATACATAAGAGGAACACAAAAGGGAATGAGCCTAGGGAGATCTACAATTGTATCAAGCAAGTTAACTCAAATTAACATTTCTGACAAAAAATATTTGCTTCTGACTTATGCAGTAAAAACAATTGCTCCATCTATTAAACTTTACCCAAATAATATATTTTTAGAAGCACATGCTGTTCCTGATTTTGGATAACCTTTGTTTGAGAAATTGTTAACTATTCTTCTTCATCCAAATAATTTATTTTGATAATTTCTGAATATGTTTTTCTAAGCTCCTTCCTTGATGATGAGAATGAGGGTCAATATTTTTTGATATATGGAAACTTAATACAATCTATATAAATTTTTTTGTACCATTGAAGGCAAAAACTGGTTAATAGATTTTAAAGCTTTCCTCTTTATTACAAAAGAACTATATGCACATATTGGAAAATTTATAATATATAGCTAAGCCAGTAAAATTAAATGAAAATTTTGCTAACAAAAGAAGAATGAAAATAAAAGTCTACATTAGAGATGACAATATCTATAGGCCATATAAGTGTTAAAACCTCATGCAGAATGTATTTTAAATATTCTGAGAAATCATTAAAAAGCATTTATCAGGCCAGTAAAAAATGGACAAAATATTTAAATAGGTTGTTCATAAAAGAGGTCCAAAGGGCCAATTAACACATGGAAAGGGGCTTAACTTTACAAGTAATCAGGGAAATACAAATTAAAGTCACAGTGTCACACTTCTAAAATCTACTTGTCAGAAGTGTGGGCTCACGCCTGTTGGTTTCCTTATCTTCTCAGGGCAATCCCCTGCCTCTCATTCCCTAACAGGCTCTGGTTCAGGCTGACACCTGCCAAACTCTCCTAAGCCTTACCCATCAGGGTTTCCAAGTTCCAGGGTTTCTCAGTCTGCCCTCTGCTGGCCTGACTGAGATTTGGTAGCTTCTCTTGCAAAGCAGGCTGGGGTGGCTCTGACAGTTAAGTGCTAGACTTCTTATGAGAGCTTTCCCCTGCATCAACTGCTTGACCAATTCCTATTGCCCTTGGGTCCCTTTACTTATCTCATGAAGTTTCCAATTCACAGGGAACTTGGAAATGCTTCTGCTATTTACAGTGTCTGCAAATGTTGTATGAGGCTTCTGAAAGAGAGACTTCTTAAGGCTGCTCACCTGCTTGTGGCTTAACCTCTGCAGTGACATATTCTTCTAAGGTCAAGGCCTGAGGGCTTACTCTACTTTCTAAGCTATTGATTCTTTCCTAGTCCTCCATACGTTGTCCTACATGTCACCTAGATCCTCACCATGGAGTTAGACACCTCTTCCCTGAGGTGTTATACAAACCCTGGAAGTGTGCAGCAGTATCGTTTGCTTCCAGTTTATTCTGATCAAGATCATCCCCATGAAAATGCATGTGTACGGCACTTCCCACTACCATGAGCCGTCACCCTGTGTACACAACCCAAGACTGTTTGCTTCCAATCTGCTATAGAAAGACTATACAAATATCTTTAAAAAATAGTCTGCTATAAGGCAATCTTTCATCATAGTGCAGGACCAACACAAAGTGTGTTACTGACAATTTACCTGGAAACTCGAGATTTACCACTGTAATTCAAAACCTTAACAAAAATAGGATTTTTTTTTAGCTTCTTCTCTCATTTTGACATTCTTGACTCAGTTCTTTGGAATCCATTCCCTTAGAATGCTTGTGTGTGTGCATGTGTTTGTGTGTACACATACACCTTTCCATCACTGAAATTGCTTCTCTCACATGAGTCTAAGAGTTCCGGATCAGATTGTTATTCACTGGCCTATAGGGTTTGACAACCCACTAAAAGCTTCGACACCTTCAGATGAACATCTTAACCTCAATTCCAAACTTAACCTGATGTTGCTCTATTTACCTAAAATGGGTCTTTTGTGTCTATGTCAATTATCAAGAAATGTATTCCTCATCTACATTTAATTGTTATATTTCTCTTTTTGGAATTTTTTCAATTATCACCCAAGAAAAATTTTACTTACACATAGGGTAGTACAGCTACGAAAAATGGATAAAGAGTCATTTTTTTAGAATAAAATGCACATATTGAGTCAGACATCAAAACTTCACTCAGTTTTCCATGAAATAATGAAACATAAACTTTTCTCAAAGAAAACAGTCACCTAACAGATATGTATAGGTAACATCCACATAGGAGGGACTGAATTAAATCATGGAATCATAAAAAGACACAAAATCATTGTCTTATTCTCAATCATTACCTTAGATTATCATATTAGGATTTTGACAGCCTCTTCAGAAGTAAGTCTTTCATTTAATTAATATTTATTGAGTGTGTAACACATTCCAGGTACCATGTTAGTAAATGGAGGTTCAGTTATGAGCATCACAAACACAGTTCGTGTTCTTGTGGAGCCTAGATTTTGGAGAGACTAGTGCAGTAGGATCTGTAGGATAGAGTGCTGTGGGAGCACGGAGGCCACCTAATTCAGTCTCGGAGAGACAAAGGAGGGATCCCCAGAGCAGTAATGTCTAAGCTGCAATTGGAAGAACGTGTAGGAATTAACCAGGTACAGACCAGGAGGTGGGGGTGAGGTGGGAGGTGAGGGATGTTTAAGGGAGCATCCTATGCAAATGCTGAGAGTTGAGGAAGAGAGACACATCTGAGGGATCATGGTGCTTCACTGTTTTTGGAGCATCCAGAGCAATGTGGGAATAAGGAGAGATGAAGCTGGAGAAGAAAACTGCTCCTGTAATTATTGTTGTCAGGGAATGAGGAGAGTTGTGCACTGCTTTTATAGTAAGTAGATTTAATACTGTGTGTCAGACAATGTCACCATGGGTGTGACAAAAATAGTAAGAGTCAAGATAGGCTGTGCTGCTATAACAAAGAGATCTCACAAATTCAGTGCCTGAGAGGACAAGAAGTTTTTTTCTTTCTTGCTTTGCAGGATCATGTGGTTTCAAGTCAGTAGCTAGGGGTAATAAAGAGGAAGGTGGGCTCTGTTCCTGGCAGAGACCCAGGATGGTTGCAGCTGAGCTGCCTTTGACACCACCACAGAAGGGGAAAAGTGGATTTGAATGGGTGGTTATAATGGGCCAGGCTTGAAAGTAGCACAGTGTGCTTTTCTCACAGTTCATTCGTCAGAACCCAGTCACGTGGCTACACTAGCTGCAAGGTATCTGGAAAATGGAGCCCAGCTGTACTCCAGGAAGAAGGGGATTTTGGGGGAAGAACTGGCAGTCTCCGCCATAGTGATGGAGGGAAGAGCTAGTGGACTTTCAACAGGACCATTGCTCACACTTTCCTCTCACATCCCTTTGTCTGCTTGCCTCTGGTCATCTCACAGTCCCTGGCTTCTTTTGATTTCCACATCGGCCCCCTTAGACTATTAATCTCAACTCTACCCACCAGTCTTTCCTCAACTACATTCAATACATGCATCAATCTCCTCTGACTCTCAGGACAACAGGATGTTTGCTTGCCCTGCTTGGCCTGTTTTGAGGAAAGAGTCCAGCCCTCCTGGTCAGTTGGAGTAACTAGAAATGCTGGTTGGTGAATCAGTAGGTGGCACTCTATGTCAGCAAGACACCCATTCCAAAGCAACACACACTGAATGCGTGCAAGGATGTAGTCACGCTCAGAACACAACATTGGCTCACTTGCCCTACTTCCTCAAAACTCAACTTTCAAAAGGAGTGAACACACCCAGACTGACCAGTGGGTCGTTAAAAACAAGGATGTCAACATGCTCTGATCTGAGTGCCAACAAAAATATCTCCTTCGTGCAGATGCTTTCTTCATATTACACTCAGGAAAGGCAAAGAAGTTTGACCTGTCTGGGTTGAAGAGCCACAGACTGCTCTCCTTGGGGCTTCTTAGGAAGTATGGAAAGAGGCATGAGTGTTGTTTTAATGGGAGTTGGAGCTGCTACTTTCATAACTACTGATTAGCCCTATTCACTGTTGGGAAATCCCGGGGCTCGACATCAAAGGCCTCATTGTTTGGTTATGTCTCTCTTTCATTGTGTCACCTTGGTAAGGTGTCCTTTCACTCAGCAATATCTTCTGGGTCACTTTTCATAACACTGAGAAGGTGTGGACGAAAGTAGTAAAATAAAGATTTGGAGATCCCTTTCCTTATCAAGAGTTTAAACTGACATTCAGCAGAGATGAGGAGGGATAAGAAATTTGTTGATGAAGAATTTGTTTTTATTTGTTTATGTTCTTGGGTATGTCTCATTTTTTGTACAAATTTGAGCATTTTAAAATCACATCTGTGCCTGTGATTCATAGAGACCTCTACTGGCATTTTAAGTAAAATAGATGCTACCTAGAAAAAGGGAATCCGCAAGTTAGGGTTTTTATTACTCTCTTCATTTAATATACAAGCCTCATGGAAATCCAGGCAAAGAATTTTTCCTTAAGGCTAATTTAGGTATTACAGTGTATGAGAGATTAGTATTTTGATATTATCCACAAATATCACGTAGTTATTATTGACCACCTGATTCTTAGCCATGTTCCAAATTGAGTTAGATCTATGGACATAACAACTCACAGTAATGCTCATCTCTTACTGTTAGTCTTTTTTTAAACCTTTCCAAGAAGCGCTCCTTCAATCACCTCCACTATTGTTTCTTTATATCTTACATTTGTTTCTTATTTATCCTAGCAAAGCCCTTGTATCAGTCAGGATAGGCCAACTAATGCTGTGGCAACAAATAATCCCCAAATCTCTGGCTTAAATCACCAAGTATGTTTCCCCCTCATATTCCATGTACAGTATGGCCCAGCAGGGGGCTCTGTTCATGTGTAGATACCCAGGGACCTGGTCCAGGCAGACAATTGGCTCCATGCTAACATGAGCTCCGTAACCATCACGCTGGATGAAGTGAATTCAGTGAAACACACACTGGTTTTTCATATTCTATTGACCAAAGGAACACGAATGGTCACAATTAACTGCAGATCAAGAAGAAACAAAGGATACATTAAATTAGCAAATATCGTTTATTTGAATAAGTCTTACAATTTTAAATCACTTTCTTTCTTCAGGGAAGTAGGAAAAGTAGGTTAATATTTTTTTCATTTTACATACAAGAAAACCAAGGCTTAGAGAGATGAATACATTTTAAGGTCAAACATGTTCCCTCTAGGGTACACTATCATGATGGCTAGAGATTTAAAAAAATTAGCTACAATTTTTCAGTGGCATGTTTGTAAAGTTTCAATGAACAAGTGCCAATGCTGTAGCCTGGCATTCAGAGTAATAGAAAGTGAACAACATTTCTCTAGCTATGGTGCCCATCAGCAATCAGAATACTCCAAGTCCTTTAAAGCCTCCCCTGTCAGCTATCGTAGGAGTCACGGGGGACATTTACCATGTGCTAATCAATCTGGTAGCCAGGTGCCATGTGGTCCTCTGTCCTTGCCCTGACTGCATGGTGACTGTTCCTGCTAAGCCCTTGAAGCCTGTGTTGAAGAAACTCATGCTCCCTCCAGAGAAACGACCCGCTTGTAAAATGGGTTGGGAACTCAGGAGAGCTGTCTCCTTTCACTTAGGAAGCCAGTGCCCAATGTGGGAAAAACTCTTTTAGCTTTTACTGACTGTTTTGTTTCAACTCTTTCTCTTTCAGACTCGAACATGAGACTTTAGCCACTCTGTGATGCATACAGGATCTCCCTGTCCTCTTGCATCAGACTTGTAGGCCTCAGCTCTCCCTTCCCCTCCCTTCCCCTTCCCTTCCCTTCTCTCCCCTTCCTTCTCTAATGATGAACTCTTTCCCAGAAAGCCCTTCGGTCACTCATGCAAGCAGACACCTGGTGAGTCTATCTTACCCAACTTCCAGGCATGCCCATACTTGTCTGACTGCCACATCCAATGGACCTACTTGCTACAATATTTTTGAAAGGAAGAGACTTGCTATTCCATGTGGCAAAAAAAATATTGCTACTTAATGTAATGGACTTAAGTACATCAGTATTTCATGATTTGCTCAAAGAACATCATACATTTCAGATGTTTGGCCACCTAAACAGGTAATAGTAATTGGTGTAGGAAAATAAACACTGACCTCCACAGCTCAAACATTTCAGTCTCGGATCTGTGCCTATGAGAAACTTTGGGAAAGTAGTTTAACCCTTCTGAGCCCTTTTATCATTCATAAAATAAAGGAAGTAGTATGGATGAATTTCTAAGGACTTTTTCAACTATGAAATTTGTGATTTGTGGACAAGATTCACTACTTGCAATTGTTGTCAACAGGTGGCAGCAAAATCCCAGTCTTTACTGAGTTAAGAAAAGAGCACTACCTGCCTTTGATGTATCTGCAGAATTTTAGAGAACATTTAGTTAATTTTGTTCATCTTAAACATGAGAAAATGAAAGCACTGCCTTTAAAGACTTTGTGATAGAAAGAAAATTTATACAATGTTGTAAAATGAATTGAAAAGGATGGCTTTTATTTTTTCTATCTTATAACTTTATTTTATTTTATTTTTTTATCATTTTTTTAAGTACAGTTGTCTCCATTCCCCCCCACTCTCCCCTGCCCCATCCACCTCAACCTCTCACCCTCAGTCCTACCCGCCTTTGGCTTTGTTCATGGGTCCTTTATACATTTTCAATGTATATTAACTTTTTTCCAACATACTTACAAAAATGC
The DNA here is from genome assembly GCA_004024845.1 of Tonatia bakeri. NCBI lineage: Eukaryota > Metazoa > Chordata > Mammalia > Chiroptera > Phyllostomidae > Tonatia > Tonatia bakeri. The sequence goes on from PVIA01000002.1 coordinate 298,191, forward strand.
CAAACTTATACAACATGCAAAAAGAAACTTCTGAAGTTGTTCATCCACCCTCCTGTAGCTAAGTTAAAGATAAAAGATATAAAGAGCCCATTCTAAATATCACATTATATGATAGTTTTAGTGTCCTAGCCTTTAGCCAGGGCCATATTCCAAATAACCAGAAGACCTTGGTTTTCATGACTTTGAATACTTCTTGCCAGCCCCTTCTTACCTGCCAAGTTTCTTTTGAGAAATCAGCTGATAGTCTTAATGGAAACTCCTTAGTAGGTAACTGTCTACTTTTCTCTTGCTGCTTTTAAGATTTTCTCTTTACCTTTGACATTTTAATTATGATGTGTCTTGGTGTGGCCCTCTTTGGATCCAACTCATTTGGGACTATCTGTGCTTCCTGGACTTGTATACCTATTTCCTTTGCCAAATTAGGAAAGTGTTCTTTCATTATTTTTTCAAATAAGTTTTCAATTTCTTTTCTTCCTCTTCTCCTTCTGGCATCCCTATGATTTAAATGTTGGCATATTTGGGGATGTTCCAGAATCTTCTTCTTTTTTTTCTTTTAATTCTTGGTTCTTCTTTCTGTTCTGGTTGAATATCTATTTATTCCTTATGTTCCAAATCATTGATTTGAATCCTGACTTCCTTCCCTTCACTATTGGTTCCCTGTAGATTTTTCTTTCTTTTGCTTAGTGTAACCTTCATTTTTTCTTCATGTTGTTGCCATATTTAATGATTTCTGTGAGCATCCTGATAACCAGTGTTTTGAACTCTGAATCTGATAGTCTGGCTATCTCTGAATTCTGCATCTGATAGGTTGGCCTATCTCTCATTGGGTGGCTATCTCTGATAGGTGGGCTAACTCTGCATCTGATAGATTGGTTATCTCTGTTACCTGTAGATTTTTCTTTATTTCACTTAGTGTAACCTTCATTTCTTCCTTTATGTTACCATACTCAGTGAGTCTTTGAGCATCCTGATCACCAGTGTTTTGAACTCTGCATCTGATAGGGTGGATATCTCTGTTTTGTTTGGTTCTTTTTCTGGAGTTTTGTTCTGTTCTTTCATTTGGGCCACATTTCTTTGTCTCCTCAATTTGGCAGCCTCCCTGTGTTTGTTTCTGTGTATTAGGTAGAGCTACATTGACTCCATGTTAAAAGGCACCTGTAAATTGTGTGGGGTGGAGCCTTAGGTAATTGCCAAGGTGGGGCAACCCACTGCACCTCTCTGTGGCTGTGAGTGGGTGGAGGGCTTGGATTGGAGACTGTGTTGCTTCCTGTTTTCTGGGGGCTTGCCTGGCTCTTGTCCCATTTCCAGTCACTTCACCCACTGCCTGTATGAGACTGGTGCCCTTCCAGCTCTTGCCCTGGTGTTGAATACCAGAGTGGGTGGGTTTGCATATGTTTTAAGACTATGTGGGCCCTTTAACCAGAGTTTTCTGAAAATCTGGCAGTTTCTTTTACTGTCCCAACCCCCACTGGTCTTTACAGCTAAAAGTTATAGGGATTTATCTTCCTGGTGTTGGAAACCTGGGCCGTGTAGTCTGGCCTTGGGCTGGGATTGCTCACTCCCAAGATATCCCTCCCCATTTTTATCTACCACACCTGAATGTGGAACCACTCATGCCTATTCTGCCACCACCTTCACCTCTCTGCACCACACTGCATCTCCATTCCTTTTTGCCTTATCTCCGTGTCTCTGTCCCTCCTACCCATCTGGATGAATGTGGCTTCTTTAAATTCTTAGTTGTTGGACTTTCGTACAACTCAATTTTATGAGAGTTCTGGGTTATATTTGTTTTGGAATTAATTGCAATTCTTTTTTGTGCTTGTACAAGGAGGCAAAGCATGTCTACCTAAGCATCCATCTTGCCTGGAAGTTGCTATAGAAGAGACTCTTGAAGATAGGAACTTTATTGTAGGCTATCTCTGAAAGGAATTTAAAATTTTAATAATGTGAATATTTAGATAGTATGTCACTGTTTTAAAATCAAAGGGTACAGTCTTGAGCTCTTCCTGAATTACAGACGTGTGCATTCAACTGCCTCCTTGACCTTTCTACTTAGATATCAGAAAGGCTTAGTAGAGACAGAGAACTTTATATCAACACGACACTTTAGGTTCCTTGATCAGGAGATTTAATTACATTATTTATTAGCAATGTTTGAATCTTTATAAAATTTTTTATATTAAAAAATACATGGGCATAGACAATAAGGGTGATTGATTATGGGAATAGGGGTGTGGGGAAGGATGAGAAATAGGGAAAGAATGGGAAAACTGTAATTGAACAGCAATTAAAAAAAAGAAAATGTTTTTGAGGTAAAAAACTAAAAACATACATTAGTTTAAAATCATATATCACCAAGTCAGCCATCAAGATTACAGAGCAACCAATAGATAGAGGAATACTAAAAAATATACAAGGAACGATCCTTATTGGTTAGTTATAAATACATGATTCATATAAAATTCTGAAAAATACTATTAGACTTTTATCAAAGTACATCCTTCTATAATGTTACAAATTCCTGTTTAACAGCTGAAGAGATTTAATGATGATAACAAATGGGCACAAAGCCAAGGACTCTCCACACTTCACTTTTTTTTGTACTTAAACTAGTGCTTACCCTGATCCACGTGTCATAATGCTCTTGCTCCTTCCAGAGAGGATATAGCTGCACTGCTCCATGAGGTACCCACTAGCTCCATGTGGCTACTTAAATGTAAATTAAATGCAATGAAAATGTGCTTCCCCAGTCACACTGGCCACATTTCAAGTGCTCAGGCTACCATTTGATGATACAGATAGAGCACATTTCCATTATCACAGGAAGTCTCATTGGACAGCACTGGCCTCGGATGTGGAACACTATGGCTCTCTATGTGCTCAGGTGTCATCTTTGTTATATGTAATACCCAACTTTATAACTGGAAAAATATGAAATAGACATTGGGAGGAAATTACACACTTAAACTTTGAAGTTGGTCTCCTTAGCTGATGATTTATCTTTGCATAGCAAAGTTGAAGTTAAATATTGTTTGGCCAGAGTATGTCACAAGAAACAAAATATCATGCTACCTTTGAAAGAAAATGTTTCTTGCTGAAATCTTTTTCTAAGGTAACTTTGCATTATCTCATACAGGATAATTTTTTTTTTCTTCTATTCTCTGTTGGACCTGATAAACCGTGTCTAGCTTGCTGTAAGTGGACAGCTGGGCTGCCAAATAGAAAAGTGAGGCAGTAGCATGATAGATTACCCTTTGACCCACTTTGTCTTGGACTGTCTTGGCTGTCTATATTCCAGAAGCTCAGCTGCAGGAAATTTAATCAGAACAGTTGCTGTAATATCTGGTATTGATCTATGAGTGAATCTTGTGAATGTGACTACTTAATTCTACTTTAGAATAGTTGTGGTGAGTCAGCCAACTCTAGGGAGCTACTTGTTTTCCTTTAGGGCCCGAAGTTGTGAAAACATGGTAAACTGAAGTATTTTCCCCACTGAAAATATCTACTACATTATTTTGTGTTGGCATGAAATTCTGGAAAAATATTTAAGAACACTATTTCCCTTCTTTATAGGTGAAAATAACTTAGAGGGAATCTCTCAGTAAGTATCAAATGCATCTTTGCCGATGGCAAAACAGTTCTGATATTTCAAATGCAGGGCTAGTGTGTATATCCCTGACAGAATCTTTGCATCCAATACCTGAAACTGTGAGTTTTTTTATGATACCTAGTAATGGCTGGCTTTATAGTTAATTGGCTTGAAATTTTAGATTTAATAATAAAAAGTGATTCCAACAATTCTAAATTATTACAACTTAGTATCCAAGTCAGAAACCTGATTGTGTCTGACACAGATTCATTGGGCTCACAGAGGTATTACAAAATGTAGTAACTTTGCCTAAGTACTGGGATATCCATGTTCCATTGTTTGGGAAAGTAGGAGGGGTTTAGAAAGCTTGCTGGACATAAAACTTATGAAGGAATATCAGAGTATACCTCCTGCATGTATTTTTTGATAACAATAAACTTATTAAAACAATCACTAACAGAGTGTTATCTATATGTTAAAAAAGGCAGCTACCAAAGAACTTCAGCTATCACAAGGTCTAAAGGAAATATGAACACCCAGACCTCTTTTCACTTTAAATATCAACTCTGATTCACACCTGGCTCAGTGTCAGCCCCAGTCAGCACAGTCGTGTATGGCTGAGCTAGTTGTACAATAAGCAAACTGCACAACCATGCAAACTAACTTCCATGAAGGCATTTTAATTACATCATTAGAGATACTTGGTCACTCCAAGAAGCAATTGGAGAATAAAGAAAATGTTCTTTCCCTGAAGTTGGTGTCTAACTCACATCTCTTTGAAGTCACTGAGGTGCAGCTTATGTGACTGAAAACTATGTTAAGTGCTTTCTCTTTCTGAGATGTGCTAAGATATAAGTTGAAAACTTGCTCAGACTTTGAGCCAGTAGCAGCCTGCAATGCTTGCCGCCTCTGACACTACAGGGATTTAAAGCAGCTTCAAAGCAAAGAATCAAGAAATATTAATGACTTTTAAAGTACTATATTCAGCCATGCTGATACCTAGATCACTTTAAATTTTAAGTTATTGGCCTTGGCTGATGTGGCTCAGTGGATTGAGCACTGGCCTGTGAACCAAAAGGTCACTGGTTCAATTCACAGTCAGGGCACATGCCTGGGTTGTGGCCAGGTTCCCCAGTTGGACTGGGTGTGCGAGAGGCAACCAACTGATCAACATATTTCTCACACATTGATGTTTCTCTCCCTCTCTTTCTCCCTCCTTCCACTTCTCTCTAAGGAAATAAATAATTAAAGTCTTTAAATTTTTTTAAGTTATTGGGGAATATTGGGCAATTTTACCAAATTTCTGGATGAGAGACTCATCTTTCCTTAGGACTTAACCAATGAAAAGCAAAGGCAGAAGGCCAGCAGACTGGTAGACATTTGAGAATAAAATTACTTGTGTTCAATAGGCATTTGGTTGTAGGGGATCTTTATAGTTTGGGGGCATGAAATTAGGGGGCCTAGGTTACCTTCTGGCCCTGCCTATTAGTTCCTGTCTAGCTCATTCATAAAGTAAAGAGTTGGAGTGAGGGTATTCCCAAGATCTCATCCAATCTTCAGGTATAATTCTTTTTTGTTGTATTCAAATTTATTGAAGGGATATGGTATGAAGGAATATTTTGGGATTAATACTAACCCATAAAGACTGAGGTATATTTCTCAGAAAATCAAAACTTACATATTGGAAGAAATCTTCAATCTCTAACATTATTATATTAAATTGCCCCTTCTTTATCCCTATGTTACTTTTAAAAAATGAAATCTTTATTTTGGAATAATTTTAAAGTTACAGAACCTTTTTCATGAGGATATTATAGAGAATTCCCATGTATCTTGCACCCCATTTACCTTATTAACATCTTATATCATTATTATACATTTGTCATAACTAATGAGCCAATTTCAATATGCTAACATTAACTAAAGTTCATACTTTATTCAGATTTCCTCCTTAGTTTTTACCTAATGTCTTTTTCTGTTCCAGGGAGGATCCCACCCATGATACTACGTTACCTTTCCTTATATCACTTTAGGCAACTCTTGGTTGTGAGTTCTTCATGCTTTCCTTGTTTTTGATGACCATGACAATTTTGTGGAGTACTGGTGAGGTATTTTGTAGGCCTTTCCTCTATGGAGATTTGTCTGATGTGTTTCTCATGATTAAACTAGAATTAGGGGCTTTTAGGAGAAAGACCAGAGAGGTAAAGTGTCATCTCCCCACATCGTCTCAAGGGTACCTGCTGTCAGCAAGACTCATCACGGTTGTTGTTGACCTTGATCACGGGGGTGTTTGTGGGATGTCTCCATTGTGAAGTTACCTTTTCTGCCTTTCCATTCTGCACCCTTTGAAAGTAAATCACTTTGCCCAGCTCACATTTAAGGGGTGGGAAGATTTAACTCATTGTTAAGTCACCACAAGTTTAGTTAAGACTAAAACCTTCTCAGTGTTTAGCCACAATTCTGAGACTGGTAGGAGGGTTTAGCAATAGTCTTGTTAGTTCTTACTAACCTGGAACAAAATTGCTGGAGGTGGGTGGGGGGAGGTGAAGAAACAAAGGGCTATGATTTAGTCTTCCTTAATATTTTAATATTTTTCCTTCTCTTACAGAGAGTTGTACTAACTCTCAAGAAGTGGAAAACAACACGATTCCCTGCCTCCCTTTTCCCCAAGGTTTAGTGAAAATAATCTATTGCTTTAAAGGTAGAGGGAAACATACTTCTTTTTAATTGCTTTAGCAAGGATTGGGGAGATCTGGGTCCACCTAATTTTTATAAGTTCTAGCTATGGGAATGTTAATATTTACATTAAATGCTTTCTGTGCTTTAGCACCCTTAAAACTTCCTTTAGTGTCTACCCTCTTGGGAACAACACATTCCCAAAGTGTGAATGTTCATGCCCAAACAAAAATTGTTCAACTATTATTTCATCATATTTTTAAAGTTACAAATGTAATATATGTTTTTATAATAGAAAACTAAAACAATCCAGAAGTACATAAAATATAAAAGTAGAAAGCTTCACTGGCTCTGCATATGGTAGAATTTACTCTGTTATTAAATGTTGAATTGTTTGTGGCTTTTAATCAAAGATGCTGGTGTCACTTTATAAAACAAATTCTACTATACATAGTATACAGAAATTAAAACAGGGGACGGTCTGTTTAAAATTTGGCTTGGGCTATTCACTTGTTATTTATTTAGCAAATAATTATTGAATGCCAATTATGTGCTAGGTGCTAGCAATATGTGGGGTATAAATGAAATAAAAGCAAATTGCCCTTAAAGTTGCTCACAATCAAGAGACAGGGGCAGACTCACACAAACAACAAAGAAGTAAACCGATGTCTTCACGCTAGCCCAGTTGTCACACACAGAACTTTGAAAAATGAATTTTTGCTTTTAAATAAGATTATGTCCTACTCACAATATATTTATTAGTTTACTTAGTTTATTGAATTTGGAACAATACTAAAAGCTCTTGAGCTAATTTTAAAAATGGGGAGAACTGATTCTGTTTTAACTATATGAGACACTTTCGCTATTTTTCTGAAATACATGGTAAATTTTTTTTTTTTTTAAGATGATGAAAACAGGTTTGTTTCCACTGGTCATGCCATGAAGAGAGGATGGTGAATCTAACATCCTGGTACTTCCAAGCATATTGCACATGCCATACTTAAAACTTTGATGGCAAAAGAATTTCTACGGGCTGTTTGGTGCCTACACTAACCTTCTAATATCCCCTTGTTTATAATGACATAGGATAATACAGCCCTGGCAACAATTGCCATTTGCTAAACATGAGTTAATTTTATTGCAAATTACCTATGATTAAATCAGCTCTTATTTTATTTTATTTATTTTTTAAATATATAATCTCCATTATATATTTTTTCCATTATCATTTAGACCCCTCACATCCCCTTTTCATCAGCAATCACCACACGGTTGTCCATGTCCACGAGTCCTTTTTCTTTTTTGCTCAATTTTTCCACCACTTAACCTCCACCCATTCCACCCCTAGCTGTCATCTGTTCAGGAAATTATGAGAGACAAAAAAGAAAACCACCAAATAATTTATTTCCACTTATTTATAGACCCTTTCAACAAATATAAAATTATTTAATGATTTTGGTCTTTTCTATTATGTAATTTTATGGGTTTTTTAATTTATATTTTTCCATGTTCACCCATCACACATTATTTTCATGGTTGTATAATATTCACAGCATTGATTTTTTTTTATTATCTAATTAGCCTTTGTTGTTGGGGATTTAGATTATTTTCAGCTTTAAATAGCATATATAATGGTGCTGTAAACTTATCTCTTTATTTAGGGACACTTTCAATAATATGACTTTCTCCTCTTGCATTGTTTCCTTAAGACATGTTTCCAAAAATAGGGCATTACATTAGCTGCCATTGGATATGCATTGTCAACTTGCTCTGCACAAAGTCTAGAATAACAAATGAACAAAACTCTTCTGAAGTCTTGCCAATAATATAATGATGAAATTTCATTAGTGTTGGCAAAAAAAAAGAAAAAGAAAAGAAAACCCTCAGATTTTTCATTTCTAATTTTACTGGTAAGTCTTGGAGTTATTTGGAAATCTCTTTACTAATATAAGACACATGCCATCAATTCATAGATCGTATCCCTAATGCCAGGACAGTGTTCACAAGGAGTAGAAACCCAGTTCTTCCTCCTCTCCTTCCTTCCTTCCTTCCTCCCTTCCTTCCTTTCTCCCTCCTTTCCTTCCTCCCTTCCTTCCTTTCTCCCTCCCTCCCTTCCTTCCTTCCTTCCTTCCTGCCTCCCTCCCTCCTTTCTTTCCTTCCTGCCTTCCTTCCATACTTCCTCTCTCTCTCTCCCTCCCTCTCTCTCTCTCTCTAAATCAGATTCTCTGGGCATATGTTTAAATACAATAAAATCATGTCAAAGAGATATCTGCACCCCCATGTTCATTGCAGCACTATTCACAATAGCCAAGACATGGAAGCACCCTGAGTGTCTGTCAACAGATGATACAGATGGAGTACTACTCAACCACAAAAAGAAGGGAATCCTGTCATTTGCAACAACATGGATGCATGGATGAACCTTGAGGGCATCATGCTAAAGTGAAATAAGTCAGGCAGAGAAAGACAAATACTGTATGATCTTATTTACATGTGGAATCTTAAAAAAAGCCACAAATTCATTGAAAAAGGGATCATATACATGGTTACCACAGGTGGGAAGAGGAGGGGAAGAGAGGTGAGAGGCATAGAATGAAGGTGGTAAAAAGGTTCAAACTTCCAGTTACAAGATAAAGAAGTACTAGGAACCTAATGTACCACACGATGACTATAGTGAACACTGCTACAAAGTATACTTAAAAGTTGCTCAGAGAGTAGATACTCAAGTTCTTATCACAAGGAAAAAAACATTTTTTATCTTTCATTTTTGCTTTTGTATCTAAATGAGATGATGGATGTTAACTAAACTTACTATGAAAATGACTTTGCAACATATGTAAGTCAGGTCATTATGCTGTACACCTTAAATTTACACAAGTGTTATATGTCAAATATATTTCAATAAACTAAAAGAAAAAATACATTAGATTCTGAACTGCTGAAACAGGAAAAGGACTGACACAGATGAATGTAGAATAGTGAATACCAAAGTTGTCCTTCCTCAAATGGCCTTTGACTCCCTGGAAGTAGCCTGTAGTTTTTTGGTTTTCTACAGGGAAGAGGAGAGGATGCCATCTTCCAGCCCTGGAGACCTTGCTTAATAAATAGAGTGGCTGATCCTCTTACGGGTCGATCTCCCAATGGTCTCCCTCTCCCGCAGGGAACACATGTATGGTCACTGATGTCACTCACAAAGAGAATCAAACTAACACAAAGGGAAAAAGAGTTCCAGAGTATATTGTGAGCAAACAAATTGCTTATTAAAATATAAACAATATCAGCTCAGATTGCCTGGGACATTCTGTTGCTACTAAAGTACAAGAAGGCGATTTTTTTCAGATGTAGCTTTCTAAAGAAAGCTCTGAAGTAAGTGCACTAGGTCTCAGAGTCTGAACTTTGACAATTATGTGAAATGAAGGACAAAGATGGGGTTATCAATAATAATAGTTCATCAGTGGGAGTGTGTTCTCCAGCTTTCAATGTGTCGTGAACCCTTCCAATGGCACCATTGTCTCTTAGATGGCCTGGCAACCCCCCAGGAATCTTTGTTGCCTTCCTTGAAAAACATTTAAAACAAACAAGCCCCTTTCTCTTCCCATAGAGAGTACAAGCAATATTAATGGTTCTCTACCTGTGATAAGCACAACAGTCTCATTTTACCTGACTTGAAAGGGTCATCTGTACTGTCAAGCCCAATTAACTTGTCTTACCCTCACACAAAGAAGGAAGGTTACTGAAAGGCCACATCTTGCCTTATATCTTGGCTGCTCTGGTACAATGGCTTGATCAAAGGCCATCAAAGCATCAGGCCAATAAAGGCAGGCCCTGCTTTTTTGGGATACTGGCATAGTGCCACTCATGGGAGCCTCTGCGTTCCTATTGAAAGGCTCAGACGCCAAGACAGGATTTTATACGTACAGGTCTTCCCAGAGGTTGAGAGAGGCCCCGGGCCACTTCCCAACTTTATAACAGGGTTGTAAATAATTGTGGTATATTTTAAATGTTTATGGTTAATAAATTAATGCTTTGGATACAAAAGCAATGCAATACAATTGAGCTTCTCATAAGATAATTGCAGGATTTATAAAAAAATATCGAAGTTAAAGTAGTACACCATAGGTGGGATACCCATAATGAGACGGAAGCTTCAATTTGAATGGTGAACATCTTCAGTCAGTCAAAGACTTCCTTTGGGAAAAAGAACCAAAAGTGCATAGTTGAAGCCCTGGGCTAGTGAGAAGCCTGAGTCAATTGCAAATCAATGGCTCCACCAGCATACGTCCTGTGTGTGCATATTTTAAGTTGGTCATAAAACCCAAGTTCCTTTTCTGGTCCACATATCCTAGGTCAGTGCCACAAATCCACCAGACACTCACCTATCTGTTGGTATATTTGGTGCTGCTTAATAGATTTCTAATGAAAGAGGGAAATAAACAAAAAAGCCATTTATTTATTCTTCTGTTTCTAGGGAAGCTTGGCTCTAAGGCACCCTAGATGCTTAGCTACATGTGCATGCCAGTGTGGTCCTTGCTTCCATTAATGGTTCATTTTGATGTTTATAAATCTGAGTTTTTGAAGCAAAATTAAATGGGACTGGGATTATTTGATCTGGAAAAAAGGAGAATTTGGCAGGATTTCCAGATGTCCCATATGGATAGGGTTTTCTGGTAATTCTGTTTTTAGAAGAACAAACAAACACGCACACGCACACAAGCACACACATGCCATTGCTCACGTGCACTCACACACACAATCATTGAGTCCAGATTAATCACTACAAGGCATTACTGTTAGCACAAGTCTTGTCAAAATATGTACCACATTCTTCAGATTTAGGTCTGGCAAACCTCCCAAGGATGGATATTGATAAGGGTCTTTAAGTATCTAAACATCTTCTGTATAAAGTTGAAAAATAGAATTTTTACATTTCTGTTAAGGATATAAAAGAAAAGTGGATTTAAGCTAGGTTGCACTGGGCATACATTCCAGACAGGAGAACTTTTAAACTTTAGAATGTATTGCCATGAAAACTTGTGGATTTGTATGCTCTGATGGAATGAGGATATTAAAAACCAAACCAGATAATTTTCTTTGACGTAAGTGATTTGATCCTGACTCTGGTACAAAAGGGAAATGAGTAAAGAAAAAACATTCAAGGTGTAAAAGTAGGTTAATGTATAACTTAAAAATTAAATTTAACTTGCCTGAAACAGCTCTAATACCTTTTTCTGGCTACTCCTTTCTGATGATACCAACTCAACTGGATAAATGGATTGATGACTTGCATTTTAAAAGCACAACTGAATGTATCTGTTTTCTTTAAATTGGTTCAGAGTTGGAGTTCTGTTGTCCTGAGGCACTTTGGAAATGAAAGTTTAATACTTAGGAAGGAAGTAAAGCCAAACAGGGATGAACCAGGGATTATCGTGCGCCACTTCAGCTGGACTAAGGGGATGGCAAATGGGCATGGTAGAGAACAACAAAACTTTGAACAGAAGCTCTTGGTATTGCTTGCAGTGTGAGATGGTGGTTCTTCTGAGCTGGAGAAGCCCTTAGTGTACATAATTAAGACAAAGAAAAGGTTGGGTGACAGAAGCTGAGCAAGGATGTAACACCTTGACTCTCAACTTCTTTCCCTGCCCCTCTCCAAGTGAGAAGGCAGAGCTGTTGCTCTGAATAAGTGGTGATGCCAAGGTGTCCATGCCTGGGGTAGTCTTAACAATTTTTGTAGGTATTTTTGGGCAAAAGAGAGGCTTATAACCTACCAGTGGGTCAGTTGGACAAATGGCTTTGGGAATATCTTTTGGTACCACTGTCTATGCTGGTGGGCAGGATTGGGCCCCCCAAAGATGTCCACGTCCTAATTCTTGAAACTTATGAATATGTTACCTTATATAGTAAAGGGAAATGAAGGTTGCTAATTGACTGACCTTAAACTATAGAGATTTTCTTGGGTTATCCAGCTGGGCCCAATGTAATCACAAGTGTTCTTATAAATGGAAGAGGAAGGCAGTAGAATATGTCAGAATGATGTGGGATGAGAATGACTAAACCTACTTTTTCTGGCTTTAGAGAGAGGCAGAGGATGTGGGACCAAGGAAAGTGGGCAGCCTTTAGAAGGTGGAAAAGGCAAGGAAACTGATTCTTCCCTACAGCTTTCAAAAAGAACTACAACCCTGTCAGCATCTTGATTTTAGCCCAATGGAACTTACTTTGGACTTCTAGTGTACAGAACTGCAAAATAAATAATTTTGCATCATTTCAAGCCACTAAAGTCATGGTAATTTGTAACTGCATTCACAAAAAACTGATATACCTGCCTTTGCAATTCCAAATGACATTCCTTTCACCACCGTAAGTAGTCCCTTGGGGGAAGGAAACCAGCACCATGAGTACTTAGTAGCCTTATGCTTGCACAGTTCACCCCTGGCAATGAAGACTATTTGTAATGCTGTATACTTGCACCCTAAAATAGAGACACTGACCAACCTCACAGCAATATATACTTACTTGCCTCCCTTTCCTCTCCAACAAAAACCCTCTTCACTGTCCTCTAAATTGGTGATTTCACTTTTCTTTTCATCCAGAGTACACGTGATAGATGGTTTTTCACACACCTGACACATATGGTTGGGGGTACTCAGAGCTAGGCTCAAATCCCTGGGAGTGCATTGTGACTCCAACTGTGTTATTAAACCTCCAGTTCAGGATTGGGGACACAAATGAGAGGTGAGTCTTATTGAAATAACCACTTTCATTCAAACAAAATGCAAATCATATGCAACAAGTACCCCAAACCTATATTCTAAGATATTAAGTACAATAAATGGCAGTTTGGCTAAATAAGAAGTGGACTTACTTTCCTATTTTTCTAGCTTGTGGAGTGTGTGTATGTGTGTGTTGGGTACATTGAACTCACTAATATTCAAGAGTGAAAACTAAAATTATCTTTGTGAAATGGGTAAGGGGTTCATTCACCAAACCTCTCTTTAGTTTCCTTTCCCATAAAACGTGAGTGAAAATAGAATGATCTTACGTGTTAGCACAAGGAACTGGTGGCAAGGCAAAGAATGCTTTTGAATTATGTCATGGCCTCTGGAAATAAGAAACTGAGATATGAGTGAGGAATACCTCACCTACCCTCTATTCTTACTAAATGATGCACATTATTAGTCTCTAGAATTTTTGGTGCTACCATAGCTGAAGTTTATTTCATATTTACATGAATTATTACATTTAAACCTCCCACGTTACACATGAGAAGATGAAGCAAAAAAGAGATGAGGAAAATTGCCCTGAAAATGCAGTTAGCACTTGGTGAAACCGGGATTAAAATCCAAGCCTCTGGGACTCCACAGCCCTAGTTCTTAACTGTGGAACTTTATCAGTCTCAAAGTATGTGCTCTACTATGAGAAGAGATAAGCTTAGCATGTGATATTCTTGGACCACATAACCTTTACGTAGGCAGGCACCCTCACACCAGGAATGTTCCTGACTTTCTTCTCCACCTACCCAAACCCTGCTTAACACGTAAGAGTCCAACTCATTCTACTTCCTACCCCTCAGTTTTCCTCACCTCTGCAAGCAAGTCTGTGGGAACTGAATAGTCATGGTTGTCTCCTTGCACAGGGCTTTGCACATAGTAGGCAGCTGCTGGGTAGTATAAATCCCCCTGTTCCTTACCTCAGAAGAGCAGGACTTGAATCTCTGCTTTCCCATGTACTGGCAATGGGGTCCGAGATTATTCAATGACCTTATCTGTAAAGAAGAAGCAAAAAAAGAAAAGAAAAATAAGTGATACTCATCTTATGGATTTGTTATGGAGATGAAATAAGCTATTGTTTATAAAAGACTTTTGTAAATTAAAGTACCATTCAAATATGAGGGATAATAGAATTAAGCCCAATAAATTTTGTCCTGCATTTCTTGAACTAGCCCTGAGATGGTTCAACTGTGTCCAATCACGCATGAGCACGTTATCAAGTCTGCATTCTAATGCCATCGAGGAAGGCTGCCGAGATCAGGGCTATTTACCCTGGTAAAGAGAAGGCTGAAGTGAGTTTTCAAAACAAACTGCAAGTGCTTGTCTGTTCAATAGATAATTGTTAGGAACTCTGCAGAGTCTCTGGCTTCAAATTAGAGCAAAAGGGATTTGGTCCAGACATAAGGAAATGCTTCATGATATAAAGACTGTGAAACCTACTATTAAGGGAAATTGTGGAGACAAATAACAGCCACAAATAGGTTATTTCATGCTGCCAAATTGACCAAGGAGAAAAAGAAACATGTTTATTTTTCAAAATGTAGATGTTCTAAAGCAATGAAATGTCTTCCCTCAGTAAATTGACATATTTTTTGGTCTTGATGGCGCTATAAAATTAAGTCCTTTAAAAAAGATTTAAAATATATGAGATGACATCTCTTCTGGGGAAGAAGAGAAAAACAAAAATGAAGAAACTATTAAAAATGGAACTATTCAAAACTACATATTTGTGGACTGTTATAAAATGTTTATAAAATCTCTAAGAAATTATCTCAATGAAATTAAAACCATCCCATACAAAGAGATGTGTCTCTTCCCCCTCAGATTGCCACCCCAGTTCCCACAACAATTGCAATATATTCGAGCACCCAGCACTCATCGGCTGAAATCGTGGACCACAGAACCCTCCTTGGCATAGCAATCGGTAGGAGGCTACAAAGCGAAGTGGCCTGAAATCCCCATATGGATGTGACACAGAACAGGTGAAAACTTTAATGCTACCACAGACGAAGTTTCAGTCTAGCTATCCTTTGTACGTGTCTTTCAAAAGAATGGGACCATTCCTGTGACGATGGAATCCTGACAGCAAGTGTAACCCGAGTCCAGTTAAAGGTCGCTGACCGTGCTCCGCACTCTACAATAAGCTTATCAGAGCCATCTCTTGAAATAATAGTCACTTCCAGGTCTCCTTCATCTTCTTCACTCTTTGCCTTCCTCTCTCCTCCCCCACCAGAGCCCACCCTTCCCTCTCCGGCATATGTCCTTCAGCAAGGATCTCTCTTTTCTTGGGCTTTCCTGTTGCCATCACAAAGCCCTCAATGTCCTTTATGGAGTATCTTAATCTAACCTTGAGTCAAAGGCCATTCTTGCCTTTGGAAAAAGAAAATCCAACCCCCACCCCACCCTACCCACTAAATTTAACGTCTCTCTTTAAAAAGGAGAGGCTGTTGTTCTAAAACCAGCACGAAATTAACATATACTGAAGATAATTTCTAGACTAAGCTGTGTCATTTCAGTTTCCTTAGAGAATCTGAGAGTGAAAAATGTTTTTACCAATATGAGGAGCCTGCCCCGCAGGCCACAGGCCTTTGCATTTCCTGGGTACCTGACTCTGAATTCCTAAAATACAGAAGTGGCTTTTCAACAGATGCTTCTACTGACTCTGTCAAAATAATTACCAAAACAGACTAGTGCTGTCGCTGCGCCAGGTCTTATGACATGTCAGGGACTTATCTCAAGCAGTTGCATTCCTAGTTCTAAGATCAGCAGTTATGTGGACATAAAAATTATCCATCTTTTCTTGTAGCAAATGTAACTAGTTGATTGCCAAAGACAGGCTTGGTTGTACAGAGAATTGCCAAAATCTCTAAGTCAACTATATAGGCATTTCTCATGGCTGTGTATACCTAATGTTGCCATGTAGAGGTTATTCCAGAGCAGTTTATCCAGTTTATTCCAGTTTCTTTGCAGAGTGTTTAGAGCGTTAAAGCATTTTAGGGGACTTGGTACTAGTAAGTGAGACTCAATCCCTGTGATTAGTGGTTGCTAACTGTTCTGAGAAGGCCTGTATTTTCTAAGCCTAGAACCTCTCTCTGCCGGCATCTCCGATGACTTTCCTCCTGTATACTCATCACACCAGCCTCCTTTCTGTTCCTTAAACTCGCCAAGTAAGGACCTGCTTGGAGCCTTTGTCTTTGACACTCAACATGCCTGGTACTCTCAGATACATACCCTCCAGGTTCCCTCCTCACTTCATTCTGGTCTCTGTTCAGATTTGCCCCCCTCAGAGAGCCCCCAAAGCCACCTCATGTAAGAGAGCATCCATGTCACACACTGTCTCATGCCCTTGCTTTAATTTTCTCCATATACCTTATAGGTTTTGTTTTATTCATAGCTATGCCCTCAGTGTCTCGCCTAGTGTCTGGTACATGGTCAGTGCTCAATAAACATCACTAAACTAGTGAATGAATGACAGGCTGGCTGTTCAGCCTAATGGGACTGGACACCTTCACAGATAATTACAGTACGGTCACCACCAGAGGTCTTTTGGTGGTTCCCTTCGTTCCGAGTCTCCTTAATCTCAAACTCTCCACGCTCCCCAATCATCCAGCATCACATGCCTTCTGTGGTGGTGTGAAGCCTCCTGCTGCCACTAAGATTATCTACCCATGGCTGGAAAACTCAGCAGCTCTTTTGGTTAGTGTCTGTTTAAAGACTGTAGGAAGGTTTATTTCCTAAAGGGATTCAGATCTAAGCCAGGCACCCCATCTTTATGAGCATTCCACCTAAACAAGTTTCATGCTTTGGTAATATATAGAATAAGACTCAAGCATAGTTCCCTCCTCTTTGATAAATTCTTATCTGAGTAAATTTAAGCTGTAACAATGTGATGATTCTATCTGTGAAAGTTTTTTGAAACATTCCCAGAAATGTTAAAGAACTCCCTATTGAGTAAGACCAGCAATATTCTTTCAGGACACTCAGCTGCCATGATTCCCAAGAAAGAAGAATCAGAGAACTAGCTAGCCTTTATTAAGCACTTACTACTTTCCAGGCAATGACCTAGAGATTTAGAACCTCACTTAGGCCTTCCACAGGGTTCCTACTTGTTATGCATTACTTGAGGCACCAATCCAAATTCCAGTAGCCTATGAGCCTCTCTCTAGTACTTCAGGCAAGAGCTACTGAGCCATATGGAGGAGTGCCCCCCCAAACCTCAAAATTATCTTCTGGAGGATGGGCCCCTTTTAATACAAGCTTCCTCCACTAGATGAGTGTTCCAGGAATCCATCTGTATCAGTGTACTAGCTGGTGTTGTTGTGAGAGTCTGCATTTGGGTTTCGGCAATTTTTTTTATAAGATTCTTTCAACCTGTTTGCCCATTTCATGATGGGTAATTTATGAGCACACATGCCCACACCTCACTGAGTGTTCAGCAGTTTTTGACCAAAAATGGCATGACCCCTGTGCCCCATCCTCCCCATTCACCTAATCTTGCCCTGAGTAACTTTTTTTGTTTGTTTCCCTGGATGAAAAAAAAGTCTTCAAAGGTTTTGCCACTGTGGAAGAGGTAAGACAAAAAATGCAGAAGCACTAAAAGGCATCAAAATTGATGAGTTCAAGAACTGTTTGGAGCAGTAGAAAAACATCTCGATAGATATTACATCAAATAGGTGTTACTCTCCATTGCATCAAATGGAGAGTACTTGAAGGTGACTGAAGTTTAATCATGTAAGAATAAATACACATTTTTTCATACATAAATTCTGGTTTTTTGGGGGGTGCCTCCCCTTGTAAGCCCTATCTCTTGGATGAATAACTGCATTAGGTAGTGTGGACCCTAAGCTGCTGTAACAGAGCACCCACAAAAACATCACCCTCAGTAAGAGAGAAATTCTTTCTTCTTCATGCGATAGCCCACAGGTGTTCTAATAGGTCTGGAAAGGCAGGACTGCCCTGCAGCGCCACCCAGGAACCGCTGCTCTGTGAGGTCATGCAGGAGCCAGGCTTATGGGCTGGTTCTGACAGTGTCAACACGTGCGTCCCTAAGTAGGTCCAATGCAGCTGGTCAATTGTTGCCATGTGTAAGCTAGAAGGAAGAAGAAAAGAAGAAGTATAGGCTAAATACTTTTATCATTAATGAAGAGGTTGAGGAGCTACAAATGCCATCTTTTTCTTACATCCATTGCTGAGAATTCTGTCACATAGTTATATTTGCAAAGGAGGCTGGGAAATGCAGTTGCTAGCTGGGGGTCATGTGCCCAGTTAAACTTGGAGAGAGTTACATTACAAAGAATAAAAAGAGAAGAATGGTTTTGGGGAGGATGGTTGGCAGCTTTTTACCAAACTAGATTATTAATGAGCTGAATTTTATACCTGAGGAATAAGCCCTTGGAGTAATGTAATGAACACGTGCATGCTTTTGCCTGATTAGAATCTTTTGAACAACATTCCAGAGTTTGGAGAATTTCCCACTTTATGACTTCTGCTTCCTCATGAGTAAAGGTGATTGTTTGTTTTTTTCCAGATCTGTTCTTTCCAAGTATGTGACCCAGGCTCTGCTGGCCTGATGCACAAGTCAAGACTTTAATTCAGAAGCACGCAACATGAGGAGGTTTGCAGAAACATTTTCTGATGGGGCTGGTGGCAGAGGAATTTGCTTTGGGGAAAAGTGGTGGCACCCAGTTCTGGTGCTGGTTATTTAGGCACAGATAACTCAGAGAGGAAGTTTGGCTGCTCGTGGCCAACTAAAAGAGTTTCCACCCTAATTTTTGACTGTTTGGGTTTCCTTTGCCTTGGACGGACGTTGCAGTCAGAACGTAAATAGAAACTGATTGTGTGTTTATTATTACCCTCAGGCTCTTCCTAGAAGTAAGGGCTCTAAGTTGGAACAGGGATTTTGGTTAACTGTTTAATCGGTTATGTCCTGGTAATGGTTTACGTGGGATAAAAGCTCGGCTTGTATTTCAGTCATTATGGACAGTGAGTCAGTTCAGGACTGTAAGTGAGGTTTATTATCTTCAGAGATTAAGGCAGTAGTTTTTGAACAAATTTTTTTTAAACTCTTGCTTAATTAAAGGGCTTCACTGGATTGTGTTCTTCATCGTCAGAGAGCCCCATTGCTGGCTGTTTCCTGTGTTACACTTCCCCTCATCCCTCAGGTTTGCACTTATGACAATTAGAAAGGCTACATCTCAGCCACTGCCACCCACACCTCTTGCCCACTAGCGCCGATTTTAAGTAAAGTTAAAGAAAGCTCAGAATTAAGACATGGGTGGGGAGAACTAGGGACATTATGTTCTATGTTTTATTTATATATACATCTCACAATCTATGCCTGAAATTCCGTTTTACTCTTCCATAGTTACTAGTCCTAGCCTGGGCTTGTATCTGGACCCAAATTATCAGGCACAAAAAGCATACCAGTCATTCGCTGAATATTGGTCAAACAGAATTAAACAGGATTGAAATATGTATGCCCCACCGAGACATAGACCCCTTAAGGGGTCGATTGGTTACAAAAACCAGAAATCTAGATGAATAGGATAAATAGCTAAAGCCAAAAAAGGGAAATTTATTAGAAGGACATATGCATGGATTTCCTTACCAGACAATGCATGAAAAGTGGAAATTTACCAGGAGTGAAGAAGAATGCTTTTTAGGGTGGTAAATTCTCTCGTCTCTGAAAATTTGTTCCCCCACCCCCGCTTTCCAGGCTGACTACTTGACTTCTCCGTGTATGTGACAGAGAACAGCATTCCCGACTCCACATGGACTCCTCCTTCAAGTGCTCACTACATGTCCCAACTGGTGCAACACCGGGGCACTGGCTTTCTTTCAACTGTCGGACAGACATCCTTGCCAAGCAGAGTGCTCTCCCACTGACCTTGGATGCTGCCTCACGTTCTTTGTAATACAAAGCTGCAGGCGGCCACTACCAGCAGTTTGGAAATGACCATCTCTGTTCTAATTCGTGTTTCATTGGACAGTTCTCCAAACATTTTGAGGTAGCTAGGGATCTCCGGTGAGTACATTGCCGTAACACTCAGTATCTCTAATTTCTTGAGTTAAATGACAAGGTTTGGAGCCTTCCTTCTCTCCTGGTAACAGTGGAGCTGCATCGAAAGCCCATTTAACTTTCAGAAATTCAGTGGCATCTGTGCTGCAGCAAACATGGACAGCCAGGCATGTGTGTGCGAGTCTCCTCATCCCTCATGTTGCCTCCTCCCTGCCGCATTGACACTCACCATTCCCACAGACTTTGAGGGGAACCAGGGAGAGGGAGCCCATAGAAAACATACATGGTGAAACAAAAGGAGCTAATTTTTGGTTTTTGACCTTTATGTGACCCAGGTCCAGGCAACATAAAATCAATTTAAGGAATTTACAAAGCTAAAGTTGACCACATGTAATTTGTAGTGTGGTGACTTTAAAACTTGGACCTCACCGAAAATGAGACTCCACTCTCTGCTCTTCTGAAGGTAGCCCTATTTGCCCCTCTCATCCTTAGAGAATAATCTTTAGAGTTGGTATCAGGACTCCCTATGTGGTCTTGGCAAAGCGGTTATCCTTTCACCAGTTCTGGCCATGACATAGTCCTACACATGTGGCACTGCAGCAGTGTAGGGCTTACTGAAAACCCACAGTCCTGCGTCTCCTCACAGTTACTACCCAAACCCAAAGATAGGCACCCACTCATAACGTGAGTTCAGATATAACGCTGAGCTCTCATCCACCTCCTGTCTTCATTGACCTTGCACTATCTTACCCCACTAGGTAAAAATCATACTAAAAAAGGGTGTGACTTCACTGTAATGTATGACATTTACAAGATAAGCAAAAGCACATGGAAGGGGACCCCGTACCAAGAAGATATTCAGTAAAGGTGAGCCTCTCTTCTTCACTGTGCTCAGGTACAGGCCTCTACCTGATCATCATGGCTTTCACTGCATCGTTTCTGGTCCATAGCTCAAGCTTGCCAAGAGCCTTCTGGTCCCAAGCCTGTTATCCAGTCTATTTGCTATTCCCCTGTAGTGTGCATGCTTCTGGTTTTCCAGCTGACTTTTTGACAACATTTCTCACTTTTTCACATGTCCAAGCCAAGGGGAGATGGAAAGGTAAGATACACTTGGAGCAAAACACAATACTGGCAGATACAAACTTCCCTCATACTGTGCAGCAAAGTGCCTTGTGGTTGAAAACATTCTAAAATGTTATTTAATGATTTTTTAAAAATCACATGTATTGAAATAAATTTCTAGGCTGAAGACGAAGTTGCTTCTGCCTGGGATGCCATGTGAGCAAACCGAAACTCAGGTAACTTTCTTGTCCCTGTAAATACTCTACTCAGCCGGACAAGCAGTACACTCAGTCAGCCAATCCCCAAACGCCAACTCAACTCCGGCCCTTCTCACACCAAACAATCACATGTTCTCTATTTTTCTTTTTCTTGTTCTTGATTTCTTATCCCATAAAAGCTTCCTGCCTCCCGCCCCGTTTTTCAGTTCTCGGAAAAGAGACTCTCTCTCTCTGAGTCATGGAGTGTTAAAGTTTGTTTGTATCACCTCAATTGTCCTCTTTAATAATTTTTAACACATGTAGCAAATTGAAATAGTAGAACACAACCCCCATAGCTGGTCTTCTGTTATGTAGCAAATACTGTCAAGTAAAGAACAAGAGGATTGATATTCTATGGTTGTTCATCCATTTCCTCCTTTGTCTCATGTTTTGGGTGCGCTGAGTTCACGAATTCCGTCATCACCCTCCACCTTTGGTTTTGCTTCCAGCAGCTTTGGTTGTAGTCACGCCTGTACTAAGCCTGCAGTTACAATAAGGCAGGAAAGCATACAGATGATTCATAAAGGCTCTGTCAGAAGAGCCTCCAAATGCTTGTGGATGGCACATTCTAGATGGAAATAGAGCCTCTCAAGAGAGTTGAGGCACCCACAGGAATAGTAAATTTATGTACATTATTTTAGGAAGATTTTTGATACCATGTGATTACCAAAGAACAAAGTCCAAGTGTGGGATAGACAGAAGAGAAAGAGAAGAAATGAATTTCTCAAACAGGGGAGAGAGCTCTGAAGAGAACTTCCATGATGAGCATCAGACTTACAGTGGTTTTATTTCTTTTTCTTTTTTTTTTGAAGTTAATATTTTTATTTTTTAAGGATTTTTTTAGAGAGAGGGGAAGGGAAGGAGAAAGAGAGAAACATTAATGTGTGGTTGCTTCTTGAGAGCCCCATGCTGGGGGCCTGGCCCGCAACCCAGGCATGTGCCCTGACTGGGAATCAAACAGGTGACCCTTAGGTTCACAGGCCCTGGCTCAAACCACTGAGCTACACCAGCCACGGCTAAAGTAGCTCCATTTCTATATGAATAATATAAACATAGAAAACAGGATTGAAACATTAAGCCCTAATGTCCCTCTTCCTCCTCGCAATTTCCAAAGGTGAAGGTCAGTATTTAACAAACCACAGAGGTTAATCAACACACATATACACACACATATGCACATGCGAACTCAAACACACATACATAACTGCTCTAGGATAGGGCAAGGTGTCTGGAACCAGAGTAGTCCTGGTTTGAGTTCTTGCTTGGCTGCTTGCTGTTCACCATTACCAAAATTTTCTGAGTCTCAGTTTTCTCATGTTCGAAACTGGCATAATAATAAAGCGACAATAAGTTGAGTTCTGTAAAGTTTATGCAGTTATTCACCACAAAGAAACATTTGACCATTGACTTTACAGCTCTTAGCCACTTACTTCATGATCCTACTAAGATTCATGGATATCATCATCTCCTTTCAATTATTTAGTAGACAAAAAAGATTAACATAAAGAAAAATTCCATTTCTTGAGCTAACAATTCCTGGCTCTGCTGTTTGTTTATTTTACTGTTTTTTTTTTCAATAGTCAGAAAAATGGGAATAATGGAAACACCAATAAAAGTAACTCAAGTTAGAAAAAGTAATATGACCAGAAAACTAATTCCTACATGTAATTTTATGCACCAGAAGAAGGCATTGGCTTTGTACTGTTATGGTAGGACTGTCTGTCCTTAGGGATCCTTTGTCTTAGCCAAGTTGTATTATTGTATTAATTATCAGTCCAAGTTCTGAGCTGGAAATAGAAGATCTCCAGCTATTTTAAAAAGGAAGAGACAATCCAGGGAAATAGGCTTTTTAAAAATTGCTAGAAGGGATGGCGGTCACCCCTGAAGTTAGGGAGCTCAGGAACAAGCTGCCTCTACTTCAGCAGGTTCTGCAACACCAACCTCTCGATAGCTGTACCTCTGAGCAGAAAAAAATCAAAACTGCAGATCATCTCTGCTTGTAGGGAAAAAGATGGCTGATAAGAAATTTTAATGTTACTAAGAGTGGGTATTCAAGGTCCAAGGGGGCATGCTCGTGATGTTTGGGTTTTCAGTCCTGAGCTGGTGTGGTATTTTGTGTTCTGGGTGCTCAGGAAGACACAAACACTGAGTCACTTTTCAAATTTATGACCCTTTTTAATGAGACATATTAAGGTTTGATATAACCACTCTGCTTATTTGGTGTATGATTTTAAGAATGATAAAAACAATTTAAAAAACAGATAAGACAAAAATATTCTTTACCACTAGGGAGAGAAACAAAGGAAAAAATTATTTAACTGCCATTTCTCCTTTACATTATAGAAATGTCCAAACTAGCAACTTTGGTGGCCTATAAACTGAAGGTGAGGGAACGTCAAGATCGTTACCCTGGCTTGAGACTGGAAAGCACCCTTAGCGCTGCTCTCGAGGGTGGCTTCGGGAGTGCCTGCTGTGTGTTTGCAGCCTTATGTAAGTTGAAATCGAAAGTTGGCTCTGAAATAAGATTTTCAAACCAAATTCAGTAGGTTAAATCTTAAATAATAACAACAAAGAATTCTCTACATTTGTTGTACAGATGTCTTCTAGGATTTTAACATCAAGGCAGATGTACCGATACTGTTTGTTCAACTGCACCTTTCCTCCAAAGCCTGACCTTCTTGTCTGGGTTTCCCTCCTCAATCTTAGACTAATTGTTGGTATTTTTTCAGTTGACAGACACTACTTGAACTGCCATTCCAATACGGGAATGAGATTCAGGCGAGGACAGGCTTGGGCAGGGACAGGAATCAACATGCATACGTAAATGCGCCATCTCACTCTGTTCTCGCTTCAGACTCCGGAAGCAAGTGATGGCAGCAGGGCCCTGACGGGAGGTCAGGTGCACTCTCTCTCCTCCTGGTACAGGGGCATCCGCTGTGCTCAGAGTGGTTTGCTTCTGACAGTTACAGATGCTGGGTCAACATTTGTTTTTCTCGAAATGACTCAGATCTTTATGTTCTTTTGCTTTAGGGTAATACCTATGACAAATATTAGGACGTGAAGGTGCAGGGTTAGAAAGAGTGGACGTGACAACTAGCATTCATTGTAGGAATTAGCATCTGAAGGCTGCAACTTTTCAAGTCTGATGAGTCAGTTACCCAAATCCCAGATACATATGCCTCCCAGATACCATATTCTTATATGTATTGACCATTTCCCTCAAGTATACATTATTACATTAGTGAGGCAATAAAAATTTATTTTTATAACCAAAGTTTTTGCTGGAACCACAAGGTATAGTTGTGATCAGTTCGAAGTATGGATGGCACTATTATTAATTGCTGTTTCCATTGAGACTTATTATATGCCAGGCACTTCCCTATGGGTTTATGTGGGGGCAATTCTGTGAGATAGACATTATTATTATTATTATTATTATTATTATTATTATTTTATCATGGAAACTGATACACAGAGGAGTTAAGTTTGTTCAAGGTCACACAGCAGTGGTATCATCAGAATCTACTACATGCCAGTCTTCTGGATCAGATTTCTCCCTGGGATTTGGTTGATGCCAGTGTTATCACTCTGGTCACCCATTCATTGTAGGGAGGAGAAAAATGAAGCCAAGAGAACTGTAAATGACTGTCCTAAGTATACAGATCTGGGTCATGGCAAAACCAACACTGTACCCACTATTGTTTTTTTCTATCACATCACACTTTAGCTTTTCGCTGCCCGTTGTTATCTGTTGCTAGTGAATCACCTTGTCTTATCCACTTCCTTCCTGGCTTTAGTGACCTCTGTCCTTCCTTCCTATCCCCATTGCCGTCACCCAAATCCAGGTACTGGCTACTCTTTGCCTAGGAGACTGTGCTCAACTCTGGTCTCAGGACTGCCTATTTCTCTTCCTTCAATTGGGTAGAAATGAGAACAAAAATACAGTAATTACTAATTATAAAATCCATCTTTTGAAATATGTTTTATTTATTCTATTCAGTCATTTTCTAAATGTTTCCAACTTTCTCTGTTCTGATTGAAAATTGTTATTTGTAAACATCTTTAAACATTATTAATACTCAAGTCTCCCTTATAATTAGATGCAATTATTAAAACATAGTTTATACTAAACTAGATTTTTTTGTGTTGCACTGTGTGAGCCATATATGTTCCTGCTAACTTGTCCTTAACCATTACCTTTGTTCAATCTTCAAAAACTTCTAAAGATATAAAACATGCTCATTACAGAAAACCCAGGGCATATAAATAATTATAGAATAAAAATTTAAATGCTTAGAATCATATTTATCAAAATCAAGCCTAATACACTGTTTCTTGTCTATGCTGTTTCTTGTCTGTTTGCATGTTTTTTCCATTTTTAATGTATGAATTTGGAAAACAAATAATTTTCCTCCTTGGTAAAATGTGGATAGTAATATCATTTTATACAAAATGGAGGTTGTCCTCCATTTTTATAAGTTTTTTTGACAGGTAAATTGAGGATATATATGAATATACCTAGCACATAGTAATTGCTCAATAAATGTAGCATTGAGCTGTTTTTAGCCTTAACTCTTCATTACGGAATTAGTTTTGGTATCATGAATGAAATAGGGAAATAACTTAATTTTTTCCTAGATGATTAAGTAATTCATTTTTTCAATTAAACTTTTGATTTTCAGGTAATTGATGTAACTGCGTTACATGCAGTTGCAATACGTAATAGAGACAACTGCCTTGTAGCCCTTACCCAGTTCTTACCCAGTTTTCCCCAGCGTTAACCTTTTGTGAAAGACAGTACAATATCAACCAGGATACTGACATTGATGCAGTCAAGATACATTTCTACCACCACAAGGGTCTCTTTTTTTGCTCATTTATAGCCAAACCCTCTTCCCTTTTGCTCCCACTGCCTTCTTCCCCTAGCAACCACTAATCTATTATCAATTTTTGTAATTCTGTCATTTCAAGAATGTTATATAAATGAAATCACATAGTATGTAAGCTTTTCGGATTGACTTTTTCATGTAGCATAATTTTTCTGGAGCTTCATTTATGGATGAATCTCTTTTCAGTCCTGTGAAAATATTTTGCTATTTATTTAGTTACTGTACATTTGTTATCAAATTAACTTTAAAGTAATGTGTACAAGTACAAATGACCATTGAGTAACTAAGTTTGAACTGACAAGGTTCAAACTGCATGGGTCTACTTATACACAGATTTTTTTCAATAAGGAAAAAAGTTAATAAAAATTTCTGTGGAGATTTGTGACAATTTGAAAACTCACAGATGAAACTTGTAGCTTAGAAATAGCAACAAAAATAAGAAAAATTATAGACCACATGTAGATACTAGAATATCATACTGCCATAATGTATGAACATATATTATAAAAGTTAAAATTTATCGAAACTTACACATGGAAACACTCACAGACTACATACGGCTCCATTTGCAGTCAAGAGAAATGTAAACAAATGTGAAGATACAGTATTAAGTCACAACCACATAAAGTCAGCTGTAGTACATATTGTACAGCTGTAATAACTTCTTAGCTGCCTCCTGTTGCTACTGTGGTGAGCTTATGTGTTATGAGCATTTGCTTCAAAGGCTGTGTGACACTAACCTCCTTCACATGAGCAGCTCGTTTCTCCAATAAATTGCCTAACTGGGTAAAAAGTGATCTCTTGCATCTTTCTCCCTGTGATTAGTCTGTTACTGCAAACTTGGAGTAACACCACAGGACCAGTACAAAGTGCCACCAGTGATGCTGGAAGTGATCCCAAGAAGCAGAGAAAAGTCATGACGTTACAAGAAAAAGTTGAATGGCTTGATATGCCCTGTAGACAGAGGTCTGCATCTGTGGTTGCCCTCCATTTCAAGATAAATGAGCCCACCATATGGATCATTATTAAAAAAGAAAAAAAATTTGGAAATTACACAGCAGTCTTGCACTTTTTTGCAAAATGCCTTATAATCTTGTACTGAAGATGCAGCTTGTGTGTGTGTCATCTTTATCTATAAGGAAAGCATACTTATAGGCTGCATGACTTGAGAAAAAGTGAATTCACTATATGACAACTTTTAAAGCAAAACAAAAGGGAAGGATCTAAAGCTGGAGAATTTAATGCCAGCAAATGTTGGTTTTATAATTTTAAAAAGAGATTTGGCTTAAAAAATGGCAAGACAAAAGGAGAAGCAGCTTCTGCCTACCCAGAGGCAGTAGATGAGTTTCCAGATACCCTTAAGAAAATCATTGAAGAAAAAGGTATCTGTCTGAATAAATTTTAATGTGGGTAAAAGTACCCTATTCTGGGGTGGGGGGAGTGACAAAAGACATTTATTGGTAAGAAAGAGAAGCAAGCACCAGGATTTAAAGCAGTAAAGGATAGATTAACTCTACTGTTTTGCGCAAATGCAGTGAGGTTTATGATCAGGACTGCCCTTATCTATAATGCTGCTAAACCCTGAGCTTCAATGAGAAAAAATAAACACCAGTTGCCAGTTCTTTGGTTGTACAAGAAGGCCTGGACAGCAAGAACCCCTTTTCTGCATTGGGTCCATCAGTGCTTTGTCCCTGAAGTCAGAATATACCTTGCCAACAAAGGACTGCCCTTTAAAGGTTCTTTTGATATTGGACAGTGCCCTCTGGCCACCCAGAACCCCATGAGGTCAACACCAGAAGTGTCAAAGTGGTCTGCTTGCCCCCAGACATGATGTATGTAATTCAGCCTCTAGATCAGGGGCTCATAAGGGCCTTTAAAGCTCATTACACAGAGTACTCTATGGGAAGAACATCATTAAAGTCTGGAAGGATTACACCACTGATGACATGATTGTTGTTATTGAAAAAGCCATCAAGCCTGAAACAATAAATTTCTAAGGGGAAAACTATGCTCAGATGTTGTGCATGACTCCACGGGATTTACAACAGAGCCAATCAAGGAAATAAGGAAAGCTATTGTGGATACGGTAATGAATTTGTGTGTGTGTGGGGGGGTATGTGAAGGGTTTCAAGATACAGATCTTGGAGAAACTGAAGAACGAATAGACACCACACCAGAGGAATGAAGAGAGGCGACTTGATGGAGATGAGTGCTTCTGAGCCAGTGCCAGGCAATGAGGAAGAAGACACAGAAGAAGCAGAGTCAGAAAAAAAAATTGACATTAGGGTTCCAATTATTCTTTTTGGCTTCTTTTAAGACATGGACCTTGATATGTTATGGGCACTGAAACTTAAGCCACTGGTGGAAGAAGGATTGGTACCACATAGAAACATTTTTAGAGAATTAAGGTGAATTTCCATAAAGTTACACTGAGTGTACCTCTGTCTCCTGCTTCCCCTTCCTCCTTGTCCTCCTCTGCCACCCCTGAGACAGCAAGACCAAACCTTCTCTTCCTCCGACTCAGCCTGCTCCATGTAAACCCAACAAGGATGAAGACCTTTATTGATTCACTTCTACTTAATGAAAATCTAATAACAGTATAGCAAGAAATGTATGAGACATTTTTGTGTCATCATCACCATTATTGCCTAAGTACTCACCCTGTAGAATATCATGTGCTTTCAGAGAATTACGTTACTGTGCAGTATGCCTCTCTCCAGTAATTGGAGAAACTGTGTGTCAACCTATCATCATTGGTAAGTATTTTAGAAAAATGTAACAATGCTTATAATACTATATTATGAATATGATTTTAATGCTGTATGCCATAACAATTTTCTAGTGATTCATCCATCATTGTATAGGCAATATACAACAGGTTAGGCTACCATGAAGCAATCATATCAATTTACAATAGGCTACCATAAAGCAATCATATTGCTTTACTATCAATACATGAATATGTATACATATTTTCACATATTTTATTTTTATATTTAGTGTTAGTAATATGTATATCATCTACAGCGTTTTTTAATGATATAAGACAATAATGATGTAAGTAGTAACAGACAGAAGATTTATCTTGTAAACAGATGACATAAACTTATGATACTGGTAAATATGGTATAGTGCTATAAATACATTTTTTCTTTCTTATGATTGTCTTAATACCATTTTCTTTTTTCTAGCTCACTTTATTATAAGAATACAGTATATAATATACATAACATACAAAATATGTGTTAATCAACTACTTATATTATCAGTAAGGTTTCTGGTCAACAGTAAGTTACTATTAATTAAGTTTTGAGGGAGTTGAAAGTTAGGTATAAATTTTCAACTGCTCAAGTGCAGTCGAAAGGGGAGTGTGCTGGTGCCCCTAACGTCCATATTGTTCAAGGGTCAACTGCATATTCATTATGATCTACCTAACTTTTCAAACTTACAGGAAATATGTTTGTTGAGCACTGTCTGCAAACATTCTCAGATTTAAAAAGTGCCATTTTTCTCAAGTACTCTGAAACAGTGAAGTTTATTGCTCTGGTTGCACTTGGCTTTCGCTGGTTAACCGTATTAAATCCCCATTGTGAATGTCCTGATGAGACCTGGAGTGACACAGAGGATGCTGTGTCGCCTCCTCTTTGCAGGTCCACCTCCTCCTAGGTTGACTTTATATGAATAGAAATTGAGTTATATCCTCTACTTAGTAAAAAAGAAATAAATGAATCTTGCTGAAAGAAAAGAAATAAACCAGAGGCATGATGGGTTTGGTTAATATCTCCTAAGATATGACCCATTCCTTACATAGGCAACCAGGGAAGAAAGATTGATGTGCTCTTTAAATATTGTGAATATTAGATGTAGTAATGTGTGAGGTTTACCTCTGTTTTGATTCAAAATTACTGCAAGTCTTGTTATTTCAAAGATATAAATTAACTCCATGTTTTTGGCATTTTCTCCCTTAACTTGGTGACATGAGGAACAACTTCCATACAATAAAATGTGGCCATTTTAAATGTAAAATCCCAAAAGTTTTGTCAAATGTATATGCCTGTATAACTAACCATCAGCACAATCACAATAGGGAACATTTTCATTATCTTGAAAAGTTCCCTGTGTTTCTTCCCAATTTCCTCACAAACTCCCTAGCCTCTGGCATCCACTAATTTGCTTTCTGTTACTATAGATTAGCTTTGTCTCTGACAAAACTCTAAATAAATGGATTAATACAACATCTACTCTTTGTGTCTGGTTTCTTTAGCTCAGAATGTTTTTGAGGTTCCTCTGTGTTGCTGCACATACACCTCTAAAATTTGTGTTTTTATTAGGACTACTTATCCATCTATTCCAGAAATATCTGCTGAATACCTAATATGTGCTGGGCTCTGCTCTTGATGATGGAACAACTATGAGTAAAAGAAGCAAGTCCTGGCTTTCATGGAGGTTGCATTTTAGTGGGAATAGAAAGTGGACACATACAAATGGTATAATTTCTATGGAGAAAAATAAAGAAGGAAATGGGTATTGGGAAATGATTAGGAAACGTTAGAAAAATTATCTGGGAAACTTCACTGGAAGTGTGTTTTTGCGTGTGAAGGAGCAGAGAGAGCGGGCATAAAAATATTTAGAGAAGAGCATTCCAGGGGGAAGCAAGTGCAGATGGCTTCACACTTGCCTGGAGAGTCTAAGAAATCCAGAGGGGATTAGATGGAATGAGGAAGGGAAGTGAAATGGGAGATGAAGCCAGAGAGGTGAAGGTGGGGGCTCGGGGGTGTGCAGATTTTTAGGGCTCTGTAAGCAGTGTAAGGGTTCTAACTTTGAGTGAGATAGGAGGCATTGGAAGTTTTGCGCAGTGGAGTGCCATGGTCTGACTTACATTTTAAAAGGATCCCTTTGGCTGCTGTATGGAGAAAAGACTGTAGGGAACAAGGAAGAACAGTTACAAAGCTGTTGAATCCTTCCATGCAAGAGATGATTGTGGCTTGGACAAAGTGGCAGTGGTAGAATAGTGACAAGTGGTCATATTCTGAACATGTTTTCAGGGTAGAGTCCACAGTATTTGCTGATCAATTGAGTGCAGTTTGAGAGAAAGAAAAGAGTTGAGGATGACTCAAAGGTGTTTGGACTGAGTGGAAATACAGAGTTGACCTTAGGACAAAAGAGAGATTGTGGTATGAGAGAGGACAGGAGTTTACTTTGTTGAATTTCAAATGTCTGAGTAAATAGAGATAAGTCTGGACATTAGAGGAGAGAGTAGAATTAGAAATGTACACTTGAGGTCAACAGCATCATGTGGATGGTATTTAAGCTCATGAGACTGAATGACATCAACAACTGTGTAAAGAAGAAGAGAGGTCTGTGCACCAAGCGATGAGATGCTCCAACATTTAGCCGTTGTGAAAATAAGGAGGAAGCAGCGAAGGAGATTAAAAAAAGGGGCTGGTGTAGTGCAAGTAGTCAGGAGACCCTGTGTCCTGGAAATCAAGTACAGGAAGTGGTTCTAAGAAAAGGAAATATGTGTCAATGATCTCAAATGTTGCTGTTAGTTCAAATAAATTAAGGACTGAGGATTGGCCCATGGATTTATCAAAAGGGAGGTCAAGAGTGACTGTACAAACAGATTTAGTAAAGTAGATGTGAATAAAATTCTTATTAAAATTAATTTTTTAAAAAGTATGAGAAAAGAAAATGTAGATAATATGGACAACATTTGAGGGATTTTAGTATAAAAAGGAGCATTGAAATGTCAAAGTGATTAGAAGTGAAAGTAGAATCAAGAGAAGCACAATGTCTAAGACGGGAGCACATTTTCCCTGGTAGAATCATCTGCTGGAGAGGGGGCCATTGGTGGAGCAGAGAAGGGAGGTGCTGAAGTGATGCAGGACGGGTCCAGTGCACAGCTGGAGGGGCTGGTGCTAAACAGGGGTGTAGAGAGTGCTCCCAGAAGGAATCACAGGTTCATCGGCCCCAGATGTGGACAGGTGCATAGATAGGATGCGGAGCTTGTGGAAGTTGTCTTTTATTTTAGAAATTTTCTTCTATTTTAAGAGTGAAAGAAGGAGCAAAGGTCATAAACTGAGAGGATGAAGGCTAAGGTATTAACACAAAGAGGCAAAGTAAAAAAGTGACAAAGAGACAGCTTAGGTGAGTTCAAGAATGGACTAGGGACACAATTTTATTGTTCTGTAGCACTGACATTTGACATTTTGGCTATGATTTAAAGTGAGACCAGTCCATAGGGTTATGTGTTCTACTCCAGCCTCATTCAGCCATGGGTGTGCGTACCTGTGTCACATTTGCACCAAGGAAGAGCTTTATTTAATTAGAATGGAGGTGTTTCAGTTGTCAACTGCTGCATGACATATCAAAAACATAGTAGTTTAAAACAACAATTTATTACTTTTCACAATTTTGTGGTTTGACTTTTGGTTCTTCTGTTTCACAAAGACTGAGGCAGGGCTGCAATAACACAGTGGACCTGACTGGGCCGAAATGTCCACAATAGCTCTGTCTGTGTCTCATGTCTGTATCTTGGCAGGAAGGAATACTGGGTTTAGCTGGTATGCTAGAATGTCTGGGCTTCTCTGTCTACATGTAATAGCCTCTTCCATTCCACCTGGCATCTCCAACAAGGTAGTCACACTTATTACATGGCAGCTCAGGGCTCCAAAAGGGAAAAGGCAGAAGTTGCAATTCTTTCTAAGACTGAGGCCTGAGAGTGGCACAGCACCACTTCTGCCACATTCTGTTGATTAAATGAGGGGAGAGGACAACAAGAAGCTGTGGTGTAGTGGGGCTACTTTTAGGGACTATCAGAGCCCCACTCCTGTGGCTCTCATTGATTCATATCTCTAACAGATACAAAACATATTCACTTTGTTCTGAAGACCTCAAAACTTTCGTCTCATGATAGTGTTATGCTCAAGCTGTAAAGTTCAGTATGGGTTAGATGGGGTCATTGGGTGCACATCCTGTTTGTGTGAAGGAATGTGAAGTAAAGAGACAATATATGATCCCCTTCCCCCAAATACCCAAAACAAAATAGTGAGAAAAAAACTGGGAATAAAGATATTCCTATTTAAAAGGGAGTGAGGGCCCTGGCCAGTGGGGCTCAGTTGGTTGGACCATTGTCCCGTAATCCCAAGTGGTGGTGGGTTCAATTCCTGGTCTGGGCACGTGCCTGGGTTGCAAGTTTGGTCCCCAGTCTGGTCGTGTGTGGGAAGCAGCCAACCAATATTTCTTTCCCTTACTTCCTCTCTCCCTTCCTCTGTCTCTAAAAGCAATGAAAAAAAAATCCTTAGGTAAGGATTTTTTTTTTTTTTTTAATGGGGTGAGGCAGGAAGCATGTAAGAGACACTGGTCCATAGCAATTCTGAAGACCAGCTGGGTTCATACCACCAACATTCCCTGTTCTAGGGCAAGGAATATACATTTATTAAGGCAGAAGTTTGCTTTTGAGACTAGTTGTTTTTGGGTCTTTGTTCTCTTATGTGGGCTCTAGGCTCCACAGAGACCATTCTTCTTTTTTTCATAAGGCATAGCCTGTGTTTGCATCTGAATAGCATTCTGAGCCTGATTCTTGCCTGTTGGTAGTTGTGGCACCAAGAACATTTCCCTTTTGAATTATTTCTGTCCCTTTCAGTCTAAGCTGATACAATTTCTTTATAAACTTTGTGGGTTTCTGTGTATCAAATTATATCCACTCCATTAAACAAAGCCTTATTCTGCTTAGACATCTCCTTAGACAGATCCACCTTTCATTAAGTACCTTTTCTCTCTCTTATGACATAACAGGTGACAGTCTGTAACCCAGGTCCCCCATTTTCTAGCCTTGCTCATTATGTTTTCATGGCCCTTTCAGTCTCTACTAATTCTATTGCTAAAACTCTTCTACTTTCTGTCTGGTCCCACAAGACAATGCCACCAGGTTTAGGATTTTATTATATCAGCACAAAACTTACAGGAAAAAATGTCTATTTGTATATTACTGCATTACAAATAGCCCCCCAAACTTAATGGTTTAAAGAAACAGCAATGTGTCATTTCTTACAATTAAGTGGGTTGGCCAAGCTGTTATTTTGCATTATGTGGTATTGACTGAGGCTGCAGTCATCCAGGGCTGCAGCCTTGGCAGAGACAATTGAAAGGGGTGGCCAGGCATCCCTTTTCGTATAGCCTTTTCATGTGGTGTCTCCATGGGGTCTCTCTATAAGAGCAGCCGAATTTCTACTTGGGAGCTTCAGGCTTCTCCACATGCAAACACAGAAGCTGCCAGGCCTTTTTAAGTCTTAGCCCTAGACTGGCACAGTGTTATTTTCCAATGCATTCTGTTGGTTAAAGTGAGCCACAGATCAGCCAGGTTCATTACGAAAGAGAAGGGATAGATTATAAAATGACATGAATGCTGGGAGGGATGTTTCATCAGGAGCTATCTTCGAAGACTAGATGCCATACCAGAGGAAGTGGGTGGAGGGGCCAAGGAAGCTGAGGAAATACCTTCAATGATGAACCATGGAACTGAAGCTAAGTAAAGAGAACAAATGAAAGGTTGGGAAAAAGGTGATTCTGTACAGGTGGTAGAATCACTGGATCCTCATGGGGTTAAAAGCATTGTGTTGAGATTTGAGAGAGAGAGAGAGAGTGAACTGGAAAGACATGAAGTTGTGGAAGGATTACTGTCCCTGCAGTATCCATCCCTGCTGCAGATACTCGTCAAAACATGTGAAATACACAGAAACTACCATGATTCTGTGGGGGAATAGAGAACATGGCCACTCTCTCTAGTGAGGAGTGCCCTGTTCCTCTACCCAAGTAGGATTTTATTAAGAAAGCCAACTCAGTTTGTGGATTCACAGTCTGGCAGAAAGGATCAAAGGAAACAGGTAACTTACGAAGATGCTAACAGAACTCCTGCCGTGATTCTGGGCAGAGATTGGAGTTTTAACATATGAAAGGACTACATGGCTCAAAGGGCTAGTTTTGGTTTCCTGTCTATGCCTTTAAATTCTAAGTAAATCCTCCAGCAAACAGATCTCACAGGATCTTGCATATTCTATCTCTCAGGCCTGATTACCCTGGGGGTCTGCTGTCTCCGATATTGGCTGCCCCTTGGGCTATTTTCTCAGGCCTGAGAAGGCAGGAGACAGAGGCAGCCAGGAGACTTGGATTTCTCACATCTAAGTACAAAGACTCAGGCTTTTAACAAAGCCAAGGGGGCAGGGGTTGATGTGGATCACCCCTTCATTTCCACAGCCCCATGAGTTTCATCCCAGAGGCCTTCACGTGATCAATGCCTGTCTTAGGTTCAATCTCTTTCCTAGAGAATTGTTACCCGTCATTGGCTAACTGATCAAGCATTAAAGGCCAGGCACAGAACAGGTAGTGTTCATGCCAGGAGAATAAGTTTTTTGTCTCCTTAGTGGCTCCTGGTCTGGAGGTCTCTCACTCAGCCTAAGTCATGGGGCTTAGACCAGGCAGGGTGGTCCCCAACAGGAAGTAGCACATGGAGTGCAAAGAGCTTGAAACTGGATTACAGAGGAGTTGTAGGTAGTGGTGATGTCAAAGTCTAAGGCACTGGCTCTCATCTCAGGTTACACATGGCCATCACTTTAAGAATTTTTAAAAATCACCAATGTCTGATGGCTGAATAGTGTTTATGTATATATACCATACCTTCTTTATCCATTCATTCATGGATATCCATTCATGAATGGCAGGCATGTAAGCTGTTTCTATACTTTGCCTATTGTGAATAATGCTTCAATAAACATGAGTGTGCATGAGAAAAAATAATATTCTGCCATTTGAGAAAACATGGATGAAACTTGATGATTTTATGCTAAGTGAGGTAAGTCAAAGAAAGGCAAATACTGTATGATGTCTCTTATATGTGAAATCTAAAAAACCTGAAATATCAAAGCAGTGAATAAGAGGGTAGTTACCAGGGGTTAAGGGAGTGAGGAAATGAAAGAAACATTATTTAAGGGCACATACTTGCAATTAGCTGATAAGTTCTGGAGCTAAATACACAGCACAACGATTATAGACAGCAAAACTGTGTTATAAATATTAAACTTGCTAAAAGACCGCATTTTAATTGTTTCCAGCAGAAGAAATTATATGTGATGCTGTAGAGGTGTTAACTTATGATACAATGGCAATCATATTGCCATATAAATGTATCAAATCAATGTTGTACATATTTTTGTTTTGTTTTGTTTTTTATTTTCTAATGGTTACACTCCTACAGTTGTCTCAATTTTTTCCACTTTTCCCTTTTCTACCCAGCACCTCATACTCCCTCTGGTGATCCTACCTTCTTTGTTCATGTCCATGGGTCATGCGTGTAAGTTTTCACAACTCCATTTCCTATTCTTTCTTTTAACACCCCCCTGCTTATTCCATAACTACCTATTTGTACCTCTTAATTCCTTCACCTTTTCCCCCATTCTCCTAGATCCCCCCACCCCACTGGCCATCATCCCAGTGTTCTCTGTATCTGTGATTCTGTTTCTGTTCTGTTTGTTTGATTAGTAGGTTTTTAAGATTCAATTGTTGATAGTTATGACTTTATTGCTATTTTAATGTTCATAGTTTTGATCTTCTTTTTCTTAAATAAGTCCCTTTAACATTTCATATACTAATGATTTGGTGATGATGAATTCCTTTAGCTTCACCTTGTTTGGGAAGTACTTTATCAGCCCTTTGAGTCTAAATGATAACTCTGCTGGATAGAGTAATATAGGTTGTAGGTCCTTGCCTTTTATCCCTTTGAATACTTCTTGCCATTCCTTCTAGCTTGCAAAGTTTATTTTGAGAAATCAGCTGACAGTCTTATGGAAACTCCTTTGTAGGTAATTATCTTTTTTTCTCTTGCTGTTTTTAAGATTTTCTCTTTATCTTTAATCTTTGGCATTTTAATTATGATGTGCCTTGGTGTGGCCCTCCTTGGGTTCAACTTGTTTGGGCTCTCTGTGCTTCCTGGATGTGTATGTCTATTTCCTTCACCAAATTAGGGAAGTGTTCTTTTATTACTTTTTCAAATAGGTTTCCAATTTCTTGCTCTTCTCTTTTTTTTTCTGGCACCTTTATTATGTGAATGTTGGAAACCTTGAAGTTCTCCCAGAGGCTCCTTACACTATCCTCAATTTTGGGGGTTCCTTTTTCTTCCTGAGGCACTGACTGGATGTCTTTTTCTTCTTTATGTTCCAAATCATTGACCTGATTCTGGGCTTCATCCACTCTGCTGTTGATTCCCTGTAGATGGTTCTTTATTTCAATTAGTGTCTATTTTGCTTCTGATTGGATCATTTTTATGCTGTTGAAGTACCTACTGAGTTCCTCAAACATCCTTATAACAAGTGTTTTTGAACTCTGCATCTGGTAGATCATTTATCTCCATTTTGCTTAGTTCTTTTTCTGGAGTTTTATTCTATTCTTTCATTTGGGTGCTATTTCTTTGTCTTTTCATTTTGGCAGTGTCCCTGTGTTTGTTCCTATGCATTAGGTAGAGCTGCTTGGACTCCGTATGGTGGTAGTGTGGCCTAATGTACTAGGTGTCCTGTAGGATCCAGTGGTACTGTCTCCTCTGTCCCAACCTGGGTACTTGAGGTGAGCCCTTTGTGTGGGCTGATTACTCTCTCCTCTTGTAGATGAGTCTTGATTGCTGTCAGCAGTTCAGTGGGAGAGGTTTACCCAGTCCGGACAGCTGGTAGGACTAGCTGTGACCCCTGGCCAGCAGCCACCTCCCACTGTGGCTTGTGTAGGTGGTTGTATGATGCTCCAGCATGGTCTGTAACTGTCTGCTGGGTGCACAGGCTCTGAAGTTTCCTGGGTAGTGCAGGCCAAGGTCAACCTCAACCTGTGTTCTCTCTGGGGCCCATTGGCGTAAGCTGTACAGTGATCTGCAGATGGCTGCTCCTAGTGCCAGGCTTGGGGCCACTCAGTGGGAGGTATGGGGGGCTGAGCTCAGCTTTTGCTTGTTTGAGCAGATTTAGAAAGGTCTGAAACCTGCACGTAGCCCAGCCCTTCATATGGAAAAGCCACTGTTACCAGCTTGGGTAGTTCCATAAGTTGGATGGGGTAAACCCTTAGATAATCATCCAGGTGGGGCTGACCATTTGAGCCAGGTTGATAAAGACTCAGATATGGTGCAGCTGCACTGTGGCTGTATAGAGGAGAGCTCAGAAAAGGGTACAGTGGCTGCTATCTGTAGTTCTGTCTGAGAGGAAGCTGTCCTCCAGCTCTGGCCCTGATGTCAGACACTTCCGCTCTTCCCTGTGTGCCACTAGTGTCCTTCAAGGTGCTCTCCTGGTGCTGGAACCCAGAGGGAGTGAGTCTGAGTAAGTCTGTGTGCAGGATCCCCCCCACCCAGAGGAGATGCCTGAGAATCCCCCAGTTTCTTCTGCTGACCCAGCACCTACTGGTTTTTTATAGGCAGAAGTTGTGGGGATTTATCTTTCTGGCACTGAAACACTGGACTGGGATCCCTCACTCCCACGATATCCCTCTATTTTACATCTTCCACACCTGGGTTTGGAACCAGCCCATTCGGTATCTCTGTGTCTCTGCCCTCCTATCTTTCCTACTCGTCTGGATGAATGTGGTTTTTATAATTCCTTAGTTGTTGGACTTCCATACAGTTCAATTTTCTGATGTTCTGATTAATATTTGTTCTGTAGTTTAGCTGTTGTTTTGCTGTAGTTGTGCAGGGAGATAAGCCACATTTACCTACGCCTCCATCTTGACTGAAAGTCTCCAATGTTGTACTTATTAAATTTAAATAATGCTGCATGTCAAATGTATCTTAATTAAAGAATAATTGTCAAAAAATATTAGCAATATCTGGGTCTCTCCCAGACCAATAAAATCATTACATTTGTGGTGAGTCCAAAACATTCTTTTTTTTCCTTTAAAGCTTGCCAGATGACTTTAACATCCATGGGCCATGGGCCACTTATCATAGGTAATGCTCTTAAGATGTTTACCACAGTATGTGCCATTCTTTACCCTATGTCTTTACTCACATTACTCACTTAATTCTGAGATACATAATATTATCTCCATTTTACAGATGAGAAAACTAAGGCTCGGATGGGTTAACCAGGTCTCCCTGACACCAAAGTCACATTCTTAACCTTTTAATTTTTTTTCCAATAAATGTATGTGTGTGTGGTTGGGGGAGGGTATTGGGGAAGAGAGGCATGATGACCACCAGTAGCCCTCCATCCAAATCCTTCATAACTGGAGTGGTGCCCCCTGAATGTATTGTCCTTTAAAATCTCATTAGTCAAGTGCTTTAATATACAGCACAATAAACCTCTCTCTTCTGAGAAAAGCAAACTACTCACACGGTTTAAGAATACAGCATGCTAAAGATGTATAGCACTGACCTGGTGATAAATGGCCAGCATCCTACCCTTGAAGACAGAGGCAGGGATCACCTCTGTGACAGAGGTATCATATCATCCTTGTCTTCGTCCAATACAACTGACATCTATTGCCAGAGTTCTGTGTCAACCAGATTACCATTTTGCTATTATGAACTGATAGGTGTCCAGAAGGTCCAAATATAAATTTAAAAAAATTATCCAAAATGCTATCGAGGGACACAAAAGTTCTTAATGCTTTAAGGAGGATATTGATGATATTTTTGTATGTTAAAATTGGTCCTTTTCCTCTCAAACTGGTTAGCTCAGTCACTAGTACTAGGAAAACCTCACTGAACTACCACCATCACTGGGCCAGTATTTTCCATCATTTGAAGGCAGTGCCCTCCACGGGGCCATTGCAGTGGTTTTCCTTTCCTTTACTTCCATGGGTCTTTGTGTTCAAATAACAATTTATCCAGTTTCTCAACATGTAAAACAGATAAAAGCAGGGGGTTTTTTTTCCTGAGGAAATTCAGAATGGGGCAAAGCAACCCTGTTTTTCTCCCTTGCCATGCTTTTTTTTTTTTTTGGTGGCCTCAGAGGATATTCCTTGGGATAGAATTTGAACTCCCCCTTCTCCCTCTAATCCCCGCAGTGGGGTGGGAGGACCCTGTCCTGGAAGCCGGAAGACTCATGTTGAAGATCTTGTTCTGCCAGGAATTAAGTTCAGCAAGACATTCAATCTCCCTGTCCTCTGAGGAAAAGGGGATAACGATGCTCCTTCCAACTTCTGGGGCGGTTGCTAGGACTGATGATGTTGTGGGTACAAAAGTGTTATGGAAGTGGTAAAAATTAGTGTAAAATGTAAAATATTTTATTGTACTTATATACAATATATAATCAAAACACAGATATTTGTTGAAGTTTATAATCTAGGAAACAGGCAAAATTACTAAAAGTGCCCATTTAAAAACTTTTTTGTGGCTCTAGTAGTTTTGAGATAGAATACAGCTAAGAATATTGAAATAGAATATCTTATAAGCAGCACAATGTCAATTTTACTAGCCACCTAATGTTAGCAAGGTGACCTATCATTAGTTAGGTGCTTTGTCCTACAAACACCTCAAGACAAGTCTATAGAAGTAAAAAAGAGAAAAATTTAGAGTATAAAGGTAAATTGTGTGTGCAATAATGATAAATTCCATGAGCTCATGGGAAAAGATCACTCAAATTAATTGGCATTGCCATCAATCACAGGCTGTTGATTGCTCCAGGAACAGGGTGTAAATCCCATGAAATGAAAAGTAGGGCTGCAAAGTATCAATTTATTTTACACTGCTGTTAAGAAAGGAAATGAGTAGCACTGTTCAAATGTTGTATTTCCACTTGCCAAATGCAACAATTAGACCCACGCGTCCATGAATTAACCTGTGAAGTGAATAAACCTTCTCTTCAACAGTTTCATGTCATTGGTTCAAATGGTGTAACATTTCTTACATAAAGAACTTAGGGAGAATAAATCCATTAGGGAAAGTGGGGGAATTTATTGTGCTCCAAGGCTGTGCTTTAAAACAGACCTCGACTGTACTCAAACAAAAAATAGCCTTGTGTTTAAGGATCGTTGATTCTAGCTTTGCAATAGCTATTGTAGGAAACCAACGAAAGGGGCATGTATTTATTCCACCTCCTCACACAAGGAACTGTGCGGCCTTGTGTTTGCGTCTCACCTAATGCCCAGTAGTTTGCTCCCAGGAGATGAGTAGAAAAAGACATGTGCCCCAGGTCAGCCATTACCATTTAATTTTTATTTATTTTTCCACTGACATTTGTACTTTCTTCATTTCTACAACTGTGGAAAAAATAAAATCTGTACGCTAACACACCATTTCTGTTGGCCAGCTCAGAAACTTCCTGAAAACACCACTTATGAGTTATATCATTTCTCTCAAATGTACCATTTTTTTCCTCCTTCTCCTCCAGGGGCTAAAAAGAAAGCCACTCTACCTTTTCTATAAATATCAACAGTTCAGTGGAAAGCTGTTTATTTTTCTCCTGAAGCACATTAATGCTACCGGCTAACAACAGCAGCTTTTCAAACTCTGAATGCAAGACAAGAAGGAGCCAGCCAAGCTCCTTGGTAGTAACAACAAATGCTTTTTTTTTTAACCTCAGGCTGTGTGTGAGAAAGGATTTTCCTTTTTTTCTTTCAGGGCTTCCTTTCCCATTCACTGATGTTCACCCCTAACCCTACTTCAGGGAGAATAAAAAGGGCTCAGAGACACTTTAAAGTTGCGTTATTGAAGAGCTAAAAACACTTATTTGTAGAACAAGCATTGGATACAGTAAGTTAAGATTTTTCATATCAAAGTAGCTCACTATATATATAGTGTATATATATACACACACACACACACACACACACACATTTGCAGCCCCCTCGATTGAGAGATTATTTCTAAAATCTTTTAAATACATAAATTAATTACATATACAAAAATCAATTACATTTCTCATCAATGTTCTGGGATGTTCAGACTTCAGCTAGAAAACTCTGTGTCTGTTGCCAGAAAGTTTTAGCTTTTAGGCAGGAATTCACTTGTATCTCCAGGGAACAACTGACCTCTCAAGTTCTTTAGCTAGCTCAACAATTAGGGGTGCTAAATTCATAAAGGCAAGTCTTACACAGTGGATTACGGCAGCAGCCAAGCACAGCCACACTGCACATATGCTGGTCATTCCAGAAAAGTCAGTCCTGGCGTGGGTGAGCAGGCAGTGCTTCACATAACAGCTCAGCCTTTATGAACCCACCCTGGTCTTTCTGGCCTCAGCATCTATAACAATTCTTGTTGCCTTCCTTTATTTATTTTTTTGAATAATCTTGAGTCTTTTCCTCTATCTTCTCAATTCCTAGGATTGTGTTTTCCATCAATTCCAGTACTGACAACAGTTTTTCATTAAAATTTTGATAAGTATTCAGAAAACTCACAGACTATTAAACTAGCAAGTTGCTAAAATCAGAGCAATTAGAGAGGACATATGATCTTTCTAAGAGTACATGGTTAAGTTTTGCCAAGTCTATTGGAAAAGCCCAGATTTCTGCACTTCGTCAATTTACTGCTTTTTTCCCCTCTCACTAAACCAATCTATGAGATAATTTGTGGGTATAAAACTGCCGCCTTTCTCTCTATATACAGTTTTTTCCCATGCACATCATTCCACTCTCTAGATTCACAGTCTACTATGGGTAGGGACTGTAACTCATTCATCTTTTCATATTCAGCACCTCACCTAGTGCCTAAACATATTGGGTGCTCCATCATATTGTGTATCATTCCCATTTACTATTTAATACTTCTATACCTGCCTCACGAGTGTCTCCAAGTTGATTAAAGCTCTTCAAAAGCATAAGTGATATCTTATTATTTGAAGATGCTACAGTCCCCAGCAGCATTTAGCACATGTAGCCTTGGCTTTTCTTTTTAATTGAAAGCATAGAACAATGTTACAGAATGACATTAACTCAATTTTCTGAAGAAGTACTGTAGTGGGCTAAATAATGGCATCCCCAAAATGTCCTTGTCCTAATCCCTGGAACCTGTGAATGTTGCCTCCCATAAGAAAAGGAACTTTGAAGATGTGACTAAGCTAAGGATCTTGATTTGGAAGATAATCTTGGTTTATCTAGGTGGATCCTCTGCAGTCCTAACGGTCCTTGTCAGAGGGGCGCAGGAGGAGTCAAAGCCGGGGGAGAAGGTGATGTGCTGATGGAAGCAGGGACAGGAGTGATATGCTTTGACAGTAAAGGGAAAGGACATAAGCCAAGCAATGTAAGTGGCCATGAAGTTGAAAAAAGGCAAGGAAACAGATTTTCCCTTCAGAGTCTCCAGAGGTACCGGGCTTTCCAACACCTTCATTTTAGCCTAGTAAAATGGTTTCATACTTCTAGTCTTCAGAACTCTGAGAGAATAAATTTGTGTAGTTTTAAGCCTCAACATTTGTGGTACTTTGTTACAGTAGAATCATGGGAGACTGATATAAGCACTATGAAGGCAATTTCTGTAAACTGAACAAGGTAAAACATACAGCCACATTCTTGACAAACACACTGAATAACAGAATTAGAAGGGATTTAAAAAATTATTTTTTCTGATCACCTGATCTGAGGCAAAGGTTATAGTCTGTAAGATAGATGGTGGGTGGATGTTTGTCCATGGTATTTTTAAAGATCTCTAGGAACAACTGCATTTTATTTTGCTTATTTTTCAGATTGGTACAAGATAAATCCTGTTTGCCTTTCATTCATTTGAAACACATATATGTAAGTCAGTACTTGTTTTTTTTCCCCCAAAGAGAAAAAAAGACCAAGCTGTATGCCTAGCAAGCAAGTCACTTCACATACCGGTACAGTCTAATATAGATTTAAATCTGGAGATACTAATAGTGGCAACCAAGCAAAACAATCCAATAAAAAGAGGGTTTGAGAGATGAAATATCTCATTTTCTTTAAGCCAATTTACTTCTGCTGTGGTTCAGTCCTGACCTCAACTCTACTTTTCAATCCCACAATTTGTGATGTATGTGTGTGCATGTGTGTGTGAGTGTGTGCCATATTCATCTGAACTAAGCTTACCCTTGGCTTATGAAACATGCAAATTGGAAAGCTGTTCTCAAAATGAGCTCCCTCCTGGAGCATTTCCCAAAGCTCAGCCTGCTTTAATTACTTAACCAAGAAGTTTTCAATGAACTGTTTTGAACCTGACATTCGCAATACACTTGCCTGGTACTGAGCGATAGC
Source organism: Tonatia bakeri (assembly GCA_004024845.1). Classification (NCBI taxonomy): domain Eukaryota; kingdom Metazoa; phylum Chordata; class Mammalia; order Chiroptera; family Phyllostomidae; genus Tonatia; species Tonatia bakeri. The sequence goes on from PVIA01000002.1 coordinate 342,614, forward strand.
TTTATGACAGGAAGCTTTGTTAGCTGGACCACCCGGGGATTGCAGCTACAACAGAATATGGCCGCCTGTTGACTTAAGAATGTGGGCTCCTCTGAACACACCACACCTGTGTCCCCTTAGCTTCCCCCAGCTTCTGTTCATTTCCCATGCAATTCAAAGTGTTGAACTTAATCTATAGAGCTGTGCATCAATAACCTCATTTTTGGGTCCTTCTTAGGCCCTGGCTGTGCTAGAAGCCTCTTCCCATGCAGTCCTCCAAGTGCTGAAAGGCTGTACAGATTTGCATTCAGACGATATCTGAGATGCGATGCAACCGTGTTATGCAATTCTCCAAAACAGTTTGAGAGTGAAGTCTTCAGTTTAGGGCTATTCCCCAAATAGCCTACTTCTGTTTTGACTGAATTCATCATCTTAACCATCAAAATAAAAAATCAAAGTATTATTTTTGTTACAAGAACCAAACTTACTTGAACATACTTACTCTTTCTGATGGATATTCCTATAATTTCTACCCATTTGGTTAGAGTTTTAAACGAATCAATAGTCTTATCTTGCCTCACCACACTGCATTTCTTCTTCTGGCAATACATCATTTTGGGGGTGTTAGAAGCCATTCTTTCTCTAGTTTTTTTGTAGAATCCTAAGGGTAGATTAAAATGTTATTCCATTGATCACAGTGATTGGTTCAGGGGTGAACATATGATCTAAGATGGACCTGTCAGAATAAATGTTGGACTTCCTCTAGGGATTCTGGGAAAAGATGTTTGTTCCTTTAGGTAGATTTAAACCTAGAGGAATGTAGTTCTTAAACCTGCTATTAGTCATTTGCAGCCATGTGCAAACTAAGGATGCAACCAGCTGTATGAAACAAAGCCTAGAACTGGAGAATGAAAAACTGGTTCCTGGTGTTATTGTTGGAATCTTGAATCAAGACGTTCCTGGATGTTTTAGTTGCATAAGCCATCAAATTCCCCTTTGCTTTAGTGCTTTGGAGTTGGGTTTTGGTCACTTGAACTGAAGGAATAATAATTGTTATGAGGAAACATTCTAGTGATATTGGAAGTTCAGATATTGTTCAAATCCAATGGTTTAATGATGGCTATGAAATTCTGTGCTTCCTATGAACCTGTATTGATTCAGCACCAAGTTCTTAAAGTACTTTCTAGAACTCTCTCAGAAATCTGGGAGGGGTACTTTTGCTATCGTCAATATATCTAAAAATATAAAAGCCATTTATTTGTTCCTGAAAACCTTTTCTTTATTCACATTGTAAACACACAGTTGGCTGCTGTGGAAAAATGATTAAAATATTTAATCCTGTTTGTTTAATTTAGCAGGTCCTACTTCATCAGATATATTGGATATGAATGTATTAGATGCATTTCTGCCCAAAAATTCAAGTTGGGGAAAGTAAAAATACATTTATATTTATCCATTAGCACTCCTGTCAGAATTACCATATAATATTTATACAAATGGTAAGTTTTTTAGAATAAAGTCTTAATTATTGTTTCTCTAGAATAGTGGATTAACTTTAGCAACCTGAAGTTTTTTGTATTTCTCTTTGAAGAACCTGAAATTTCAACTTTTAAATTTATTTTTGAGATTAGTGATCCGGGAAAGATGGTGACGAGGTAGGTGGGAATGGAGCCTGCTACTCCCTGTGCCCAGGTAGAACACCTAGCTGATATTCTGAGGAACAGAGTGAGCAGCCAACGGAATCCCAGCTTATAGAAGTTTGGAGGCCAAAAACTGTAGAGGACATTGAAAAGCAGACAGTGAGGAGAGTGCGCTGGGAGGGAAAGGTCCCTGGGATCTGCACTGGGCCCAAGGCTGCTGTGGCCCAGGCCTGGCACCTGCCACAGGATACGGGAGAGTCAGAGCACCAGCTCCCTCCCCTACCAGAGCAGGGAGGGCAGCCTGGCACCAGGAGGGACCTGGGTGCTGGAAGTCCCCAGGGGGGATAACGAGAAGTGGGAGACACACAGGCAGTGTTTACCTGCTGGACTGTGGACGCTGGCTAGGTCATTACCAGAGAAATTGGGGAGCCGGGTGACAACTGGAGAAGGGAGAAGAGTTTGGCCCTGTCAGACCCTGACCCAGATAGTCTCTGGTCTGGTTAGAAAGTTGGGCTGGGTGAAAAGCCAGGCACTTGTTAAGAACAGAGGGCTTAAACAAGAGGATTTTACTCACAACAACAACAACAACAACAAAACCTAAAAAGGCTCTCCACCACTGTTTGAGGAACTCTTACACATGGTGCGAGCCCAGCAGCTGAATGGAGCCGCTGGAGCTGCAAGTCGGGCAGCTGATTCGCACCCCCCACCCAGAGGCTGACTGGTGCTGATAGCACAACCACTGATTTGTGCCACCCACACGTGCTTGTCTAGGGCGCTAGCCCGGAGGTCAACTGGCGCTGCTTGCCCAGCAGTTGATTCGCACCGCTGGCCCGGAGGCTGATTCGAGCCGCTTGTCTGCACTTGACTCAGGCCTGTACCCAGCGGTTGACTGGCGCTGCTTGCCCAGTGGCCCCTCGAGCCACAGTGGACTCGCAAAGAGCAGGGAGGAGGTGCACCACTCAGACTGCAGCAAAACTGGTGGATTAAAGGCGCTGGCCTGGCACACAGGACAGTGGGGACTGGCAGCTCACGGAGGACCGGGGCTGGAAGCTGAGCAACTAGGAATATTGTGGACCAGACCGGCCCCCATCCTCGCAAAAACACAGGGAGGAAGAAAAGTGAAGCCCAGCCCACCTCTGCGTGTGGCATCCAGGAATACCAGCAGAACTCACTTAGCAGGTTTAAAGTCAGTAGGGGAGGCTTTCCCCCCCTTCTCTTTTTCCCTTTTTTTTTCTTCCCCCAGGTGAGACAATAAGATCTGGAGCTGTGAAAGGTCCAGAGACAGATCCAAAGAGGGAGCACAAGGCTAACCCCAACAACTGAGAAACTGAGACAAATTTCACTTTGCTCTCCTATAGAACTTGGCATTTGTTGTTCACTTGTATTATTACTGTTTTTTCATTATTTTTACTTCCTTTATTTTATTAGTATTTTTTGCTTTCTTCTTTCTGTTTAGGTTTCTTTGTTTTATTTCTTTGTGTAATTGCAATGCTTGGCTGCTTTTTCTTATTCTCTCTTTCTTCTTAAACTATATTTTATTGATTATGCTATTACAGTTTTCCCAAATTTTCCCTTTATTCCCCTTCTGTCCTGAACCCCCCAACCCTCCAGCATTCCCCCACTTAGTTCATATCCCTGGGTTGTACTGATAAGTTCTTTGAATTCTCTGTTTCCTATACCATTTTTGACCTCTCCCCATCTATGTTATGCCTACAAATTATGCTTCTTATTCTCTGTTACTTTCCCCCCCTATTTCTCCCCTCCCCATCCCCACTGAAAACCTTCCATGTGATCTCCATTTCTGTGATTCTGTGCCTGTTCTAGTTGTTTTCTCAGGTTTTTTTCTTCTTTTTTTAAGGTTCATTTGTTGATAGTTGTGAGTCTGTTGTCATTTTACTGTTCATGTTTTGATGTTCTTCAATTTCATAGATATGTCCCTTTAACTTTTCATATAATATGGGCTTGGTGATGATGAACTCCTTTAACTTGACCTTATTTGAAAAGCACTTTATCTGCCCTTCCATTCTAAATGAAAGCTTTACTGGATAGAGTAATCTTGGATGTAGGTCCTTGCCTTTCATGACTTAAATATTTCTTTCCAGCCCCTTCTTGCCTATAAGATTTCTTTTGAGAAATCAGCGGACAATCTTATGGGAACTCCTTTGTAGGTAACTTTCTCCTTTCCTCTCATTGCTTTAAAGATTCTCTCTTTATCTTTAATCTTGGGTAAATTAATGATGAGGTACCTTGGTGTATTTCTCTTTGGGTATAACTCCTTTGGGACTCTGAGCTTCCTGGACTTCCTTGGAAGTCTATTTCCTTTCCCAGATTGGAGAAATTTTCCTTCATTATTTGTTCAAATAAATTTTCAATTTCTTGCTGTCCTTCTCTTTCTGGCACCCATATAATTTGGATACTGGAACATTTCAGGTTGTCCCAGAGAATCCTCAGCTTCTCTTCATTTTTTTGGATTCTTGTTTCTTTGTTCTGATCCAGTTGAATATTTATTTCTTCCTTTTGTTCCAAATTGTTGTTTTGAATCCTGGTTTCCTTCTTGTCACTGTTGGTTCCCTGAGTATTTTGCTTTGTTTCATTTGGGTAAATTTCATTTGTTCTTTCATTTTTCAACCACGCTCAATCAGCTCTGTGAGCATTTTGATTACCAGGGCTTTAAATTCTCCATCAGATGGGTTGGCAATCTCCTCATCGCTTAATTCTGAGGTTTTGCTGTGTTCTTTCATTTGGGCCATATTTCTTTGTCTTGGCACAGCTGATAGGTCATAAGAGGGCGGGGCCTTAGTTATTCACCAGGGCAGGGCGACCCTGGTAAATAACTAAGAGAAAACTTAGATACTGTTGGGAGAACTACAACAGTATGAAAAAGGAAACAGAAACTATAAACAAAAACCAGGAAGAAATGAAAAATAAAATTTTGGAAGTAAAAAACACACCAGAAGGAATTGCAAGCAGGCTGGATGAAGCAGAGGATTAAATAAGCGAGCTAGAAGACAAGGTGGAAAGAAACTTTCAGGTAGAACAGCTGCATGAAAAAAAAACTAAAGAAATATGAAGATAGCTTAAGGGAACTCCAAGATAACATGAAACACAACAACATTTGAATCATAGGAATACCAGAAGGAGAATAAAAGGAACAAGGTATAGAAACCCTTTTTGAAAAAATTATGACAGAAAACTTTCCGAACTTGGAGAGGGAAAAAACCATGCAAGTTCAGGAATCACAGAGAGTCCCAATCGAGATTAACCCAAAGAGGCCTACTCCAAGACATATCATAATTAAAATGCCAAGTTTTAAAGGCAAAGAGAGAATCTTAAAAGCAGCAATGGAGAAACAAGAAGTAACATACAAATGGGATCTGATAAGGCTAGCAGCTGATTTCTCAACAGAAACAGTCCGATCCAGGGGAGAATGGCAAGAGATATTCCAAGTAATGAAAAACAAAGACCTGCAACCAAGACTACTATACTGAGCGAGGCTCTCAATTAAAATGGAAGGTGAAATAAGGAATTTCCCAGGTAAAAGAAGGCTGGAAGAATACATCTCCACCAAACCAGCACTATAAGATATACTAGAGGCACTATTATAAGAAAAGAAGGAAAAGCACACGAGAGAGGAACAATAGGTACAAAGGGGGGGGGAATGAATAAATACCTATCAATAATAATCTTAAATATTAATGGATTAAATGCTCCAATCAAAAGATATAGATTGGCTGAATGGATAAGAAAATATGACCCACACATTTAGTTTTCACATATTTATGGAACTATAAACTACTCTAAATGGCCACAGCAATTTTGAGAAGGAGGAACAACGTAGGAGGGACCACAATACCTGATGTCAAACTATAAGACAAACTATAAGTCAAACTGTATTACAAGACCACTATAATCAAAACAGCCTGGTATTGGCAGGAGAACAGACACATAGACCAATGGAACAGATTAGAGAGTCTGGAAATAAACCCAAGTCTCTCTGGTCAATTAATATTCAACAAAGGGAGCAGAAGTATAAAATGGAGTAAAAATAGCCTCTTTAACAAATGATGTTGGGAGATCTAGGCAGCTACATGCAAAAAAAATGAAACTTGATCACCAACTTACAGCATACACAAAAATAAATTCAAGGTGAATAAAAGACTTAAAAGTGGTGACACATTAAAGGCCTACAGGAGAACACAGGTAGGAAAATCTCAGATATTCCATGCAGCAATATTTTCACTGACATGTACCCTAGAGCAAGTGACATAAAGGAAAGAATAAAGAAATGGGATCTCATCAAAATAAAAAGCTTCTGCACAGCTAAAGAAAACAGCATTAAAATGAAAAGAGAACCAACCATATGGGATAACATATTTTCCAATGACACCTCCAACAAGGGTTTGATCTCCAAAATCTATAAAGAACTCACATGACTCCACTCTAGGAAGACAAAAAACCCAATTAAAAAAATGGGCATAGGACTTGAACAAACACTTCTCCAAGGAGGACATACAAAGGGTCCAGAAACATATGAAAAGATGCTCAGCATCACTAGCCATCAGAGAGATGCAAATTAAAACCATAATGAGATACCACTTCACACCAGTCAGAATGGCCATCATGAACAAATCAACAAACAAGTGCTGGGAGAGGATGTGGAGAAAATGGAGCCCTAGGGCACCATTGGTAGGAATTCAAACTAATGCAGCCACTCTGTAAAACAGTACAGAATTTCCTCGGAAAAACTAAAAATGGAACTGCCTTTTGAACTGGCAATTCCACTGTTGAGATTATGCCCTGATATCTGAAACTCCAATTCAAAAGATCCTACGCACCACAGTGTTCACAGCAGCACAATTTACAATAGCTAAGTGCTAGAAGCAACCTAAATGCTCATCAATAAATGAATGGGTCAAGAAACTATGGTACATTTACATGAGAGAATACTACACAGCAGAAAGAAAGAAAGAGCTCCTACTCTTTGCAACAGTATGGATGGAAGTGGAGAGCATTATGTTAAGTGAAATAAGCCAGGTGGTGAAAGACATATATCTTATGATCTCACCTGTAAGTGAAACCTAATAAAAAAAACAAACAAACAAGCAAGCAAAATATAACCAGAGACATTGAAATTAAGAACAAACTGACAGTAACCAGAGGGGAGGTGGGAAGGGATAATGGGGAGGAAAGGGGAAAGGGATTTCAGGAACATGTATAAAGGACACATGGACAAAACCAAAAAGGGGAAGGATCAAGGTGGGGAGTGGGGATGGCTGGGGTGGGGGTAAAATGGAGGCAACTATACTTGAACAACAATTAAATTTTTTTTAAAAAGAAAGAAAGATTGTTAGCAAATATTTTAAAAAATTTATTTTTGGGGTTTATTTTGCTTCTTTTCCAAAGGTAGATAACACTAACTCTTTCAAAAAAATCTAAAGTACTGCTGCAATACTGTTTTATTGAAACAGATATGATTTCTTACACTAAAAATTTTTAGTATATAGGATGACTTTAAAATCAAATGAGGGAACAAATGATAGTATAGGTAAAATTGCTTTTAGATATTATTATTTTGTTAACAAATTCTAAAACTGAAAATGTTAATGAGAAAATTATGTTATCTAAAATTTTATGTCCTTTTTGTTTCTAACTCCTATACAGGCTTCTTGCCTTTTTCTTTGTTTGCCAGCTTCTCTGATAATTCTTTATTCTCTTTTTATTCCACTAATTTATTAATTTGGAACATATGAACTTGACATTTTTATAGGTAAAAAGTTGTTAACATTTTTCTTTCTTATTTAAGTTATATTCTACTGGAGTTCTGGCCAAGACGGAGGTGTAGATAGATATGCATTACTTCCTTGCACAACCAAAAGAAGAGTAACGACCAATTTGAAAACAAAAACCAACCAGAACTGACAGAAAATCAAATTGTATGGAAGTCCAACAACCAAGGAGTTAAAGAAGAAACATTCATCCAGACTAGGAGTGACAGAGATGGAAGCCAAGAGAGAGGGCGTGTAACAAGGTTACTGACAGACAGGGATATACCACATTCTTGTGTGGATGACTGGTAGGCACAACTGGGGAGCAAGACAAACTGCACAACCCAAGGTTCCATCATGGGAAACTAAAGCCTCAAAACCTCTGACTATAAAAACCTGTGGGGTTTTGGCAGTGGGAGAAACTCTCAGTCCCACAGGTCAGTCTGTGGAGAGGGCCATGGGACTCTAGAATGTACACTAGCCCACCCACTCAGAAATTGGTACCTGAAAGGGCATAATCTGCTTGTGGGTAGTGGGGGAAGTGATTGAAAGTGACTGGGCGAGAGCCCAGCAAGTGGCATTGTTTCCTTTCTGACCCCTCCCCTACACACAGTGCCACAGTGCAGCAAAATGGGTTGCCCTGTCCTGGCAAATACCTAACACTCTGCCCCTTACAACATAACAGGAGCACTAAGACAAAGATATATGGCCCAAATGGAAGAATAGATAAAAACTCCAGAAAAAGAACTAAGTGATGAAAAAATAGCCAATCTATCAGATACAGAGGTCAAAACACTGGTGATCGGGATGTTCACAGAAGTGATTGAGTATGGTGGCAAAAGAAAGGAAGAAATGAAGGCTATGCAAAGTGAAATAAAGGAAAGTATACAGGGAGCCAACAGTAAAGGGAAGGAAACCAGGAAGGGAAGCAAATCAATAATTTGACACAAAAAGAAGAGATAAACATCCAATTGGAACACAATGCAGAAACAAGAATTCAAAAAAATGAGGAGAAGCTTAGGAAACTCTGGGACAACTTTAAATATTCCAACATCTGAATCACAGGGATGCCACAAAGAGAAGTGGAAGGGCAAGAAATTGAAAACTTATCTGAAAAAATGATGAAAGAGAATTTCCCAAATCTGACAAAGGAATTAGATATGCAAATTCAGGAGGATGAGTGTCCCAAAGAAGTTGGATCCAAGATGAAACACACCAAGACACATCATAATTACATTACCCAAGATTAAAGATAAGGAGGGAATCTTAAAAGCAGCAAGAGAAAAGGAGAAGGTTACCTACAAAGGAGTGCCCGTAATGCTATCAGCTGATTTCTCAAAAGAAATCTTATAGGCAAGAAGGGGCTGGAAAGAAGTATTTAAGTCATGAAAGGCAAGGACCTTCATCCAAGATTGCTCTATCCAGCAAAGCTTTCATTTAGAATGGAAGGGCAGATAAAGTGCTTCTCAAATAAGGTCAAGTTAAAGGAGTTCATCATCAGCAAGCCTTTATTATATGAAAAGTTAAAGGGACTTACCTAAGAAAAAGAAGTCAAAACTATGGACAGTAAAATGAGAAAAAACTCACAACTATCAACAACTGAACCTAAAAATAAAAACAAAAACAAAAACTGAGCAAACAACTACAACAGGAGCAGAATCACAGAAAGGGAGATTACATGGAGGGTTATCAGTGGGGAGGGGCTGGGAAAATAATAGGTGGAAGAGGTACAGAGAATAAAAAGCATGATTTACAGGCACAAAATAGACAGGGGGAAGTTAAAAGTAGTATCGGAAATGGAGAAGCTGAAGAACTCACAATCCATTGATATGAACTAAAGGGGTGGGGGTGACACTGGATTATATTTTCTTTTCTCTATTCTTACTTTTAATGTAAGTCTAAAGAAGACAAAATATGGGTGCAGATGCAAAACAGTTTCTCTTCCTTTTTTTCTCTCAGTCTTTCCTTTAGAATACAATATTTCCTTCAAAACATTCACATTATTTTTTATTGATACTAATGTTAAAATTTTGTTATCCTTCCTAATTTTATTACAAAAATACCTGAATAAAAATTTAAATTGAAAAGGTAGTCTGGGAGCCAGATAAAAATGGCAATTAAAAAGTACAACTGGTGTGGCTTAGTTGGTTGGCTGTTGTCCGCAAAGTGGAAGGTCTCTGGTTTGTTCTGTCAGGGCAAACGCCTGGGTTGCAGGTTAGGTCCCAGTGAAGACACATATGAGAGTAAACTGATCGATGTTTCTCTCTCACATCAGTGCTTCTTTCCCTCTCTTTTACCCTTCCTTCCCCTCCCTCTAAAAATAAATAAATAAAATCTTTTAAAAAATATAAGTATAATGAGTACAGGACAGGTACCCAAAGTTCTAGAATTGGAAACTTGACCTTGACTTTGATAAAACATTAACTGATATTTCTATCTGGTGTGGGCTTGACAGAGACTCATTAAGCCCAAGATAAATTTATTTATGGAGACACGACTTGCCCTTCTATACTTGCCCTTTTGTTGGTAACTTTTTTCAAACAATTCTGTATTTTATTTCCATGTTTTAATTGATTTTCTAAAAGTTATCTACTGACCAAAAAAGGTACAGCTAAAATGCAAAATTCTCAATTCATGGGATTTGTTCAGAATAAAAAAAGACTTTTTTTTTCTTTCCAGATTTGTACAAGTCGCATAAAAGGAGAGATAAATTATCTAATTAATTCTAATGAAATATACATATACATTTTTAAATACATAGAAAAAGTTATATTCTTCTTTTTTGTATTTGATCTGATTATATTTTCTTTGAAGAGGTTGTCCCAAGGGTCATATACATTTATAAAATGGATTATAAAACCTTGTAATATGTGAAAAGACAATTTCTTTAAAAATTGTCATCAATTTCACCCTGGTTTATAAGTAGGAAAAATGTTATCAATTATTAAAAAATAGTCATACTCTTAAGGCTATACATTCTGCTACAAAAAAATTAAGAATTATTATTTCATACTTATACACTCATATCACTTCAAACTCAGACATTGCGGAAATCCATGAGAAAAATCACAGAGGAAATTTATTTGAAAATGTATATGAGGTTATACAGTCATTAGAAAGGAATTAAAAGTATAGAAGACAACAAAAAATGTTTACATGGTTTCATTATCTTTGTATCTTTCACCTGTTTTGTAAATGTTCATGGTTACTTTCAACATCTCGGGGAGACTAGTTTTTCAGTCACTACCATTCATTATCATTTAGCCCTTGATTCCATCAGAGTGGGCTAAGACAGTAACATGAGATCACACTAAATGCATCCCAGAAGGTATAGTAATTTGAAGTTCATTTCAATATCAATTAGAAATTAATTTGGGTGATTATTGGAGATAGGAAAAGATTTACAGGCAGTTGAGAACTGACTTAGGACATGTGCTCATACACATGTGTTCTATACATGTTAATATCATTCCATGAAGGGAGGAAAAAGTCCTCAAATTATCTGACTGCGTGTGCTTTACTTTTTGGTTGAATACGCGATTGACATCACAGGCGGCAATAGAAGGGAGACTATAGTACCCAGTGAAGTGCAGACCTGGTAGCAGGTCAGCGTTCACTGTCTGAGGTCCGGCTCACCTCCCCAACCCCAGTCACCGGCTGACCTTGTTATTCGCAGCTGCATGTCTCAACCCAGATGAAGCTTAAAATGTGAGTATCAACCAAATGAAAACACAGACTTTTCTATTTCTGTTTTTGCTTTCTCTTCCCCCCTTTTTGCCTCCTCCTTCTTTTCTTTTGGTGTCTTTTCTGCATACATGTGCATTATAATTTTGGGGGGGATTATCCAGGGCCCATGCTGGACCTTGACTGTGGCTGAGGAAATCCTAAATCATTAGAACACAGGGTGTAGAAGGGGCTGCTTTTTCTTTCTGGGCTGCTTGTCTTCTTGACAAAGCAAAAAAACCCCACCTTTCTCTGAGGGCTTGCTCATCCTTCTTTAAACTGACTTGCAGATTTGCGTTTATCTAGAACTTCATGTAAGGTGTTCAGGGATCTGACTCTTTGACACCCCTAAGTCAGATAGATGGCCTCGTTTTTACTTACTTTCACTTTGATTCACATATTTTTTGAAAGCTTTCCCCTGTCCTCCCTTTTTAAAATTGGATGTGTCAAACATGCCCTGACTGCTTTAGCATTGCCTATCTGTCTGGTGAAGGAGTGCTGGAAAATTTACATTTAAACAGCACCTCTAAGAGTTTTTAATGATGTGGTGCTGAAAGGCCGCTGGCTCAAGTCCAAGTCTGGGGTTTCACTGCTCAGGCAGGAAGGTCAGTTTAGTCCTAAGGGGAAGGAAAAAAATACTATACTCTGTATATCCTGCAAGAGAAAAATTACAAATTCAGATGTAATATTTTAAATACTTCCTTCTTAATTTCAAAGAAACTACTTTTAGTAGCCAGTAAACTCCCGATGGTTAAAATTATTAGCCTAAGACATTTTGCTTTAGTTTAGACAAAAACCTTTAAGTAGCCTACTTTCATTTTCATCTGGTTGAACAGTTTGTGGTCATAATATTTAAAATAACCTTTTTAAATGATCTTGGTAAGGGGGTAAGGGAGTAAAAAAAAAAAACCAAAAACCACCAAACCTCAATTTTTTAAACCTTTCCCTTGAAAGCCTCTGCCTAATTGTTCCAATAAGGACACAGAAACTTCTATCAATTATATAAGTTTCTCATAGTCTCAGAAAGCCAAGCAAAATGCAGGCAAGTTGTGTATTATTTCATAGATTAGCTACTCATCATGTTTTTCATGGATTTTAAAAACAGTTATGCTTATCTGAGGTGGAAAGAACAAGGGGTGTGACTACCAGCTCAGAAGGAAAATCTTAGTGACACAGGGCCACATGCCAAATGACAAGAGGATTACTTACAGATGATGTGTGTTCTCTAGTTATCCCCGAAACTCCTCGGATGATTAACTGGTTGGGAGGTGAAAGCTAGCACAGACAGATGGAGAGAAAGACTATTCTTTACAACTAAGTTATTTGTTAAATAAAATCCCCGGGGAAAGCTGATGCCATAAAAGTTAAATAGCATCACCATGGTGTTACCATTTGTTATCCTTGAACTTTAGAGATTTAATGATCTTCAAATAAGTGGTATCTAAACAAATCCCTTTTCAAACGAAATGAAGGACTAGAGAGTTTATTTTATAGCCATCACAAACATAAGTCAGTGGTATAAAAATTCTGCTTTCATGACTTAATTTTGGTAACAATCAAATGTGCTGATTAAGCCTCCAAGTCCTAAAGTTAAACACTCCCCCCACCCCATTTTCCACTGCTTCATATCGAAAAAAAAAAAATGATTGCTTTTGCTTTTGTACTTTCGAGCATAAACCGTGCTGTTAAACGCATACTCAAGAAAGTTTGTTAGTGGACGTCAGTCATCTCGGAAACTGTTCAGGGACAGCGCGTGTAAGTTATGCGGAGGTTTAAAGAGGTTCCCCTATGCCATCGCCAGTGCAAAACACAACAGGAAACTTCTCATAACTCCCTGTCCAAAGGGTCACTGCCTGAACAGGAAAGCTACACTCTGCTTTGTGATTTACTGAAATATTCTGATGCCTTTGCTAGGTTTTTCTAGGGACAGACTTTTATGAAGTCTGAGATCACGCTGAGGGGCATCCACTAAAATGTGACTGTTTTTGGTCTGCATGTAGATTCCTGTATTGTGTGCTGCTTATTCTGCTTTGTGGTTATTCTGCTCTGAGAATCAGTAAAAGCTGTAACATCCAGAAAAAATGTGCACACCTGTATCACAGGCAGACACACGTGCACACACAGAAGTTACATGTTCTGTTAGGGAGTTCCATGAAGTCTCTGAAGTTTGTCCACGAACCCCTGTTGTACGCAGGCTATACCTTGGCGGTTTGATGAATTCATCTCAGATTTTTATAACCTTTCTAGGATGGCTGCATTTTATTGAGACTTTTTAGTAAGGGAACCAAGATGAGATTCCTTGAAAGTGAGGTAACAAACAAAGAAAAGAACTGAAACCCCACCAACTCCAAAGATTCAATTCCTTCAGGGAAATCTGTCATCAGTCACTTTTCCAGGTGTTGATATTTAATTCTTAATTAATGGGGCTCGAGTCCTTTTCTTCCCTTTGCTGCCTCCACCTGCTCCTCTTTCGTCCCCTCACCGACCCTGGCAGGGACACAAACATACCCTTCTGTTCCGTTACCGACCAGTACGCACAACGGTAACTGCACGCTCATTTAATTTGTGAAACCAGGTGTCTTTCCTCCAGTGTAGGCAATTTTGTGTCACAGTGTGTCTTCCTCTTTCTTCTGAAAATACGATTTCAAGAAGAATATGTTCTGAACTCGAGAAATATTTTCCTTTTTCAAATTACTAGATACAGTGCATTGACTCATTTCAAATCTTAAGAGATTGTACATGTTTTTATCAGCACCAGTTTGCCCTTTACACTGTAAAAAAACTAAGTATAAGCTACTTTCACACCTCCTTCCCCTTTAAGCACCTGGTTCTTACCTCTACACCCAGAAAGAGCAGCATCTGTAAGATCCGATGGGCCCTCAAGATGAGTAGTTGTCTCCCATTTAAACGGTTTCTCTTTAAGTGCAGTTTTCCAGCTTTCCACTAGTTGGGGCTCTATACAAAGGAAAGAAAACTAAGGAGCCCCTTCAGAATTATTTACTAACAAAACACATTGTATATCGTATCTCTAAACTATGTTCTGAGACTTGGAAAATAAGCCCGCTAAATTCATTTTTGTCCCAATGTACCCACCATGAGTCTGTATCATATTGTGGGATCAGCTGTGTTTGCTTGGCTTGGTTAGAGAAGTCTAAACCTCGTTTTCTGCTTTTGATATGATTTGGAGAAATCCACTTCACCCAATGCATAGTTATTATAAAATATGAAATTATAAGATGCATCAGTGAAACATTTGGTACATAAGAAGCAAGACCATCTTCTTCGTAAGGTTTTTCTAGGGTGGGATAGCAGACACTTATCTGTTAAACCCCACAGCACAAAGTCCAGCATGAACAAACCCTTAGTGAACATGGCTTGATTTCTGTCTCCTGAAGACCAGAGCTTAGACAAAACCATCTAGCCCAGAGTTTAAATATCAGCTCCCATGGAAAACTGTTGGGAAAGTGGCCTATGCTAACGTTTGGCTGTCTCTCTCTGTCTCAGCTTTACTTACTTCAGGTCAGGTTGAAGGATTACCTTGAACCATCACAAATAATCAAATTCTCCCAGCTCTTTGCTTACACTTGTTCGTTTTGTTTTAGGTTTGTTTATCCTGTCTCTCTCCACCTCCCCGGAGATCCTTTGGCAAATCTAATAAACAATGCCTTTTTCTTGCTCAAGGCAGAAAGTCCAATCGAATACAATGGGAGGCCAGACTTGGCTGAAGTACAGGCTGCAGGTGTTCCCCACATTGTGGTCATCTAAACCAGATGTGGGGAGTTGAAGCACCTGCTTCCCTTCTCTGTCTGCACCCCAGAGACTACCACTCCTGGGTAGCCTAGGCCAGAAAACCAAGTTCAAAAAACCAAGTACATATGACAGCATCCTTCTGACAGACAAAATGAGTTGCCCTAGAAACAGTTTCACGAAGTACCCCTTTTTGTCCCCACATTTGTAGTTTGATTGGCTGCTTTCTTGTTCCCTTTCCTGATGTGACACCACCATCGTCTACACACACACACACACACACACACACACACATTTGACATTGCAGTCTGCTGGAAGTAGACTCTTAGACGCAACTTTATTTTTCTCTGGATTATGTTATCTAGAAAGACAAGACGGGCCATGGACAAGAGGGTGATGATTTTTACGATTCTGATAACAATGAGACGGACGCCACAAACCTTGCACAGACGCAGACTTTATGAACATGTCTATGGATGCCATAAATTTCTGAACAATCCAGGAAAAGCATTAAATCTTCTATCTTGAATGTTGAACATTAAATAAGGGATCAAGGAGAAATTGGTCCCAGTGGGGAGGCGACTATGCTGTAAGCACAGGCTGCCAGACAGGTTGGTTCTGGTATTTTTATTAAGAAGATTTTAAGTTATATTATTTCAGTTCTAAATGTTAGTAATAAATTGACTGCAGACATGTGCGTGTGTATTCAAACCCTTCATAGGAAACCTGTATGGGTCAAGTTCTGTCCTGCTGTTAATATTTTTATTTCCAACTTCAATGTCACTTTTTGTCATGAATACTCTTCTAGGACAGAGTTAATACCTCACACTTATACAGAGGGATATGTTTTCTCTGGATATCTTACACTCTGTCCCTAAGAGTCAACTGAGAAAGCTTTCGCTGGAGAAGCAAAGACCTGAACCCACTGGGCTCAGGAGGTTTCGGGGCACACACACACCTGGAGGAGAACCAGTCCCGGATCTGTGTCCTTCTAGGCACCTCTTTCTCCTCCATCCAAGAGGAATTTGTCTCTCGGCTGTTCGCTCCTTCTGATCACACAGCTTAAGGGGGCCCTTTAAATGTGTTCCCCGTAGCTCTGTAATACAGGGATATGTTTTTGTTGCTGCTTACCCAGACCAAGTCTACACTGGAAAGAATAATCTTTGAAATGAAGGATCTGGGGTAGGTTTGTGGACAAGAGAGGGGAAGAGGGGTGGGAGAGTGGAGTCAACTTGAAATGAAGAATATATGGTCTTTAGTGAAAATTCTTTGAAATTAACCAAAGGGTTCACAGTGTATTTCCAGACAGACAAACAAACAAACAGAACTACTTCTCTTCATCTCACACGCACATTCTTCTTGGCCAAAGCCTCATTAGAAGAGGCACCCAGACATAACACAATGAGGGAAAGAGAGAGGATGGGTCTGGTAAGCGACAAAGGGAACTATAGATACTCTGATCTGACTTGTTGTGCGGTGGAATTTGGAATCCACTTGAGGGTAGCTAATGGGGTGGAGTGGGTTGCTTACCTGGAGATGAATTGGGAAATGGAGATTACAATCTAAGATAAGCAATGCATCTATTATTTAATATCACTGGAACTGTTTTCACTTATCGGCAAGACTCTTTCTTTTGGGGCCTCTTAATTTGTCCTTGAAGTTCTGTATCTAATCATTAGCTGAGCAACCAATAATTCTCCCTCAGTCCCCCACCCTTTTTTACAACCAACTTTAATCTTTTGAGTCAGTAAAAAACATGTTTCCCCTATCATAACTGGCTTAACAAAAATTCTCTTTCAAGTTTAGATTGCTCAGATACAATGGCTTTCCTGCTGCTCCATGCTAGAGAAAGGAATTTACATTAGAAAAGAGATTTATGATAGCATTGAATTTCCATTTGAATATGGAGAGTTAATAACATGCATATGTTTTATTATTATCATTATTTTAAGGCTCAAGCTATGCCATAGGCAAAAGGAAAGCTGGGAACTGCGGGGCTGGCAGAGCTCAATGAATAATATGATGTGGATTTCATTCACAAACAGCAGCTCAGTCCGAGGGAAAGGACCGGCACAGTTTCCCCAGATCGGAACTGGAGTAAGTGCCAGGATTTCCTGATTTGTTTACATTTCTCAAAAAACTTTTTTCCCCCGGACTAGGACAGAATTAGACTTCCTTTTCCACTTTTGGCTTCTTCCAAGCTATTCTTGATCAAGGTATTCTCTCCCCTTTCCCTGCATTCTTCTTTGTTGAAGTCTCAGCTGGGTTCTTTTGTATCACAAAAACACGGAGCAGCAGTGAAAGATGTTGTCAGAAGAATAATGGTCATAGTGACAACAATAAGCCTGCCATAGCGGGTTTTCCTGGACACAGCACAAACTTTGCACTCAAAATCTCTCTTTCACTAAAGCTGGGAGAGGACTCAGAGTGGACGCTGTGTGGCCAGGGTGTATTTTGTCAAGTGACTTTACTGATGTCCTAATGCTCTAAAAGGAGAAACTGAAGACACCTCCATTCACATAAACTGATGAGACGTCATCCAGATGGTGAAATTTCTGCCAGATCTGAGCATGGGACACAAATCTTTCCTCTTCAGTGGCCAGGCTTCTAGGACCCGTGGCTAAGGGCCTCTGCACCACTGTGGTATTCTCTCCGCCCAGTTTGGTTTCGCTTTCACCATCTTCACCATCTATAATTGTCACCAAGGCTTGTTTTGGAAATTTACTCTAAGTTCACTTGTGTATAAATGTTTGGCCATCCACGGATTAGTTTGTTTTCTTACCAAGGAAAATATAGGCGGTGGTCAGTGGCCAATCTGCACCAGTAAAAAGCAAGCAGATCTCATTGAGGGTCCACAAACAAGAATAAATCTGAGAAACACAGAAGCCCTTTGAGAGAAAGGGGGCAGGTTTACGAAAGGATAGGTGCAACCCTTGTTTATTGACATTCCTATTTCTTTTTTTCCTTTTCTCTTGTTTGTGGGGCTAAAGGTCTCTTTTGATTTCACTAGTTAGGTCATCTCTGTTTTGAAACATGCCTGCCATTATGGCTCTAGGGATGGTTGTGAAAATTGTCTTGGTGCAACCCTATCCTCTTTTCTAGGACATCTTTCTCTCCATCTTGGCTTCCCTGGGGCAGTCATTGTCATTTGTCCTTTCTGCTTTCCTAGAAACCAAACCCAGCTCTCCGTGGAGAATCATCTGTAGAGAATCAGATAACGTTACTTGCACTGGCACATGGCTCTAAATATCAGCACTTTCCCAGGGTTATTTGTATCACAACAGAAGAAGAAATTTAAGGTAAAGGAAGGAGCCTGTAATTGGGGGGATTTATATCAGTGGAGGTCCTTGCAGCAAAATGTTTTCCAAGTGCTTCTGAAATCACATCATATTGAGGGTAGATTATGTTTAAAATATGGGCCAAGTCAGGCATGTATATGACTTATATCCCTATGTACACATATGTAGATGAACACATGAAGAGTTTATCATGGAGATCCTGCTGCTGCCATGCAAACTGATGAATGACCAAGAAGCCTTTCCTGAACCGTATACTAAAAGACCAGAATTATGAATCAAGACAATATCTTGCTATTCTGAAATGTCCTTTCACAGCACTCATGCATTCATTGAAGTGATATGGGAGTGCCTACCTTTCAAAAGGCCCAAACGGATTCCCTTCTATGACTCCTGCAAAGGAAGGCTGAGCAAATGGCCATATTTGCACTATAATCTAAATACACAGTATGTGTCTACACAGTACTAGTGGACTGATGTGCAAAAAGAGAGTTTAAGTGAACTCTAGCACATTTACATGCATCAAAAGAGTAAAATTTTTCTCTTTTTCCCTTTTGGTTTCAGAGAAATAGGTGGAACATATATCTATATAGGCATAGGTGTTACAGAAGAAGCTACCTAAACAAACACACAAACAAACAAAAAAACAACTTTGGATTACCTTCTACAACAAGCACTATGGAATGATTAGCTGATAAGTGATAAGCACATATTTCATAATCACACAATGTCTTCACCAGAGTTTAGAAAAAGGTATAAAATGAGTAATGATGTGAGGTCTGATGTGAAATGTATCTTTTAAGGGGAAAAAACCCCACAGACAGACAAGTGTGATGGGAATGGGAAAAAAACATATTTAGAAGAATGTTAATAGAAAACCTAAAAATCACTTAAATCACATGCACAAGGATACACATTAGATGGTAGACTATAATACACTTTATTGAGGTATGTTTGATACATAAGAAGCTGTACATATTCAATATTTAGAACTCCATGCATTTGGGGGATGGTATGATACATACTGTGTTGTACATGTAGGTACTGCAGACATCAGTATTTTCTAATATGTGTTGATGTAAAAAATGTCCAAACATGTAGAAAATTTTTTGTAAGGTTTATTTGAGCCAAACTGAACAACATGTGCTGGGAGCAAAATCTCATATGCTCCAAAGAACAGTTTTGTGGCTTCCTTTATGTGTTTGAATTGAAGGAGGGAACGTAAGGAAGATTACATGAGGGTGAGAAAGCAAGGTGGGGATTAAATCACAGGACAGCCACGGAGAATGTGTGCTCTCCAAAGGGTAGTTACTGCTTATTTCAGAGGTGTGTTAACATAGATACAAAAGCAAAACAAACAAAAAAAAAACAATGGACTGGGCTTGCTTAAGGCAAACATCAACCTTTTACTAGAGAAGTTTTATGCCTGGCGCGTGACTACTCACCATGACCTTCCCAGTTAGGAATTTATGGTTAGATCACCCTGTGAGGTTACTTTTCATAGAACTCTTTTTTCTCCATCCACATATGTTTCATACGATGTTGAACATTCTTAATTGCAGGTCTTCATTTCAAGAGAGGACCAGATGCATGCAGGTGACTATCTGAGAGGGTTTTCCATACATATATGACTATAGTTATATTCTGTAGGACCTTCAGCTTTCTCCATTTTTTGTAAACCAGGCCATCTGGTTCATCTAAAGGCACCCTTAGGAGTCCAGCTTGGGGTGCTCTGAGGCCAGCCCAGTGGTTCTATTGGTGGCAAAATGGCATCAGCTGTTAGATTGGTGCAGGCAGATCAGACCTCAGTTTAATACTTGAGTTCTGGCTAAGAAAGAATTCAGAGTAGAGACTCCAACGATAAGAAAAAGTTTATAAAGTCACAGAGGTAGAAGTAAGCTGTGTAAGAAGTGAGCCAGCTGAACTTCATGGGCTCAGGGAACAAGTTACAGAGTCAAAAGAACAGCTCTTGGCATTTAGGAGAAAGAAAGAAGCAAGGAAAACCTGCCTGTGGGGAGGGCGTGGGGAGAGCAGCGGTGCTCCACAGCGAGAGCTCACTGGGTCTTCTGTCTTCAGAGTATTTATCTGTAGGTCTCGGGAGGGGGGGGTGGATCTCAATGGAATATTCATTAGCTTTCCAGGTTTGTTTCCTCAGGTTCACCATCTCCACTGATTGGTCGGTACTGGGGTAGGTGGTTATTAGTCATCACAGCTGGTCCTGATGCCAGCCATGGTGTCCCTTGCCTAGTTTTGTTGCTTTTCTGGGCCTAGAGCTGAAATGCAACTGAGGCCTAGATGTCATCCTTAGGAGTTAATGCTTGAGGGAGTGGTCATGTCAGGGCCCTCATGGGAATTGCATGACGCCGCTCTTTGGCCCCTTGTTCCTCCTCCAAGGGGGTTTACCACAAGAGAGCAACGAGCCGGGAGATGAAAGGTTACCCTGGGGGCAAGCTGATTTGTTTTTCCAGTTTTGCTCATTGCTAGGCACTCTGAGCTTTCTGCCCTGGTGACCTGTGCCTGGTCCATCGCCCTTGCTCTGCTCACATCTAAGTGCCTACCACAGTTCTTTTGGGTTTGTCTCCTGTGGTAGCCTAGACTTCTGCAGAGAGGAAACACGGACTAGCTCCTTCACATGTCCAGTATATAGAATGAATTTTTGTGTAGCCAGTATACATACTGGTTTTGCTGTGTGATGGTCAGAAGCCTGAGCAGGCCAGCGAACTGGGAATAGTCTGAGACCTGGTAGACTACATCATCTTTGTTGTCTGTTGTGACTCAAAGACTTTCCCTCTTATGCAAAAGATATGCTTCCCTTCTTCTTGGATATTGAGAGATTGCAAAGGCACACATTTTCTAGGCCCTGATTTCTGTTTTCTCGTATACCATATTCATAATTCAATAGCTACAAAGCTATTATATGTTGAATATGATGTAAAAATATAGTAGTTTCCAATTCTAGAAACAAATATTTTCTTTAATAATTGCCACACTGATATGATTTCAAATATATATATGGTGAACAAGCAGGTAAGAGCAATTTCAGTTGTACATTAATGACTTCATGTTCTTTTAAAGGAATTATTCTGTGCTTGGTCCCTGTCACGTCTCCACAAGGGCTTGAGAGCCTTCCCTGAATGAGCCCTGGGTTTTCCTTGGCCTTTTAGGAAGGTGCTGTAGACATGTCTGCTACCTTCTAGATTCCCAAAGGGGCTTAGAGGGACTTGCTGCCTGAAAGCATGGATCCCAAGTAGTTTTAGTTAGTGAGAGACCAGCAGAGTCTTCAAGCACATGGGCAACAGTCAGCATGAGGTGACGTGAGGGCAACACAGAGGGAGCAGATCTAGCACGTGTGCCCTATAGGTCTAGTCCAATCTACATTTTACTACTTTACACTACACCCAGAGCCTGTGTGAGTGTGAGTGTGTGTGTCGGGGGTGGGGGGGTGCTGTGACCGTATGTGGTGGGCAGTGGTGTTCCAAGACCCACTGCAGAAAACAGGAAAACAGTGTTAGTATGACCAGCACAAAGATTTGGTCTTTCTGATCTATCTCCCCACTCTGAACTTGGCAGACTGTGTAAAGGCCTCTATTTCAGAGGACAGAAAGAAAGCTGGTACACACAGAAAGGGTGTGATTGCTGGGGGCCATTCGGTGATTCACTGGCAAAACAAGATGAAATCACCTTGTTTCTGCCTCTGGGACCCAGATGAGCCCAGGCATTTTTGAGCCAATGACAGAATTGTCATTCTTATTCCCTTTACTCCATGCCCCCCAGCTCTGATACCCTTTCCCACCACGTAAGCTTGAGGCAGTTAGCCTCCCTGGAGAGAAAGGGGCCTTGGCTAGGACAAAGTCCACACCCACCCCATCCCCGCCCCACGGTCTTGTTATCGCTCTTCAGAATGTGATTTACACCACATGACACTAAGATATGATAACCTGGGCTCTATTACTTTGGGAATAACTCTTGAGCAGAAAATGCTTGTTGGAATAGTTCTGTTGATTATAGCTACCAGGTGTTATCTTGGAAAGAGGGTAGAAAATAACCCAGAGCCAAGAGTTGTTTTGGATGGCTGAAATGAATTAAAAAAATAGATGAAAGTCTGCCCACACCTTAAGAAAATCCTCAAAGATATGACAACTGTCAAGTTTGCACTTCTGAGCAGTTATCACCTACTTTTTGTTTTCTGCTTCATCAGCTAAATAATCCTGCAAGTTTCATTATTAGGATTTCCTGCTACACTTTTAGTTTTCAGTTACAGATTGACTAGGGACTGCCAGTATGTCTGGTCTACTGATGTTTGCTGGTAGATTACCCTTGTAAAGTTACTATTCTGAGTGTTTGTGTTTCTAAAGGCAATGAAGAATGGGGATTCAAATAAATTCATGGCCTCATTGCTTGTGATGGCCCAACAGCCACAACCAAAACGGAATGATAGCCTCATTTTAAAGAAATTTTCTTGTTTAAAGTAAAACAACAAATTAAATTAACAAATAAGCAAACAACAAAATAAAGCAAAATGCACACCCAAGGTTAAATTCATCAAGCGGAAGAGTTCAGGCTTTGCCCGAGTCAGGGAGGGATAACTGACATCAAGTTCAGGGATTCATTTTCTCAATTTTGAATGAAACTCCTTTTCTAAAGGCTTATGATTTATTGTCTAAAATTGGAACTGGGACATATTCAAAACAGGGTGAAAGGAAGTTTCCAAAACAATAGCACTGAAATTCTCCCAGGGATTTTCAGTCGTGAGAATTTCGTGCACCTGAATTCCTGAACTGTGGCACGGCATGGACTGGGCACAGTGGCAGCACGTCTTCATGGCATGTTTTTGAACCTCATTCTAAGGAGGTGGCTTCTTTTGGTGAAATGAGCATGGATGGGAGCTTTTTTCTATTTTGTAAATAAAAATATGTTTCAGTCCTCAATCCAAAAGAGCACTTATTATATCCCAGGGTCTAAGAAACATGCATTACGTGCATTAATTCATTTCATCTTCGCAACAATCTTACAGGTGTAGTTACTATTATTATTCCTATTGTACCGATAAAGAAACAAAGAGTTTAAAGCAACCTGACTGAAGTCACACGGCTAGTGAATGGCAATCCTGGATTTGAACCTGGGTAGTCTCACTCCATTGCTCACTCTTAACCACTTAGCAATACTTCCTCCTAAGAAAAGTCAATTACCTTGTTCAGGGCATGGTAGGTATTAAGGGCCTAGTAGGAACTGATTTGTCAAAGAAGCCCAGCTTGTTTGTTTGTTTATTGATTGATTTTTTTTTTATTGATTTTAGAGAGGCAGTGAGAGAGGGAGGGGAGGGATGGGGAGAGAGAGATTTGTTGTTCCACTTATTTATGCATTCATTGGTTGATTCTTATATGTGTCCTAACCAGAGATTGAACCTGTAATGCTGGGGTATCAGGTCAATGCTCTAAATAACTGAGATACCTGCCTGGGGGAAGCCCAGCATGTTTAGTGCTTGAGATGAATCCTGGTATCATTCTGCTGCTAAATAATGACACCAGAGAGGTTGGATCATGCTGTGTTCTTGCTGTATGGCTGATATTCCCAATTCTATTTAGTTTTATTCCCAATATACCTGTTTCTGAAAATGATTAAAATACCTTGAATGCACATATAAATCTTCATTACAGGCCTTTTCAGAGCTCCAGTCTCATTTCAATGACCTCCTACCCCAAATATCTACACTGAACCTTCCAGCCCCACCATAAAGTTACTCTTATTTGGACTTCTAGATTTCTGTAATGGTGTCCCCCAGTCACCCAGACTCTGAATATAAGGATAAGTTTTTCTCTTTCTTTCCTATACTGTCCCCAGCCTCAACCCCTCCCCACATAAACACTTAGCCATCAAGACCTATAGATTGTCTTTGCCATATCTGTCCCTATTCATCATTGTTTAGTGAACCAAATTTCTAAGGCCCTATTTCCGAATAAAGTTCTGACTAGTTTGTTTGCCCATGCTCAGGCTCTCTGCCCTTGACATAGTCACCAAATTAAAGTTGAGAGTCAAACCCTTCCACAAGGGTTTTCTGTGCTCTATGATGTGCCAGGAACTGTTCTAAGCTGGAGATACATGACCTCCCTGCCTTGCTCTTTCTGCTCCTTCCACTTGGAATATCCATCTTCACTCTCTCCCTTGTCAGTACTTCTGCTTCCGGCCCCACCAAGCTCTCTGCCTCTGCCAGTGGATGAGATCTCAGGATACTCATACCCCTTACTCCTGACCTATGGAAGGAGGGGGTTTAAGGAGCTCTAGCTGGACACTCAAACTGTGGTAGAAAACCCTTTTGTGATAAGTTAACCTGTTTGCCCTCCTCAGTTTCCGCTTTAATTCCTTGGAATGAAAAGACCTTAGTCCTCAGTCTTGGTACCTGGATTTACGCCACATCTTTGTTCTGAGAGTCCCTCTTGGTAGCCTCCTACTTTGTACATCTTACTCAGTTCATCCCTTAATATAAATCTGCTCCTGTGAAACTCTAATTTCCCTAAAGACTTGGCAGTTCTAATAGCTTGCCTGACTCTTTGGGATGGGAAATATTGTGGTTCATTGATTTAACAGACAATACCTGTTTATTGAAGCTCTTCTATGAGCTTGATGCTGGCCACACGATATATAACATGAATGACGATTTCCTATTCTCATGATACACACACTTTCACTGGGGCAAGTGTTTAAATAAAGCATCAACATAACTTTGGAGAATGAGAAAGACTATGAGAAAACAAAATGGGCTGCTGAGCTGGAGAAAGGGGAGGCAGAAGCTGGTTTTGATATGATGCTCAGGGAAAGAGTTTCAGGAGAGAATTGAATGATGGGAAGGGTCCTGGTGCACATGAAACTGCAGAACACATTCTGGGCAGAGAAAACCTCAGGGGAAGGGTCCTGCTGGGGCCACCAGCTTAGCATGCTCCTGAAACGGGAGAGAGGCCAACAGATCAGAGCAAGGAGGCGAGTGTGGTAAAGAAAGGGGTCAGCCAGCATTGGAGTATGGACGACTTGTTGTGTTTCTGAGGTGTAGTTTTCCTGGCCGGCCCCCTCCCCCAACTGTTAGCTTCCTGGCTCTGCAAGTCTTCTGCACTGTTCCTCAGACTGATCTTCCCCTCCCAGGAGAAGCCAACCTGAACCCAGGATGGCTCTGAATGCATCCCAACACAAAATCATAAGTTTACTTAAAGCATTATGAGATTTTTCCTGATTAAGTGTCACAATACATTTAATGTGTGGCCCAAGACAACTCTTCTTCCAGTGTGGCCCAGAGATGCCAAAAGGTTGGACACCCTTCCTTAGACCCTTCCAGTCTGATTTGCCCTCCCACCTCCCCCTAGACATGCCCCACTTCTATGGTAGGGTATAGAGACTCTTGCGTTCTATTCACTGCCCACCTCATGGTCCTGCAGTGGGCAATGCCCAGACAGCACATCCAAGGGGAGGTGGCACCCATCCAAGTTCTAGCTGTCTTCCAAGCCCTCATTCCCTTGTTTTTTTAGGGGGCTTTCCTAAATGATCCCAACTGGACAAAGATCTTTCTCGGTCACTTGCCTTGGCCTAAGCCATCGCACACATTCCTCACATGCTAGCTTGTACTGTGGTGTCACCTTCCCTTCCAGATCTCATGCCTTTGAGCAGGAACTGTGTCTGGTACAATTTTGTTCCACTCAGATTAAATAGCACAGTGTCTTGCTATCAGTAGCCATATACATCTGTATTATAGAATAAACTCTTTGTGACGCTATCTGGCTATTGTCATGAGAATTAAAAATATTTGAGAAGTAACTGGAATGGTAGCAACATGGCACATAGTAGGTTCGAAATAAATTAAAATACTATTATTATCAATCACAGTTGTATGGTTTTGGCCATAACTATTTATGGTGAAAGGATGCTACAGGATAGAATGATTTCTAAAATCTTTTCCAGAAATTTAGAAAATTTAGTCCTTTCAAAAATTTGATCATGACTTGAATGAATACTCTGAAAAATATCAGGAAGAGACAGAGTCTTTGGCTGTTGAGTACCTTTTCCCCAGTGGGAAGGCTTGTAGGAATTAGAGATTCTTTTTGGCACTGGTGGTAACGTACAACATGCTATTTTCAATAATGCTGCAACTGTGTATTTATTCTTAGTAATAATACTTTCGGTATTTTAAGTGTAGAAACAGCAATAATACTTTTTTCAAATATGCACCTGCAATAGCAAGCATTGTCAAGGATGTGGATAAATGGAAATTCTCACGCACTTCTGGCAGGTGGATGTATCAGTGCCACCTCTTTGGAGAGTGATTAGAAAACATCCGGGAAAGTAAGAAGACACACATATTATGTGACCAAGCAATTCTGCCCCTACAGAAGCCCTAGTGTGTGTACAGAAAGAAGTTCATACAAGAATATTCATGGGGCTTTTTTTGTAACAAAATTTGAAGCAACCCAAGGATCTATGAACAGAAATGATAAACAAATTGTGGTATGCCCATATACAACCATTAAAATAAGTGAGCTATATATACAAATATCAACATGGATAAATCTCAAAAACAAAGTTCAGTGCAAGACAAATTGGATAGTCATGACAAAGTATGATACATTTAAAAGCATGTAATATATAGTTATGATATGAACATATAATGTGCAAGTGTAAGAACATGCATGGGCAACACCAGCTTCAGAATGGTGGCTAACCTAAGAACAGATGGAGGGAGGGGAGTGGTAACAGGAGAGGGGAACACAAGGAGCTTCAACTGAATATGGAATATCTTTTTTCCCTTAAAAAAGATTTAAAAGAAAGAGGGCAATATATTAAGATTTGACAAAGCTGGATGCATACATCAGTACTTATTATTAGTCTATTTTTGTATATTTATAATAACAAGAACAATATTAAAATACACCTATAAATACTTGGATCTGGAAGGAAACAGATAATTTAAGCTACCAGTAAAGTGGCTATCTAAAAATGTGGTCTGGATGCTTGTCTTGTGTTCACATAAGAAAAATATATGGACTGGGGTTTGGAGACTAAGTATTAATAATTGTAATGAAAAATAATTAAAGTAATTAAGATGACACATTTTAAAAAGTGTTTCTTACTCTTACATCCTGGAGGTATAATGGTTTATTTTCCCTGAGACAGATTTTGTCTTATCAAATGCCCATTTAGATTCTTAATTGTGTATTGTTTTTTACTTTCATTTAAATATTTCCTAAGCTTACCTTATCTTCCCATCTGAACTGAACCAGAACCGGGGTCATCCCTTCTCAGTCTGGAGAGTTTCCTGTCAACAGCGTGCTGCTTTCCTATTCAGTAAACACTTTCTGAGAAGAATAAATAATCAAAACCTTAATGCCTAAATCACCCTTGCATAAGAAATCAAGGCACTCCTTGGAACACAGCAGAATTATTTACCTATTGAAGAATTTGGTTTTTCTCTGGGGAGTAGGACATGACAGTATTCTTTTCTTCAATATGCAATTATCCTAGTTTGCGGAGCACTAAAACAAACTGACATGACTGTTTAATCCAGAGTTTATAAAAATGCACAGTTTTGCCCTTTCTGGAGAAGGCAGCTGATTTCCCTACACAATGCAAAATGGTTTCCACTAAGCTGTCTGGCATCCCAGTTCTCATCCAGACACCGACACCTTGGCCCTCCCTGTTCTATGTCAATTAACCCTTGTGTTTCTCAAAGGCCAAAGTTAGATTTTAATATTCAGGCCTGAATACTCATTGAATTCTCAGTGATCGCAGGAAAAATGAGAGGATACAGGCAAAATTTTCAACAGCGTGGATAAAAGCAATCTTTATTTTTCTCTAATACTGAGTCCGGCTTTGAGGTTCTCTCGTTTCACCAGATATAAAGCCAAGCCTTTGTAGTGTGTTTTGGGTTTTTTTTCTCTTTTCTCCCTTTTTGTTTTTTTGATGTGAGCTGGCATCTCTCATGAAAAGATAAAGGCATCAATTAATTATACTACCAAACCTTAAGGATAAAAGCTATTGTTGTGAACAGAAGTTAGGCACACACATGGTATCGAGTAAGGGCCTGGAAACAGACTGCTGCCAAGGGAAACAGATGTCTGTCTCCTCCACGGAACTCAAGTTATGTGTACATTAGCTATTGCAAATCTCCCGATTGATTGAAGAATGATGGTATTGATGAACTAATTCCGACTGAGTGCAATCATTGCCATGACCATTGTCACAATAAAATTTAAAAATGAAATCAACCAACCCACGATAAACAACAACACAAACAACAAAACAATAGCAAAGACGCCATCCCAGAAGAGAAAAGGATGCAGCGAATCCTGAAATGACAAAGGGTCAGACGGCTCTGCTTCTACCCTGGCTGCAACGGCAAAAGTCCAGATGTGGGTAGGGGAGGAATTCCCCCGCACAACGATGACTAATAATGACTAACGCACAATCATAGGATGCATGAGACAATGATGAATTGTATATTTCCAGCCTATAGAAGACAATCAAAATGGTCACTTTCTTCCTCATGGAATATAAAATACCAGCAGAACTGTAACACAGAGAAAATTCCACTTGAGGTTTTATGCCCTGTTTTTCCTGTTTTCCTGACATGGTTATAAACGAGAAAAAGTACAGATGTTCAGATTCTCCTCTCCATCCCATGACCGTGTTCCATCCTTTTATTAGGTTGCTCTTATTGTTCCTTTTATGTTGTTGTTTTTTTAAACTCCTCTGCACATGCTGTCCTCAGGACCTTTGGTTTCTCTGTGTCTCTGTCTCTGTCTCTGTCTGTCTGTCTCCTTTTCTTCTGCATTTCTCATTTTTCGGGATTATTGGGAGAAAAGGGAGAGGAGAGTTAGGCACAGATCATAAGCCAACATTATGAGGAACAGTGAAGAAACGAGCGCCCGTCTAGAAAAGAGAAGGGTCTGGCAACGCCCAGTTTACTCGCTCTGTCTCCCTAGAGGTCAATTCAGTTTACATTCACAGTCAGGGGGCATATCCGGAAATAAGTGGACTTAAACGTCAAATACCTTCAGCATGACCAGGCTGGTCATGAGAGCACGGAAGAAGTCCTGAAGGCAGTCTTGAAGTTTAGGTTTACTTTTGGAAAGCAGAAGGTCCAGTTTAGTAAGTCATGCCTGATATCAGATTAGATTCAAACTTTGGCTTGCTTCAGAGCTGAGCTCTCTGCTGCCTCTTTCCTAGGACTTGAGGAATATAAGGGGCCCACTGGCTGAGTGAGTAAAAGTCATTTGAACTGCAGTGGGCTATGCTGTACTTTTCTTTGTGTGGTTCCTCTAACAAAGCCCCATTGACCTAAGTGTTTGACTCCAAGCTCTTCTCACTTTTTAAACAGAATAGCCATACTCTTAGGAAGGTCTTATGAGATTCACAGTTCCTATAACAGTCAGGATTGATGATGACCAAGTTCTTGGGCTTCACTGCCTAGTGGTCCAAGGCTGTGTCTATAAATACAAACCACCTAGATGTATCCAGATTTTGGATGTTGATCTGCCTGATGCCAAACATCTGGGTAATTGAAATCATCAGGATGTTTGGCATCAAGCAGACAAAACATCTGGATGACTGCTTGAGTTTTTCACTTTTTAACTGGATGTTTGGTGTCATGTAGACATAAGCTGAGGCTTTGACTTCATCTTGTAACAGCTCCCAGGCTGCCAGGCTGGCTCCAGATTCCTTTTATTACAACTGACATTTTTATAAGAAAACTTTGCATTCTGTGTGATGTCTGTTGCTCTTATGCTCAGAAACAGATTCATTACTTAGAAAAAACAGCCCAAACCAACCCCTAAAGGCCCCATGCTGGAGCAAGGGTTGGAAGAAGCTGGAGAATTTCAGAATCACCACTGTCTTTGTGAGCAAAATCATAACACAATGTTAGTAAGCAGGGGTGACTGGAGAGGGAAGGTCTCCAGAGTGGTAAAAGGGCCAGATCCGAGCTGCCAGTCCTCAGTTTGGCTCACTCCTCTTTCAGCCAAGAAATATTGTTTCCATGCTGGCAAAGGTGGCACTTCCTATATCGTTGGATGTAGATTAATGACAAATGACCAAACAGCCCAGAAAACACATTAGCGACTTCACAAATAAAATGATGGGGATAGTTTAGAAAACACTATTTTCTCCAGAATTTTTACAAATAAGATGCTCAACTTTCCCTTGTTTGAAAGAGTTTGAAATGAAGGCTTACACACTTCCCCACTGTGGAACAGTTGGGCTCGTGATGAAAGTACATTATCAGCAACTGTTGATTGACCACTTCTCCGTGCCTGGCTGTCATGAATGGCCCGTCTTCACGGCCCTTTCCATCCCTGCTCTTGCCAAGTGTGCTCATTTTGTTCTCTGATGAGCTCATGCCTGCCTACTCACTGAACAGCCCTGCTCTATGGCACAGGAGGACCCCTGGCCTCGGAAAGCTGTTGGCACAGGGTCCAGCTTCGCTCCTTCCTCTCATCCCTCCATCCCTGGTATACAGCCTCTTGCCTGGATCTTTATGTCTCCATCACTGGCCTGTGTGCTTAGTCTCCATTTGAGCTCTGAGTCATTTATTCTTTAGTCTCGGAGACCAGATTCTTCACCTCTGGTCTCTCATCTCCCCAACTCTGGGGGATGCTTATTAGCTACTGGAATTGCAGAACTTGCTGCTTCCTGATTGCCTTAATAGCAACCCCTTGTTGAGTACAGGATCTGGCATGGAGCGGATTTTTTCAATATCCTACCTTATTAAATCTTCACATAAGGCTGGTAGAATAAACTGCTATTTCATGGAGTAGAAAATGAGGTTCAGAGCAATTTAACAACCTCCCCAAGTTCACAAGGTAAAACCAACAGAAGCTAAAATTCAAACCCAGGATTGACTCCAAAGCCCATTCGGGCAGTCACTGTTCAGCACTGCCTCAGCTGGCCTCGTAGACTTGACCCCTGCTTGGCTGGCCCACAAGACATTTCCCCCTTCAGCACTTTGACTTTATTTTTTTTTTTTAATTCAACTGACTTTACTTGACCGTATGCCGAACAGGAATGCACTTTTTCGTTTATGGACAACACATCCTGGGTGCCCACTCTGGGTCAGTCCGGGGTTGTGTGCTAGGAATACAGTGACAAACAAGCCGAGGCTCAGGCTCTGGCCTCCCGGGCATGACACTCTAGTGCCTAGTGGGGGAGACAGACGAGAGAAAAGGCAATTCCAATAAGTTGCAATAAAGTGCAGTGACACACAGAGCTATTTATAGTACCTGGTGGCTAAATTCCCAGCCCTGAGTCTTTCTGATCTTCTCTGATATCGGTCCCATCTGGTTTCCTTTTTGCCCCTTGACTCAGCTGACATCGGGTTGTCCAAATCCCCTACCAGCAGGTTCGTTCCACCCTGAACTGAGGCAGACGGAAGGATGGGAGGTCAGCAGCCTCAGGGCCACCATCTGAGGGAACCTAGAATGAGTTATGTTCCCCAGATCTGAAACTCAGTGATTTGGTCATAACTCTGGGGCTTTCATCGCTCTCCTACAGCCTGGGAGGTGCAGGTTCTGGGATTCTAGGTGTGAGCTGCCTTATTGTAAGCATTTTTGCCAGAGATCATAGAGTGTGAGGGTTCAGCTAAAAAGTCTCCAGTTTTTCATTTCTTTTATTTATTTAGCATTAATATGTTCTTCAGTGACTTTTTGAAAAAGAGATGGCAAGTTGTGTTATTTCTATAAGCCTAGTAAGCTCTGCTGTGATCTATGACTTTTTTAATGTCTTACTTCAACCTTTTGAAAGTATTTCCATATAAAAAGTTTTTAAATGCACTATATACAAAGTGACAATTTGAGGTCAGATTAACAATGTAAATAAAATTCCTTTTATCTTAGTAAAAAATAAATAAATAAAAGTCCCACTTTTTTGCCTCAGTTACCTTCCTCAGTATTTTCTACATGTTCTGTAGGCCTGGGGCCACAGCATCCCCTTATCCAGGGCAGAGGTTTGTTTTCCAGGCCTCTGCCACCCATCAGGGGTCTTGTAACCTCTAACCCTGCGACTTCTGACTTGGATTGCTCATTAGAGTTTTTCCCTACCATATGCCACCCTTTGGAGGGGACTCTCTCATGCCAAGCATTACCTAAATCACATGTGAATTTGCTACATGCAACTCTACATTGAACTTGGGACCACCAAGTTGCTCCATCTAGGATAGTTTACTATAGCCTGGTCACCTTGATCTGGACTATAATGCTGGTAATTTTCTCAGAAGCAGAGACCTAAAAGGAAATGTAATCTCTCTCTTAGAATGGTGATCATATGTGTAAGTAAATGTTCAATAAATATTTGTGGAATAAATGAAAACAAAGTTCCAGCAAGAGCCAGTGCCGGCACTCGGGCAGTACAGACCTCCCCCTACCCCACCAGTCACTCAATAACTGTTTGCTGGTCTTCTTACATTGAATTGAGTTGAACTACAATATATCTGGGGAGATAAGATTTACTGATATGAAACAATTAAAAGAGCAATAAAAGACAGCATTCCTCAGTGTATCTGTATCATATCGACTGCCCTGTGGATGAAGGAGACAGCCCCAGGAATTAGAGTTGTCAGCAGAAAACTTATAGAAGATGAAGGACTCAAGATGGACTTTGGGCTGTTAATGCATTTCACGTTTATCTAAATGAATTTCTCAAATACTTCTATAGCAGCTACATCACCATCATTTGAAGAAAATGTTAACGAGGGTTGAGAGATCATTTAAAGGGAATTCATATATATGAGGTTAATTTTTTTCAAAGTTGGCAAATATTGATTGCCTACTATGTGCCATGCTTTATTGTCAAGAATGAGACATGGTGTCTCTTTTGGAGCCCCACATTTATGTGTCTGGGCTATAAATAAGAAATTTTGAACAGTGTGTCACATTCTAAAAAGGAATTATTTGGTAAGTGTTATAGGAAGCCATTGAATGAGTGCTCTGACCTACATTTCTGGCTGTGGCAGGGATGGGAAGGCATCTGTAAGAAGATAGTGTGGGATCCAAGTCTTGAAAGATGATGCCCAGTTTCCTGTGCTGGGGAGAAAGTATCAGAGAGGAAAAGGCAGGAGCGATGACGCACTAGGAAAGAACATGGCAGTGTTCTTTCGACATACGTCGATGCTGGAGAGGAAGGTTAACAACAGGCTGTGCAATGCCTCCAGCCCCTTGCCAAGGCAGCCAAAGAAGGACTTCTGGACTTTGTGCTGACTTGTACTCCTAGACTCTGGATTCTGGAGGCCTTTCCTCTCCATGTTTCTTCTTCTCTCCACCTTAGCATTCAGGCCTGCACTGTCTCTGCTTGGTTCTTACCATCTCAACCCGTTCACGTGCAAGGCAGCAGCTCTAGCAGAGGCCAAAAGTAATCTGTGGTTCCCGTGAGCTGTCCACAAGGATGCCCATGACTCAGGCCATCTCCAGGGATCTTTCCCTGTATATTGGATTCTGCTTGTGTTTTCATGAAGGAAACCTAACAGAAGAATGCCCAAGATCCTCTCAGAGTCAGAATAACTGCTTTTGCATATTCCTAATGATGCCCAGAAAAGCTCAAAGCACTTTGCTGCCTGGAAGGGACAGAGCAGGATGTGACTCTCCCACTACGGCATCTATTCTGGCCCCTGGCTCCACAAGCATTTATTTTTCAAGATGGCAAATGATCAAAGCCAAACATGTCAGGTATACCTCATATTCTATAGGGTTGAAAATGTGATTTTTTCTCCAAAATTTTAGGCAGTTCCCATTTCCATTTTGGCTGCACAGTGGTTTTTAAATTCTTTCTGTTAGAAGTCAGAGTGGCCTGACAGAAAGCATCACCAAATTCACTAAACCATGGAGAGAATCATCCTTCTGTCTGGTGCGATGACAATGTACTTCAAGAATCCCAGGTGTGTGTTTCTACTCTGGGAGTGGGTTCCAGTCTGCAGATTGCACAGTCCATTAAATCATCTCTGTGTCCTGCTAGGCCTCCTGCTATGAGCCTAGAGCCCTCCACAGGAGCATGAAGGTAATGAAATCTCCTGCCAGGAAAAACAGAGCATAGACGAAGCTTAACACATCACGCTTGCATCTTTCCACAGCATTTTAAAGCACATGGTACATATTTGGGACCCAGTAAGGATTTCTGCTTAATGCTCTTCTACAGGCTGGACCGAGCCACCTGGTTTATGAGCATTGGATCAGCACTGACCGAGTTTGCAAAATGGCGCTTGTCTCTCAGGGATTTCAGGTTAACATTATTGATTTTTTCATCTTTCCTAAATTATTTACTTTTAACTTAATCTTTTTCAAATTTAGATGGCACAACCAGGTTTCTAGTCTCACTCTATTGCTTAACTAGTGCTTCTCAAACTTGAGCACATTTGAATTTTGAGGATTTTGTTAAAGATTCAGGAGATTGGGGTTGACTTGAGATTCTGCATTTCTAACAAGCCCTCAGGTGATGACAGTTCCAAGCTCCATGGACTGCATTGGGGGAAGCAAAACTATAGAATATTGAGCTCTTTTGATGCACCAGTCATGGGGAGAAGTAATAAGGACACAGCAAGAAGAGGGCAGGGCATGCTTTATATTCTTATAACCAGTGTGCAATCCTCATTAGTTAATTAGTAGAAACAGATTTTATTCATGATTGAGATTCATAAGTGACCTAAAGTTGGACTCTTTCATCTAAATTTATCTATTGATTATTGATTTACTTATAAGCAGAGTCTTCTAATTTTCCAGGGAAATATTAAAAAAAAAAATCATTATCTCTGATTTCCCAAGAATTGTTCCCCCTTGGACTCTTTCATCTAAATTTATCTATTGATTACTGATTTAGTTATAAGCAGAGTTTTCTAATTTTCCAGGGAAATATTTAAAAAATCATTAACTCTGATTTCCCAAGAATTGTTCCCCCTTGGGGTGAGTGAAAAACACAAGAATTACTCTGAGAGTTGAGTGCTTCCCAATCTTTTTCATCTTGTGACATGATAGAAAAATATGACATTGGGTGTGTCACCCAAGGGGAAGCTGCTTGCCTCTGGAGTGGCTGCGGGCGATTGGAAAGCAACTGGCCTTGGGCCGCCCAAAGGAGGACAAAATCTGGGCATGACAAGAACCCTAAAACTCAGCCCCCTGGTTGGCAAGCTCTGTTTTTGCTATAGTTTCTGAGCTTCAGAAATTCATATCTAAAAGTATAAATGCCATTGGAAAAGTAACACCAAAGTAATTCTCAGCTAAGAGTCTAGCAGGGATTTGCTGAAAGCTAACCAAAGTAGAGGAGGGGTCTGGGTATGCCCTGGGTGATGCCAATGAAAAAGAGGAGAGGCAGAGGTCCGGGCAGAGGGAAAAAGATGGTGGAAAGGCACCGAATATATGTTTATCTTCTTTAAATTTTGCCAAAAGCCTGTCAGTTTCAGCACTGATCACATTTGGCCCAAATATCTTCCCTTCTTCCAGCATATATTGTGAATCTACTTGAAGGCCAAATAATAAGAAGTAAAGTGATAAGAAACACGGGCAGGTATATGCCTTTGCATAGAATTTTTTTTTCCCTTGGTGAGTTGAAAGGCAATGACTTTAAATTTTTAAATTCTGTGTAATGTTTTTATGACAAAGAATTAGAGTCCAGCCCTGCCTGGCCAGTGTGATTCAGTTGGCTGGAGCCTGTCCTGTAAACCAAAAAGGTTGTGGGTTTGGTTCCCATTCAGGGCACGTACCTAGTTTGTGGGTTCAATCCCCAGTCAGGGCACATGTGGGAGGAAAACAATCAATGTTTCTCTTTCATGCTGATGTTTCTCTTTCTCTCCACCCACTTCATCTCTCTCTAAAAAGCAATGAAAGAAATGTCCTCAGATGAAGATAAAAAAAAAAAGGAATTAGCATCCAAGCCATACTAAAAACAAGTCCTTTCCTATAACATGTTTTATTCCCTTTAGAGAAGAGTCAGCAAATATTTTTTATAAAGGGCCAGATAGTAAATATCTTATGCTCTGTGGTGCATACAATATCTGTAAAAACTACGCAACTGCTGTCGCATCCACAGATAGTGTATAAACAAAGGGATATGGAGGTGACCCCACCAAACCAAACCTTATGCAACTTTACTTACAAAGTCAGGCGGTAGGCTGGATTTGGTCCATAGGCTGTGTAGTCTATGAGCCCTGTTATGAGCAAAACCTTATATGTTAATTAGTTAAAACTAAATATTGGATGTGGAAAAGAACAGAGCATACCTGCTTGCAGGGCAAGGTGGACGATCACCGAGGTGTGAGCTCAGACCCTTCCTGAGCACTGGAGCTGAACACGGATGCCACCTTAGCTTTCTGGACAGTGGAAGTAACCAGTGAAATTGCCCATGGGGACAATGTAAGCAGACAAATTGAGATTTAGTTAAGGCAAATGTTCTATGAAATGATCCGTCTAGGTCAACTTGGTACACAGATTTGAAACTCTGCTACTTTGCATAAATTTTTGGTTTTCTTCAGAAGTTTTTTTTCTTTAACCAGCCCTTTACCACAGTAGTTGTCACACATGAGATGACACAGAGAAGCAGTAGTCTGCGGAGTTACTGCACAGTGGGTATAGGTTGTGTTTTCATGTTTTACTAAAATTCTTCTTTGACCACATACCAATTTATCTCCGTCTCTGAGCCCAGGAGACTATGCTAATTTGGATGTCTGTGGTTTCTGAAGTGGGGCTATCTAGCATTTTAAATTGTACTCTCTGAGTTTCTCAAAAGAGGCCAGATATATACCCTAAATATTGTGATCTCAAAATACGAGAGGCAGATAAGTGAACTTTTAGTACTATTAAATATATATACATTTATTGTACACACTATTCAAATGTGTACATATTTAGAAGTTGAATTTTTCTTCCTGTGTGGCCCTACCTACATAAACTATTAAACTGTATTTTAAATGTAAATTAAAGGTATCTAAATACAAGCGCTTTTATGTTAATTGCCCAAGTAACAATTTACTTCACTCAATTATGTTTCCATTTTTGTTTTGTTTTTACAGGAAGTGAAATCCCTGTCACCAGATAGAACAGTAGGTAAGACTGGGATTTCTTGTTTGTAATAAGTGTGTTGTTCACATTATGCCTTTTAACATTTATCCTAAATCAACCCTTTAATCTAGGAGTCTTTGATCCTAGTTCCTTTCTAGAGTCTTCAATACCAGAACTTCCCCTGAGTTATTCCTGTGTAAGTCGATATCATGGATGTTAGGAGGCAATAAATGAACAATGCCACATCGAGTATTTATAACAACAAGGATTATTAACTTAATTACCTTATCCTTTTGAAATATCTGAAGAGGAATTATGACCTCAGGGACACCAGCGACAGTCACCTAATCTATCTCGTAAGTTAGAGCAGTGAAATCTTCGGCAGGCGCCCTTGTGTGGTCTGGCTCATTGCAACTGCTATTGGGATATTTAGCAGAGTATTGTGTCACAGAATTCTGAAGTCAGAGTGCTGATGTCAAGAGTTTTGAATTTCCTTAAAAAGTAGTATTTCAAAATTGAATTGGGGGGCCAACATGGAGGTGTCAGTATCTGATTTTGTCAAGTGAGAGCAAGAGACAAAAATCATCCATCTGTCATTTCCATGACTTCACAAAGGGAAGGGCACATGAAACACCAAAATAGTAAGTAAGGAATAATATTAAACTGAGGAACAGATCTTTATGAAAAACTCACTGTACTGTTTCTATTTCATTTTTTCCATTTTAATGTAGATGGAGGGGGACAAATGCGTAAATGATAAAGAAGATGGAACTAGGAAATCTTGAAATTTTAAATGGAACTAGAAGAGTTATTTTCTGTGTTCAGGTGAAATCATTTGGAACTATTCTTTTACAGGATTTAAGAGTTAAAAAGGTTTTTCCACCAAGCACTGTAATTCTATGGAACATGTTCCTTTAACAAGATAGGGCCTTCCTTAGAACATCATCCCTGGAATTACAATGTGAGGAAATTTATATTAATATTTTCTAAACTTTTCAGGTGGTCAAATAAAAGCCATTATTCAAGAGAGCTATTAATATGTTGATTTTAATTGGAAGTGATAATAATAACCATATACAAATAGTAAAGAATGGCACTTCTTCTATATAAAGCCATATTTCCTGGTAAATCTATTTTTAAAAATTTTTGGATGGAAAATTATCATATTCCACACAACAAAAAAATTGCAGAAGATGTTTTCAGCTTCTTTCCTATCCAATTCTCATTTCCTGTCCATCGGCCTCGGGGGTATACGCCAAGCAAAATTTCAAAAGCTCTTGGAAAAACAGAAGCTGTGTGTATGTGTGTGTGTGTGTGTGTGTGTGTGTGTGTGTACTGGGAAGTAAAAGGACAGTAAAATCAAAACAGATGAAAACTGTCCCTTTTTTCTTTTTTTTGGAATTTGCCTGTTTCTTCCAAAGTCTCAGACACACACATGCTCTGGCTTCGTGAATTCCCCTGTGATAGGCAGAGCCTGACTGATAATGTGCTGTGATGAGGGAATCCAGTGGAAGCATTCCCTGAACGGACATAAATGGCTTAGGACACACCAAAGCTATCTTATCATCGGGGTTATCAATAAAGCTGCTATAAATATCAACACTTCATCCATTACATAGTAAAAAACATGGAGGACACTCATTGGGACCTGGGTATGATCCAGTGATTCAGTACCCTTTGGGGTTGGAGGATCAGGCCTAGATAGCACCACAGAATGGGGCTGGAGGGTAGAAATGGGTAGGAGTGGTGGTGCCAAGATTTATGAGTCAGTGTATGTTCAGATACAACAGTGAGCATTGCTATATGGATGGGCTTATGCAAAGAGAAAAGGGACCATTAAAAAGTGAAATCCCTGAATCATGAGACTCTACAGCAATACAGGAAATCAACATTAGGATTTGGGGGTTCCTGCAGATGAAGAATCTAAGAGAACATAAAAAATAAGCCACATGTTTCAACTACCAATAGAGATGTTACCCAAAGACTTCTCACACTGTGTCAGGGACAAACAGATGTAGGGTAAAATAGCAGGTTGGAGAACAGCATGTTCTAGAAGATAGAAATAGAGCATGCATACAATATTCCCAGGGAACGACGATGGTAGCCTGTCAGGAGGAGCGGAGCTGGGTACAAGTCAATGAAAAAAGAATAATGAAAATTACAGCTTAGATTTACTGAGGGATGGTTCTGTTTAGGGCGCTGTGAGAAGGGCTCTACTTAGTGACTAAATCCATGCTTCTGAAAGAGGACAGGGTGGATTAATAAGAAAGTCAGATATCAGTAGCTGCCTGCTGTTACCATCACTGGCAAATTTATGAACTTCATTATGCCTTCCAGGTGACTAATATCAATAGATCGTCCTCTGGTTATTAGAAAGAACAAAGTCAAAATACTCAAAAAAGGATAAACAACATACAGACAAATATTTTGAAATGACCCAGATTTGGAAAGTCCTAGTGCATTGCCAAACTTGCAACATTATCCTCACCACAGAATGACTCCTCTGAGAACAAAGCAATTGTTGACTTCAAAGATCTCCAAGGAAGTTCAGTGGATGGAAAGAATTTGGCCAGTAACTGGATGAATCAAATCTAGGGTTTTTCTTTCTATCACTGGTATGTGTGCATGTCTGTATGTAAAGCACATGAATATTTCTATAAAATTTTACTCACTACCTGAAGTATTTCTCAAACTAAAAAAAAAAAATCACTGGAGAACAGTAATACTACAACTTATTCTATAAACAGGCTACTACTCCTAATGTGATTTGTGGACACCAGTTGTTCTGAAACCCAGCTGGGCCTCAGAATCATATGGAGAGCTTTAAAAGTATATGTTCTTGCCCTGGCTGGGTGGCTCAGTTGGTTGGAGCATCATTCTATAAACCA
This sequence comes from Tonatia bakeri, assembly GCA_004024845.1. Lineage (NCBI taxonomy): Eukaryota > Metazoa > Chordata > Mammalia > Chiroptera > Phyllostomidae > Tonatia > Tonatia bakeri. The sequence goes on from PVIA01000002.1 coordinate 382,659, forward strand.
AAAAGGTGAGTGTTTGATCCCCGGTCAGGGCACATACCTAGGTTGCAGGTTTGATTCTCATTTGGGGCAAGTATGGGAGGCAACTGATCAATGTTTCTCTCTCACGTCAATGCCTCTCTTTCTCTCTCTCTCAAAGCAATGAAAAATGTCTTCAGGTGAGGATTTTTTAGAAAAGTATATATTCTTGAGTCCTACCACAGTCCTACCTGATCAGGCTCTCCAGAGGGTGGAGCTGGCATAGGTGTATATATATTTGTACAATGATGCCAACACCAGTTTGGGTATGCTCTTACATTTAATTCAGATTTGCAGTGAATCCTGTGAACCACTCATCCAAACAGCTCAAACTGCATTCGAGTTAAGTGGCTGTTACCTGCTCCAATTGAAGTTACTCTCTTAATAACAGTAGATCTGTGTAGACCCCTCGAGGCCTTTAACTTTAATGAATTGACCTCTCCACACTGCCCCAAGAGGCCCTGCTTTGCCTTCTTACTTTTCGAACAACACGCTCTCTCTGGAGATCCTAAGAGAACCTGGCCAACCTGCCTTTGGAGCTGCCTGGCTGCTGGGCTTGAAGCCCCCACCAAATGGATTTAGCGAACACGCCTTATTATCTGTCCTCAGCAAGATGCCAACATGGTTCCAAAAAAGCAATTCAAACCTAGAAATTTTCCAGGCTACCACATGAGAGGTTATAAATAAGCCCTTGGTTCCATTGAGCCTTCCTCTTTTAGTTTTCTGTGTTTACACAGTCTCTTGGATTTAGAACTCTCCACTAGGAACCCAGATTACCCGGCTATGAGAGCTCTCCCTCGGACAGGGCTGCATGCAAGAGGCAAAGACACCAAGCTGCCAGCTGAAAGTCCTGAGACCACAGCTGCTTGGATTATTTAGGCCATCAAGTCTCACTGGCGGACAGCCCACTTCAATGACTGATTTTCCACTCCTGAAAATTCGTTTGGCTAATCATCTTTTGCCGGCATCTCATTTGGTATGTGCGCAAATTTGATAAAATAGAGTGAGGTGTTTTCAAGATCTCAGCATTCATTCCTTTCCTGGAGAGACAGGGAAATGTGCAACTTACTCTCATCCCTGGGGAAATGGCCCCTTTGAGTCAAAAATGCTGTGCTGTTGGCCAGGGCAGCTTCAGAGACACTGCCTTTCCATTTCCTATTCGAACATTCTCTTTCCTTTTGTGTTTCAGCAGTTATGGAATTTGGGAAGACTGAATACATTGCATTTGTTCATTGATCAATTCACCTCAATATTTATTTCTCATTGCTATGTGCCAAGCACTTTGAGGGATACAAGGTGAGCCATGGGGAGAATAAATTATTTATCACTTTTTAAAAAAATTTAATATATTTTAAGGGTTTTAGAGAGCTGAGAAGGGAGGGAGAAAGAGAGGGAGAGAAAATGTGTGAGAAATACATCAACCAGTTGCTTCTCACATGTCCCCAACCAGTGACCTGGCCTGCAACCCAGGCATGTGCCCTGACTGGGAATTGAACTGGCAACCCTTTAGATCACAGGCTGGTGGTCAATCCACTGAGCCACACCTGCCAGGGTTATAATATCTAATGCAAAGTAGAAAGTGATTGGTAGCATAAAAAATGAAAAGAGGGTGGTAAGGGTGTGGTTCCCTCTCTTCTCTCCCTTACCTCCAATCCACAACTCTACAGTATGTAGTATAACATAACTCCTGAAATATCTTTGAGGTCTTTTGTCTTAGGAGCCTCTGTTAAAATGTCAGCATTCATGGGATTGAGGAGGATTGAGGCTAGCTTTTCAGTGGAACACCTCAGATCACCTGGGGAGCTAGCTGAACAAGGAGATTCCTCCTTCACTGCAGAGATCCAGACTCACGGCACTGGACAGGGTCCCTCATATCAGTCCCAGGTACGTGTGCAAAATTCTCCCTGGAAACAGGCCAGTCTCTACCCATTGAGATGGTCAACTTTTTAAGGGTCAGACCCTGATTTAAACTGATTTCATGTTTCCCACAACCTGAATCCATAAGAAGTTAGGAAAGAAAGAGCTGAGTACCTAACAACTCCCACTTTATGACATTTAATTCTCACTGTCACTTATTCACAGGTGTGGAGATGCACCAAGGAAAAGATCAAGTTATTGACAGGGGATTAAAGGTGGTAAGTGGTTGAACGTGGCTCTGGACTCAGATCTCCTGACTCCAAGGCCACTGCTGTCTCTGCATTGTCTCACAAGGCACATAGTACTTACTCAGTCAATCGCTGTTGAATGGGATTGAATCAGAGACAAAGTAGTGCTTCTAGAGTACCGGGGAAATCCTCAACTGTCATAGTAGATTAACCAACTTCTCTTTGAAATTCTCTTAGTTTCTGCCAGGAGCACCACTAAAGAAAGCTGTGCATCTCTGACACATTTCCCTCAAGCAGGCTCCCACAGCTCAGCATACAGGTGCACAGACAACCAACACAGCTAGGCGAAGTCTCAGCCAGTGCTGCCAACACATCTTTTCCCTTCTCAACTCTTAATTCGAACAATGGCTGAATAGAGGTGCAGTGTGCTGTTGACAACTATCTTTTCCTGGTTCTACGCTTTGAAATAGAGAGAGGGAAAAGCCACCTTAAAAGGTTCCACTGCTTTTCTCCTAAAGTTGCTTTTATTTGTAATGGTTGCATGAGCAGAGCTCACACCCTATCTGAACAGGTTACACCATCCAGAAAAGGCACAACCATTATACGAGTAGCTAAAGTAGCTAAGAGTTTGCACCTGTAGCCACGGGAGAGTTTTCTGCAGTACATGTATATAATGTATTTTCTTTCAAGTTATTGAAAATCACTTTTAACTGATGTAATTCCCGTTAGTTAAAGAGAGTTTTCATAATAGTCTACAAATCAACTGCAGCAGAAAGAATGGAGGTAACTGTACTTGAACAACCATACAATTTTTTTAAATAAAGAAAAATTTTAAATTTGTTCTGTGATTGCTATGTGTTTTTGGTTTTGCTGCATATAAAATACTTACTCCCTCCCCCCAAAAGAATGTAAATTGAATATTAGATGACTCAGTTGATGATTGTCTACATGGAAAGTTGTGATTTGAGGTATTCAGACAAGAACTCTTCAATTTAATTTTTTCTCGTCAAATATTGTGTGTATCATGAGATAAAAAAATGTTATAAGCTTTATTTCCCCTTCATAATACAAAGCCTTGATGTGGATTATTTGGACCTTTGGCTTTCTTCTTCAGGGCTATGGTGATTCACTCTGCAGGGTCTGGTTTTCCCATCGGCAGCCTGCCATACATCCTCCATGGCAAGAATTAGCCTGAAGTACTTTGGGGCTGGGACAGTGGCTCTCTGACTTGTTTGGATCCATAGGAAGACGGCCACAACCAAACAAAACAGCAAGCAAAAGGAAAAGCGACCAGGTCCTCCTGTGTTTGGACAGCCCAGATGTTATTTACAGCCTTGTTTATGAAGTATTTTCTTGACCCCGCTGGCTGAGATCCACACACTTTGTCATTTTAGAGTACACACGTCCTGTCACATGGTGACAATGTGCCCTGAACAAGTAAACAGGCTGGGAGACTCCTATAAGGGTAGAAAACTCTAACAACACTGTGCTTCCCCACTCTACTTCCAAAAAAGATGAAGGAAAGCACAGAGGAAGAGAACTGATAATCGTTTTATTCTTAGATTTTCTAATGACCAATGCAGCCATATTGAAATTCCTACTATGTTCAAGGTGCTTTGAAAAAAGAATTTGGGTCATTCACGAGTCTAGTTCTAAGGGCCCTAGAGCTGCGAGTCTAGTGAGAGGCAGACTCATAAACACAGAGAACCGCATATAGTCTTAAGGTGCAGTTGCTGTAACACTTGGGAGGGGTAAATATCCAGTCTAGAGTAATTTATAATGCTGAGAGTGTAGAAAATATCACCACTTCATGTTAAGAGAAGGATTAACTAGATTAAAGTCTGTCCTTACAATGGAGGGCTTTGCTGCCTCTTTGCTTCCATTGCTATCAGAAGCCTCCCCCACTGAACCGCCCCAGTTTCTTGTCCCCCATGGTGGAACACATTCTGCAGCCTGACTCAGTCTTCTACTGTTGTGATCACTTCCCAACCTCTCTACCTCGCTGTTGTCAGCACAATCCTCTGCACACATTGTTCAGGACTTAAGCCCTGAACATTCACGTTCCACCTAAAAACTATTTTCCCTGAGGAAGATGAAGCCCACAGGTCACTCTCAGGGAGAGGCTGGTAAGTTCTCATGCTCCAGCTTCCCCAGCACCTGGAAATGGGTGGATATTTTCCTTGCTCCTTCCTCAAAATCTCTACTTCTTTTCATGCTCACATGCCATGAGGAACCAGCTGCTGTACATCTGCATGGAGGAAATTAACCTGGTCATGCCTTCTCAGTCACTAAGGATTTTAGCATATGATTCACTGCCTTTCCATCTGGCACCACCTTGGGGACTTTTCCACCCTGGTTGGTGATTTAGCTAACACGGTGTCCTCACAGTTCCTGGACCTCCTCAGTTTTGATATTTTTTCCCTCCATCAAACTCTTCCATGGTTATACCCTAGAATTTTGCGTTATCAGTTGGTGCCCTGCCTCCAAAACTCCAGGCTTCCCATCTTCTGTTTACCATCTCCTACTTTTCCAACTCACTTATTTAGTCCCTTACTCTATTTCCTTGACCACATAGGAGCCACAAATCCATATACCCTACCATTTTTCAGTGACCATTATCCACCCCACTACATGTGCCAAAGTCTGTTTCCCTACTAGACTCTATGGTTTGTTGCTATAACCACGTCTTTACCTGTGCTCTCAACCCCTGCAGTGAGTTCAAAAGTGTCTCCCCAAAATCATGCTGACTCAGTGTTAGAATATGACCTTCTTTGCAAATAGGGTCTTTGCAGATGCAATTAGTTAAGAGGAGGACATACTAGAATAGTATAGGCTCTATATCCAATGACTGATGCTCTTAAAAGAGGAGAAGAAAGACACATAGAAAAATAGACACAGGGAAGAAGGCTGTGTGGAGATGGAGGCAGAGAAGGGACTGATGCTGCCACAAGCCAAGAAATGGCAAAGATGGCTGAAAACCACCAGATGCTGGCAGGAAGCATGGGGCAGTTTCTTCCTCAAAGTCTCTAAAAGAAACCGATGATTCTAACTCCTTGATTTTACACTTCGGGCCTCCTGAACTGTGAGAGAAAAAATTATTGTTCTTTTAAGCATCCAAGTTCATGGTAACATTTTTGCAATAGCCCTCAGAAACTAATACAACCCTCTCTCCCTGGATTATATAAATACAGCAAAAATTCTAACACTGACTTAACCCAGTTCTCCACTTTCTCTGGGCCTGCAACGAACTGGATTTTAGGTGAAAGAAAACTCATGAATGTGCTCACTGGTCTCACTTTACAATTTTGACCACAGATCTTATAGTCTCACGACATCTCCTGGTAATTCAATTACAATTTATAGTGTATCTCTTCTATTCTCTGGGGCAAGCATTTCATACTTCCTTTTCCCTGTCAAGCTGGTGACTGCCTCTTATTACAGTGAGAAAATAGGAGTATTAAGTAGAGAAATAATTATTCTTCCTTTCATCAAATCTAATAACTTAGGGACATTGCACACAAATTTTTCTTCCTGTTTCATTCATTTAATACAAAGCAAGTACTTATTAAATGGGTACTATATACCAGGCAGTGTTATAAATTCTGAGGACAACAAAGTCTCTTCCCTTTTGGTGATTATAGTTTTGGGCAACAATCAAACAATAAATCAGTGAACACTTATTAAATGTAATAATAGACATAAAATGTGTTATGAAAGAAAACAAAACAGATTGAAAGTATAGCTATAAAGAGAAGGTAAGGTACAGTTTCAGGGAGGGGGTTCAGGGAAGACATTTCTGTTGGGTCTGGGTGGAGATCCGAACAAATTGAGGGAGAGGCATGAGCTGTTGGTGCTGCTCAGGCCGGCACTTTGTACTTAGAGCCCACCCAGCTTACCCTCCACAGAAACTTTTTCTCTACAATTTTCACCCACACCCCCCTGGCATTATTAACATCTCCTTTACTGGATCGTACAAGCCCGGTGCGATCTCTGCCATCTTGTAAAAAAATGCTTTTGGAACTCACATCCCCATTACTTTTCTCTCCTTTATTATAAAACTTCTCCCCAAAGTTGCAATATTCATCACCTTACCTCAAATCATCCCACATGTTTTCATTCCTACCAACAACGTCCACCTTGTTAAGTGCAGTAGTCAATCTTTCACCTTCATTTTATCTGACTTCTTAGCAGCATTTGAAGCAGTTAACCACAAACCCTCTTTTTAAAATCATTGTCTTCGGTTGATTTCCCAGGTATCCCCAATCTCCATTTCTTCCCCTGTGCTCACTGAACTCTCATTCTCAGTTTCCACGTGTCCAAGTGGTGGAGCCTCCCAGGGTTTAAACCTCAGACTCCTTTGCCTGTGCATCTACACTCATGCATTTGGTAACCTCATCCTGTCTCCCTGCTTTAAACACCATCCATATGTTGCTCACTCAGATTTTATCTGCAAGCCCTCAGAGCTCCAGACTCATGAGCATCCAGTTTCCTATTCAATGTTTCTACTAATAAACATATCCAATTTAAGGTGTATGAACCAAACTTGATTTCCTTGACTAACAAGTTCAGTGTTTTCCCACTCTTCCCCATCTCTTCCACCCCTAGATGCTCCATCCACATGCTAAATATTCATTATCCTGACCTACTTTCTCTTTCTACATTGAAATCTAGCACCCAGGCTGGTGAGGTGAACATGACTCTTGAATCATGTCATCTTGTAGCACCTCTGCAACCACCATCCTCACTCCAGCCTCCACCATCTCTCTCTCTCTCTAGGTTGACAATAAGCTTCCTAAACTTTCCATTCACCTAACTTGCCCTACTTCCTTTGTTTATTTCTCACCAGAGTAGTCTCATTGAAACAAAAATCAGACCATGTCATCCCCTGTACCAAGTGCTCCAGAGACTTTCTATTATATTCAGATTAAAATTCCAAGTTTATGTCATGTCTCAAGAGCCCTCACATGACCTGGCCCCTACCGAGCTCTCCAGCCCAGTTCTCACCGCCCTGCTCCCATTGTCCTCACCTTCCTGACGGTCCCCACCTCGACAAGTGTGTTTCTGATTCAAGGTCTTGCATTCTACTTCTCTGCTTGAGAAGCTTTTTTGCCTCTGTTGTCTACATGGCTTACTCTCTCATTTCATTTAGGACTTTGTTCAAATTACTTCCTCTTCAGAGAAGCCTTATCTGACCATATTATTTAGAATAGCCCTGGACCTATATCGTATCTAATCATTTTCTACCTCCTAACCTGCTTTATTTTTCTTTGTGGCATTTGTTAGTGCTTAATATTATATCTATTTACTTACTGGTTAATTATCCTTCTTACTGAAAGGTAAATATCAAAGGATAGGGAGTTTGTCTTGTACACTATTTTAACTCTAGAGTCTCAAACATGGTAGTAATTAGATAAATATTAGTTTAATTAATTGAGTAAGAATATTTTATGAAAAATTTAAGTGCATAAAGAAAATTTATAAAATAAAGTTAATAAACAAAATAGCTATTAATCACTGACTAGAGTCCAAGTAGTTAGCTAAGTGCTTTACAAATATCTTTTAAAAGCTTTTATTAACCAGAGAGCTGAGAGTATTCTAATCTCCATTTGACAGATAAGGAAAGGAGAATTTTGAAAGTCTAAGAGACTTGCCTAAGGTCAAAGAACTAGTATTTGACCTAGGTTTGTGTGGTTCCAAAGTCCCAGGATACAAAATCTCAACCATGTACATATTTATTCTTATTTATGATAGAAGAAGGGCTGGTGATATTTCCAGTGGTGTACTGAAGTAGATACCCTAGCTGATACTCCAGATTAAAACACATTCTTGGGCCCCTGACTGGCGTAGCTCAGTGGATTGAGTGTGGGCTGCGAACCAAAGCATCGCGGGTTCGATTCCCAGTCAGGGCACATGCCTGGGTTGCAGGCCACGGCCCCCAGCAACCACACATTGATGTTTCTCTTTCTCTTTCTCCCTCCCTTCCCTCTTTAAAATAAATAAATAAAATCTTTAAAAAAACACATTCTTGGATAGAATAAAAATGCTTCAATGAGTTGTCACAAAAGTAAGGAATCTACCACACACATGAAGGAGACGGGGAACTCTAAGAGATAAACAAATCCTAAAGGTGGGCTCCAGGATGGGGAATTTGGACTAAACCTGGGAACATTGAGTTTCTTTTCTGGCTACTGCCTGGGGTCAGGGAATCAAAGATGAATCTCAGAGCTTCACCAAGGTGGGGAATGCTTGCATAAAATTGGCAGTATCTCAAATGGTTGCATCCTCTGTGAAGGGAGAATAAGAAACAAACCCCACTGTATAGGAGTGGTACAAAATAGCTTGCTGTTTAACCTTTGGTTCCAGAAAGCAGGAAAAAAATATCTCACTTAGAATTCATGATCATATTATGGAAAACTTATCTGTTAGTATGTATACTTTCAAACTGAGATTTTAAATAGTTTTCAGCTGGTAGCACTTTCAGGTAATTGACAGAAGTAGTATACAAATCCACTCTTGACAAAAAGTTCAATCCAACCCTCAAAGGATTCTTACAGGAAAAATGAGCAACTCACTGTCACAATCACAAACCACACTGAAAAATAACACAGAGGAGTTTTTCTAAGTGCAGTTATTGGCCACAGACTTTGGAAGACTTTAACCAGTTTGATTTATCTGATGCTGAATACCAACTATACTTATTAGAAGAGAAAAAAGAGAAATTGAAAATATGGATAGAAATCAAGCAAGATTTTTTAAAACCAACTGAATGTCTAAAAATTTAAAAAGGTAATACTTGAAAATACAGTCAAACCTCAGTTCTCAAATGTCTTGGTTCTTGAACAATCTAGTTCCCGACCAAGTTGTTCGTGGAAAAAAGCCTTGGTCATCTGACAAAACTTTGGGTCTCAGTTCTCTACCTGACAACCCTTTCATGCTGGTACCAGTATGATCAACTCGCACATGGCTCAGAGGACAAACAAAGGAGATTCAGTTTTTGAACCAACCTTCTTGAACAGTTTTCCAGAATGAATTGAGTTCCAGAGCCAAGTTTCCAATGTAAATTCTGGTTGATCACTTCATCAGCAGATTGGATACAACTGAGCAGAGAATTATTAAAGGTGGAACTGTAGTCTAGGGGGCCATGCAGTGAGCTGGTGAGCCAGCAGGCTCAAGAGGGGAGGACACTGGGAAGTACGGATGATCATGCAGGGCATTCCAGCAGGCATTACAGAAGCAGAGACTACCAGCTCTCCAGTCGTCCCAACTTCAGGCTAAGTAAGGAGGCCGTCAGGACACATGCTTTCAGATGATAATGGAAACAGCAGATAATATCAGCATTTACCAAAGGGCCAGCATGAGACCAGGATGTCCTTTTCCTCCAATCCCACAGGACACAGAGGTCACACATCTCCCTTCATACATTTGGCCACCCTCTTCAGGGGCAATGGGCTCTCTGAGGGCTCAAGCATTTTTGTCAAAATGGGATCCAACTTTTAAAAATTCATCAAATTATACAAATACAAAATTAGATAGAAAATTTAGTTGATTTTTATCTACAAAGTGGTTGGGGATATGAGACAAACTATATTAGTTATAGACAAAATTGTTGAGCTACATTTTATCAGTACATCTGAATATATGACATCACTATGTCTGTATAATTTTTTAACATTAAGCTGACTAAAATCTCATCTAATCACATTCAAATCTAGTCAGTTTTTTTACTTATAAATTTATGATTGTGATTGAAGATACAACTAAACATATGGGGGAAATTGTTTTATCACAAGTTGCATCATTTCAATGCACACAACACCAACACAGTTTCATGCAGCACTCACATTATCTGTTAAGTAATCGGTTGTTCAAATCTTTGTGCCTGGTTGAGAGACCTGGCTTCCACAAATCTTTTAAGTAATTCTACAGCTTTGGCAGCGGGGGAGAGACTGAGAATGAAAGAATGTTTCTTGGCCCTGGCAGGGCAGCCCAGTTGGCTAAGCAGTGATTTTCAACTGGTGTGCTACAAGAAGCACACTGGTGCGCCGTGAGAATGTTTACAACGTGCAGTACTTGACCATTTAGTCAGGAGCACTGACCTCTTTCCCTCAGATTGTCATATTAAAAAGTGGCAGCAGCCAACACAACAATAGCTGTCCAGTATGAATGAATTAAAATGATACCTATTATTTTTTTCACATCAGTAAAAAATATACTTATTGCTAGGCCACAGAATTTTAGTAATTAGTTTATGTGTGTCAGGAGATGCAATAGGTTGAAAATTGCTGGGTTAGAGCATTGTCCTGATACAGCAAGGTTGTGGTTTTGAACCCTGGTCAGGGCACATACAAAAATTAATCAATAAATACATAAATAAGTGAAACAAGAAATTGATGTTTCTCTCTTTTTCTTTCTCTCTCTCTCACTCACTCTCCCTTCTTCTCTATCTCTGAAATCAATAGATTGAAAAAGAAAACGTTTCTCATTTCTGTTCATGTGAAAAATTCCTGGCGCCTAGACATCAGAGAGCAGAGGGCATTGGGGGTGGTTCTGGAGTAAGGATTGAAACGGCAGCTTCAGGAACATCCTGGAGATCATTACATCTCCTGTCTCAGGGCAATGGTTTGTATGGATATAAAGGACAATTGACTGGGTAGTGAAAAGAGGGGTCTTTGCACCCATAGCAGGTGTTGCAGAGCCAGAAAGTGTGTACAGGCAGATTCTGATACGGAGGGGCTGAGTCAAGATCCAATGACCATGCTGTCATTGTCCATTTTGCTGACTCATTGAGGCTATAGGTCTTGTATTCATGACTGGCCCAATGCTGAGGGCTGATTAAGATATGACTTGCTCCAAAAGAACACCTATAATATGGTTGTATGCTGGGTAGGAAGGAGAGACCGGGTAAGAAGGTATCATTTTAGCTCATATAGTTCATATGGCTCTCAATCTTCAGGAGAAATGGCTTATAGAAGAATTTAGGACTAGCATATTAGAATCTCAAACTGAAACTGAGACACATGGTGGATGTTGCTAAATCCAGCCTCCTGCCTTGCTTCATGCCCTTTGCTTCATGTAGGACTTTTTTCTCTACCAGCCTTGCCATGACTGGAAAGCCCATTTCCTTGGGAGGGGACATGGTCTTTTCTGGACCCAGGCTGTCTTTCGTGCAAAGAAGCTCAATACTTGATTCATGTGGTTCGTGTCCAGCTCGACTATGTGGACCACCCAGAGCAAGTTTTCGTCCTTATCTGAAGAGCATTCTTGTCCTCACCTGTATTGCCTTCACTATGTCTAATTGCTATGCCTGTTAACTTTTAATATAACCTGTCCAAATTCTAACATTCTAGTAAAATTATTTTTTCTGACTTGTAATTTTGTCGTTTTGAAATTCCATCTGTACTTTGTTAAAGTCTATCTCACATGCCACTTCTTTTAAAAAAAACTATCTCTAAAAATAATTCTAAATATTGAAAATGTATCAAAAATAGTTATAATTAAAATTAATATTAATTAATCTTAACAAAAATTAATCTAGATTCACCATAAGCCATAATAATAAATAAATAAAATAATTAAAATCCCAAATAACTGAAACATATAATCGAAGACAAGGAAGAGGAGCTCTTTCTTCCTCTACAAAGAGTTCTGACCATGATTTCTTAACTCCTTTTAGTTAATGACTAAGTCTATTCAACTTTTTAGATAGTTTTAAAATTTATTTCTACCTCTGTGTTCGTACTATCATTCTTAGTTAGGATTTCATCAATTCTGGCTGGTAATCTTATGAAATTAAAATGAAAGCAGAGGGAAAGAGATTAGTAATTGGAGGGGCACTATGTCCTGGGTAGCTTGTCATATGAGGATTTAGGAATGATTAAGATGCAATCTCTGTTTTAAAAAAGCGCTCATAGGGGAGAGGTCTATAGGAGAGACAGACGTGCAAACAATTAATTATATTAAATTGTGATTAAAACAATAAAAGTAACAACATGAGACATAGCATTAGGGTTGAGGAAAGAGAGATTAACTTCTGTGCAGGGTTGTTAGAGAATGCTTTTCAAAAGTCACTTCTGAGATGGGAGTTAAGGGAGTAGGGCAAGGCATTCTGGGAAGAAAGAACAGCCTGCTGCGGATGATCTGACCCCAGCCTACCTACTCCATTCTCTACCCTCACACTCATGGGCTCAAGCACTACCAAAATGCTTTAGTACTGCCATACCTCCATGTAATTTTATGTCTTTCTACTTTTACATGTGTTGTTTCATTTATTTTGCAAGTGATGATAACTAGGGAAGGTTTTTGAGCAAAGGAGAAACATGATCAAATTTTGTTTTAGAAATATTACTTTTGTGGCTCTGTTGAACCTGAACTGGAGTAGGAAAAGTCTACAGTTAGATAAATCAGCCACAATACAATTAGAGTTAATACGACCTTAAACTAAGGCTGTTGCAGTAGAGAGGTTGGAATGAATATGAGATGTTAAAAAGGTGGGCTCAAAACTGCTTGATATGTTGGCTGGGATTAGTAGGGAGAAGAAATGGAATGGAGTGAGAGGAATCTATGATGCCTCCTAGGTGTCAGCTTTGAGACATTGGTGTTTGGCGCTGCCACTGGCCAAGGCAGGGAATGCAGGAGGATGAGCACATTTCGGAGGAAGGTTCATTCCACCTTGGACAAAAGTGTCATGTGAGTCTTTTGGTACCGAGCTGACAGTACATAGCGGGATTTGAGGCTAGGTTTCAGGAAGGAGGTCTGAGTTACGAATTTATATTGGGAGGCACATTATCAAATAGGGGATAAAGGAATACATTTAAAAAGTGAAGAAAATGTGGGTGAAACTCATGCTTGACTTCTAAAGGAAGGAACTCACTGGGGTCACTGCTATAATAGGAACTGTTCTGAGAGTAGCCCACCTGGACAGGACCCCAGAGTTCCCAAAATAAAACAGATGTCAATTTCTCTCACCTCAGTTTACTAAGAATGACCCATCAACGACAGGGAGGGTCCACCCTTTCAGACTGAGGTCCTTTAGCACTTGCCATCCTGAATATGGGATTATCTGGGTGTAAGAAACTTTCCTTGCATGTGAAAATATGACTTGTGCTTTAATGAATTACTTAAAGAGGTGCTTTCCTCTCTAAGTAATTACAGTAAGACTTGCAACCTTAGGAAAGATAAATTATGAAATTATTCTGAAGTGAAGAAAGGACATGGTGTAGTAACAAATGTGAAAAAAAAAACAATCTTCACAGTCTGGCAAAAGAGGAACAAGACACTGCCTGTATTTCTCCAGTTATTATCCTAGGTAGGGCTACACTGACTTGTTAACACAATTCATTGTGGAGTTGGCAGGTAGAAATTATTTAGAATAGCTAAGAGACACATATCTAGCAATTGCAGTTAAATAGAAGTCTCTCTTAATATCACTCAGTGACATTTATTCTGATAAGCACATAGTAAATATTCAACAAGCTTTTAGAAGGGAAGGGGAGAAGAGAAACAGTGAGAGAGAAACATCAGTTGGTTGCCTCTTGCCTGTGCACAGACCAGAGACCTAACCTGCAACCCAGGCATGTCCCCTGACCAGAAGTCAAACTGGCAACATTTCGCTTTGTGGAATGATGCCTAGCCTAACTGAGCCACATGGGTGAGGGTGACAAATTCTTGTTAAATTAACCAATGACTTGATTGTTTCACCAAGCAATCTTTTAAGCTGCATTTGCCTTTCCATGTTAATTCACTTTCTGGAAAAAGAAAATATTGACTATTGGACTTGGATGTACAGCTGTAGTCAAGGATCTTCCTCCCATGGTTGGCACCTACTTGTGCTTGGAAAATACTGAGGGCGGAGAGAAAAGATGGAAGAAGATGGAAGAAAAGGTTAAATTTATATCTGTATACACATTTGTTCTCAAGATTTGGGGCAGTATAAATCATCTGTTCTAGAATCTAGTGATTCTTAACTTTGGGTCTGAATCACTTGAAAAGCTTAAAAATAGAGATAGACTCAACAAGAGTCCACCCCAGACCCATTGATTCAGAATTTCAGGAGGTGACATCAGGCTACGTATAAAATTTTACACCTCTGCCGATGACTGATTCTGTTGCACAAGCTGGGTTGGGAACTGCTATCCTCAGATCTGATAAATCCCGGATACATTAATTAGTGAAGTTCTAAGCTTGCAGAATTGAAAGACCGGATCTTAGACGAAGAGTGTCTTTACTAATGTGTGGGACATCATGAGGCTCCCCTAACGAATCTGCCAGGCCTCGTCTTGGCTGTGGGAAGTCATCATCATCTGGCCTTGTTCACAACACAGAACCCCATAGTCCCTAGTACATGGGGGTAGAAGCCTGGACTGATTCTTGACTCATAATTATCTTTGAGGAATTACTGATCGCACCAAGCTTAATTATCCTTCCTTAGGCAAGCTAGTCTGGAAGATGTTCTTATATTCTTGCTGTTGTTTTTTTTTTTTTTTCTCAAAATAAACTTTTAGCTCCTCTTCAACTATTAGGACAAATGAAGTCACTAAACACATTTCACATAAACCACTAGCCACCTAACAATTGTTTATAATGTCATAAGTACCTAAGTGTACTTGTAACATCCCTGATGATCAATCCAAATATTTAAGTTTTATTTTCATTCTTACAGGAAAAAAAATACCAGCAAATCAACCCTCCACCTCTCTGTTATCTAAAAATAATCCTTCGATAAACTCCTCATCCCCAAATTCAAAGCTACCATTGCCTGTGTGGTAGGGAGTTGGGCAGGGACCCCTGGATCAGACAAGGCTGTGGCTGGGGAAGCAGACCTACTGCCATACTCCTTTGTGGGCTGTGGGCTCCAGTTAAAAGATGGCTCTACCATCTTGGAAGGTTTGATCGGGGGGAAAGAAATAGGGAAAACTACTGATCAGCGTCAACAAGCATGCAAAATTGTCAGTGTTTCCTGTAGCTCTGAGTACAAAGCAGCATTCTTTTATGACACAGACTAGGTTGAAGCACATACTTTCTCTTCTGAAAACTTTCACTTTTACTTTCTAATGGATTAATATAAATAGACTAAGCAAATCTATTTTCAAAAATAAAGTTTTACTGCCATACATACCAGATAATGTTTTTCTTTTCATAGATTTGCTTTCTTTATGTGGTAATAGTGCTATCTTGGTAATAGCCCTATTTAAAATACAAGAAAGCAACCAATGCTTTTATGATAGAAAAATCAGCCAACTAGAAATCCTTCCTTAATTCCAAAGGTAAACATATTCATTTACTGCCGTTGTTAATTTTTGTGAATTCAGGTTATCTTTCTTGATGGAAAAAAGTTGGGTTGAGTTTAAACAGACTGTTCGTAAATGTCACCGAAATAGGGGATTGAAGTGGAGAGGCTCCTTAGATCACTGTAAGAAGCATGAAGCCATGTCTGACAGGAAGGACAAACTCAGGAATAACTAGACCTGAGAACTACCTTCCAGAGAAGGGTGGTTCATAGCCCCAAGGGAAAGCACCCCTGACAACTCACTGCAGTCTTAGACTCACATACACATTGATGCCTGGAAAGGGCCATGGGCAAATGTTGCCTTGTTCTGAGACAGACTAGTTTACATATAAAGATACACATACATTTTATATATATAGGAAGCATGCTACATCTTTAAGTAACCCTGAAGAAAAAATGGCAGTTTCCAGGAAATACTGATAAAGTATCAAATTAAAACTTCCCAAGTATTTTCTATACTTTCCTTCTTTATGATGACTTGATGTTTAGAAGTGATTAAGATTTCTGGGCACAGTTGATAATCATCCATAAGATAAATTCAGAAGAAGAAAAGATAGTCATTACTATAGACTCATATTCATAAGTCTATGACATTATATACACATGCATATGCATACTACTTCACTGATAAAAGGGTGATCAATATTTATTGAGTAGCTCCTATGTTTAAGACTTTTCTTCAAAATCTGAGGTGGTGGTGGATGCATCAGGGTTCCAGTAAAGAATCAGATGGCATATTAAAAAATATTTAACTGAAAGTGGTTTAAAGACAGGATTATTTACAATAGCATGATCAAGATTAAGAAAGCCAGCAAGGAATGTTGAAACATCAAGGGACTAGGAAGGGCAGGAAGCTTTTATCTCTACTGGGCCAGAATGAACAAGGAAGACAGTGTAACCAGAACATGAGGGCCCTGGAGGCTGGGTAGAAGGCCCCCCCAATAGAAGCTGTGGTTGTAGAGAAACTTGATGAGTCATGGAAGGAGAAGTGATGGGAGTAACCATCAGATCTATTGCTGATGCCTCCCATTGACCCAATCCTTTAGGAAGCTGAGGGTAAGGAACTGGACCATGCAACCCAACCCAAACAGTTAGCCCCTTAAGATCCAGAGCAAAGCTGAGAATATTTTGAGGAGGCAAGTGAAGAATAAATAACCACCTCAATGGGAAAGCAAACACACAGAGAAAAGTTAATTATGGATACAATACAATAAATGGCAAACATCACACCTATGGAGAACAATCAGTATGAAAACAGGAGAGAGCACAGCTTAGCAGTCTAGAGTGTGGAATTTGGAAGTTGGCAGATATTCCATCAAATCCAGGCCCTACCACCCACTGCAGTACCTGTGACCTTGTCAAGTTCTGAACCACTCTGTGCCTCAGCTTCATTCAGGTGCAAATAATAGTGTTTATTCTATCGGGTTGTTATAAGACTTAAATGAGAAAACATATATAAATCTTTTGGCTTGGCACATGGCACACAGTAAGCATTCAATGTTAATTACTGTCATTGTTATCATGTTATGATCATCATCATCATCATCATCATCATCATCATCATCGTATCACCAGTGAAATTTAGCAGAATTTACTGATGGCTCCCGGGGTGAAAAAAGGATGGGTAGAATTCAGACAGGAATGAAGAGAGAGGAAGGAACTCTGGAAAAGGTTAGTGGGGAGGGATGGCATGACTAGATTAGGAAGCAGGAAATCCCAGAGCATGTGCCTGGGGATCTATCAGGGCATTAGATTCTGACTGACAGTCATAAAATGTAGAAGGAGGAGATGGCTCAGTGATCAGGCCCCTTGAATGTCAAGTTAAAAATTGGCCTTTATCTAGCGCATTGTGGAAAACAACCAAAAAGTTTTAAAGCAAGCAACAAGGTAAGAGCTGTGTTTTTAGAGTGTGATATAATGTGTGTGTTTATAATAGCAGTGTCTTTATAATATGGCAGAATTTAGGATGATTTTAGGTAGAGGAAGTAGTCAGGTTTAAGAGTGAATTATACAATTCTTTGAAAAAATATGGGGACAACTAATATAAATAAAAACATTGATTAATATCTAATGGTTATTATAAGTACACTTACCCATTTCTCTTCCCAATAGTTATTGCTCCCTTTGTACTTTCTGGATCTCAGATATGGTATTCATTAAAACCCCAATCTGCTTTTGCATTCAGTGATTCTATTCTAATCTTAGTATTATTTGACCATTAGTTTCTTACAACTTAAAAAATTTTTTCAAAATTTTGAAATCTGTTGTTCTTTGGTTCATAGGAGAAACAAGGACTTTTAATGATAAAAGTATACAAATTGTCAAGGCAGTCTTCCAGTTGCTGTGTTTCATAGGCCTTAATGAATCTAATTTTCATAACAATCCTGTGAAGAAATTTTATTACCATTCCCATTTTACACATGAGAAAATTAAGGCCCAAGGCATTTAAGTAATTTTTACAATGCATATAATCAATTAGAATTAATAGTAGAACCCATGTTTGTATACAGCTATTCATGCTACATATTTTCCAAAGAAGATCTTCACAGAATACACAGCTTTAATTATTGAAGTTCAATCTCAGCGACATCATTTTGTCTTCAGCTACATCATATTGCATCTCTGTGTCATGTTTATCATGCTATATTTTCAAAGTCCTTTGATATTTATGAAGTTTATATCTATGATCATATCTGATCTTTACCATGATGAAATAAATTTGAAGTGGTTAACTAATTTGTTCAGTCTCCAACTAGCAGGCAGCACACAACTGGGACTTAAATGCAGGTCTTCAAACCCCAAATTCTATATTTTTTCTACCAGAGAAAAGAGATATAATTAAAAGCAGAATACTGAGAGGCATCTCTATACTTATGTAATAATCATTTAGAAAGAGCGTGCTATGTCTCTGACAGCATCCTGGATTCTACTACAAGGGAAAAGCAACCTCTGTCAACATCAAGATACACATTACCTCTAGGAGAGACAGAAGAATAGATGCAGAATGTGAGGGGCTGTCATCCTGTTGCTGCAGATACTCCATGAGCACTAGGAAGGACCTACTTAGCCCGGAGTAGGAGGAGACAGCAATTTTACTGGACCATGACTTGCGTGGAAAGAAAGATTTACTGAAGACGTAACACATGCATTGACTTTTGAAGAACATGTGTAGGAGTGGCAAAAGCAGTGAGCTTGTGCAAAGATTTGGTGGCTTCGAGCTCATAGCATTTGGGAGGTGCATGAAGCCTGACCTGGTGGGAGCACAGGGTAAAGGAGGAGGCTGAAGAGCAAGTCCAGGTCTTAATCATCCAAGGTAAGGAACTGGGACTTTGGCCTTCAGGACAGCAGAGGTGTGCTCAGATCTGCATTTCAACAGCCTCACTTTAGAAGCAACTTAGAGGATGAATCAGAGGGAACTAAAGCTAGAGGTTCAGACACCTGTAGATGGCTTCTAGCAATAGTCATGAGAGAAAGCATCACATGGGCCTGTACAGGCTGCATGGAAGGATAGATGGACTTATGAGTGAGTAGGAGGGAATTGTCAGGGCTTTGGGACCCGTTAGGTGCAGAATTAAGGGAAGGAGAAAGATCTCTAGAGTAATTTCTTGATTTCTAACTTGGGAAATGTAAAATCTAGTTACAGTAAAAAATAAGAAGATGGGTCATGTAGGAATGTTGAGATGTGTTCTGTTCATTCTGTGTTTGAAATGGCTGTTCAAAATCCAAGGGGGGATGTCTCATAGAAAGTTAGATGTGTTTGGAGGCAGAAAGCTGTCTGAGCTGGTAATATTTAGAAATCAGCAGTATATAACTGGTGCTTAACAATAACGGAAGTTCCAAACATTAGTTGACAATCATGTGTTAGGCATTAATTTTTCGAGGCATGCCAAATGTTTTATTGTCTCATTTAATTATCACTGGAAAACTTTTATGGAGGATATTATTTTCCCCCTTTTATGCGAGAGGAAAATGAGTTTCAAAGAGTTTATGAAATTAGTGTGGTAGTATGGAAGTCATGAGGATGGATGAATTAGGGAGATTATGTAGGGAAAAACAGGAGATACAGAGAACAGACTGGTAATTGACAGGGGTGAGGGGAAAGGAGTGAGTAAAATGGATGAAGTTGGTCAAAAGATACAAACTTCCAGTTATAAAATAAGTAAATCCTGGGATAGAATATACAGCATGGTGACTATAATTAACAATACTGTACTGTATATTTGAAAGTTGCTAAGAGTAGATCTTAAAAGTTTTCATCACAAGAAAAAAAAATATAACTATGTGTGGAAATGAATTTAACTAGACTTATTGTGATGATCATTTTGTAATATATATCAAATCATTATGTTGTATACCTAAAACTAATACAAAGTTATATGTCAATTATATCTCAATTAAAAAAAAAAGAAGGTAGCATACAGCTCAGATCACTAAGGAATAACTGGAACAAATACTATTTACTGAGTGCTTATTACATGCCATAAATTATTCTAAGTGTTAGTAATTTTTCCTAGAATCGAAGTGAACTAAAAGTTCCTTCACTTCAAAAGAAAAACCCCACTCTTGAAAAATCTGTGATTACTTCTTTAATTATAACGTTTTTAAAATGCACCTAGTTAGAATTCAGTGGAAATTTGTGTTTATTTATTCCATGATATTAGTAGAATTTTGAAGAGCAAGGCAATGTTAGAAGAATAATGCCAAGTTATTTTTCAGGAAAGAAATAGATTTCAGGTTTCAGTCAGATGCAAAAGCTTTTGGGGCAGAGCTAGCAGAGGGTAGTGCCATGGAGTGGATAAGCTTTGTCTCCAGTCTCCATTAACTGTATAACCCCCCTAATAAGTGTTTAATAGGATGCTCGTGGAAAGAATGAGAAAATAGTTATACCAATACACTGTTTGGTAAAAGGTAAACACAAAACTGAGGGTAGATATCATTAGAACCTAACTCTGAATTATGTTAGTCTTATATGGCAGTTGATAGAAATTTCCTGATTCCTGATATTCATAGCATAGATAGCACTTATTGAGGGGTGGCCATGTGCCAGATTCAGTACCAAGAATGTTATCAACATAATTTTATTTATTTGCCTAATGATTGATGGTTCTTGGCCTCACATGCACTTACAGGACTGTTACTATTTGTCAGGAGGATCTGGAGTCTCAGAGTGGTTAAATAACTTACCCAAAGTCACAGAGCTGAAGGAATCTGAACAGCAACAAAGCAAACCAATGATCCAATTCTATTATATACATGGCCTCTCAGAAATAAGAAATTCTCAGTAGGCAGGTCAAAGAAAACTGTTCACAACTTTAGAATCACTTGCCCGTTTTGTGCAGCTTTTCAACAAAAAACTCTGAATTGTACCTTCTCATTCTTATACCATTACACAGATATTTTTGCCAGATTTCTGATCATCATCCCCATCATTCTTAAAATACAAATTACAATGAGCAAAGCCAGGTTAAGTCAAAAACAGGAAATGAACAAATATGGTTGTTTCTTCCAGACTTGTAGCCTCAGAGGCTAAAATGTTACTTGAATAGGCTGTTTGCCCCTGTGTAGAGAACAGGCCTAACATTGTGCAACTACACACGGAAAAAGTGGGTCGTGACACATCAGCTGAGGGGAAAGTGAATTTAGAGGAAATGACAGCACTTAGCTAGGAAAAGTGTCACCTCTTCTAATTAGTTAACATAAAAGATTTCATGGAAGCGGTGGAATTTCAGGAAATGTATGATAAGTTCAGATTTCACTGTATGAATCATTGTGCTTGGTTTTCACAAGTTTGTCTGCAGATAACGCACTAGAGTTTTTTTAACATGATGGTCACCTATGGTTTCCGCAGGGTATTAGGTAGACCATTCTGTGGTTTTCATGATGTTTATCCAGATGAGTTATCTAAAAGGAAGTAAACAAATAAAATATAGATATAAATTTAAAAAGAAATATCTTAAGTCAAATAAAACATTTATGGTCAAATATGAAGCATTTAAATTTTAGTATTTGCTAAGTTTCTATTGAACAGTGTGATAGTTTTCTTCGTCCTTTATTGAGCAGGGAAATGAAGTTTAGATGGAATATATAATCATGGGAAATAATATCCATTAAGATGATTAAGATGGTTAGCTTTTTTGAAAGCCAGTGCCTTTCCTCTGTATGGCTAAAGAAACTTTGCAAACATTTACAATTGAGAGAACAAGGTATGTTATGCATTTAGCTTTACCACTATAGATAAAATGAATTTCAAATGTTCATACAGGGTCAAACAAATTATGTTCATTTTCTACCACAACTAGCCGACATTTTATTTTTTGATCTCAAGCAATTTGTCTTGGAATGAATTTGACATAGTTTAGTGAATTTTTCTATATTAGATTAGGAGGATAAAGCAGAACTCAAAACACATCCCCAACCAATAAAAGCAATTAAGTATATTCTTGGACTCATACTTAACCACTCTTTGATTATAAATTATTTCTAACCATATATGTATGTATGTGTACAAATGTGGCTATATAACATACTATTCATATCGCTACATAAAATTACTTTGAGAATGAAATGATATAAAATATTAAGCATAGTAATAATAGCACAGTCATTATTATCATTATTTGTATCGTCATTATATTTTCATATCTGAAGACTGACTTTCAGCAAATATTTTCTATAGATGACAAAACAAACTCACTTATTAGGATACTGCTTATGCTTCTTGGTGCATTTCAATCATCTGCTGGATTTAACTGAAATGTTAAATTTATTACCATCTTTAATAATGCACTTAAATTTCAAAAGTATGAGCGAATTTTCTTTTTGGACACCTCCTTAAAGGATCTCATTCAATATATTCATACTTAATCACTATCATGATGAGGGATCTTTCTTAAAATTAAAAAATTATTATTCTTCATAATGTATTTATACCAGGACACTTATTATTAACAACTCTTGATCTTTTATTATATTCATCTTGTTGGTCAAACAACAGTCTCAAATATAATAAATGATAAATTAAAACAACAGTCTCAAATATAATGAATAACAGACATAAATATAATAAACAATAGATTCATTAGTTTTATTGTAATAGGATTAATAGGACTAATAATGAAAAGTCATTTAAGCAAATAACTCTTTTTATATTTTTTATTTCTGAATCTCTAACAGTATTTTTTATTTTAATTGATTATACTAAATAATTTCTCAGCAAGTTAGTGACAGAATTAATATTATGAACTGAATTAGTTAATTATAGACTTTAGTTTCCTAGGAACATTTTCTTAGATACATTGGCTGAAACATTACGGGAAAATGATTTGAAGAGATTTCCAAGGATTTAAAATTCAATAAAATATGGCTGTTTAAAGGCCCATCAGATAACAGGCCAAGGCAGTATTCATAGCAATATGTTCTCTTCAGCACAACACAGGTGCTTACCAAGTTATTGTTTTAGACTACAGTAAAGTAGGGATAAGATCATTTTAATTCCTTCAAAATATTCAACCCTAAAAAACTGTTCTGAAGAACTGCAGTGAGTACACTCTGCAAAAAGGAGGGGCGCGGTGCTGTAGGCAGAGCACAGGGCAGTTCTTCCTGGGAAAGTCACCTACAGTTACAACGAAAGGAAGTAAATCGTGTCACCACTTGCATGTACTGTCATCAGAGTTTCCAAGTAAGAAACACTTGTTTTCTAGACAACTGAGGAGACTAAGAAGGAAACTTTAGGTGGGCTACCTGAATAACTTTTCTGAAGGGCTTTGCATCCTCACTCTTTTAAATACTTCATAAAAAAATTTAGTGCCACCGTGCTTTTGGAATTGAAAAAAAAACCTCAATATTTATTCCATCAAGTTATATTTTCTCTTAACTAACTGTAAAGAGACTGAATATTTCTATATTTGATAGTGTTAAAATATGGCAGAAATAACATTATATTGTTCATTGATTATTTGAGGATACTCCTAATTTTAGCAGATTGGAGCAGTAATGAGAAATGAGAAAAAAAGAGGTATACAGTTATGCAAGTTTGAAGATTTTGAATTCACAAATTGTCACCTTTGAACACTAGTACTGTAAGTTTCCTGTTAAAATGGCAGTACGGTACTGAAAAAATATTTTCCTAAAATATAAGTGATTAAAGGGCACTTTCTCAACAGAAAATTGAGCAAACATATGAGAGAGGAGAATATAATGACAATTCAAAGTCTTGCAATCCAAAATGCTATCAGAGAGAATCCCCAATGGAACTGCTGCTTGTTGAAGTCATATGTGTGCTGACATGACAGATCTGATCATTGGAATTTGATTCCAGGAAAATGTCCCATTGCGTCACCTATTCAGCTATCTCCGCAACTCATCTGGCCTCCATTAAATCCAGGTTTCTTCATTCTTAACCTAGAAAAGGACCTGAAAATGGTGAATCAGAATATTGAAATTTGTTTCCAAACTTTCAACTGAGAAAATAATTTACATTTGATGAAAATATATTTCAAGTAATGCAGAGCCTTTTCCATGTGTTATACATGTGTCAAATTAATGGTTACCTGGGTTTGCTTCAGTCTTATCTGTCTGCCTGCCTAATCCACAGGGGCTCATCTTTCAAGATCTAGCTCAGATATAAGCCCCTTGGGTAATTCTTTTCTAACACCCCCTATTTGGTTAACTGCATCTTCTACTTACTTTAACATAACACTCTTGTTCTGCCTGTACTGTGTTATAATTTATCTGTCTTCTTCAGTTCCAGACTGCAAACTTACTGAGGACAGCGATTTCCACTATTAATCACTTTCTCTCTGGTACCCAAGAATGAACCTGGCTCACGGAGGGTCCTCAAAACATATAGATGAATGAGAGCTAAAAACCAGAAAGTTGGGTGGGTGTTATCATTTGTATTAAGGCTATTTTTAAAGATTAATAACATTAAAAATGATTTTGAATACTGAAAATTTAGGACACAAAAAATCATGTGATGATATTTTTTAAAAGCTTGGAAAATCATCAAAGAAAGAAAAAGGTTATCTACATACTTTAAGGTACTTTGTATGCCCCCCAAAATCTCATGGTATGAATTCATATCTTTAGAAGGAATAGATTTGTCATGGGTAGCCAAAAGGAAGGTGTGTTTTGAACAGCTGTTTTAATCCATGAAGTGAGAAGGATTTTGCCATAAAAAGAACATGTATTCAGCACTTGACCTGTGTGGCTCAGGTTGGGTGCCATCCCTCAAACCGAAAGGTCACCAGTTTGATTCCTGTTAAGGGCATATGCCTGGATTGCAGGCCCGATCCCCAGCTGGGGCACATGCAAGAGGCAATGACAGATGTCTCTCTCACACACTGATGTTTTCTCTCCCTCTCTTCCTCCCTTCCCCTCTCTATAAAAAATAAAATAAAAATAAATTTTTTAAAAGAATGTGTGTCCATTTAGATGATAGTAGTCTGTGCAAAATATTCCCTGGGTTAGTTTAAATCTGAATACTAAGAAATTTTATTTTCTCATAATCAAAACTTGTGCAATACAATTTTAAAAGGAAGATAAACTCCGACAATGTAGAATCATCAGTGGTGATTTGGAGAGGTAGTAGTATTCACCAAAAAAAAGATCTGTCTTAGAGACAACTGTTCTGGGTTCAAATCCCAGCTCTATTTTTTTTTTAGCTGCTTGAACTTATAAAAAGCATTAAATTCTTTTTTTTAATTCCTCAATTTCTTCATCTGTGAAGTGGGAAAAATAGTATAGATTTTAGAGAGCAAAAATGCCACAAATTCCAAAACAAAAACAAACAAGCAAACAAACATTACAGGGCTTGACACTTCTTGTATTTTCAACAAATATTGTATATTACTATTCTACTTCGGCCCACTTGTCCTGTTAATGATCATTAACAATTAAGGAATATATCTTAAATCCTCTCTTTTGGATCTTAGTGTGAGAAATATAGTTAAAATTATACACATCTGATTAGAAACCAACATAAGACAAAGTTAATAGGCTACCATATCAGTATAAAGTCATAAGAATAATACACTAAATATTAATATGGAAAAATAATTTTCAAATTTGAAGAATAGAAGATGAAAATTGGCAATGACAGAGGTCTAGGGAAGGGACCAAGTTGTCATTATGGATTTATTTACTATTTATTCCTTTTTTGGGAATGTGGGTAACTTATCATTAGAAGTTAAAGGAAAGCCATATTTAGCAGTGCTTTTCAAAACAATTCAAAGGACAGACTAGTTTGCATGCCACGTAACCAAGATAATACATATAAGTCTCTCCCTAGACATCAAAGTTTCTATTTTGTAAGTAGTTCTCCTAGCTATCCTGTTGGAAATCTTGGCTGTTTTTGCTTTAACAAGTATCCCTGGGATTTTTTTCTTCCTTATTTTAGCTAATGGGTACAGTTACTGCTACTTTCTGTGTTCCTGGTGCTTCTGAACCTTGGCTCACAAATGTGCTAAGGAATCAAAAGCGTTGACATTCTGTCTCAGGCACATTTTGAGAAACAGACAGACTGTGTCCAAAGGTCACAATGAGATCCTATGGGAGGCAGAGCTCAGAGTTCTATGAGTTGATGCAGAGGAGCCCCTCCCCTGGGCACCAGCTCAAGCTCTGACTTGGGAACCCATGTGCCACAACCAAAAAGTCAACTAATTTTTCTCTTCAAAAATAGTAAAAACTTTCTTTCCATACTTGTTGTTGAAGAAATGCTTTCATACCCATTATTTCATTTCCTTCTTCCCATCTCCCTCTGAGAAAGGGAGAACAAGGATTATTCCTGCCCCACATTTTCTAGATGAGGTCTTATGATTTGTCTAAGCCACAGCTATACTATTCAAGAGACAAAATTTAGCCTGAACCCTTCAGAGTTAGACCTTCAGCCTTCTCCTCTGACGATTAATACTTTCCAAACTGTGTTCCACTGAATGTCGGCTTCATGTGATGTGGTAGGATAAAGAATTCCATCGTCAAGTCCATTGTCAAGGGAGGTAGGAACCACTGTACTAAAGGCAAGCCAGCCATTTACTGCATTTCCTTAATATGTCAGTGTTTGTTGTCAACAGGAAAGAAAGAAAAAGTGCCATATTCCCCAAACTTATTTGACCAGGATCATCTACAAGTCAGACAAGATGATTACATTTAGTGGAATCTGCCTTAGCTAATATTTATTGGAGAGCATAGATGTTTCAGTGGATGTCCAACCGTTCAAAATTCTGATAGCTACTGGCTCTGTCCTCAGCAGCCAGCAGCCATACTGTGCCTGAAATCCTCCTGACAATGGAGAGGACCTGAGCCATCGACCTTTTGGCCCAGGTATTCTTATGAGTTTATACTTTCACAGTCAAAGGCCCAAGGAAATAGAGGAACTTGTTTTAATATAGTATAACTTGGAGAAAATAATCTACAGCTTTGACCATGTGTATTATTTTAAAAGTTGACTTGAGTACTCAAGTTAAAATAGCCATCCCTTATGTTTCTGAGTTGTATTGAAATCAGCCTGCGGCGATTTGGGGGGCATTTTGGAAAAGGGAGATGAATGTCCCCATGTGGAAATAATAGTGTTTGGGGGAAAAATTAAAGAAATATTAATTTGTGTTATGTACACTCATTCCCAGGGGACCCGTACAAGGAAATGAAAAAGAAAACCTTCCCACCATTGGTGAGACAAATGAAAGATTCTGTTTTCACTGGCTTACGAAATAATCCCCCAAATATTTAGCAACAGTATCTTTGTTTCTCTCATTTCAGATGCTTCGTGGGGATAAAAGACTGCATTTACAAGTAGAAAATAGCCCTATTCACAATTTCAACCATCCAAATTGAAAACTGGTAGCATCCAATGTCTTTAATTAATAACATGGCCGCTGTTCCTATTCGCTCATATGGGATTAATGTTAGAGAATGTGCTATAATCTCCTCCTAAACGGGATGCCAAACAGAGGAAAGGCTGCAGAGACAGGCAGTGGGAACGTTCCTGTGGCCTTAGTTTTTACCAAAGACAACTGAAATGCACAGCTGGTGTAAAGGAACCATGAGATAAGGATACATCCATATCCTAAAAGATGAGCATCAATTTAAGGGAATAAGAATCTCCTCCGTGGCAGGGCTAGAAATATTTTCAGCTACTCAACTGGACACCCAGACTAACTAGTTTGCATCCCAGTCCTGCCACTTCTTTGTTATGTGACCTTCGGCATGTTTCTTAATCTTCTCTAAGCCTCAGTTGCTTAATTGCAAGGTGGAGATAACCATGCCCATTTCTCAGAGGTGCGGTGAGGGTGAAATGAGACCATGAATGTAAACGTAAGTGTTCTTTTGTGGTCTAAGCCCTCAGTAACTGTTCTCTCCACCTGCAACCAAAATGGGGTTAGGGTGGGGGGAGGCTGATAATTTAAGAAACTCTTTGTTCAACTGATGAATCTGTCCTGAGTGGTACATAATTTAAGAAACAAACCCATGATCCCTGGAAATGCTCCTTGGAAACACTGCAGTGCATTTTCTTCTTCTAGATTGCTATCTGCATGTTCACCACAAGGATTACCTACCAGGAAGCGAGCAAAAACAATCTGTGCCCAAGTTTTGAGATTTTGAAATTCGTTAGTTCACTTGATATTTTAAGTGAAATTGCTGAAAAACAAAACACTTCCCCCCAAATCCCACTCTTTAAGGAAAGATTTTATTTATTTAATTTTAGAGAGAGGGGAAGGGAGGGAGAAAGAGAGATAGAAACATCGATGTGAAAGAGAAATATTGATCAATTTAGAGCCCTGGTCAGGGACCCAACCCACAACCCAGACGTGTGCCCTACACAGGAATCCAACCAGGTGACCTTTTGCTTTGCAGGAGGATGCCCAACCCACTGAGTCACACGGGTCAGGGCAACCCCAGTCTTAATCTAAACAAGCAGTGGTTGCAAAGGGACCTGTAAAACCTATAAAGTCATCCCAGCTATGGAGAAACACAACACAGATCTGTTTACAAAATCTAGATTATTAGGATGAGGAAAATAGCATAAAATAAGAGAGAAAAAATTTAGGTCAAACATGAATGAGCTGTTTCACACAGTGAATAGTATATATATGATACTTGTTATCCTCAAAAGATAGCTTAGATGAAACATAAGTCACTTCCAGAATAATTAGCTGAATTCATGGATAGCAGATTTATAAGGAACTTCTGAGAGCAATCAGAATGCTAGTGGTTTATCTAGCATCTTTTGAGGTCTCTATGATAGTTGGAAAGCATATCTAACAAATGGTCCCAGACTCACCATGGTGTTGATTTTGTTACTTTAAATTTCAATACTCTTACTTGGGAGAGAGCTTTTTGTCCATATTCAATTGTAGTCAGACGAGCAGGTTGTCAGGAAGGCAGTCTTGTGTTTTGCTAACTTCAGAGCTACCTAAGGCCCTTGGACTCTCTGCACACACACTGGGTTGGAGACAGTTACTCAAGTTCCTGGAGACAGCTGATCACAGCCAAGAAACTAACTCAACTTCTTACTCATCAAGCTCGGATTAAAAAGACAACGTGTGATAGATGGTTACATTCTTCATCTATGTTCACAGATCATGACCAGAGCTTGGGAAATCAATTTATTTGACGTGAACCTACTTATTTACCAATTTTAGCTTAATTTTCAAGACATTTCCTGGGGACTAGGGATATCTGAAGCTTGAAAAAGACAGTGAACAAAGAAGTAAACAAATTACTTTCCTCTTGAAGACATCTGAATTGCTTTAAAGTATCTGTTTTCTCAAAAAAGTTGGCCTTTGCTTTGGACAAAGGTTTTAGTTATGGTACACTCTTGACTGAATGGTAAATACCAGCTTTTAAGATGAAAACCACCGTGGCACTACACTTGAGTGATATTTCTCATGCGATTGGTTCTGTGGTCTGATGTCCTTGACGGCTGGCCTGGGAAAGCGGTGAGGTGATTGTTCACTCCTCCACTCTATTTATATACAGCTATTGAAAGTTAAAGCCTTTCTCCTGGCCTTGGCCTCTTTAATTAGAGTGCAAAACACAATTCCCATTAAGATGCCACTTGAAGCAAGGAAACCGTATTCATATCCTGTGAGCCAATGTGGATTTTTCCACTCATGCCCGTTTAAATGCCTCAGTTCCTGAACGTAAGAATGAGGGTGTCAGACACTTAGCATTTCCAGGATTTGGGATGGGGGAATCCTCTGAGTGCTGTCTCATGACTTGAGGAAATTTATCTATTCTGAGAAACTCATACTTATTTATCCCTTTAATAATTACTCATTTTTAATTTGAGACTCATTTGGAAGGCGAGAGTCTTGCTGTAGTGATTCATTCTTCTCTTTCATGGGGATTAAGTGCAGCACTGGACAAAGTACAATGTGAGTTGCATCATTTTATACTACAAATAAGACCAACATGAGATATTACAGAATGGACATTTTCCAAAGTTTAATTCTGCTTTCTGTCAACAGCAGGATTAACTTTAAGGGAGTTCTTTTTCCTCCTTTTTTCCCTTAAGTATCTTTAATTCTAATGTCATGTGTAAGGGGCTCTCAGAAATGGGACCAGTACAGAAAACACGTGGTAAAATCCCCTGTTTCTAATCCCAGGGAGGACTTCAAGTGGTGGTCCTTTGAGGTTGGCCTTTTTAGAATTATGGGAACAAGGCTTAGAGACAGGGATTGTCTCTAAGTGAAGAAACTCAGAACATCTGTGTGTATGAGCACATGCACCACATGGTGACCAGGTAAAGCCCAAACACTGAAGTGACAAAGGTGAAGACAGCTCATGAAAAGGAGAGCAAGTGTTTGAAGGGTGTGTGTGTGTGTGTGTGTGTGTGCGTGCGCGCATGCACGTGTATAAAATTAGGGACCAGAATGCCTGGAAACTACATAATAGATGTAGAATAACAATACAAAGAGCAAACAAGAAAATATCAATATGCAAATATGAATACAAAAGTGTAGAATCAGAAGATAAATGCCTTCAGCGAGCATGGTTAGTCTTGCTAGAGCCCGGCACTCTGTTGCCCTCCCAGATATTGGCTGGAAAGCTCTGGGCACTGAATGGACAGAATTATTATGCTTCTTTTATAACCAATAACAACTTTCATTGGTTTAGAGAACCCTTTGGGGATAGTACTGGTTGGATGGATATTAAGAGATAAAGTTTTTCATCCTGGTCCTGTAGTTAGATAAGTCACTTGCCCTCTCCGGAGTTCAGTTTTCCCATCTGTAAAATGGGTTAATGAATTCTGAAGTTCCTGCCATTGTGAGATAATCAACATAAAACTAGTATTTTTAAAGAGAATCTTTGACCTTTGTTCACATAAAAATTAATGTCCACTCATTCTTCTGATTTGCTTTAACTTTTGTACATTTCTTTCAGAAGACTTTTACAGTTTAAAGATCCATTTGCTTTCAAAAAAGCAAGCCTCCATTTAAAAGATAATATCTTCTCATAGTGAAGTAAAGAGAAATACCCATATTTTGCTGTGTATAATGCACACTTTTTGTCCAAAATTTTCAGGGAAAAATAGGGATGTGCTTTATACATGGGTATAAGGATTGTATACCATGGGTATAATAATGTCATGTATAACACACACAAAAATGTGGGTGTGCATTATACTCAGCAAAATACGGTATGTGGGCTTGGTGTTACAAATTGGTATTGCTATTATCTGATGTCAGTTATCTGTTTCCAAAAATTTTCTTTTAGACCTAATTTCTTTGCATTGCTATATTTCTTCCTGATCATTGAAGATAATTTACTATCTCTTCTTGAGTTACTCAAAGAAAGGGGTAGGGAGAAGAAAGGAAGGAAGGAAAGAAGGAAAGGAAAAAACTACGGAAAATTTTAGGATGTCTATTGTTAGAGTTTTATGTGCCAACATCATTCTATCACTCTTAAGCTAGAGCAAGAAAACACATGACAGTGTTTCTCCTTGCCTGTGCTTCTTTACTTCAAAACATAAATACATAGACCTATACGTCTACGAACCCCTCTCTCCGTTCCTAAAGTCAGAGTCTCGTACCAGAGTCTACACTTCTGCTTCCTTACCTCTAACAACCTCCTCACCCCGCCAACACACTGGCTTCTGACCCACCCACTACTGAGACTGTTCTTGTGAGGGCTACCCAATGGACACTCCTCACTCACACTCTATAGAAATCAATCCTTTTGACAATGTTTTCTTTTCCCCAAAAGCCCATGACATCAATCTTTCCTGTTTGTTTTTTGTTTTTTACTTTTTCTACTTTTTAGTCATCTATTAGAATTCCCTCTTTACCTGCCCAGCCTTGAAATGCTGTGTTTAGCAGGCCTGTGTCATAGAGTATTTTTTCTTCACATGCTCTTGCTGGGTGATTTTCCTCATACAATTTTTTTTTTTATCTCAAGTCTAAATCTCTTCTCTGAAGCTCCAGGCCAATGTTTCCAGCTGCCTTCCAGAATTC
Source organism: Tonatia bakeri (assembly GCA_004024845.1). NCBI lineage: Eukaryota > Metazoa > Chordata > Mammalia > Chiroptera > Phyllostomidae > Tonatia > Tonatia bakeri. The sequence goes on from PVIA01000002.1 coordinate 414,515, forward strand.
TCCACCCACAGACATCTTACATGCAAACATTCAAAATCTAACTCTTTATATTCCGCCAAAACCTACTTCCCTTCCCACAATTTCTGTCTCAGAAATGCCTCACCACCTACCCCATTATCTAACTTAATCTGAAAGCATGCTCTCATCCCTTACTTCTGGTCAATTATCCAGCCCATCCCTTCCTCTCTGTTTGCACTATCAAGATTCAGGACTCGGTCATTTCTTGCTTGAATTTACTGTAAAGTCCTCCTATTTGTATTTCTGATTCCAGTCTTTTCTTTCTGTGATCACTTCTTTACAACACAGTTAGAATTTTTTTTTTTAATAATCATCCAACCATGTCATCCCACCTCTTCATTTCTAAGGCTTGAAAACTTTCTGTTTAATTTCCTGTTAAAATGTAAACTTGTTGTCTGGGTTTTCTAGCACTTCACTGTCTTCCCCTGCCTGCCTGTCCAGTTTGTCTTTCAGCAGCCACCCTCTGCTCTGCCAGCCTATATTAATCACGGTGTCTTGAAGCAACCATCTCTTCCAACAACTGTTTTGCAAATGTTCTTTGCTGGCTGTGGAGTGTCTTTGCTCCTTGACTTAGACGAGTGAGTTGGGATTGTCTCCTTGTCTTCTACCTGGACGGTGACCACTGCAGGGGGGCCGGGGTCTTACACTTCTCATTCCAGGGCTCCCACAAGTCCTGAACGAAGCAAAACAGCATACACAAACTAAAATTTAGTTTTGAAATTTCAACTTGTTTGTGGAAGTTATTTTAAAATTGCTATATGACTAAAGCATGTTTTATTTCCTCTTGTTTTTAGCTCTATTAAATTATATACAGATACCTTTTTCTGATAGAAAGAAACTAAATTTTTGTTCATTTTCATGTCAGATTTCTAACCGACAGACCTAAACTGGTTTTTTTTCCCCCGAAGACCAGCTACACGTTCTTTTAGAGTATCCCAACCCATAATCATGAATCTTTGACATTTTTCTTTACTATTCTGATCATAGTATAAAAATGTAGTGGCTTGCTGTCAAACAAGGAAAGGACAAATTAAAAATTATCAAATGAAATTAAAAGTCTGTGCGCAGATTTTCTTCTGCCTTGTTTCAGAATGAACACTGCTTATTGATACACTTTATGGATAAGGAACAACACTCACCGCACTTGACTGTTTCTGCTCATTCCTTTGCCTGTGTCTTTCTTTGCCTATGAGCTCTATGAGAGCAGGGGCCATGCCCATGTTTTGACATCGTATCTCTAGCCCCAGACCTGACCAACAGGTAGCACATAATAAGTATTTTTAAATGAATATTGAAACAGTTTTTGTCTTATATGAGTCTGATTTTTACACACATAAAAGACAAAGTTAATCCACTAAAGATGAGAGAAAATGTCACACGGGCCACAAAAAGTGTATTGGGCTAACTCTATCATGAAATACTAAAAATAATTTTGTTTTTTATTCAATTTTAAGTCATCCTAAGTGTGACTCCTATTCACAACTTGCTGAGAGTTTTGTCATGCAAAGCAACCTTTTGGTCAGTCCTAGCCAGTCCACTAAATGCATCCGGGGTGACTTTCATACTGATTATACTTGGCATTAACTTTATAGGGAATATGCACAACAAAATAGATTTCTATGTCTAAGTCAGAGAAGCAAAGACAAACTTTTCAAGAATTACTCTACCTATGAGAACACAAACATTGGGTTCAGAAGTATTCATTAACCCAAATAGATTTTCAACAATAAACTTTCCCAGTATTATAGAATAAGTTTTCCCTCTGCAGTTTCTTCATTAGTGACCATTTGATCAGGGAGTCATAGCACACCAAGGGAGGCCCATAACAGACTCAGTGTTCTTCATTTAATATCATTAAAGCAAGCCATTGTCTTGTACTCATGGCTGTTAAAGAAGAAAAGAGTCTTTCTAAAGAATGTGCATCTGGTGAGGAGAGAACAGGATAAACCCAGAGTTACAAAAAGTGACATTTTTGTTTCCTGATTCAGTGCAAGGAACACCAGAGTCCCGGCAGTGGTGTGAGACCCCAGGCCCAGCCCTGACCCAGACGTGGGTATTGCAAAAACAGAATGAGATGGCCAGCTAAGGTGGGAGTGCCCGGAATGGTTGAAATACATTCCATTTTTCTGGGAAATATCACTCTGTTTTGTAATAAAGTTGGAATGACTTTCCAACCAAGATGCTGTCAATGAAGAAAAGCATGAACTTTCCAGTTCCCCAAATGCAGGGAGAAAACAAGTTCAATAAATGTTTATAAAAACGAATCCAGTAAAAAGGGGGCTCTGTCAATGATAAACATTTATTTCATTCCATGTGTTTAGTATGCGAAAAGAACACATTGAAAGTTGGCCAAATATAATCAGGAGTAGTCTTCACAGCATCCCTGAATCTTGTGTTGAGAGTTTTCTCTACCTAAAATTATGTTATTCTATTTTCACATGAATTAACAGTAGGCCAACAGAGAGAAAAGTGAGGGCAAACTGAAATAGCATACGAACTAGCACATACAAATTTATGTGACGCTGTGTCTTCTTCCTAATTCTGTGATCTAAATTCTGTCTAATCTTAAAAGCCAACTCTTCTTTGACTCAACTAAATGTCACCTCCAGCATTTTGTACTCTCAGAAGCAGACCCATATTCTGCCGTCCATGACTGCTTGTGGGTACTTACGCTTTTGAGCTCTGCCCAGACATCCTCACTTATCTCTGCAATGCCCGGCGTGATTCCTTATCAATGGAATCCAACATAACTTTTTCGAGTAATTGCATCTTTTTTAAAGCTTGTAAGCATTTGAACATACTACAACTAATATAAACCACACTAAACTGCTATTAATAATTAAATATCTAATTTAGAAACAGTTAATATCCTTAAGGTGATTTACATAAATGAAGATATCGTGAAAATGGTGTGTGATTATCTTTTCTTCTCTTTTACTTTGTTGGTTCCTGGTGTTCATACTAAGCATTCCTGCTGATATTTCCTGCTACTTTATACTGTGGAACTGCAGTGGCCATTTTTGTGCCTAGTAATTCTCACGTAGGTCTAATATGCACCCCTACACATCTTGGTTCCCTCAGTCATTTCATTCTCATTTCATTCACACCCTCACTTTACACTTGGTTTGTTCTCTAATTCCAAATACCCTAGGACTCCTGCTCCTTAATTCGGTGGTAAATATTTGGGTTCTGGTGAATTTGAAGCAAAAGAAAATTGGACCCTTACATGATAGAGGGGGCAGAGTGAATTGTTTGGTTACCATTCTGGAACAGGAGACCCAGGTGATGTTATGAGGAAATGAAAATGGAGAGGATTCAAGAAAATGAACACTGAACCGCCAAGATCTGTAATAAGAAGAGCTGAAGTCACAAGAGGCTTGTTGGTGGAAGAAGTGTCATGATACGACGTCTTCAGCTGTGGCATTTCTACACTTATAGCTACAGAGGTGACTGAGGCACACTAATACAGCAGCTGCTGGGAGAAAGAGCCTGCCAGCAGTGGGGCCATGCATCCCCTAAGAAGGGGAGCAAGCAGATCCCTCTCACAGTTGGCAAGGGGTCAACTCAGACCACAGGCAGACTAGAACCGATGGCTGAAAGGCAAGTTTAGTACTTAGGAAGGGGCAAGACTGCAGGGATTTTGGGTTGGGAGCTCAGCTTGTTCTCTAGTAGGTGATACAGTCAGATTCAAGGCTGTCTTTCTGTGTAAGAGGGAGTCCTTTAAATGGCAGCTGGCTGAAGCTTCAGAGATCCTTTGTCACAACTGGGGGCTGGAGTGCACATTTGGAACCAGACTACTACTCCAAGAACACATAATAAGGGACAAGTGTTAGAAGATGAGGGAGGGAATTATGACTAAGTGTACACACAAGTAGCCAGAGTACACCATGAACCCCATTGGAAAGAGGAAGCTGGTGCCACTCCCAAACCCCTCAGGGTCGATAGAGTTACGAATTTGCTTCTTTTGTTCTAGTTAACGGGTAGGGCTATGATCATGGGGCCGTCTGTACCTGTGCCACACACTCAGGAGCAGGCAGGTATAAACACAGAGAAGAAAGGGAGGAGTTCGGTGTAGGCCTCGAGCACTCCTATTGCCTCTAAGAGCCAGCCCGGCAAACCCCCATGGACTATTCATGTCCCAGATCCGGTGTTAGTGTTTCACGGAAGCTTTTCTCACACTTGCTGTGCACAGCAAGCACCTGAGTCACAACAGCCATTGCCACCAGTGCCACCATCACTGTCATTACTATTATGATTTCCTTCGGGGTCAAAACCATGATCTCAGCAATTAGGTGATCACCCCTCAGCCCACTTAAAATGTCATCCAACTGCTCACAATTGACTGACAAGAATTTGCTCCAAAATTAGAAACAATATTTTGAGCAGCACATAACTTAGAGGCTTATCTCAATTCTGGGAATCCTGTTTAAAGTATAAATGGGGTATGCAGTTCAGATGCTTTTGCTTGGAGATAGTAGAAAATCAATTTCAAACTGGGTTAAACAATAAGGGAATAGCTTTCTCATGTGATGGAAAGTCCATAGGGAGGGCTGCCTTCAGGTGTGGCCTGGTCCAGTGGCTCAATGATATCACCAGGGACCAAGGTTTCTTTCCTTCCTTCTTTCTTGCCTTCTGCAGTTTCTCTCTCTGAGGCAAGCTTGCTGGAATTGCTAGGCTACAGGTATTTTCATTTATGTACAGCAGAAAAGACAATATATATTTGCTTCAGCATTCTAGAAATGTCTGGGACTTCACTGTGATTGAAACATCTTCAGGAAGTTGCTGACTCAGGAACCAATCAGTTTGTTGATTGGCTAAACAGAGGTCAGGTGCTCTACCTGGATCCTGGGATGATGGCAGTTTTCCCAGTAATACATGAATCCTAAAGGAGAAATTGGAGATTTGGGGAGGTAGGGAAAGAAGAATGGATATGAAAGAGGTATCAACCAGGTGCAAACAAGAAACGAACTCTAGTTAATGCAAAGAATGTATTACAAGGACATCGGGTAGCTTAACAAACTATCAGAAAGGCTGAAAAACCAGGATGAGTAAAAAGTGCATGTTTCAATTTCCTAGAGCTGCCACAACAAATACCACAAACTAGGAGGCTCACACAAAATTTATTGACTCAAAGTTCCTGAGGACAGACATCTGAGACCAGCATGTCAGCAGGGTGGGTTTCTTCTGAGGTGCTGAGGGGTGTAAGTGAGAATCTGTTCCGTGCCTCTCTCCTAGCTTCTGGTGGTTTGCTGGCAATCTGTGGAGTTCCTTTGCTTACAGAGGCATCGCCCTGGTCTCTGCCTGCGTGTTCACATAGTGTTCTCCCTGAACGAATGAATGACTGTCTGTTTCCAAATTTCCCTTTTTCACAAGGATGTAGTCATATTCCACTAGGGCACAGCTAATGACCTTGAATTAATTTGATCCTCCGCAAGGACTCTATTTGCATATAAGGTCCCATTCTCAGGTACTAGAGGGCTAGGTTTCAACATCTTTTGGTTGATAAAATTCAACTAACAACTGTACAAGAATCAACTCATACCCCAGCAACCACCTTGCTAGGTGCCACTTGTGGCATCTCAGCCACTGGATGCTTGATGATGCTTCTGTTGGCTCTAGCATCCCCTGAAGCTGTGCCTGCTTCACAGTGTCACTGCCTCATGGCAGCCCTGTGACATCAGGATATGGCAAGAGGGAACATCTGGCTCCTTCTCTTCTCCTCCCCAAAGATTTACAAAATTTGGTGTTCTCTCAACACAGGATAAGTCCTCAGTTGCTGGGCAGCCAAAAATGAAAATTTCACTACAGATGGAAACCAACAAACTGGATTCTTTCTTGCTTTTGCTCAGGAGAGAGTGGGGGGAAAGGCATGCACTGTGTCCTGAAGGGGCTGGGGTATCTGATTCTTTTTTTTTCTATTGTCCCATAGTTGTCCCATTTTCCCCCTTCACTCCCCTCCATCCTGCCCACCTCCTCCCACCCACATTCCCCCCTTTTAGTTCATGTCCATGTCACGAGTTCTTTAGCTTCTACATTTCCCATACTACTCTTGCCCTTGCCCTATTTTCTACCTACCATCTATGCTACTTATTCTCCATACCTTTTCCCCCTCTCTCCTCCTCCCACTCCCCTGTTGCTAACCCTCCATGTTATCACCATTTCTGTGGTTCTGTTCCTGTTCTAGTTGTTTGCTTAGTTTCTTTTTGTTTTTGTTTTAGGTGTGGTTGTTAATAACTGTGAGTTTGATGTCTTTTTATTGTTCATATTTTTTATCTTCTTTTTCTTAGATAAGTCCCTTTAACATTTCATAAAATAAGGGCTTGGTGATGATGAACTCCCTTAACTTGGCCTTATTTGAGAAGCGCTTTATCTGCCCTTCCATTCTATAAAAAAGCTTTGCTAGATAGAGCAATCTTGGATGTAGGTCCTTGCCTTTCATGACTTGAAATACTTCTTTCTAGCCCCTTCTTGTGGGCAAGGTCTCTTTTGAGAAGTCAGCTGACATTCTGATGGGAATTCCTTTGTAGGTGACTGTCCCCTTATCTCTTGCTGCGTCTAGAATTCTCTCCTTCATTTTAATCTTGGGCAATGTAATTATGATGTGCCTTGGTGTGTTCCTCCTTGGGTCCAACTTCTTTGGGACTCTCTGAGCTTCCTGGACTACCTGGAAGTCTATTTCCTTTGCCAGAATGGGGAAGTTCTCCTTTATTATTTGTTCAAATAAGTTTTCCACTTGTTGCTCTTCCTCTTCTCCTTCTGGTACCCCTATAATTCAGATGTTAGAAAATTTAAAGATGTCCTGTAGATTCCTAAGCCTCTGCTCATTTTTTTTTTGAATTCTTGGCTCTTCCTTCTTTTCTGTTTGATTGTTTCTTTCTTCCTTCTGGTCCACTCCATTGATTTGAGTCTCAGTTTCCTTCTCATCACTACTGGTTCCCTGTGCATTTTTTTTATTTCACTTAGTGTAGCCTTCATTTGTTTATCTAATTTGCAACCAAAGTTAACCAATTCTGTGAGCATCCTAATCACCAGTGCTTTGAACTGTGCATCTGATAGGTTGGCTATCTCTTGGTCGCTTGAAAGTATTGGATGTGGGGCTTTGATTGTTTCTGTTTGAGCCTTTTTTTGGTCTGGTTGTGCCTGTTACATATTGAGGGGCAGAGCCTTAGGTGTTCACCAGGACGGAGGCAACCCAGTCACTGGGTTGTGACGCTGTTTGTGGGGGCAGGGTCAGAGAGGGAACAATGGTGCTTGCTCCACTCTCTCTCCTTGCTCTCTGTCGGACCTCACTCCCCTTTGCTGCTTCCACAAGCAAATTGGGCCCTTCTGGTGCTGGCTCCTGGGAGGGTGGGCTTGTGTGCATTCTAGGACCCTGTGGGTCTCCCCAAGTAACTCTCCTGTGAGGTTGGGAGATTCTCCCAGCACCTCAACCCCCACAGGTATTTCCAATGGGTGCTTTTAGGCTTTGTTTCCTGGCGCTGGGTCCCTGGGTTGCACGGCCTGTGTCGCTGCCCATTTTCTCCTGGTTTATCTTTGCACAAATGTGTGACTGTGGACAGCCAGCTGCCTCTCGAGCCTCACTGGGTCTGCTCATTGCCTCCTGCACCCAGGATCTGCCACCAGGTCTGTCGGCTGCCCCAGCACGTCTGGGGTCCACCAACTGTCGCCTGTGCCCTGCGCGCCCGTGTCTGCCAGACACTGTTTTTCCTGCCGGGACCCCTCCACACCTCTCAATTGGCCTCCGACTCCACCCCTCTTACCCGTCTGGATGAATGGTTGTACAGTTCATTTCTCTGTCTGTTCTGGTTGGTTTTTTTTTTTCTAAAATTTTGTTGTCTTTAGTTTTGGTTGTACAAGGAGGCACAGTGTGTCCACCTATGCCTCCATCTTGGCCAGAAGTGGATCTGATTCTGATAAAGAGTAAAAAGGAGTAGAAATGACAGGCTAAAGAAGCCAAAGACTCCTCCTGTTCTGCATTTTGTCCTTAAGGTGACTCAGTTTATCTTCCTCTACCTGTGGATGAAAAGAAGCTGTGTTTGGTGGTTCTTTTTTTTTTAGCAGAGACAGACAGACATCAACGTGAGAAAGGAACATTAATTGGTTGCCTCCTACACATGCCCTGGCCAGGGATTGAACCCACAACCTAATGGTATTCCTTTAAGCTGGGCAGTGTATGTGAGCAGAGCTCAGACAAGCCATGGTCAGGAGTGAGGGCTGCTGCCCAAGGTGCCGCAGCAGAGCAGCAGTGCCCACAGTTGCCCAGAGTTGTCCTGACCCCTGCACACTGGCAAACTCATGGGACATCTTGATGAAACCCCAGCACTCCCATTTGCTTCTGAAATAACACCAAGATGACTATGTATCTGAGAAAAGCCTACTCAATGACAGGATAACTTTTACGCTCTAGTAAGGTCATGATTCATTCCCTGGTGATAACCCTATGTGTCCACCTAGCCTGTAAAGTTGTAACTTGCTAGAGTTAGAGAGTATCTCATTGACCATACTATTTTCAGTAACTAGGCTGGCACCTGGCATATTTTTGGTGGCTAGAAAATGTAAGATGAATTAGTGAATAGATGGATAAAAATCACTGTGTGTGAGTGTTGGTTTCCAGGGTGAGGCCCAGGCAGAAGTTAGTAAGCAACTTTTGAGAGGATCTCAACTAGAGAAGAAAATTTGTTCAGCGCAGTTTTACTGTGATCCATGACTTAATTTTTATTATAGCTTTGGTGCATAAGATACAGTCATACCTTGGTACTCGTCGGCTTCAGAACTCATCAAACCCTGTACTCATTGCACTTTGATGAGATAAAAATATTTCAGTAATGAGTGCTTGCTCGGGACTTGTCACACTTGTTAGACTGTGTGTGAGTGAGGACGCTGCCGTGCAAGAGAAAATGCTTACTCATTGGTTCCGAAACTCCTCACGAGTTCTGGAAGGAATGAACGACAAGTACCGAGGTACCACTGTAACGGGAAAAAGCAGAGATTTCGGATGCACACTTACTCTCCCAGGAAGGCAGGACTTGGTCTGGGTTTGCATCTCAGCAGAAGTTTCTGACATTGGGCTTCAGGCTACTTCTGCGCCTTCTTCAAAGACAAACCCCAGCAGAGATTTTGCTAACATGTTGCCACTCTCACCTTTCTAAAAGTGACTTTGAACAAAATTGTCATTGCATCTGTTCCAGATTGTTACTCGTTGGTATGTTTTTTAAATTCTTATCCTGAAAATCAAATAAATAATAACCAAAAAATAATAAATATCACAATTTAAAATATGAACTGAGAACAGAATTTGAAATGTTTTAGCCTGGGTTGTATTCAACTCTGAAAAGGCCCTTGCTCAGCTTTTTGAGTTTGATTTCTCTCACAGTTCTACAAGCACATAAGAATTAATTTCAAACAAAAAATGTCTTATTTGTGTAATACAAGTTTGAACTTAGAAAAAAACATGTTTTTTAAATTAAACTTCCTTTGAAAAACAAAGGCTTAAGTTAAGGGAAAATGTTTTGGAAAACTTGAAGCTTCAAAAAACAAAACTTGAAGAAAAATAAAAATGGTTTTAGGGCTTTCTGAAAAATCCCCAGTGCACTGACCCCTCCCTCTCTCATTCATCACAGGAACTGGGTTGAACACCTCACCGTCCCAACATAGAAACGGAACCACTCTGAGGGTGCCAATGAAGAGTTAATTTCTCTTTCGTCATTACCTTGATCCCTCCCTTCTATCTCCATTTATAATTTTCAATTAAAATGCAAATGAGTTGATATTGTAAGTTTAAAAGTGTCAGACAATTACTCCTCGGTGTGGAGTAAGCATGTCTGACTAGTAACAGTCAGAAGTAAACAATGATTCACCTTTTATCCTAAATTATTCACTTGATTCTTTTCATTTTTGCAACACAAAATAACTAACCAAACTACAATTTACTAAAAATAAATGTATATATAGTTAAAGATGCTTGTTGAACAGCACACATTGAATGCTAACTGTGTATATGGTATCCTGTTAAGGAGCAAGTGAAAACAAGAAAGATGTTAGAGATATTCCCATACATCTCTGCTGTGTAGCTTTTTTCAGATCTTTTTATTCACATCATCCTTTAGACTCAGCTTTCAGACTTCTAGAATAATTTTCTATTTCATTTTATGAAGGTGTGTTGCTTCCCGTGTATACTATCTGTGAACATTCTATTCCAGAAACCTCTTGTCTGTCAGTCCTGCTGTATGAATGTCCCACTCATGCTACTCTGGCAGGACTTGATCAGTGCACCCGTCAGCGTTCTCACCAGTTTGTCCCTTGATGTTAACACTCATGCTGTTTTGGGCAAGGGTGGTAAACTCAAACGCAGTTACTGCCCAGGAGAGTAACAGAAAATGTGGAATAAAAAAAAGGAGCGGTAGGCCTTTGGCAACTGGGGAATACATGGAACTAGTCAGATAGAACATAGCTGTTAAGTATTTTTTGTCTGTCTGTGGATTTTGCTTTTCTTTCTTTCTTTAAAAAAATATTTTTGACACTGATAGGACAATATAGACCTCCTCCATTTTAAAACACAAATACCACAATTTGTGGTCTGTTGCCAATTTCTGAGTATGACAATAATAAGCAATTTAAAATATTTTCTTATGAGAGTGCTGTTAACAAAAATAATTAAAATACAATTAACTGAACACCAACTTTCATTACTAGGTTGACCTGTCAGAGCCATACTGTGCATTGAATTCCCAGGAACTCTTAGGATCATATTTCTCTTTCTCTTATTAGGAATTAATTGTTTGAGCGTTCTTGTGGGTAAATTTCTGCTTTGTATATTTACTAGGAGCCATTAGATACAGTGTCTGTTTTCTATTGGGTTGACTCTAAATTCAACCCAACACTCTTCAATCGTTATTCCCCAAATTCAGAGGGAATGCTCAATTTACCACCAGAGAGACAAGCCAATCTCGAAAGAATAATGGAAAAGAATAACAGCTGCTTTAAACAAAACTTACAAACACAATTTAGCACAGACACATAACAGGAAGAGAAAATAAAGGCTGGCTAATCGCCAGTGGACCAGGGTGTGCCCTGGAGCTCTGAATCTGGAAAGTATTAATTCCTATTTTTTCTCTCACCTTCCCAAAGGTTCAGGGAGTGCACTGATGTCTGGAGTCAAATCTACACAAGATGCATTTTCACCAGAGCATCTGGTTCTCAGGGAACTCCATTGCCTGCTTTCTTGCTGCCTTTAACCTTTTTGTCTGAAGCATGCTCTGGCAGCCAAGGATGTGTCTGAATTACTTTGTGTTTTCAGGAATCCCACTTTCTCTTCACTCATAAAATCTGCAACCTGGTGTGGGGATGTCTGAAATATGTCTCCCAAGCCATTCATTTTGGGGGAGGGTAATGGAACCAGTCACTTTAGATCCACCCACATTTCAATTCTCATCCCACCCAGAGATTGGGGTTTCCTTTTGTCAAACGGTCTGTAGTAAAAACCACAAACCCTCTGGTGATCAGTGGAATCATGTCTTTGTAGTCTCTGCCTGATAAATGAGGTAGCTGTTAGATTTCTGTTCTTTTGTGGAAATAATACAAAATGAAGTAAATATAAAGAGGAAAACTGATACAGCTTTTAAGAGCAAAGATATCAAGTTTACACACTTGACATTTATTACACAGTTGTTGGCATTAAACATAGATGCTTCATTATGTTAAAAAACTTTTAAAAAAGCAACAATTTTAAGAGCACAAAGGGCCCAAAATGTGTATCTCTCAAATAAGCTTCTTCCTTTACTGTACCAGAACCCAGTATGTTACATAATATGAATTAGATAAAACCACAATCAGCGGCCTTCCTCCTCCAAACAGAGGTGATTTCTTAATGGCATGGCCTGGTTACACCATTTTCAGTGTTAAGAATCACATGGAAGATCATAGCTACAGTGATTAAAGTTTTCCAAAGAATGCTTTATGAATTCTTATAGCAACAACTCTTTTCCAGTTGCAGGCTGTGGGAGGTCACTAATGGCCCAGTATTTCTTTTTTTCTTTTTAAATCTGAAATGATGCATTCCATTTTTTAAAAGAGGCTTTAGAGGAAATGATTTTATTGCGAGTTCATAAAAGTAACCAGGCCCATTAACCTCACACTGATTAATATGTAAATTAGCTCATGTGATTATAAATTACAAAATGATTTGAGGGAAGCCTACATAAATGCATATCTTCTTAGAGAGAGAAGCTAATCTGCATAAGACTATGCACATCGATCCCAATAAAACACTAGGAACAGTGTGGACATGAAGATATTTGTGAGTGGTGCTTGTTATTATGTGTAAATGTTAAGCTAAAAATCTACTTTTGCAAGGCTTATATGTGAACTACTTATTCAAGAATAAATTCAATGGCATTTATTCTAAAAAGAAAGACTGTACGTCTCTTAAAGAGCTTGAGAAACCAGGAAATAATGCTCTATTAAAATGTTTAAAAATTCATGGTATACTTACTGATTGGATTGAGAACTTTCAAGTATCAATTCTAGTCATTGTATAAAATTATTAGAGTATAATAATAATATACATATATCAGTTTGGGCTTAACTTCTTTAACAGCTAATGTTTATCTAGCACTTTCAATTATCCAATTTAAACTTCATGCATATATAAAGGAACTTGGGCTTAAAAAATTTAAGTGATACCCTTTAGGGTTGTCAAAGTAAGAGATGTAAATAGGACTGAAATCTCTGTCCTGACTCCAGAACCCATAAGCTTCCCCTTAGAACAGTGGTTTCAATGACCCACAGAAAGAAATAGATATACAGATATTTATATTTGAATTACAAGTTTTACAAAATAATGCTTGTCCTTATTATATATGAATCAGTTCTATTTAAAAATTGTGTGTGTGTGTGTGTGTTAAATTTGACTACAGATTTCACAACCAATGACCATAATTCATAAACGGGCTATGACCACACTTTGAAAACCTGTACCCAGGATCTCTCATTGCGAGGCTATCTCGTACAATCTACACAATTTCAGAGGGCTCTGTGCTGAGAGGGGCCCTTGGTTTAATGTCCCAATGTTGTCATCTTCAAATTCTTAATTTAATCTCTGAGCTTGCGTTTTGAAAGTGAAGTCCAATAGAGGAGCAGAATATGAACTTGAGCGGAGCAGATATTGTACAATTTGTGTGTCTGCTTTTCTTGCCACCCATTCACATCAGCACACACGATGCCCCATGAGCACGAAACCCAGTGGACCCACAATGCGTGGGAATTCAGAGAGACTCAAAGTGAGTACAAGATAAGTGACTGGAACTCACTTTGACTAAGTGGGGGCACTGACAGACTTAAGAGGCCATGCTGTCAGTTCAAATCTGAACTTGCTTCAAATGAGAAACACAGCAATGATATTCTAAGAGATGCAAATTACATAGTGACTTTATATCTTTTCTTATTCCTATTACTTCCTTGTATTAGCCAACCACTTATCCTGACAATGATGACATAGAAGGAAAGGGAAAGACAGGGCAACTCAGACTTCTTTTTCTCTCAGTCCTTCCTTAGTCATCAACGAGGCACAGATACAGCATATTGGTGGGAAATACGTGCGCCAAGACATGTAATGAAAACAATCAACTTAGTGTAGCATTTCCAATGCTCTGGTAAGAATGAAATGCAAATGCACATATTGGTTACCGTGCAGTTTTGGTGATTTTCCACATGAGTTAAATGCTATTGCATTTGCATTTTGAACTGTCTTTGCACAGAATAAAGATAAATGATAAAATTTATGCAAATAATTAAAAAGTTCTTCTTTAGAATGACTTCAAATAAAAAACCATGACAATTCAAGAGAAAGACCACCAAGGAAAGAAAAAAAAAATACTTTTTAGTACCTTAATGACACAGGTTTCCTAGTTTTTGAATATGGGGCCTGGAATTTTCATTTTGTTCTGGGTCCTGCAAATTATGTAGCTGGCTATAGCAGGTTGAATGGTAGTCCCCCAAATAATATGTCCATGTATTAATCTCTAGAATCTGTGAATATTACCTTTTATGGAGAGTAAATATTAGCATTATATAGCAAAAGATGTGACTAAGGATCTTGAGAGGAAGATCCCATGCTGGGTTATCTAGGTGGGCCCTAAACACAACTCTATGTAGCCTTATAAGACAGAGACACAGAGAGGAGGGGGTAATGTGACCACGGAGGCTGAGATTGGAGTGATGTGGCCACAAGCAAAGGACTGCCTGAGGCTACTGAAAGCTGAAAAACAGGGAATAGAATCTCCTCCAAAGTCTCTGGATGGATTGATTTCAGATTTCTTGCCTCTAGGACTGTGACAGAAACAATTCCTGTTGTTTTAAGCCACCCAATTTGTGGCAACTTATTATAGAGCCCTAAGAAACTAATGACCTGGCTCTGTCTCAGTGAACTAACTGCTTTTCCCTAACAAGACATATGGGCCTTGCTCAAGAAGAGTGTGTCCATGACACCAGCCCATGGAGATCTCTTCCTTCTCTAGATGTGGTTGTACTCAGTCATCCCCGACCATGAGGGTGGCAGTTTCTGATCATCTCACATGCTAGATTTGCCCCTTTCATTTGGTTCTGGGCTCTACACTCCTTGGACATGAGATCATACTTGACGCCCTTACCCCCCAGACTGTCTTGAACAATGTTAGTTCCACAGAAAATTCTCAGTGGATTCCTGTGGAATACTGATGAGGTTTTAATCTTAATTTTGTTTTTCCTATTGAACCTTTAGAGAGCTTATACAAAAAAACGAACCTTTCGTCCTTACCGGAAATGAATAGAGAAAATCAATATTGAATCTCAAACATATTTTATTTTTAAAGAGTGATTGTTATACAGAGGTTTGAAAGTATTTGAAACCCAAAAGGTCTAATTACCTTACCCTTGCAATTGAAGAAGGTCAGCGCAGCTGCCACATGCTCCAGAGGCTGTTCTGCTGCCCTGTCAGATATGGTTGCTCTGGTGACACATGGTAGAATTCAGGGCTCATAGGGCAGATGTTCCAGGACAAGGGCTTTTCTACATCCTTTGAATTGCAATGAGGAATAGAATGGTCTACATAGGACAGAAAGTATACAGGTCTCATTTAAAGGATATATGAATCTTACTTTAAGCTTTATTTTAATGGTGCAGAATTCAACTTTTTAAATTTTACATCATCTAAATATAAATTTAGTTCAGTGAATATTTATTATCTTCTCTGGGAGAAGCCCTTTCCAGTCAGCTGTGGGGTATGCAAAAATGAGTAAGACACAGTTCATGTTCTGAAGTGACTGACTCTCTAGGAGGGTCAAGTAATTGCCTAACCTCAATCTGGTGACTAAAACTATTCAGGTCATGTGTGCACACACTCAAGCACGTACACAAGTACATACACAAACTGAAGGCATGTCAAGGGAGAAAGTAATTAATTCTGAGAGGAATGATGGGGATGGCTCATTAGAGATTGTAATATTTGGACTGTATCTCAAAGAATGGAAATTTTGTCACCACTCACACCATTTTAGAGGAAGGATGTTCTAGGGAGAGACCTCGCACAAGCCAAGGGAATGTGAGTGCTGTGGTCTGTGCTGCAGGGCCCTGCTGGTTCATGAATGATGCTTCTGGAGGCTGTGTGTGTGAGAAGATGGGTAGGTGATGTGACTTGAAAAGGTGTTTGAACTCAATCACTCAGAGCCTTAAACTTCAGGCTACGGAGATCATACTTTATCCCATAGGATGTGAGACACTTTGCAGGTTTTTGAGAAAGGAAACATGTAACCCAACCTTTGTGCCATGATAATGAGGTGTGGATTGAAGAGATAAGGGTTTAGTTGTAGAGGAAGCTATCACACAGGTCTAAGGAAGAGATTTTGACACATGGATTTGGGAAGTAGCTTGGGAAATGTAAGGAGAGAAATAGAGTTGTGTGAGAGATAATTAAAAAGCAGAAGCAACAGGATTTAGTGACTGATGAGACATGAGTGTAGAAAGAAGTTAGAGATGAGTCCAATAAAGGCAGCCTGGGAGCAGGGAGCTTTAAGTGAAAATACGCAGGAAACTTAGAAGGTGCAGTTCTTAAAAGAAACTCTCCAGAAGAGCATCACTTTAGGACATGGCAATTTTGAATCGCCAGAAAGCATTTTGAATTGGAGCTCAGGAGATGTAAAATTTGGAGTTGCCAATGTGGAGATGGTGCCTGAAGCCACAAGAGAAGGCAAGAGGCTAGAAAGCACAGAGTGAGAGGAAAGGAAGGGAAAAGGGGGAAAGTGTTTGTGGTAGACAATTTGCCTAAACTACAACACTCCTGAAATTCAGAGCCAAAAAAAGCTTTTTAGTCAGATTTATTGAAGTATAAATTTATGTAGTAAATTTATCCTTTTTAGAGTGAACATCCCTGTGAGTTTTGACAAATACATACAGTTGCATAACTACCACCAGAATCAAGGTCTAGAGCATTTTCATTCCTCTCCTAAAATTCCCGTATGCCCCTTAGTCATCAGTCTCCCACACCCCAGCTGCTGGGCATCGACTAGCCAGTTTCCAACCCTATATTTTGAGTTTGGCTTCCTTTACTAAGCAAAACTGAGATTCTTCTAAGTTGTTATGAGAATTGATAGTTCATTCTTTTTTTATTGATGAGCACTATTCCATTGTGTGGACGTAACACAGTTTGATGCATCTACCAGTTAGTGCACATTTGAGTTGTTTCTAGTTTTTGTTGATTATGAATGAAGCCATTATAAACATTTGCATACAGATTTTTGTGGAGATATAAGTTTTCATTTTTCTTGGGTAAATACTTAGGAGTAGAATTGTTGGGTAGTATGGCAGGTGCATATTTAACTTGATAAGAAACTGCCAAACAGTTTTCCTGAGTGGCTGTACCATTTTGCACCCCTATCTGTAGCGAATGAGAGTTCTGCTGCTACAGCCCTGCCAGCACTTGATACTGTCATTGTTATTATTATTATGCATGGGATGTGATGATATCTCATTGTAATCCATTTCTTTGTGTGTATATTGAAACATGTGCACTCATCTGGGAAAGGGATTGTGACACCATCAGATTCTCAAAGGTTCAGGAACCTGAAGGTAAAGCCCATTACAAGGTTTGAGAATGAAGAGGAGTCAGAAAAGCACACTGAGAAGGTCAGAGTTTCACCATGTAGAGTCTGCTATGCCAAGGGAAGCAGAAAGCCTATGATGTGAACTAAGAAAAGGATACCTTATCAGCAAGGGGAAATTCCTGGTGATCTTGGAAATGCTATTTCAGTGGAGTGGGAGGAAGGAGAGGTGAAAAATAGGAGGGTGCTGATTTGAAGCAGAAATAAAAAAACAAGGAAATGGAGGCAGCATATGCAGACCCTTCTTCTAACTATCATAATAAAGGACAATCCAAGCTAATACCTGTGACTAGAAACATCATTTATGGGGAGCCCTAGAGGGGGCAATTTTGATAAAAGTTAGCAAAGGGACTATATGAGGATTACTTATTTTTTCTATGTGGTTCTTTAATGTGCATTTGATTTTACTGGCATTTACTTCAAGTTTTCCTGAGAAGCAAATTCACTTTACCACCAATGCCACTGACTTGGCTGAAAAGAACTTTTGGGCACACAGAGTGGTATTGTGGCCCCAAGTACATGTCCAAGGGTTTTACAACGTGCACTAAGTGTGCCGTCAGGGAATTTTACAAGTCAGCTGACACGTGCTGCAGCGCCACAGCCACTGCCCTTTCCCGGACTGTGTGCTGCTGTGTACAACCTCAGCCAATCTCTCTGGGCATTTTCCCAAACACAAAAAAGAAGAATGCACTGAAATAAGAAAGGAATCTGCATGTGGTCAGTAAGGATTCATCACTGTACTTTTAGTCAATTTATGAGAAAATTTGTGGAAGGAGAAGAGACAAATATTTAGTAAAACTCAGACATTCGCATACAGAGACTAGTTTTTTTTTTCAATCATGAGGTATAATTTGAATATACAAATCATCCATTCCCGAGTCTTTCTCTCTCTACTCTTTCCATACCTAAAGAAACTAGAAAGCAGAAGATACTTAAGTTACACTTTCCCCTACCATTTCTCGTCAGTGTCTTTCTCTCTCTCTCTCTCTCTCTCTCTCACTGCTCCATATTTTGATTCATGCTAGCTCACTCTCTAATCCTCCACTGTTTTCATTTGGAATCAGGTCATGGACATGGGGTGCTGGGGCTATGAGTAGCTTGTCCTCCACTAGTTCCTCTCTAAGGGGCTGACATAAGGGTACCACGTTAATACCATCAAAAGACTGGAAATCTCATCTAATACCTACTTCCTCCCCTTTACTTGTCTTCGATGCTGGACTCATGGTTCCACTTGACTTTTTTATGTGGCAAAGCTACACTCTGGAACAGATCATGAAATAGGTTGCTGCAGCTTTGGTCCAACGGAAAGAGCATAGATGTGGAATCAACAGAGATGGGCTTAACACACAGCTCTGTCCTGCGCTAGTCATGTTATTGACTCTTCCTGTCTCAGGATTTCCGTCAATAAGATAGAGACACATGCTTTCTAATTCATGCTTCATCTTGTATTGGACATTCAAACAATGCCATGAAAGCTCGTGTGCACTAACTCTAGAGGGTCCTGACGTTACTGGACATTGCCATGATCACACTCCACAAACTGGAAGCCAGGATGCCCCTGCTGCATGCTGGGAAACCTGACAGCACGGACCCCTCCTCTCTGGAAGCTGCCTCAAAGCAGCTCTTGCCTAAGAAGTCTGTCCCTCTGTCCCTTTCTCCTCCGTGCTTTGCCTTCCTTGCACATTTTAGAAACAGACTTCAACATGTATTGTAAGCTGTACTTTCCAACATAGACATCCCTGAAGCAGACGGCATTATGTTTGCAGGGCTCTGTAGCTCTCTTTTCTTGGTTTTACTATTATGATTAAGAATAATCTTTTCAAAGTAATGTCTCTCCTGCACCATTTACTACTCCTTTCCTCCACAGCATCAATTTCAGTCATTTGGTGGGATGCTCTTAAGTGGAGAATTTAGGGAAACATTGGTGCAAGTGAAGCCCCCAGGCCATAAGGAAGTGAATTGTAGATGCAGTTTTCTGATATATTTGGGGGTAGATGGTTATTTCCTGAGACGGGTTCTCTTCGCCCACACCATTACTTCACAGACATTTCTGGTCTCTGCTCAGCCAGTTTCTAATAAGGTTCCATTTGAATTAGCTGGCTATTGAATAAGGCTTTTTTTTTTAAGGCCTATGTGAGTGAAAGCCCTTATCTCAGAGTTTTAGACAAGGCACTATATAGTCAGACTATATGGAAATCTTGTCAAGGTGCATGATAGATAAGATAAGTCAGCTTATGATAAGCCAGGACCTAAGATAATGACAATGTGATAATGTTTTTTCTTGCAGAATTGGGGTTACATACTGCCATTTACCTATAAGACTACATCCCACTCACACTAATGTGAAGGGTATTCCTGGGCCAAGGACAAACATGGCCCTTTAGGATTTCAAAACTGGGTGAAGACTTTGAAATAATGGCTGGCCAATAGGTAGATCATCACATGACTGAGTCAGAGATAATGATCTCTTGTTTCAAAGTTCCCTTGAGGAGTGGTGTGTTTTTTGTTTGCATTCTCTGATCTGCACTCTGTCAAAAAATGTTAAAAGTGGAAAGACAGAATAATTATATGATCATAGAAATCCAGCTATTTTTGCCTTTTACTTGACAAAATTGGGTATATTTCCATTTATTTTAAACCATGACTCGATAAACTGTATTTGTATGCTCAGAGTCCAGTAGACAAAAGGCATTGACAAATATTACTTGAGTGAAATGATAAATGACATTGACTTGCATAAGTGCCAGGAAGGTCTGCTCCATGACACTCACTTGTTAACTTGGCCTTTCTCCTCAGCTTTTTATTTAGAAAATGATTCTTGTGCTTTTTTTAATCCCAGTTGTGGGGGTGGGGCAAAGAATAAATAGCCCCCTCAGAGAAGACCTCTAAAGAGATGGATTTAAGACTCTAATTTCTCTCAAATCTTTAACAATTTCTCCCCATTATATCTACTTGTGAGGTCTCCAAGTTGCTCTAGGATGGGATTATTCTGAGGTTAGCGTGTCGCCCTGGCGGATCTGTACCAGCCCGTGCCCAAGTCCTGCGTTGCCCAGAAGGCAAACTGACCCAGAGAGGTGAGCGAGTTGGCCATTCTTTGGTTATCTATGCTGGGAAGAGTTTTATTTTGGATACTTTGTCCTTGTTTAATTAAAATGGTGGTTTACTATATCTGCTCACACTCACATTCTTTGGCTTTCTTTGAGGCTATGTGCCAGCACGGTGGCCGTCATGAGAGCTGGTCTCCCTGTTGTCACATCCCTGTCACCCCAAAGGATGACCCTCTCTGGCTTTGCCAGAGAACAGCAGGCTATTGATTGGATGAAAAATGAATAAACATCATTGTAGAACCTGCTCTCTTAGGAACAAAGTATGTTTGGGTCAAGGTTTAGATCAGAAGATACTTTATATAGCAGTGAAAATAAATGCTGCAGGCCATGCATTTCCATCTGTGCTTCACTTTATGGGATTCCTTTACTGAACAAGTGAGCCCAGAGCATTTTTCACAGCTCAGCTGACTTTTATTTTAAAAGTCAGCAGGGAATACATAATATGGAAAGTTCATTTCTGAGAAGAGGTGAGCATAGACGTGGGGCTTCGAAATGGTTAATGCTCATGCTAACTGCAATCTGGGCAGTCGTTTATGGTGTGATCCATGAGAAGGAAAAAGTTTACTTTTAAAACCATTATCCCAATGATCTTTGAGAATTTCACCCAAAGCATCATTCTCTGACTATTTAGAGTCTCTTAATGTTTGTGGGAGATAACCTCTTGACTTCCTTTTTCTGCAATATGCCTTGTCTGGTGAACCTGGAGTTCAGCAGAAAAAGATAGCGCCTTTCCTCCCGTGGACTTTGACAAATGATAAGTCTAGCCTACTGCAACAAGTTTATTCTTATCCAGAGAAATCTAAGAGTCAGCATGTTCTTTAAAGATAAATCATTCACTTTCTAATTTTTGGTTAACCTTTAACATAGAATTGTGTTATGTGGCCATGGATTCTGGGCAGTTTTAGAAGACTATGGTGTTATCAATAAGCTTGAAATTAAGAATGATTTTGATCTCATGAGGGTTTTTGAAACTCAGTGATAGTGAATAGAAGCCACTTTGTGATCTGAAGCAGGGGAAGCAGTTTGCCCACGTGAGGCTAATATCCTGCCGCCGCCACCTGAGCCGCAGCAGGTAACCGGGGTGGCTGGTGTATGTGACTGAACGGGGCCCTGCAGTCACACTGGCCAGCACTCAAGTCATGACACTGCCCTTTCCTGGCTGCGTTTACTTTTCAAAAATTACTCAATTTTGTGAAATTCCTTTTTTCATTTATTCAAGAGGAACCACAATTTGTATTTTATGGAGCTGCCGTGGTGATCAGTGAGATAATGTGTAGAAACTGCACACGGCACTTGACACATCGTGTTAAGTGTTTGATACAAACTGGTTTTCCAATGTCTCCATTTTGAGTTCATCAAAGGGGTTTTAATTATCAGAAGTTCATAATTATTACGTGGTTTCAACTATACACTGATCTGGGAGCATAAGCCTGAAGAACAACATGAGAATAAAGCTCAGATATCCCTAGCTTTAAAATGGGTTCATTATGTTCTTAGCATAACTGTGAAAACTTACAATGCCTTGGAAACAAGTTTCATGCTACCTTAGAAGGTGACTCTTTTTGGAAGCACATGTTTCCATTGCTGAAAGAGTCAGCCCTTGTAGAATATTCTTTTCTGTCTAACCAAATAGCTGGGTAAATTTGCTTCATAATTTCCCCTACCACAACAAACCTATAATTGACAGGAGAAATATCTGCTGAATCCCCCTAAACTTTCCCTTTCCTGATTGAGGTAGAATTTGTGTCATCAAGGAGGGAAAGTAGATGCCCAGAGAAAGTGGTGGTATTAGTATTAGTCACAAAAAAGATGGCTAACATTTCTAAAGCTATATGCCAGTTACTTTGCAAACACATCTTGTAATCCCAACAACATCCTTAGAAAGGAATATGACCAACTTCATTTGCAGAGGAGGAAACTAAGAAACAGGTTAACTCACGTGTCCAAGGCTATCTCTGTAGGAATGTGGAGGTGGGGATTTACGTTCAGGTTATCTGAATGCAGAGCCACGGACTGTAGACCACCGCACCGTGGGAGCCTGATAGCAGTGAATAGCTGCAGAGGGAGCTCAACGGCCTGCTGGCCTAGTGGGCCATTTCCCACCAGGATGTCTCTGTAGTGGTGAGGTACCCTGGAGGTCCTCGCTGCTCTTTAAGGAAGTCAAGATGGCTATCATATCTAAACCCATTGTTACATGAATAAAAAGAGTAGTGTGTGGGAGGGTGGTATTTGTCCATATCTGCTTATCCTGGTATGACAAAGATACTTGGGAATTCCCAGGACCAGGCTTATGACGTAATAAATAATGACTGAATGTATTAAGTATGAAAAGAAATGGTATGTGTGGAATTCCTGTGGCTTTCCTGGTGAGGTGGGAAACCTCTCCCTCACTTTGAATCTATGGTCTCTTTGTATCCCAGGTCAAAACAAACAATCCAATTAAAAAACAAGCAGAGGATCTGAATAAACTTCTTTTTTCAAATAAGACATGAAATGGCCAATAGATTCATGAAAAGGTGCTCAATATTACTGATTGGGAAATGCAAATCAAACCACAATGAGATATTACCTCACACCTGTTAGAATGGTATCATCAAAAAGACAAGAAGTTGCAAGTGTCGGTGCAGATATGAAGAAAAGTGAACTCTTGTGCACTCTTGGTGGGAATTTAAATTGACACAGCCACTAAGGAAAACAATGCAAAGGCTCCTCAAAAATGAAAAATAGAACTACCATATATCCAGCAACTCCACTTCTGGATGGTTATCCAAAGAAAACAAAACCAGTAACTCAAAAAGATACGTGCACCCCACTGCAGCATTATTTACAATAGCCAAGATATGGAAATTATCTACGTTTCCATGAATAGATGACTAGATTTTTGAAACGTGATACAGACATATACATATACACACATATATACACATGCACATATAGATGTGTGTGTGTGTGTGTGTGTGTGTGTGTGTGTGTGTACAGAATGGAGTATTATTCAGACTTGGAAGGAAACCTTGTAATAATAGGGATGGACCTTGAGGGCATCATGCTAAATGAAGTAGGTCAGACAGAGAAAGACAAATACTGTATGGTCTTAACTCTTATGTAAAATTCACCCCCCAAACAATGGAGTTCACAGATGCAAGGAACAGATTGGTGGTTGCCAGAGGCAGGATGGAGGGGGGCATGAAATGGACAAAGGAGGTCAAAAATAGAAACTTTCAGCTATGAGCTAAATGTCACGAGCATGTAATATACAGCACGGCGGTGACTACAGTTTAAGAATATGTACTGTATTACGTATTTGGAAACTGCTAAAAGAGTGAATCTTAGAAGTTGTCATCACACCAAAAAATTTTTGTAACTAATGTATAATGAGAGATGTCAGCTAGAATCATTATGATCACTGCACAATACAGTTCACAAATATCAAATCATTAAGTTGCACACCTGAAACTAATGTTATATGTCAATTATACCTCAATTTAAAAAATAATTACAAAGAAAGCTCAAATAGATGCATACATCTATGAACCTGAATTTCATCTGCTATAACCTGGCATGTTTCCCTCTATTTCAAGTTGAAAAGTGGTTGGTATATGGAGAAATGGACTAGAAATCTCAGTTAGAAACTAAATGGAGACAGAAGAAAGAGCAATAAAAACAGGAGGAGGAAAAGAAGGCAGAGGTCACCAACTGACTAAGAAGTAAATTTCACTAGCTACAACGTTGTCATGCCTCTGTGTGTCAACCTGTCCATCTCTGACAGTTCCTCCTCTAGGTCCCTGTGGCCTTCACCCCCTCACAGCCTGCCTACCACCCAGGGCTCACTCTCCTCACTATTTAATGTCTTCTGTTCATGCTGTAAACTGGTGATGGCCGTGGACAACATTTTTGAAGTGGGTTGTTGTATAATCCTTGTTGTAGCATGCAGAAAATATTTTTGGGTTTACACAAATATTATTTGATAATCACCAGTATCTTGACCATCATAATCTCCACTGGTCATCTGGAAATTTCCAGAGGAGGAGGAGGTGCTGGTTAAGAGCATGGGCTGTGGAGCCAGACTCCTTACAAAAACTGGTTATGCTGTTAGTTGTGTACTTTCATCGAATGACTCAACCATTTTTCTCTATGCATTCTGGGTGATAATACTACCTATTATGTAGGGTGGCTACAAGGATCAAGTGGTATTAGGGTTTCTTAACTTTTTATGCCACAGATCCTTTTGATAGTCTGGAGAAGTCCTTAGAGACTCTTCTCAGAATTATATACTTTCAATACATAAAATAAAATATATAGTACCATAAAGCAAAATAATCATATTATAGTTATCCAGATATTTTAAAAGAAAGCTTGTGGTTAGTAATAAATGCATTAAATAATAAGATCTAAATGTAGTTATGATACCAAAAGAAATTTTCAAGGTTGCGATAAGTATAAATGTTATTTTGTGGTAGCTGTCCCAACTACGACGTAAAAATATCTGTGACTTCTGTTGGTGATGAAGACAAAGGTGCTGATAACGTCACCAAAGTTTGTTGTTTTTGTCTTAGCATTTGAAAGAAATGCAAAGTTTAAGTTAAAGGCTGGTGAAAATAAACATGTAAATTTTTAAATCCAGGTTCAAAGATCCTCCTCTATTCTAGCCTTGGACTTTCTGGGGGAGGCTGTGGACCCCAGGTAAAGACCTTGGATTGATGTCAGACATGGCTTAGCACAGAGTGGCACCCAGTGAGAGCTCTGTGAATGACTCGTTCCTACAGATTTCCTTTAGGGATTGAAGTGATGCCATGCTATTTGTGCAAACCACAGGAAATCTCCAATTTGATAGGTTAAAAGAAGAAATTTTGGCAATTCCATATGGTTCAAACTGATATAAATTAGAAACTCTATATCTTGTGAAACTATTTTAATTCTTTAGTGCATATACTACTAGTTTTTTTTTTCCTATGAAAGTGTGTATTAGCTTAGTGGGCTTTAAAAGCATTATAGAACATTTGTTATGGCTGTGATTTACTCATTTCTAATGACTCATTCAAACTTGGAAAACCTCTCTCATGTTGCCAAAAATTTTAGTCTTACAAATTTTGAGCAAGTCCATGATCTAGCTGCATTTAGGTGTCACATATTATTTAAAAAGATACTTTAAATAATTTGCCTCAATCACTTCCAAAAGAGTATCTAGTATAGTCCCAGAAGTAACATGTCACCCCGGGCAGCACTATACTGTGCCCAGATTGAAAGAAGGAAGGCAAGGGGGAGATTTCAGTTACTTAATACAAGGTCTCACTTTGTAAATTATGTGGTTATCTCACCACTATGCTGTACACCTGAAACTAACACAAAATAATATTGGATGTAAACTGTAATTGAAAAAAATTTAAATAAAAAGTTAAAACAAAAAACAAGACAAAACGTGTTCTTACACAAAGTGTTATCATTGCTGGTTTACTTCCCTGTGGCCCCAGTTAGAAAATAAAATCTGAAGGTACAGATTCTCTCTCTCATCCATTATAATATCCCCACTACCTACTTCTGTGCCTTGTACAGAGCAGGCATTCAATAAATGTTTGTAGAGTGAAACTATGAACAGATGAGGAAATGAGATTGGCTTCATCAACTGCTCTTCTCACCTCCGGCTGATGAAAGAGAAGAGTCATTGGGCTACAACTCCTGTTTGGTTTGCCTCCCACATTCCAGCATTAAGTTTGCACTCTCAGGAATATCGTCAATTCAGCTCTGGCCGGTGTGGCTCAGCTGGTTGGAGGTCATCTAGTGCACCAAGAGGTTGAGGGTTCCATTCCTGGTTGGGGCATGTAAGGCAACCAATGGATGTCTCTCTCCCTTTCTGTCTCCCTCTGCCTCTCTCTCCTCTACTTCCTCTCCCCAAAAAGCAATGAAAAAATGTCCTTGGGTGAGGACAAAAGGAAGAAATATTGTCAATTCAATAAAATATAATTAAATGGGGCTGGGGTGAGGGGGAAAGGCATAAAACTGTACTTGAAAAACAATTGATATAAAAAAGGTTTAAAAATATATGTTTAAATGGAGGGAAATAATTAGTTTTATAAGCATTTTAAAATTGATTGCTTTTGAAAATGGTGCATGCTATGAAAGATAACGTGTTAATCAAGTTAAGCATATAAACAAGATTGCTGAAAGCAAGGTGACTTACTTAAAAAAAAAACAAACAGACCTTTCAAACATTATCAAGCTCCTTAGTGTCATCTGTTTCCATTCAAATGGCTGATCATATTGTTTCAAATGTGTAGTTTATTATGTAAAGTATGCTCAGGAGAAATATGTAAAATATACTCATAAGTAAAAACACTTGGCACATACTAAGTCTTCAAAAATATGTTAATTGGATTAATCAGGTTAGTAGAAACAACAGCACTTTGTTGTTTTAATTTCGCCTTTTTAAAATTTGTCAAAACTTTAGTATCTTTTCACATGTTTATTTATCTTGTATTTTTTTACATTGAGATGCCTTTCTATGCTACTTGCCCTTCTTATTAAAAATGGGTTCCTATACTTTAAATTGATCTATTAGAGTTCAATTGTTAATCCTAAAAATTGATACTATTTCCCCAGTTTAACATTCATTTTTTTGGCATTGATTTTATGTGTGAATATGTGTTTGTTTTTGCCAAATCAATGATGAATATTATTCCACATTTTAAAAGGTATTTTAATACAATATTATAACGTATTTAGTTTTGTTTCATTCTGTTATAGTTTAATGTCTTTATATTCACATCTTTGATCCATCTGATTTGGGGAAAAGGAATTATGCAGAGGTGTGGCTTCATTATTTCCCAAATGGCTATCTAGGTGTCCCGAAACCTTTCACTGCAAACCTGTTTGTTTTCCCACTCATTAAAAAACCTAACTTTATTGAAGTCACCCTGTCATAAACTTGTGATCATTTCTGAGTTCTTTCCATTGAGCTCTCTATTGTTGTAAACCACAATTATAGTTGGTTAATCCACAATTGCTATTTTCTTTCCCAGAATTTTCTTTGCTATTCCCTCGTGTTTATTTTTCAGATAAACTCTACAGGCATTTTGCAAGTTCCCTGGAACTTGTGATTTTGATTAGGATTTTATGAGCATTTAACCCAGTGCCTGACACATGTCAACCCTCTATAAGTGAAAAATACAATTGTAATTTCAATAACAATTTTGATTACCACATCACATGAATGACAGGTATGAAAAGGATGAACATCTTTGCAATATTGACACTCCTTATCAAGAGAAAATTTGGATAATTTCCAATTATTTAAACTTGAAAAAAATCTACCTCAGTACATATGTTGTACTAACAATGGAGTTAGGTCATGATGAAACTATTGTAAGTTGAAAATATCTTAAGTCTAAACTGTTTTTAATACATGTAACCTACTGACCGTGATAGCTTAGCCTAGCTTAGCCTAGCGTACCTTAAACATGCTCAGAGCACGTACATTAGTCACAGATGGGCAAAACCATCTAACAGCCTGTTTTATGATAAAGTGTTGACTGTCTCATGTAATTTACTGATCACACTACCTAGAAAACGCTGGCAACACAGCACACTGCAGAGTGCTGGTTGTTTACCCTTGCAAGCACATGGCTGACTGGGAACTGCCCAGTATCGTGACAGTGTATGGCACTGCATGTCCCTAAACTAGGAAAAGATCAAAATTTAAAATCTAGAACGTGTAGTTTCTACTTAAAGTGTAGCATTTCACACCACCCTAAAACCAAAAACTTTTAAGTCAGACCATCATAAGCTGGGACCACCTGTAGTTAAGCTGATGTTTACTCACTGTCCTGTGCTGCAACAACAGATTCACGCCTCCCTTAAATCTCCTTCCTCAGTGTCTGTATTTTCGGAGAGAAAATCTATAGCATCTGGCTACAACTCCTCTCTCTTCCTCCAAAGTTGCAAGCCTACCTCCATTTGGATTCCTTTTCCCCTTCTCCATCCCAGTTATGATTTTCATATTGCTTAATCCAAGTCATTTCCATTTTCCATGCCTCATCTGACTTGACTTCTCAGCAGAATATTTAACAGCATTTATTATTTCCTTCTTGATATGGTCTCTTCCGTTGGCTTCCCCACTTCACTCTGGGATTTTTCACTCCTTGTCTGACTGCTTCTTCTAAACTTTCTTTACCTTTAAATGTTTAAGTTATCAGGAATTTTCTCTGGGTCCCTTCTTTTCTCCTTCTTCCCACTTTGCCTTAATGACCCTAAGGAGCCTCTTTAATTATCATATAAAGTATGGCTGAATGCTGTGTTCTTTTTATCATTAGTAGCTTACACAGGCAGACACTAGGCAAAAGTAAAGTCTTCCCTTTAAAATGGCTATGATGGTATGCCAAGTTTTTTCATAGCATATCATTACTAAAAGTGGACATAAATTTAAAAAATCATCAGTCCCTTCTTATCCATGGTTTCAGTTAATTGCGTTAACCATGGTCCAAAAATATTAAGTGGAAAATTCCAGAAATAAGCAATTCGTACGTTTTAAATTATGTGTGATTCTGAGTAGTATTACAAAATCTTGTGCCATGCCGCTCTGTCCCATCTACAATGTGAATCATCCCTTTGTTCAGCGTATCCATGCTCTGCATGCTTCCTGCACATTAGTTGCTTGGTAGTGATCTGGTTATCAGATCTACTGTTATGGTATCTCAGTGCTTGTGTTCAGGCAACCCTTATTTTACTGAATGACACCCCCAAAGCCATTCACATAACTCTTATTACAGTACAGTGTTATAGTTGTTCAATTTTATTATGATTGCTGTTAAGCTCTTACTATGCCTAATTGATAAATTAAAATATCATAGGTATATATCACAATATCACAGTATATATGGGGTTTGGCACTATCTGTGTTTTCAGATATCCACTAGGGATATTAGAATATATTTCTTGTGGATAAAAACCAAGAACTTTTATCCCGGACTCATAGCTCTTATTTTTCTGTGTTTCAGCTGGAAATATCTACTTGATTACTTGAAAATTCCACTTCAAAGTCTCATTGGCATTGTATCTTAAGATTTAAAACTAGACCGTACCACTCCCTGCCCCACTTTAGATATGCACTCACCTGGGAATATGGCTGCTCCATCCACTCCATTGCTCATGCCAAAATCTAAGTATAATCTATAATATCAACATCTTACATTCAAATCATTACCAAATCTGTCTAGTATTTCTTGAACCCATTCACTTATTCTCATCATCACTACCCCCACCTAAATCTAAGAACACCATCACTGGCCTAGACCCCTATGTCAGCTTCTATTTCTGCATATTTTCAGGTATCCTTTCCAACCAAGCTAGTCTCTGGCTGAAAGTCAAAGTAATAGTTTATAAAATATTAATTTGATATTACTTCCTTGCTTAAAGCATTTTTAGTGGCTTCCCATTATTCTCATAAGAAAGTTACTGTAATCCACAAGGTTCAGTGTGACCTGTCCCCAAATCATTTCTTCAGCATTACCTTCTGTCAAGCTTCTTTATGGTCACCGTACTTTGTGTGACCACTTTTCTGAAGGTGAAAAATCTTTTATCTTTCTCCTCCTTTCTTCTTGGCCAATTTCTACTCATTCCTAAACTTCACTTTAAATGTTACATCCTCAGAAAGGTCTTTCTTCACCCTTGAGTACAGGCTGGATTCCAACAGTTGCATATATTTATGGTACCAGATACTTTTCCTCCTACTCTGTTATGGTAGTTAATATATAATTCTTTGTGTGTTTATTTTTGTAATTTACTAGATTGAATTCTACATGAAGCCAAGGACCACATAATTTTTAAAACCTTTCTATTATGGTAGAGGAGTCACATGAAGTTGTAAGAAATAGTACAGAGAGATCCTGTGTCCACTTCCCCATTTCCCCCAATGGCAACCTCTTGAATAATCACAGTACAATGTCACAACCAGAAAACTAACATCAATGATATGTCCCAACCTAATTCAGAGTTCACCATGCTCTCATCTCTTATCGTTCTATGCAACTTTAACACATGTGGGTTTGTGTGGCCACCACCACAGTCAAGACACTGAACAGGTCCATTGGAAGGATCACTCGTGCTACCCTAGTCTACCAAAGAAATAGGACAAAGCTGGTGAGGCACTGTGAATTTTTGTAAGCAAGTGTTTTCTACAAAATTGATTCCATGCTTAACTAATGAATTCACTTTCTAATAATATCTAGCATGTCACGGGGGTTGACATGGGTAATAAACACAGCAACTAACTCAATCTTGTCAAACTACAATATTTTAATGTTAGGGAAAGATTTTTAACTTATTAACCATGATAAAAATAAAAGTAGATAAAGTGGGAAAAGACTAAAAATACAACATTATTTTGCTAAATGGTAGCAGCAGGGTCTTCTCCTGTCCTGTAAGAGAGAGTTATTGAGGAGGAATGCGTTCAGTTATGGAAATTAGAAAGATCTTGCGGTGGATTCTGGCTTGCAGGATCCATCCCTGCTGCGGATGCTCGTCCAAACACGAGAAAAACATACACAGAGACAACTAAGTCCTGTGGGGAAATAGGGATGAAACAGCCACTCTCTCTAGTGGGCAGCGCCATGGCCACCCTCTCCAGGGGAGAGCACCCCACCCCGCCCCCTGCCCCAGCAGGGTTTTATTCTTGAATACAAATACAGTTTGCAAATTACAAGTAGTTAGCTTTGAAAGGCGCTGGCAGATCTCCTGCTAGGATCCTAAACGAGAGATTTTGGGGTTTTATCATTTAAAAAGACTACAGTACTTAAAAACTTAGTTTCATTTCCTGCCTGTGCCTTCACATTCTAATTAAAGAGCATCCTCCGGCAAGCAGGTCTCACAGGATCTTTCATATTCTATGTCTCAGGCCTGATTACCCTGGGGGTCCACTGACTCTTGTCTGGACTGCACTGCCCCTGTTATTTACACAGTCCTGAGTCGGGCAGAGAAGACAAAGGCAGCTGGGAGACTTGGATTTCTCAAGGAGTCAGGCTTTGGCAAAGCCGAGGGGGCAGGGGTCGATGTCGATCACCCTGTCATTTTCACAGCCCCCTGAGTCTCTTCCCTTAGGGTATCCCCACGTGATCGAGTCTGTCTTAGGTTCATTCTCTTTCCTGGAGAACTGTTACCCGTCATTGACTGCCAATCATGCAAAGGAAGCCAGGCATTAGAACAGGCAGCATTCATGCCAGGGAAATAAGTTTAAGTCTCCTTAGTATCTCCTGGTTCAGAGGCCTCTTACTCAGCCATAGTCACAGGCGGTTACAGATTGCTAAGACCAGGCAGGGTGGACCTTAACAAGATCTGGTCCTGGATGGTGTGGCTCAGTGGATTGAGCACTGGTCTGCAAACCAAAGGACCACTGGTTCAATTCCCGGTCAGGGCATGTGCCTGGGTTATGGGCCAGGTCCCCAGTAGGGGGCATGGGAGAGGCATCCATGTATTGATGTCTCTCTCCCTCTTTTTCTCCTTGCCTTCCTCTCTCTCTAAAAATGAATAAATAAAATCTTTAAAAAAAAGAGTTGTCACCAGAAATGACTTTAAAAAACAAAAAGAAGAAAGATCTGGCTACAAATTCCTTCACTGCAATTGACTAGGCTATGGGATCTTGGGCGAGTTATTTAACTTCTGAGTTTCAATTTCTTCATCTGGAAATGGGGCACATGCCCAATATATAGTGCTTTTACAATGATTAAATGAGATAATATATTAAAAATAAGAATTAACATTACTCGACACAGAGTAGGTTCTTAGATAAGTGAAAAAATGCTGATATCCTACATTTGCCCTTTCCCCCATTTCTACCTGAGATTGATTTAGAAACCAAGGGAATTTAGGTTACATTTCTGAATGTATATCTGACTTTAAACATTGTGAACCCTAATGCCTAACTCTAAATATAGTAGAAGATTGGTAAATGTGACTTACAATGAATGGTAAATTTAAAAAAAACTGTAAAAGATATCTAGAAAACCACCTTAAAACCACCAATTCCAATGTGTATATATGTGTTCCCACATATCACTAAGCAATTTCCAACACCCACTGGGCATCTTATAATTCAACTCAATTCTGACACTGTCTACCCAGAGATAGCATCAGATCCCGCAGGATAAAGGCTTAGTCCTACAAGACTACACACCACCTTTGTAGATGCCAATCACAAGTCCAGGTTGTTACCTGTATCTCTGACTCATTGGTTGTAAGTCACAGATTTCAACAACCCCTCCCTTGGGTTGAATTAACTTGCAAGAGCGGTTCACAGAACTCAAGAAAACATTTGACTTACAAAAGTATGGATTTGTTATTGAAGTCTATAATTCGGGAACAGCCAGATGGAAGAGATGCATGAGGTAAGGCATGGGGGAAGGGCTCAGAGCTTCCATGGCCTCTCCAGGAATGCTACCATCCCCAAACGGCTACATGTTCACCAAGCCAGAAGCTCTCCAAACCTCCTCCTGTTTTTAAGCAGGATTCGTTACATAGGCATGATTAACTCATTGGCCATTAGTGAATGATTCAATCTTCAGCCCCTTACCCCTTCCCATAAATCAGTGGGTAGGACTGAAAGCTCCAACCCTCTAATTATGGGTAGTTCTCTGGACAACCAGACACTATCTTTAGGTGCCATCCAAAAGTCACTTGATTAACATATACCTGTTTCACCTTTATGCTCTAAAGCGTTTTCAGAAACTGAGGGTAGGGGACCAAGTATTGTAATAAAAGATGCTCCCATTGTTCTTGTGCTTAGGAAATTCCAGGGGTTTGGGAACTGAG
This sequence comes from Tonatia bakeri, assembly GCA_004024845.1. Lineage (NCBI taxonomy): Eukaryota > Metazoa > Chordata > Mammalia > Chiroptera > Phyllostomidae > Tonatia > Tonatia bakeri. The sequence goes on from PVIA01000002.1 coordinate 447,561, forward strand.
AGCCAGGAACTATGGATGAAGATCAAATATACATGAGAAATGTATTTGGTCACCTGAACGACCAAATATGTATTTCTTATAAATCACGGTATTGCCACCTTTTCTGAAGTTCTTTAATGTTAGGCCACACTAAGACTTTTTGATCCTATGGTGAAAAGCTATCTTTTATTTCCTGTCCACTAGCAGAACCAACTAAAATGTGAGTTGAGAACACAGGTGTTGGAAATCTAACCCCCGGATTTGTCTTCATTGAAATGCTGGAGCAGAAATGTCACTCTAATATTTTTTTACCTGGCTTTCATTGAAGACCTGATCAACCCACCACTAGAAAATTATCTCCCTTGATCATCATGTTAAACTACTATGCTGGGAACTTCCATCAAGCCCTGGATTTTCTTCAGCCAGAGAGGGTTTCAAAGTATTCTTCCTTAAGGGGTAGCTCCTTCAGCACCTCTCTGTACCCCCCTCCTCCCAACCTGCTAGGATTTGCTTAAGACTATAAAACACAGGGTTAAAGGCACACTGGTAGCTGTCACTCAGGTCTTAGGAGTCGAGTCCCATTCCCTAGCTCCGTATCTGGTGTCTTCTTGTGATTGCTGCCTCCCCTCTGCCACACCCCCTTACCCTGTCTGGGGCTGACTTGGTGGAGCCTTTCCTTATCTGTGCCCTCTCTAAAGCTGAACAATAGAGGCATTTACAAGCTTGATTGGGAATGAACTTGTGAGCTCAATCATTATTTAATCAAGCTGGTGGATGTGGAAGAAAAGAGCAAAACCACTTAAATATGGATGATAATAGTCCCTGACTTCACCTCTACTTGTGAGAAATAATTACTCTTCCCAGCGACACATACAGTAAGTCAGAAGATTGCCATTTACTGCTCTCGCTTTCAGCATATCCTTCATCATTACACATGGCATTCCATCTATCAGCCAAAAATAGACTTCATGGACACATAGGTTATAAATTCATCTTGGAAAAAATAGTGCTCCTTTGCTGACATGCATATATAATATATGAGCATATATGACTTAGTTCAGTCTTAATTATCATATGCAGTATCCCATAACTTGTTTTTATTTTACCTATACTTGTTTAAAGTTCAAAAACTCTCTGATGCATAACTTTCTATTCTATATTATTTTGGTTGAAAATATTTTTAAATTGAGACACTATTTTTTCCCATTTCTTCTATAAATATTGCTAAATTTTTCTTGGAAATATTAACTACTTTTTGAAAGAAATAAATACACAGAAGGAAAAGGATACTTTATTGTCAAAATTTGAATGATATAAGATCATTACTAACTGGTTTACATGAACAGTAAGGTTCTTTGGTCCTAAAAAGGTCTATACTATTAATACATGATAGTTGTGATTGGTAAGCACTTTATGCATATTATCTGAATTTATCTTCATAACATCCCAACATGGTAGATGATATTATTTTACTTATTTTGAAAATATATTTTGCACCTAAGACTTAAAAAAGTGAGATCATTTTCCCAAAGTTACACAGCTAATTAGTGACAGAGCTAAAATACAAAATTATATAAAACATTCACTTTTAACATAATGAGACATGATCTTTGCTTTCCCTTTTCAGAATGTGATGGGCAATAATTTTGCCACATTTACATAACTAACAAATTAACCAACTAAACAAATGCAGTAAATATTAATTCCCACACACTCAGGTGTGTAAGAACAGTACATTTTCTGCAGATTACAGTAATGTAATTTCTGATTCCAAGCCTTGTTATTCTCAATTCTTCTAGAATCTTTATCTCCCTTTTCCCAAAGCCCAAGAATGCATCTCCCACTGTCCAGTGACCTAAAATGATCCCATGAGTGGAGGGGCTTTTTTGTAAGACAGACCCTGGTCAGGAAGCCTAGATGCACCTTACTTCCGTTCCTCACTGATGGTTTGCCACATCCTTGCAAGCAGTATCTGAGTCCACACTACTCCTGGGCCCCAGAACTCTTTCTCTTCTCTGCCTGTTCTCCACCTCATCGTTTTTTTTTTAGCTGGAGGCAGTGAAAGGGGAACCTCATCTCCCTCATCTCACCTCATCTCCCCACTCCATCTGCCCTAGCTATAGCTGGGAATCCAATTCTTCATTCTCCACACCAGATTGTCTCCATTCACCAAAGGTTTTAGGCCCGTGGAAAAGAAAACCACAATGACTGACGCTGTGCTTCTACCCCACACCTGGCCTCAACACTTCCCCATGGCAATGAAGTTTGGAGCCAACTGTCCTCTTGAGTGGGAAAAAATAAGAGGTAGAAGAAATATAGGAGATGATGTATAAATTTATATCTCAAAATATAATCAAAAGCCACACATATTTAGGAATTATGAGAATTGCCTTGATTCTGAAGGGGCATGGGAGTAAGCTAGAGGATGCCCAATAAATAAAAGGAATGATCTCTGTCCCTAGGAGCTCACCACCTATTAATAACTGGAATAAAAACAAAACAAATATCTATTAAACTGTCAGATAACAACCATGCCAAACTGCAATGGGAATTCAGAGAGGGGAGAACTTAGAAAGAGCTGAAATAATAGAAATACCAAAGTATTTTAGTAATATCCACTGCCAAATTAAGCAGATACCACAATGCAATCCAAAAATATTGACTAACCATGTACTAGGTACCAAACACACTACTAGGTATCAGGAATGCAAAGAGGAAGCATATTTTATCTTCTACATCAGGGAAAGGGATCTGAAGGTGGGCAGAGGAGGAGGGAGAGACATTGAAAAAATACTTTTAAAAGGATGGCATTTTGAGTTGGGTGTTAAAGAAAGAGTAGAATTTTGGCAGTGGAACTATGATTAGAGAAAAAACTGCAATGACAGAATTGATCCAGCTTTGAGCTTTCTCTTTCCCCTCAAGCTTGGGAGTGAGTGATGTTAGGAAAAGGAAACAACATGAGTGGAGGGGAGGGATTTTTCATCAAATACACCTTGGTTAGAAACTGCCTTGTAGGACATGGAAGGATGGGAAAGGGGCTAGTTCAGATTCCCTTCTATAGGTCGAGGATGACAATTGAAACCATCGCTTGCAAAATAGTCTACAAACTAATGGCCTAAGGTCAAAATTGTATACCTCTTTGTTTAGGTCCATATGATCAAACCATAGTCAAAATGATGTAACAGTAACTCTACAAAGATCGTGTGTTCCAAAAATGAGACCTCTGACTATTCCAGCAACTTGTCTGTCTAGTTCACTAATTCTGAACAGTGCAGTTCAGGGTCGTTCTATGACTAACTACACCTGCAGGTCCTCCAAGTCCCTGTCCCTAGGCGCCCCCTCTTTTGACTCACTCCATGGTTCCTCTGCTTTGGATTGTCTCTTACTGCAGGAGACCAAACCAACTTACTGTATTTTCTCATTTACTACAGGTGTGTACCTGGCAGTCTGTGGATAGTGAGCTTTCACAAATGGAGATGCTATAAGACTCGTCAGAGACCCTGCTGCTGTGGAACTGGCTTTCTGGTAGCCGCACCTGACAACCGTGTGACTCTACCACCTCAAAGCCACTTTGCCTGTCCTGACAAGCCCAGTCTCTCTATGAACGTGAGCTTTAAACATTTTGTTGAGCTCTTTAGCTTGGTTTTGTCTTATAGATAAAATCTCCAGGACCTTTTGGCTATGTGATCGTAATTGTACTCATTCTCCTGAGGTTCTGCCGAAGTATTACAAATACTTTCAAATCCCTCCTCCTCCCATCTGTTGTCTGTGTACTGATGATCCTATGATGCATTTAAGAGATTCAGAGGGCAGGGCACAGGCATAGGTCCAACAAATTTGCACCGTGGTTTCATAGCTGGGGATCAAACGTCACAGTTTTATGGAAGTTTTTTTAACTTCTATAAGCATGGTAGTACCTGAGTGGTAGAATTTAATACTCTGAATATCACACATTTTATGTCTAAAGCATGGACAAACACAAAGCCAGGATCATTGTTAAAGTTTGAAAACTGTCTCATATGTCCCATAATCAATTTGGTTTTCTTTCTCTCTGGGGAAAGCCAACTGCAATGTCATGAAGACACTCAAGCAGCCCTGTGGACTCCCATGTGGTGAGGAACTGAGACCTCCTGCCAACAACCATCATTAATTTCCAGTCATGAGTGGTTCCCTTGGAAGTGGATCCTCCAGCCTGTCAAGCCTTTAGACGACTAACGTCCAAATGGACATCTTGACTGCAGCCTCCTGGGAGATACCAACCAGAACATCGTAGCTAAGCCACTCCTAATCCCTGACCCACAGAACTCTGTAAGCAAAGAAATGTTCATTGGTTTTAAACATTAGCCCTGGCTGGTATGGCTCAGTGGATTGAGCGCCAGTCTGTGAACCAAAAGGTCACCAGTTCAATTCCTAGTCAGGGCACATACCTGGGTTGCCAGACAGGTCCCCAGTAGAGGGCACTCAAGAGGCAACCACACATTGATGTTTCTCTCCCTCTCTTTCTCCCTTCCTTCCCCTCTCTAAAAATAAATAAATAAAGTCTTTAAAAAAACATTAAGTTTGGGGTAATTTGTTATACAGCAATAGATAACTAATCTCACTACAGATCATTAATACCATAGATAGCTAATATCAAATGGCCTTTTCATTTAATTTGGACAATAACGGTTCATCTTTGCCTGTGTCTGTAGGATTAGTTCCACATTCGCTAATTGTCAAAATCGATGGTTTTGAAAATACCATAATCTTTGAACAAAAGTATCTACTAACAATTTATTTATTTACTTTCACTAGAGAAGGAACTCATGAGTTTTTTTGCTTGATGAAACAGTCCCTGGAGAAATCTTAGACTTGAGAAATAATGTACTACTTTATTTGCTTGGGTAGACACCCTGGATTTAGAATCTTGAAGCAGCAGAAAGCTAAAGTTCACCCTTTACGGAGATCTTGTTCTATTTTTTCCAGAAGACTTAATTTCTGATTGTTGCTGGGGCCTTAGGTAATTATAAGGAAGAAACAGGAACCCCTGTGGCTGGCGGCATTTGGCCTTTACAATGTCCCCTAATGGTTCCTGCTTCCTGACCTTTATGTAGTTATGTGATTTCTTCCCTTCGAGCACAGACTATATCTAGAGACTTGCTTCTAAGTAGTAAAATACAACAAAGAGATGGGATATGATTTGTAAGACTAGAAGACAAAAAACAAACAAACAAGCAAACAAACAAAACATGTAGCTTCCATTTTGCTTGCCTTCTCTTCCTCTCCTATCCTGAGGAAAGCCAGCTGCCATGTTGTAAGCTGCCCAGTAGAGAGGTCCACTTAGCAAGGAAATGCTGTCTCTGGCCAACAGCCAGTAAGTACCTAAGTTCTCAATCCAAAAGTCCATAGTAGCCAAAACCTGCCAATAATAAGTGAGCTCAGAGGGGATCCTTCCCTAGCCGAGCTCCAGTCAGCATCTGGACTGTAGCCCTGTCAGAGACCTTGGGCCAGAGGTGTCCAGCTAAGCCATGCCAGATGCCTGAACCACAGAAACTATGAGGCAGCAAAGATTTGTTTTAAGCCACTGAGCTTTGGGATAACTTGTTACACAGCCAGACATAACTGTGTGATAATTAGGTAAAATAAGATTAAATTGTTCTTGTTAATTTTTATAATAAAAATTTATTATATTATTTATATATTATAATATCACTTAATATTAGAATGAAGGTTTTCTCTTCAATTGAGGTTTTACACATAGTAGATTTTACAGGGATTCAGTCACTTGATTATCCCAAGAATACGATAATGTTAATGTCAGTGAGGATACTGACAAAGTATTAATTTAACACAAAAAATGCACTATAATTATCACCAGTGGACAAGGACATTTAAATTTTTAAAAACTCCTTCTTTCTCTCTCATTATTCTATTGACAATTATCACACTAGTCATACATGAGCATGAGTGTATCTCCGTGTAGCCTGAGTCATATTTATAGTAACACATGCTCCCTAAACATAACCCAGGCATGATGTACTTCTTGTTTGATCTGTCAACTTTTTGTTTCTTTTACCATGCTTTTGATTAATAAAAGAACTATTGCAATCATTTTGAAATAATTCAAATTTGGAAATTTCCAAAGAAATCTAATTTTTATCTTTCATCATATAAAGCAAAGGAGCAAATACTTATGTATAGACACCATTAACCATTTTATTCTTTGGAGCTCAAATTTGGCAAAGACAAAAATCAAGAAGAGTTTTTTTTAAAAAACAAGGAGATGTGTTATTAGGGAGTTACCTTTCCAAAAGGTACGGGGCTCTGTTTTCCAAGAGATTTTTTCAAATATTTAAGAAATAGATTTGTTATTTAAACTTTGGTAGGGCATAGAAAAAGAGAGAGAATGCTTCCCCATACGAGCTTATGAAACTATAACTCTAAGAGCAAATCCTACAGAACGAATGAGCAGCTCGATGGCAGCAGACATGAGGGGGACAGAGAGCAGAACAAGGGAACCTCTCAGAGAGATGGAATGAACACAGACCTCTGGAAAATTGTACTTGAGGATCCTAACTCTGATCAACTGTCTGCACCAGAGAAGGATTTTGTGTTTACTGAATATAATAATGGCAGTCAAACCAGTCCTAACTCTCCTAAAAAATGGATGTATACTGTTTCCACTTAAGACCCACCTGTCTTCCCATTTGTGTGTTTTTTATACCAAATGTTAAATTCTGGCATCAATTATAGAGCCTGAGGTTCTACTTCTTTTTAACACAACAAAATAGAGAGATTTCGCTCATAGTCACCTTTTCTTAGTTCATAGCTATCCTTTGGCTGTCTCTTGTTGGAGTTTCCATGGTAACCAGCTAAATAACATGGTAGCAATGTAAAGATTTCCTATATGATGCAGTAATTTTCATTTAGAAAAGAATCAGCTGCTGTCATATCTCTGCCTGTGCTTTAAAAAAAGTCCTAGCCAGTACAGGGTAACTCAGTTGATTAGAGTGTTGTCCCTATATACCAAGGTTGCAGGTTCGATTCCTGGTGAAGGCACACAAATACAAGAAGCAACCAATGAATGTATAAATAAGTTGTACAACAAATTGATGTCTCTCTCTCTCTCTCTAACCAATAAATACAAAAATTTTAAAAACTCCTAGAGTCTCTGCATGTGCCAGGACCAAACTAAACTAGCAAACACACACACACACAAACACCAGAAAGTGAGAGTGTTTAGAGGGCTCATGAACACTCATTTCAAAGGCTTCTTAGGTGCTTTGAAAGCAATTCTAAGAAAACCCTGCAGCTAAATAAAAGGTTATTTTTGGTTCTGTCTTTTTAAAATATATAATCATCAATATCCAGCTGACTTGGAAAAAATTTATGAGAAATGATGAATAACAGGTACAGAATTCTATTACACACCTAAAACTCAGCTGTGGTCTTTCCCTTCTCCCCTGTCTCCCTGCCCCTAAAACCCCAAGGCAAAGAAAGGAATGAAGACTTCTAGACACAGTTGGATGAGTCAAGGTACCACGGCCCAGACAAGCTGAGCACCGGGCTCTGTCACCACACAGACACAAAGGCATCCAAGAAACCACAGCCCTCTGGTTTCGGGGCTCCTGCCTGATTAATCAAATCGGCACAGAGTGTGTATGTAGAGTTCACCCACAACACAAACACCGTCGATCCCTCGGGGCGACTGGTGGACAGAAATGTCCATCGAGCAGTGATTCACCGGGGAGAGGAAGGCCTCCGAGGGCATCCAATCAGAGTCTGCCCAGGGAAGAGTCGCTTGGCTCTTACAGGAAGCCATATAATTATATTACTGTAATCCTCAGGCTTGCATTTTTCAGCCACCTCAACACGAACTCACAGACTTCACCGATTATGTAATTACGGAAAACTTCACAACAAACACTAAGATTCCTTCTGGAGGCCACATTGAGAACGGGGGTGTGCGTCTGAGTGTGGGAGGGAAGCACGGGGCGCACAAAGGGAAGAGCAAAGAGATTTACTGAACTTAAAAGGCCGCCCTTTAAAAAGGGGCCTCTACCAGACCTCCCCTTTCGGGCGCACATTTTTTGCACCTGCAACTGTTTGTGGGCTGGAAAGCAATAGCCTCCCACCCCCCCTTCTCCCAAGAGACCATGCTTTCATGCCTTGGCCCCAAATGTGTCATTTTCCTGCCAGGGGAGAGAAATCAAAAGAAACCAAGTTTTTAGAACTTTGCTGTAAAGAAAATAATAATTCCGAGAAGTATTGGAGCCACATTTTCAGGTTAGACACAGTTGTTAGAGAAATGCCAGAAGGGAAAACATTCCTCTTCATTGTCTTTCTTAAGTCGTTGAAGTTCATTTCACTGGGTGCTGTGTGGCCTCCGTAGCATCATTCCAGCCAGGCTACCGCACAAGCTTTGGACCCAGAAGCAGGGAGCTGCGCTCACACCACGGTGTTCAAAGCGTAGGTTCCAAATGGACCTTCCTGATTCTTCACAGAGAAGACACCTTATAAATTATTTTCATTAAAACAAACCTTTGATACCAGAAGTGAACTGCGGAATCTCAACGATGGTGCACACGAAGAAGTGCTGACAAATGGTCTTGCTTTAGCCGGTGTTTGTGGGCGGGGCTTGGGTGAGAGCTGAGATCAGAATTTGGTTTTGGCCATTGATCTACTTCCTCCCTCCCTCCCCCACGCACCCCGTTTGCTGAAATGAAAGTTGGAGTAGAAAGCCTCTTTTAAACCACTATGAACTGTTCTATTCAAAGCAGCATCTGTGAATTTTTATAAGAGTGGCCAAGATTTGCCCAGTTATTTCTTCACACTATCCAGGGAATAGAACATTTCAAATCAAGAGTCATAATTGAAGCAAAAGTGTTAGGTTTGTATGAGATAGAACGCATTGTCAAATAAAGAGAAGGTACAATAAAGCCCCTCACTCAGTATATATAATAGCACAAGGATGAACCTGATTGAACAGATTAGAATAGTAGATGCAGAATAAACAAATGAATAAACAAGCAAACAAAAAATCCTTAGTTTTCTTCAGTTTAACCTGAAAAACACAGAGGGTTTTCCACGTGCTACAAACCTTGATGAGTGTTGAGGATACAGGGGTTCTTGCATATGTTGTAAAATACGGGTGTGTCTTGTGGCCAGGCAGCTAAAGATTTTTAAAAAGTAGATATATGTAATCTCCTCAATGAGAGGGAAATAATTATCATCTTGGCTAGAAAGAGGGATCCTACCTATTCTCATTCTATGGTTCTATCTAGTATTAACACTTTTGAAGTAGGTAGGTTTGAATTCCTGGCTGCTGTGAAGGAAAGCCCCAGTGATCTTCAGTTCAGTTGTTTCATGGGAGAGAAGAGGGGATATAGCTTTTGGAGTTTGTCATCACTGGCTCCCGAGTCACACCTGTACCCAGAGATGTATTGATGGTATGGAATTGGAAGGGGCTCTTCAGGGGAGAGGTGGGGAGCCCGGGTGTCAAGATACAAGTTAAGGAGTAAGAGATAATGTGAGAAGGAGGAAAGAAGAAACAGGATAAATTTGGGAGCAAAACATAAAATAGCAAATTACATTGGGCTGCTTGGAGTGGAAAGAATGAGTTTCACTTAAACATATGCGGGCCTGACCTCACTGAGGTCAAATGGGACAGAGAGGAAGCCTGCCTAGAAAATACCAAGAGAGGGTGGGACTTCAGAACCAAAGAGAGCAAGGGTCAGGACTCTAGGAGGCTTTGTAGCTACACAAATGGAATTCCCAGGAAAGGCTTACTTTAGGACTCTGCTCTTGAGTAAAATCATTCCCCCTTTGATGGGCTCATATCCATAAGGGGAAAAGGATCAGATGAAAATTCAATGCCAAGGCCTGAATAATAGCCACTAAAACAATTAACCTGGGAGGAAATTTTTGGAGGATCAGATACACTTAAGAGCTAGAGATCAATATTCAAAGATCTCTGCTTTCATCTCGATTTAGACACCAAATGTGCAGATTTAGGTGCCTGTATTTGAGAACGGAGTCCTAATGCATCTTTTCACTTTGCAAAGCCTCTTCCATGGATGGCTTTCTTTCCTCCTGATGTGCACAAATAATACAGATTGGGGAAAAGGGCAGTGTAATGAAAGCTTTTTGCCTCTGAATCCATTCAAATGATGGTTTCCTTTGGAGGAGAAAAAGAATTTTTCCTTTCTACTTTATTTTTCTTCACTCCTTGAGAGAGTTCATCATTTGGTCTTATCTATTTCAGCATTTTGGTATTTCCTATGCTCCTCCCAGTCCATGCTGGGGGTCTTCCTTTTGATGAGTGGGTTCTCACAGGGGCCTTGGTGGAGCAGTGTGCTTCCTGGAGCTGGTACCACAGGTAGAGGCCCTGGAGACGCAGCAGCTGGTGCCATTAACACTGGAGGCCTCGGGGCACCAGCAGTGAGCTCTCCAAATGCAGCCCCTTCTCCGAGTGTGCGAAACTAAAAAAGAACTCGAAGCCTGGCTATTTCACTTCCCACCCGACAAAATGTTACTGAGGGTTTATGATGTGCTCATCTTCACTACCAAACATGAAAAAGAGAGACATAAGAAATGAAAGATAATCAAGATGTTCTAGAAGGGGCAATCTCTCCCTTCCATTATTGCAGACATCACTGACCTCTTTTGAACTGTACTGTTCTGTTATTTTGCGTCATGTCTTTGTCTCTTTATCTTGGTCATACAGCGCTGTAGAGTTTTAAAAATTAAAGTTACTTGTGCAGGTATTGCTGGACTCCCTCTAGCCTTGTCTGGAAAGTGAAGGATGGCCTGGCTTAAGGACACTCTTCGTCATAACCCAGAGGCTTAGCAACTCTCCGCTGCCCCATCTACTAGATTATCTGTATGCAGTTGGGAAATTCCACTAGATGCTTCCTGAAAACAAACTTTCTACTTGGTGGTTTAGATGAGAGCTGCAGAATGCCTAGACAACTCCCTTGTTCAAATATGCATGGTCGTGAAGAAATACCTAAGCTTCTTTTCCCAGTACAATCTCTCAGCCCTCTTTCCTCGCTGAGCTTTTGCCTGGTTTATAGATTTTTCAGGGTTTCCCATGGTTGACAAGTAACAACTATTTCTCCTTTACAGGGGAAAGTCAGCTTGACAATTTACCCACTCTTGCAGTAAGTACGTGCAAAATAAAAAGTAAATCATTGTAGATATACAGTTGAGGTTTTGTCAGTCCATCCACAGTATTTAGTGAGTGACTAATGTGTGCAGGGGGCCTGGTGGGAGATACTCTTTATGGATTATAAAACAATAACAACCACCAACAGATGAAGCATTTGCTGGCAAGATTCAGAAAACTCAGGAACAGAAAATTTGTGCAGGTTTCAGAAAGCAGTCATCTAATACAGCACCTAATGACAGAATAAATCTTCTTTAAAAAACCTCATATGAATGTATTAACTGACCACAAATCAGTGCATGTTCCAGGGTGTAATCATTCAACAGTGTTCTTTTGATTTACCTACACATGTAATGACACAGAAAGAAAAAGAAATCCCTGAGATTTATTTCTTTGTCACCAAAGCTAAGCTCTTTAAAACTTGGTATACTAAATATATATATTTTTAAAATATGATGGCTCTCTGTCACATTTATAAAAATAATTACAGCTGAGGGGGCACTTAACTTCTACTAGTTTGTCACCTCTGTGTTTCTGAACCAGAAAGAATATTCATGGGTTCAGTCTAGAGATAGGGGAGGGAGCAGACCAAAACTCTGGTGGGCCAGGGGAGACATCAGCAGGACCTACAGAACGATGGCCCCCACACATGGGATAAAAGAAAGATAGTCCTGGAGTTTGTTAGGTAGAAATGGAATAGAAAGGAATATTGAAACGTAAGAACTTATTCCTGAGTAAAGAGTCTTTTCAAACACAGCTGTCTTGGAGAAAATTCAAACTGCCCTCTCTCAGTGATTCATTTTACGATAAATTTATGTTTGTGCAGTTGCCATATAAGGAAAAGAAATAGAGAGTTCCGTCAGACTTCTAAGGAAAGGCACCACTCAGTCAACCGCGGGGCCTCACCAGCCGACCCTCATCATGAAATCAACCCTGGTCTGAGGCAGGAGAGACCTAAGGAGCTTGACAGGAAATGATCGTTGAGGCATCCCTAGGGTTCATGCAACCAAGATCTTGAGCCCTTGTTCCAATGTATGGACTTCTGCCCTGTAAGACCTGGTCCCCACTCACGAATTCCTGATTCAGGAGCAGAGACTGAGCCACCCCCAGTCCTTGCTATGCCCACAGTTTCTCTGGGCTGGGTAGTTGCCTATCCAGGGAATGGAGAAACACCCCTAACTATTTCTAATGCCTGCTACTTTGTGTTGGGTTGTGTGCTTCTGTCTGCTCCCTTGAACATCTATATACTATCCTGATGCTCCTTTTGGCATCTAATAATCTCAGTTCTAATTTATTTGAACACTCACTTAGTAGTAGGAAGCATGCAGACCAACTCACATGCATGACCTCACTTAAAACTCGCAGCAAGGCCATGAGACAGATTATTTCCATTTCACAGAAAAGAAGTCTGAGGCTTTGAGAGGTTAACTTCCTAGTCAGTTAACCTCACTAGCTGTGTTCAAACACAGATTTGTCATTCTTGTTTATCCTTCATGAGGGATGCTCTAGGTCTAGTCTACAGCAGGGCCCGCCTCCCCTCAGGGGAAGACAAACCTAGTCTAGAGCCTTCTCACTGCATGCATGTTCTGCAACATCATGGGCTCATTTGAACGTTTCAGTGTCTTCTATAAATACATGTGCTTTTGTTCATCAACTATAATCTCACTTTTTAAAAATTACTGCTACCACAGTTATATCCTAAGTGACATTTAAGAATCTAACAAGCATGTTAGGAAGGGCACAGAACAAAGTCCCCGAATCTCTCTGCTTCTTGGATGTACAACGGTCCCTCAGAAGACCTCATAAAAGGAAGAGGATGAGAATCTCTGAGAGGAAGTTTTCTGAGAGTGTTTATGTGACAAAGAAGTCAGGAAAATATGGTATTGTTGTGGTTCTCTTCATCATTTCAGGATCTGAAGTGTTCAGAAAGAAAAAGACTCTGAAAGGAAGATAGACTTCCAGAGGATATGACTCATAAGGAGGAATATGAAAAAGAGGAGAAAAGTGAGTTGTCAGATGGACAATGGGCTTTTATGTGAAGTATACGGAGCCATGTGGAAGAATACAAAGACGTGGAAGTGAGAAAGGAAACAAAGAAGGTATAAGAAGATGTTCCTGGCTTGGGCGGAGTGAGGGGGTGGTGTGGGGAGGCAGAGAGCAAAGGAAATGAGTGAGGAAGGGACACAAATACAGGAGACCTTTGTGTATAAAATAGAGAAACAAATGCCCAACTTTTAGCATCTTGAAAAATGTTGCCTATTTATCAACAAGAATGAAAACACATTCTCTAATGCTCCACTTATGCGATACCTTAGCTAGAGTAAATCTGGGTCTTCTTTCCTCTGATAGGCAGAACAATAGCAGAGTTTCCAAGCTCATAAAGGGATGGTCCCTAGAAGAAGAACTTGAGAAGTGTGTTTCCTAAAAGAGATACCACAAGTCTTTTTTTTTTTTTTTTTTTTGGTGCTTGGATATTACCAGTAAGCCTCAAGGAAACCAAAGAAAACAAACACAGACAGAAAAAGGGAATTGGCTTCCTTGTCTAGGTCACTTCTCCATGTCTCCACAAGGCATGGTGCCACTTAGCAGTCCTCAAAAATCTTCGGACGACTTTTCCTCTGTCTCTGAGGAAACACTTGTATCAGAAATCTCTGTTTATAATACCAAGTACCTCAGAAAATGCCATCTGGTGCTCTTGAAGTTAACATTCTTGTACAAGTTTATCCTGATGAAATCCTTGGCATTTTCCTGAGGCTTTTCTTGCCTTCCTGCCAAATGTTAATTGGTACCTGTTCCTGTAAGTCTTGAATTCTCCTTTTCCAGCTGTAGAGATCAGCCTTAAGGGCACTTTTTGACTTCAAAATCTTTTCTCTGGAACTGTGTCTTGGTTTCCAGCCCAGACCAGAGCACCTCCTCAGGCTCTGCATTGTCATGCTGCTCTGCTTGAGGCCCTTGCACTGTATTTTTCATCTTCCTCTAGTGATCTCCACTTCACAGAAGTGACCCACTCTATGGGTTATTTCAGAGTTTGCAAAATACATTAGGATGTGCTGTCAAATGTCATTCAGTATCTGTCAGTCACCTTGGGTGCCTGAGCCTTCTACAGTATTTCCCATTGCCATTCAACTCCTCTCAAGTAAAGAGCCCATACATACTCTTCTTTAAGCATTATTTTCACTTCCATTATTTTCTATGTAACAAGTAGGTCTGAGAAATAGCACGATGAGAGTGAGAATGGATCAGCTCTGATGCCAGAGAGATCTCATTTTAAATCTTGGTTTCTTCCTTTTTTTATCCCCTTCACTAAACTTGGCACTTGCACCTAACATCTTATTTCTTTATTTTTAAAGTGAGAGTTTATTCAAAGTCATGAAAGGCAAGGACCAACATCCAAGATTACACTATCCAGCAAAGCTATCCTTTAGAATGGAAGGGCAGATAAAGTGCTTCCCAGATAAGGTCAAGTTAAAGAAGTTTATCATCACCAAGTCCTTGTTATATGAAATGTTAAAGGGACTTATTTAAGAAAAAGAAGAAGATAAAAATATTACAGTAAAATGACAACAAACTCACAACTATCAACACCCAAACCTAAAAAAAAAAATAAAAACAAACCAAGCAAACAACTAGAACAGGAACAGAATCACAGAAAAGGAGATCACATGAAGGGTTATCAGTGAGGAGGAGGAGGAGGTAAATGGGGGAAAAGGTGCAGAGAATAAATAGCATAAATGGTAGGTAGAAAATAGACAGGGGGAGGTTAAGAATAATATAAGAAACGTAAAAGTCAAAGAACTTATAAGTACAATCCATAGATGTGAGCTAAGGTAGAGGGAATGAGGATGGGGGCAGGGTGCTGGGTGGAGGGGAATAAAGGGGGGAAAATGGAACAACTGTAATAGCATAATCAATAAAATAGATTGAAAAAAATAGAGAGTGATGATGCAGTTGTAAAGATTGAATGAGATAATGTATTCAGGGGGCTGGCACATAGTAGGTGCTCAAAATATTTGTTGGATAAAATAATGAATGAATCTATAAATTAATGAAAGAGGAGAGTAAAAAAGAAAAAGGAGACCTTAGAGTATTTGCATATCTACTGTGTGGTAGCTTTATGATAAGATTCAGTTTAATAAGGGTAACAGATACTTATGCACAAAACTACCGACCAATTCAATGAGTACAGATGAAGGAGGAATGTGCAGAGGACTCCTGGATGCAGACGAATGGCACCTAACCAGGCCTGTGAAGGAGAGAGTTGAGAAGAACCATGCTGTATCTTTTGGGCAGCATCTTTGCCTGCCCCTTGTACGGTGATCTCTTACCAATGTATTAAAATTTTATGTAAGATAAAATGACTCCATGTTGTAAATCACACCACAGAAATTCAGCCACCTTGGTCAGTGACTTGGTGAGGTTATGGAGCTGGGGCTAAGTGTGTCTAAGGAAATATTCACATCTTCTTCCCAGGGTCCATGGAAGATGCTTTTTGGATACCTGGGATAAAATACCAAGTGGGGATCTGCATACAAGTCTGGAATACAGGAAAATGAAACTTGGTCCTGGTTCTTACTTTCTAGACTATATATCATCTACTGAAGCAGAGGCCCAAACCTCCACATTCTTTTGTTTTGCAGCTACCAAATCTCACCAAAATTATCTGTGTGCTATTGAGACAGTGTTAATGATGTGAGATACAAGCATTCTTGAACATGTATCCAAAGTTAGTCATTTCCTATAAATGAGTTGATTCCTAATCCTGACAAAATTATTAACTCTATACAACCAAAAAGCCTACTTTTCTATGAATTATTAAATGACTTATTTTCTGCACTTTTAAATATTTTTCTCCTAAATGAAAGTGTCCAAATGCTAGGACCAACCTCGCAAATGCTTGATCCTACAATATAAAATATTTCTATTCAATAATCTAGTAGTATTCTTTTATTGGTAAATATTGCTCTTCCCATCCCAACACAAAAAAGTCAGAGAATAACCCTGTGTTGTAGATAGCCCTGTTCCCCAGTTTTTCAGATGAGAAAAGTGAGGCCAGGATACAGTAGATGATTTGCCTAAATTTTCACAGCACTGTAGGAGACAATCTGGGAATCTTCCTGATGCCTATTTTTAAATCTGTTGCTTAGTCATGAGACACAAAGCATCTCAGGAACTACCAAAATTGTTAAAAACATTCCGTTAGTGGAGATCATTCCCAGGATTTAAAATGTGGTAAACTTCAGGGAGAAAAATAAATCACCTTAGAACATAAAACCACATTGGATAGCCATGGAATTTCAACCTCAGCTTTGAATATTACTTATTCAGGAGTTGGAAAATTATGTGATATGGCTGCCTGGATTTGGCCATTCTTCAGTAATGTCTATGCTATTCAAGTACTCCTGTGCAACCTCAGCTTCTAAAAGTTATGAAGGGAATTTTTGTTCAGCAAAATGTTCTTGTAAAAGTCATCTGCTATTAAAATGTAGTCACAACTCTGAGGAATCTCTTACTAGAAAGCAATGCATTATTTCAACATGAATCACACAGGCTTAACTGACTGTTTTCCCAGGATGTTAGAACTGACTGCCGCACTCAGCTGAGAACTTTACTACATCTGTGACTGAGGTGCCCAGTGAACGACTGGGCAACCCAACCATATTCAGAAAGAGTGTGTTATATGTAAAAGGGAACCCAGGGGATGTGGTTAGGGCAACTTTCAACTGAAAGGACTACCAATTAGAAAGAATGTACATAGGGAACATTAACCACCACACACTTAAATCATATTTAAATGGGTCTATCAAACACTTCTGGAACATTCTTCCTTTTTCCATTTAGGTGTGAGGAGAAGTAATATTCCAACATGGAAAAAGGAAGTCGCTCTAGAATCAGGCCTTGAGAGATGAATGTCTTTGTGCACGATGGTGGGTCATGACCATCTTATAAGACTCATTACGCACCCAGATGCCCGTGGCGCTGTAATAGGCAGTGCGTAGGTTAGCAATGTGCTTTAAATTCCAGTCTCACTCTAACCACAATTTTTACTAATGACATTCATCAGAGAAGGAAATAAGAGGATGGTAGTACATTTTTTCATGAAACTACCTAGCATTCAAACAGCACTTTGTTCTTTGAAACTAGTTTTACACATTCTCCTTTTCCTTCATAAAAATCAAGTGTATTAGTTTAAAAGGCATTATTATCTCCATTTCTAAAATAAGGAAACTGAGACTCAGATGAAACTAAGGTGCTTACCAGAGTTCACATAAGTTAGCAGAACTTTGATTAAAATCTAGATTTCTTTCTTCTTTTTTCTTCTATATGCTGGTACTTTTCATTTGTTCTTAATCCTACTGTATAAATTTTTAATGTATTTTGAAATAAGCTTTAACATTTACTGATCTCAAACAGCAAATATTTGGCTGATATTCCACACACACACACACACACACACACACACAAAACTTCTGCCTTCATTCCAGGAATGGCACACGTGTGGAAAACTTTGCCTTATAAAAAATTCAAAGGATATTTATCTCATTGATTCATAGAATATTTCTTTTATTGGTTCACAAAGTAAAAAAGTATTTTTCATAGAATCATGAAGTTCCTTTTATTGACTTATTTGTCTTTGCTTTAAAAACTAGGTAATGTAGAAAGTTACAGTAAATATTATAATAAATATGAGTGTACATGCCACATAGCATTGACTAACATCAACATGTTTTGGTTTTGCTTTATGTATAAATACGAAGTTGATATATCTCCTTACTTACTTATCTTCTGTGTACTTTAATAACACAAAACCCACATTTCTTGACCCAGAAGCTAGAGAGTATGAGGTCACACAGAACATGTGGAGACAGAAAGCCCTTCCCACTCCTGTGGCAAAAGCCCTGACGAAAAAAGTTTAAGTTATCAACAAGCCTCATCTCCAACTAAAACAGAAGCTGCAGACCCCAAACAAAATGCTGCTGGTATTCCCCTGCGGTATTGTTGAGTCATTATTTGCTGCATTTTTTTAAAGAACTTTTCTTCTAAAGTTGTAGGCAGTACTTTGGTCCATACTCAGCTCTGTAGGGGGATTTTGCAAAATTATTCCTTTTACATGATGTATGTATGTGTGTATTAGCTCCCAATGAAAGGGAAAGGGGAAAAACCCTTGGGCAAGAGGAGGGACTACAGCAAAGTAGAAAAATAATTGGTTGTTTTTTCTTTTCTACTCAAGGAAATATTCTCTACTCCGCAGAACAGCTGTTCTGAAGCGTAATGAACTGGTTTAGCATGTTGAGAAACAGGGGAAACTGAGGTTATGGGAGAGCTTAAGGGTTTTTTTTTGTTATTGTTCTAGAAAGGTAAATACCATCCTATATTCAAGTCCTTTAATATAGGTGGCATATAAACTGGTGGATGAGTCATTTGTTGTTGGAAAGTGAACAGTCTTGCCTGATGATATAGTATTCTTTTCAGTGTGTGTGTGTGTATTTCTTTCTGGGCAATACCTCCCTTTGACTCATCTCATATTTTGAATTCTGAATTACAGCATTTTTTTAAATTAGCAGAGTCATTCTCAAATTGTTTTCACCATTCATTTGTTTCTTCTTATTTTAGATTTGTGGCTAAAGCAACAAGACTATAAAGGAACCCATAACTTTGATCATTAGGGATTTTGGGCTATAGATGACAAATCAGAGTAATACAGAAGAGATATTTCTGAAAATTTGTATTTCAGGATGTTTAAAAGAAAAATAAGAGACAGTGATAAAAGTACCTTGTTTTATTAACATAAAATATTAACAAAATAATATTCACATACAGATATAAAATTATATCCAATTTATCATGATGATCCCTTATAGTACTGTTTATTTTTTTACATCTTTTATTTAACTTATTTTTTCTTTGAAGGCCATTTTTTTATTGTTTGTATAATTCACTCCAATGCTTTGAGATTATGGATCAGAGATGCATTTATGTGTTCTGGAATGCAAAATCAACTGTTTCAGTGCACATGTACTCAGTTGGGGCCAGTGCTTTCCTGTCTGATAGGTGGGAAAGAGGAATCTTGAAACTGATATCCTTATCGAAACACTGAGGCATTTTTTGGTGTATCGTCTTCATTCTTACATTTATTTCTTTTCATCTGTCTTCTCTTATGGTGACTTGGACTTCCATGTTTTCCAAAGTGCTTTGGAATTCCTTTCTGTGATCCATCTCGCCACATGCATCCTAATCCTTATTTGTGCTTCTCTCTACCCTTTGAGGTGTTATCTATCAACTCATCACCAGGGAAAGCACTGTGAGGTACCAACGTATAAAAAGTTTTAAGTACACCTTAGACTGTAGCTCTCCGGCAGTCCCATAGTTCAGAAGAAGTGGAAAGACTCTGTTCTGTTAAGTTGAACTACTTTGATAGACTCTGGAGAAGACTGGCTCTTCTAAAAGCAAATTATGTATAAAATACCCAGATAGTTTTTCTCACTGGGAAAAGAGAATCTATGACATTCTCCAAAATATCAAGTAGTCTGTCTTTAATGGATAATGTTACTCTTGTTGGTACCAACTACTAAAGACATTTAAAACTTTACAGTTTATAGACCACAACATATCCTAAAAGTCCAATTTTTTACAGGAATTCAAAGGTCTACCTGATGTAAGTGTTCTAAACACTAGATTAATAACATAAATGATATCCTTGGTACTATTTGTTCTTTGGCTATTGATTTTCCTCCCTTTGGGGATACCTGACTTGATTCATATGTGTGTTGTTTGTGCTGTTATAAGCATGTACCTGATATTGTCGGTAACTTGGTGCTGGATAACTGACTTGCTGTTTTCCAGGATACCAATTGCCCTTCCCAGCTTACATCTTGTGTGGGCTTGGCAGACCTCAGCTCCCCAGCACCTAGGAGGCACTTCCTTCTCCAGAGTAACTTCACAGAAATCAGGACTCTGTTGCAACTGGCTGTGGTTGGAATTAACTCCTCCTCTGTCTGCATTACAAAAGAAATAAAAAATAACCAGTCCAGGCAGGTTTTCTGTATCCTTGGATTGATCTCTTTGCCTCTTTTCAAGAGCTCTTTCTGTAAAACTGCCAGACTCCATCTAAATTTAGCAATGTGATATGGTACAAACAGGCTTTCATGCATGCTGTGTCATCACGGGGATTTCAGGCTTGTCTAATTGGTCTGCCCTGGTGAATCTGACGCAATCTCCTGTTGGTCTGGACTCAAGAATCTGGGTGGGAAGTGAAAGTACAGACAAGCCTAACTGGGCCATCTCCACCATGTAAGAGCTTGCCACTCTGCAGGTCGGAGACCCAGATTCAGGCCAATTCAAAATGAGAACCTTCAAATGAGTGTTCCAGAAGTAAAATGAGAACTGAATTTGCTTGCTACGTCTCAATGAGGCCCATAAGACAGCAAAGGTTTTAGGGTACAGGGTCAAGTGTAAGGGTTAAGGACAGAAAGGGCCTTTTGCCCATTAGACTAACTAAATATCCCCTCTGAGTGCTATGGCTATAGAAAGAAGGCACTGGGAAAGGTCATATGGTGCACAAGGCATCGAAATCTCACCTGCTGGCCTGCATCTCAGCCAGGCCTTGCCCTATCACACTTTCACAAAGGGACTGGCTCCAAACCACACCCAGGAGATACGTTAAATCCTCTCCAATTTAGGATTTTAAAGGGCAAAAGAGAATTATAGGGATTTGGAAAAACTAGCACTGGGTGAATATTTATGTTTATGGTCCTTTACACCCCTTCCCTCCCAAAATTTACAGACAACGCACATGTACACAGGGTGGCGCATCCCATGGTTTCACTTTCCGCTGTTTCAGTTACCCATGATCAAGGGCACTCCGAAATTATTAAATGGAAAGTTCCAGAAACAAACAATTCATAAGGCTTACACTGCATGAAGTTCCGAGTAGTGTGATGAAATTTGGTGCCCTCAGGCTCCATCCCACCCAGGATGTAAATTAAACCTTTGTGCAGGGGATTCACAGCCACCTCAGTTATCCGATCAACAGTCATGCATCACAGTGTTTGTGTTCAAGTAACCCTTACTTTACTCAATAACAGTCCTAACGTGCAAGACCACGATGCTGGCAATTCAGATACGCCAAAGAAAAGCTGTAAATGCTTGTTAAATATCATCAGAAGGTCAGTAGTAGCCCAACACTACATCACAAGGCCGCCATCATTCGTCTCACCCCATCATGTCACGTAGGCAGTGCAGCATCTCGCATCCTCACAAAAAGGAGGATGAGTTCGGTACAATGAGATATTGTGAGAGATTACATTCACATAACTTATTACAGCATATTGTTAAAATTGTTCTATTTTATCATTAGTTATTGTTGTTAACCTCTTATTGTGCCTAATTTATAAATTAAACTTTATCATAGGTACGTATGTATAGGAGAAAACAGTACACACAGGGTTCAGTAGTATCTGTGGTTTTGGGCATTCACTGGGGCCTTGAAACATCCTCTGTGGATAAGAGGGGACTACCATCTATGATAATTTTTTCTCTGCCATGGCTGGTGTAGCTCAGTGGATCAAGCATGGGCTGCAAACCAAAGGGTCACTGGTTCAATTCCCAGTCAGGACACATGCCTGGGTTGCAGGCCAGGTCCCCAGTGGGAGCCACATGAGAGGCAACCACACACTGATGTTTCTCTTCCTCTTTTTCTCCCTCCCTTCCTTTTTCTCTAAAAATAAATAAATAAATAAAATCTTTTAAAAAATAAATATATTCTTTAAAAAAAGAATTTTTTCTCTTTGTTATACTATTCCCTAAGTTACTTTTGTCACTTAAACAACAAAGAATAAGCTGAGATTGTTTGGCATAAAGCATTTCACAATGTCTTTCTTACTTTAAAAATATTTTATCTGATTATCAGTTCTTGCTCACTGAAAAAATAGTCAAATATTACAGAAATGTGTTAACATAGAACATGAGAGGCATTCCCCTTCAGCACATCCCCAGATGTAACTTTTGATAAGTTTGTTTATAGCCTCAGTTTTCCCCCAAATACATGCTAATTTCTATCTATCTATCTATCAATCTATCAATCAATCTATCTATCTATCTATCTATCTATCTATCATCTATTTATGTATCTCTATTTTTTATAAGATCCTATTTAATGGAATCTTCCCGGTAAATTGTTTTATCATTCAACAATATACTTTTTAATGTTTTTTATGAAGATGTACCTTGATAACTTGTTCAGTTTTTAAGACTTCATTTCTTTAAAATTATGTTATACACAGAATGACTGCACAGAATATTGCACTACATATTTCTCACTCTGTTTTTAAATTTAGTACTAGAATGTTCTTTCAGGTAAACCAAAAGATGTTCAATCTGAAGGTATAAGAGCTCTCTCCAGAAGGGTAGACATCATGTCCATCTGGTTCACTGCTTTGTGAACTTGAACTGGCACCCTGTCAGCACTTCATACTCAGAAGCCCTGAGAGTCTTCAACTCCAGTCAGTAAACCTCTGAAAGAAAAACTACCCCTTGGCCATGGCTGAACAGACCCATAGGAAAATTTCTTCAGTGGACTCAGGGTCAAGATCTCCATGCAGTGAGGCCCATTTCTGGATGTGGGAACCATTTTGTGATCCAAAGTTGACAGAGATGTGTGTGCCCCTGGCTAGAGAAGGGATGAGGAGGCCGTAGAGGTTGGCACACTTGGACTGTGCTGAAATTCTCTCTCATGTCCCACAGTCTATGAAATATACTCAGTCTTCTTGGGAGCAGAAAAGCGAACTCTAATAGCAGAAAATGGGTTCTTAGTATTCAGTGTGTGCGTGTGTGTGTGTGTAGGCTGAAATAGCCAAATAACAACATTAAATATTGTTTATAATTGACATTTAAGCACATTATAGTTTCTCTCTAATATTTACTCTGTCATATGGCCCCCTCCCCAAATATGATACTTGGTTTTTAACTCTTCAGTGCTAAGAAAATGAAGCGATTCATGTCACCAAGTTTGAGCATCATCTCAAGCTATAAAAAAGGAAAATATTTCAGAGAATTTTAATTATAATTTTGAGGTTAATAGAAATTAAAACCAATATATTGTAACCTTGAATAAGAGAGAAAAACCTACCTATTGGCAAGACTTCAATGGTCAACACCTTCCAAAAAGGCTCTGGAACTTATGACAAGACATTTATTATGCACTGACTTTGAGACATTAAAATGTCAACTCTAAGATTTATGGCTTTTGCAAAATGTGTACAATTTCTGTGGGGATTTTCCTCATCCCAAAGGACAGGGATAATAGAAAGGAAGGCTTTTATTAGGACTTAGTTTTAAAATGTTCTAAAAGTGTTAAGGAGTTAGGACGACTGTTGTCCAGCTGGCTACAGAAAGTTGGTACATAAATCAGAAGAAATTGGCCACAGTGAGTCTCTGCATGGAAAAGATCATACAAATTGGCAACTGATCATTGCCTTTCCTTTATTTCTGTATAAAATTTTCACAGAAAACTGTGTGCAAGTGTCTGAGAATAGTGACATTCTAATCCCTGGTAATTCTTAGGAAATGTAAGTATAGGAACAGATTTCATAGAGTACCTTCAATCTTATATAAATCTCTAAATCACAGACTCTGTAAATGCCATTTGGACCTCAGAGCTCAAGCTGGGACTGGTCCTCATTCCTTTTGGAGCTTCCCAGGGCAATTACTGGCTTCCTGGTGGAACCCTAGCCTTCTGGGCCGGCCAATTCTTACCAACTGGGTTCAGTTTCCCCCCCGCAGAATTTGGGGCAATCTTACCCCATTTGTACCAAAAATTTGCCCCCTGAATTTTAAAGGCATCTGCCTTTTATAAGGAAAACTCGACCCTCTGCTTCTGACTAATTTGCACAGCAAGTTGCAGATGTCTACACTGAAATGACTGCTTGCTGTTCCTGGCTGTGAACAGTCTCTCTATGTTGAAACTGAAAACCTATGTGGTGGATGGCATGAATCCTGCCTCATGGTGCAAACTTCTCTATGATAGCACTGTTATGCATAAGGATGACAATGTAAGACTGGAAATGATTTGCTCACAGTTTCCTAAGCTCATGAAAATCAATGAATGAGCCTTTTAGAATGCATGGCATCTAAGTCCCTCTTTCAACTTGCATGCTATAATGTAAAGCAAGTGTCAAGTGCTATCCTAGGGATGCAAATCTGTAAACTTGGAGCAGGTAGAGTTTTCTCTTTGCTCTTCATGTTGGAAGAATCAAATGGATTCAATATGGAAGATTCAATGGAAGAATCAATATAGAAATGGACACTCTGAATTTAGTTGTCACCTGAATGGATCCACGTCATTCTCTAAAATATGACTCCCTCTTGTCCATTTGTACTGTCACTGCCCCACTCTGGGCCTTCAGGATCTCTGAGCTGAATTATGTCTGCAGTCCCCAACTTGTTCATCTGATTCTAAACTGGCCTCCACTAACCTATACCTCCAGACCACTGTCAAATCAATTCATCTCCCACCTAAGTCTATTATGCCATTCCCTACTTATAGGCAACTTTTGAGTTTCCCATCACCTGCAGAATGAAGTCCATCTAAGACCCCAGTGTCCGTCTTTTGCTCCAGGCTCTGCCCCACACCTCCTTGCCTCAGGCTGGGTGCTTGTGCTCACATTCCTGACGCTCCCTGCTCTTTCTTTCCACCATGCCTTTGCTGTGCTGACCTCTTTACCTGAAATGTCTCTTGGCTGAGCTCACTGTTGTTCATTCAGTAAGAGTCAGCTCACATACTACCGTCTCCAATGATCCTTCTTTGGACCAGCATCCCTCAGGGCAGATAAGGGATCCAGGACTCTGCAGGCCCAGCTCTCATCCACTGGCCTTATTGTAGCCAATTAATCTAATTATATGCCTTCTGGCCTGTGAGATGCTTGAGCACATAATAAACTGGGACTTAGTCATTGTTGTGTTCTTAGCCAAAGTACAGCACCATGTCTATCAAGTATTTAGTACCCTATAAATGTCTGATGAATAAATATATGAGGCTAAATAGGCAAAATAAGGAATAAGAAGGGCTTATATTTTTATACAAGGTTGTGAGGGTCATAGCTGGTTATATAAGGTTTATAATAGTTTTTATATAATGTTTATGGTAAGATTTATATAAAGTTTATAGGAAGCATATTTATTTATAAATGAGTAGATTAATTAAAAATATATTTAGAACCGAAGGAGACTTTAGAGAGCATCTAGTGTGACACTTTTCTTTTATAGATGGGGAAACAGAAGCTCAGAGAAGTTAGGACCTGTCTAAAGCCCCACAGTAAAGTAATAATAATCTGTGATGATAACAAGTCCACATACAGTATTTGTGGGGTCTATTGTACACAATAGATGGAGGGCTATGTAATATATGCTTTAATAGTTATGTTCAAATAAAGAATCAATATCATGATCACTAATGGTACATGTATCCCTATAGATATATACATTTAAGAGCAATACAAAGTGTCTAGTATTGCAAAAGGTTTCTCAGCCACCATCTGCAACTCTGGTGAATATCCCACTAACTCCTGAGTATTTCCGGATCCACCAATTGGAACTTGAAGAGGAGCAAGAAAAGGAAAGCTCAGCACTAGTACGAAATGATAGTTGATTTTGCAATCTGAAAGGAAAGACTTGACAAGTTAACCAATTTGTCTGAAGTGTTCCTGCTCCCTAACATTTCCCACATTCCAAAGCAGTGCCCGTCTCTGGTGTCAGTAGTGACACTGCCCACAAGTTTTAATGGCATTTGGTCACTGTCCTTTTGTGCTGAGCAAGAGAAGTTTGACAGTATCCCTCTGGGGCCCAAACAGTGTTAATCAGCGTAGATATCTAGGAGTACGAGCTGTGCCGTGCCAGCACTGAGCACCCTTGTGCTGGTTAATAAATGTGTATCTGTGGTAGGTGGTATCCTCCACAGCTAAGAGACTAGGGCAAGAGTCCCTCTTGCCTCACTTTAAGAGCAATACTGAAGTTGCAAAAAATTCATACATGGTAAATATCTAGCACCCAACTAAAACATTCTATGATGCTAATAAGGCAATAGTCCACTGAGGCCCTTAATACAGGGTATCCTGTGTCATGGCATTGCATTGAGGATCATCTAAGCTGCAAGGTCCAAGGGGAAAGGCCAACAAACTGGGGAATTTGCAGTCCTGGGTTGTTTTTTTAAATCTTCTAATTACCTACTCAGTAACTTTGAGAAAACACAACCTGTTAATGGTTAGCCATTTCAGTGTCTCTACCCATAAAGTAAGCCATAAATTATCTACACCCTTGCAGAAGTACGGGGAGAATAAGTGCTCAAATGAAAGGTATTGTATAAGTATAACAGGGTTTTACAAAATTTGAAAGCTGTCTTGACCTCCACTTAAACATTTGGTATGAGGTCAGGCTCCCATAAAGTCTCCACTATAACTAGTCATTGATGCAGTAGTGTTGTTTTTTTGTTTTTGGTTTTTTTTTTTTTTTGAGCTACCAAAAAAAAAAGTATTTTCTAAATCCAAGTATTTTTAAAAAGTATTTTCTAAGATAGACTCTTCTTGGACAAATGAATTTTGTGTGTAACACGTGCCTATCATGGTAAAAGTCTCCATTATGAGAATAAGACTGTTGCCTAGGAGCTGCTTGCATTCTCTTATAAATTATCTGTCATTAGCTGTCTTCTTCTGGGCTGTCTGAGACCCCTGCTTCTCTTTGGCTGGGTACAAATGGGACGAGCAGAGTCTTCTGCCCTCCAGTGCCACATTTAAGCTGTTCTGAGTCCTTGTGTCTCCTAAAACAATCTGTGATTTAGATTAAGGAAGTATCAAGAAACTCAAAGACCCTGAAATACATGTGGTTAAAGGCAGGTATTTTCTTGGTTAAGGATTGGGGACTAACTTCAGAAGCTTGATTCAGGAGGCATTACGAGAGAGAAGACCACGCCAAGACCATCTCATCCCATCTCAGAGGGCTATCAGACTCCTGCTGCACGGCTGGAGTCCCATAAACCCATTCCCTCACAAGGATTTTCATGCTTCCGAAGCAGAAGGAATAACCCCTCCCACATAGAAACAGCACTGAGCTGGTCTCTGGGGACTCGGGGACTCTGGAACCATCAGACAGAATATTGTTGGGGTGTGGACTTTGATGATCTCTGACTCCTGGAGGTTCTAGATTGAAAAACTAATGGCAAGAAATAAGAGACTCACTCATAATGCTGGCTGGGAGGCACATAGTTCACTTGGATTCTCTTTTTCCACAGTAGGAAGGTTCTTCACCTTGACAGAACCATAATTCCAGTTGTATGTGTTTTCTATTCTTGAAACGTCCACCAAGCCAGACCCTTCCTATTCATTGTCATTTCTTGAGAATCTGTCTTGGCCTTGGCCATGACAGATGCTCAAAAAAGAAAAAAAAAATTCATTGAACGAACAGAGCATTACTTCACTATTCTTCCTTTGGTAATAATTCAATTTAAAAAAGTGATACCCTACTTACAAGAACTTCAGAAGAATTTTCCCATCTTAACCCACCCAGGAATCTAAATGGCCAAAATATTTCCATTTAAAATTTTAAATATCAGAAGAATGCAGTGACCACAGTTTATATTTTTCCTCCTGTTTTCCACAGAAAATGCAATTTTCTGTGTGTTTGGGTCAGTGACTTAAGTTGGGAGGCTCTTACAGTAAACTCAGTGCTGTGGAAATCCCAGAACGTTGGCTGGGTTTGGAGAAGGCCGGGGTTGGTGACTCTGAGAGTCACTCTAGTTCAGTACCAGGCAGAGGGCCGGCTTGCTTGGGGCAGCAGGTTTCAAGCCTAACCAGTTTAGTTTAACATGGAATTACTTAGCAATGCCTGAGAAAGCCAGAAGGCCAGTCAAGATGACTAGAAATGTTATAAACCAGAAAACTTCCGTCTTGGTATTTGAAAACCACACGGTATTTTACAACATTCCCGTCTATTAACTGCTGGGAAGGAAGGGCACTACCTTATTGCCTTTTGTATAATGGAACCAATCTTTCCCCTCAGTGGCCCCTGTGTTGCTTTGATCAAGTTCAAAAGCTGAGGGAAATGATGACTCAGGACCTTGGGAACCAGACCGTAGAATCTCACAGACAAACTCGAGCTTTTTTGGGGATTGTTGATCTTTTTTTAACTGATGCATCATTTGGTAAACAATTCCTATAGTCGGTGCACTTATCAAATTCCTTACCCAAATATTTGCTATTTATAAAATAATCAAGGAAACAGACTTGTGTTTATTATTCTGAAATCAGGAGCAGTTTGATGAATTAAAAACAGTCTTACTTTTTTCTCTTTCCTTTCCCTTTACCAGCTTCTTGTAAAAGTGCCAATATTATTCACCCAACTCTCTCTTGAAACAGAAAAAAAAACAAAAACAAAAAATAAAAGTGACCTTGGTGAACTGTACTTTGACCCTGCCCAGGTTAGCCTTTGGGACAAGAGCCAACCCCCTTAGCATCAGAGGTAGATATTTGGAACTGACTAAGTTGGAAAGGAATACTGTAAATGTCTGTTTCCGGTTCACAGGGGCCTCAGCGTCACCACTGGGTTTGGACGTCTGACCAGTTTCCTGACTTTGAGAGTCTCCTACTTTAAACACGAGGGACTGACCCTAGAAAGGAAAAGAAAGACACGCACAAGTCTGCCTCTGACTCCACCAACGATCACTCTCAGGATGGTATTTTGGGGCGGGATTTAAACAGAACTATTTTCATGTAGACAGTGCTTTCTGTTGCTATCCTTTCAGCGGGGTGACAGTGAGGTCATGGGTGTGCTCACATGCTCTGAGAGGGGAGGCCAGTTCCAGGCCAGTTCTTGACAACATAGCTTCCAGGAATGTCCCTTCTCTACACGTCACAATGCAAGAACAGAGCCAAAACAGACACTTCAAACTCAGAAAACCCTTGTAAGGCTGGTTCACCTCTCCGTTGTTGCTAAGTGGTTCTATTTATATTTTACATGTGTGAAAGAGAGGCTTTTTTAAGGGGCACTGATCTAAACTTTTCTTTCTAGGAGACAAACATGCTAATCATCATAAGGAGGGAACAAATGCATTCCAACAAATCCTTTCATTTAAAAAGAACTGCATTACCCTTCACCAAACCGCAACACCAGGGCTACAATAACTTCAGCTTGGCCGAGTTGCCATGGAGCTTAACACATCTATTTACACACTTAAGTTCTCTTTAAAAAGAGTCCTCCAGCTCTTCAATGTCCTCAATTTTGTTCTAATTTTCAAGAGTATGTTTCTCTGTTAAGAAATGGAACACTAAGTCTCACCAACTTCTCAAGCTCTTTCACTTAATTGCCTCTATTCCTTTATAGTATTCTGAGCTGGCTGCAAAACAGACTTCTGCTTGGCCAAGATAAGACTAGTGGTTCCTAGCTCCTGAGGGGAATGGGCTCTCGGTGGCATAATTTGCTTGAGAGAGGCCAAAGCATTCGGTGTTCCAGATGAAACAGGGGAGAAACAAACAATGTCAGCAGGCATTTGTGGAAAATGACACATTACACATTCAGAAGTCGACATGTCATATTCATGAAGAAAAACTTCATTTACCCTTATGAAAGCAAGTTCCTATTTATAAGTAAACATCTCCGTAAATGATGTTACTATACCTAGAAGAATCCTAGAGGCAGGCCACCTCACTCCCCACCCTCTAAAACAAGAGAAACCAGGGTAGGGACGGTAAAGCAACACTGCCTTGAGCTGTCAGTCATCCTGGCAACAGAAGTTCGTTCACGGAACAGTGAAAGAAAATTTTCTAGCATTATAAACCAACTAGTAGTCCCTTAGGGATTGGTTTAAAGCTTGCGCAAATTACTTTCTCTCAGGAACTTTTGCCTCAAACCACTTTTAGGTGCTGAAGTAGCTCCTTCTCACTGAAAGAACATCATTGTATTGTCTGAAATAGTGCACGCTTCCTTCTAGAATGCCAGTGGAAAACCCCAAGGATGCCTTTTCCCACTAACCTATTAGGATTTCTCTTTCCTGTAAATGCATGCAAAAAGAACACACAACTGTTACTAACTGGCAGCCTAGGGATTTTTTTTTTTAATTGAAAAGCTACATTTTTAATTTTTTAAAATCCTCACTGGAGAATATGTTTATTGATTTTAGAGAGGGGGGGGAGAAAGACAAACACTGATGTGAGAGAGAAATATTGATCAGTTGCCAACCTTTTGGTGCTTGGGACCACATTCCAACCAATTGAGCCACCTAGTCAGGGTGAAAATCTATGTTTTTATCTAAAAATTTCTACTACTATAATATTTATGAGGGCAGAGACCATGCCATCTGCCCTTTTATCACCACAATATCCAGTATTACTTATGCAAATAATTGGAAGTAAATAATGATTTCTTAAGTAAAGGAACTTGCCCTCCTCAAATTAAAAGCCTGTTTCATATAAAACTTCAGTCAAGCAAAGTCCCATAGTATCTGTAAAGATGATGAAGAAGCAATGAGAATAAATCTTGTTCCATAGACTAGTGGAAAATTTAGATTGATGACTGGTTTTACTGGTCACTCTTCATTCTAATGAAGGGAAGGAGGACTGTGAATAATTGACGAACAGCTTACACTTCAAACAACTCACGTGAATTTGACTTTGATTTGTGGAAAATCCCACATGCTCAAAGGTGCCCATGATCTTTTTCCATTCTTAACTCCTGCCCCTGTCCAGTTGGTTGAGTCCTGGCTGGGTGGGGGACACGGGAGAAGGTTTCTGACATTCAGAGAGGATGATCTGGGGGCAAAAGAGCAGGGATGAGAGCAAGCGCTGGAAGGGAGGACCCAGGAGTTAGCGCTGAGGAGCATCTCTGCCTCTATATCACTTTGCCTCATGGGAAATGTTCCTTCCCCTTTCATTTCTCAGCTGAGATGAATGGACTAGATAATGTATTAATTTCCTGCTGCAACTATGATTGAAATGCACATATGAATAAAATTAATAGAACTTTCCATTGTTGTGGTATTATGCTAAACATGGGAAGAGCTTATGAATGTAATAATAATAGCTAGAAATGGATAAACTAAGTCAAATTGAGAATTATTAAAATCTCAGAGCAATTCAGGGACAAAAATGAGACAAAGTAAAACATGTCCATACTGTTAATTTCAGATTTTACTACTATTTCTTCCTATATCTTGTTTAAACATGACTTGCAAGGTATAATAATTTTGAGTAAAACTCCTAGTTGACTTGAATGTATGCAAATTTGATCCTGGTCATTTAAATTTGACACAATTCAGCAGATTTTGAAATTCATATTCTAGTCATTCAAGTAAATGAATAGTGGCATTTGTTTATTTGATTTAAAAAAAATGGTCTTTTGAGAAACTGCTTCTGGGTATCAATGCTAAAATGAAAACACTTGTTAAAATCATAAAAGCTGGAAAATTAATTTCAGAGCATTTTACGCTCTTCTGCTTCCTGGGCTCACAGAGCTTCAGAAGTTGGGAATTGTTCTCTGATGTCACTGTTCTCTGAAAGCAAATCCATTCAAATCCATATGGTGGACATCTTTGAATCACATACTGCTTACATTTTTCTTTTTGTCTTAAAAAGAATTTCCCCTTTTAATCCTCAAAACTGAGCTTAAATCTATTGTTTTATCCACCTGCAGCTTCCTCAGAGGAATATAGCTCTTTGATTCAATCCATAATTTACTCATATTCCACAACCCCATATTATCCTATTTTAATTTTAAATGCAAATCACTATTGCCACCATTGAATCGAAGCTGGGAAAATGAAGGATGTTTTTTTTGTCATGCATCATGGAGATATTACAGAAATACAAGACAGGAAATTTTTCATTAATTCTCTACCACAAGCTACAACTTTGTTAATTCAATAGAGTTTTTAACGTGGTTGCATGGACTATGCAAATCCAGAAACTTTTGGATTCTAAAAGCCTCCATTAAGCGGAAAAACATCTATTTGTTGAACAATAAAAAAGACCATACAGAAGAATAGTGGGTGGGCTCCATGCTTCCGCCTTAGACAGTTTCTGGCGGCAGGGGCCTAGAAGGCGTGGTGGCATGGTAGAGAACTGCTGCCGGCCCAGGAAGCACTCACACTGTGCCCATGGCAGCTCATTGTGAATGGCTGATGGGCAGGCCTCTCCTGGCCCCTGTCTCTTTCTGTCCAGCTTACTCCCACATTCTGTCATTGCATTGTTTCAACCAAACTTCAAGCTCTGTTTCCATCTTTTTATCTAAACTTACTCGCTGCCTGACTCTGCATTCTTGCTTAAGAAGCATTATATCTAAATAAAATGATATTTCATGTTAGTGAGGATATGGGATTAGTCCTCTTGGAACACAGTAGCCTTCTCCTGATGCAGAAAGACTCAGAATGACCTACTGCCTCAGACCCTGGTTTGCCAAGTTTGCAGTGGACACTGCTGAACCTGAGATATTTCCTCCTATAACAAGGTGTTCTAATGGCAAGTCACTTATTCCTAGGTCCTATTGTATTTTGTATGTTTTTTTAAAATTCCCAGTTTAAATAATAAATCTAGTAATTCAGTTCTTTTCCATTAGTATAGAAGTTTAAGAGTATAATGTGTCTTAATGTTCTAGCTGTACTGAAATACTTTGGGCCAGTTCACTTTGCCTTCCAAAGAGGTATTATAAGGCAGACTACACATTTAAATGAAGAACCATTCTAAGTTTTAGCCCTAGAGGCTCCAAGATGAGAAATCAAGAACAAGGATTTCATCTATAATATGACTTGAGGTAACGATGAGGATCCTTTAGTAAACTCCCAGGATTCCCTCTTCTAGAGACTCAAGTAAGTAAATTCCTTATTAAACCTCCATTCAAGGCATGATGTAAGTAAGATTTGTAAAGATGAAAAACTTTAAAATATTTCTGACCTTCTGCCCTGACTGGTGTGGCTCAGTTAGAGTGTCATCCCATAACTGAAAGGTTGTGGGTTCAATTTCCAGTCGGCACATACCTAGGTTGTAGCTTCAATCACTGGTCTGGGCACAGGTGCGTGGGACCCTTAGTCCAGGCACCGAACCCTGGTCTGGGCATGTATGGGAAGCAACCAATTGATGCTTCTTTCTCCCATCAATGTTTCTTTCTCTCCTTTCCACTCTCCCTTCCTCTCCCTCTAAAAGCAATAAAAAAACATCCTCAGGTGAGGATAAAATTTTTTTAAAAATATTTCTGACCCCCAAGGTGTTTACAGCAAACTTGGAGATAAAAATTTTAATTATAACCAGTCTTTTAATTAAGCTAAATAAAAATGAAGTACTTCTATAAAATCTAAATGCCACATGATTAATTGCCAAGTGAATTCTACCAGCAGGAAGTACTCTGAGTCCTTGGAGAAGGGAAGCTGGGGAAGGCAGCTTTCAGGACAGGCCGAACGTAGGTAGGCTGAGGGGGAGATGACCTGGGACAAGTTCCTTTCCATGTAAATATGTCTTCTCAGAAAAAAAATAGAGAGAATAAACATCCCTTTGATTGGCTGTGAGGAGTAGATGAGCTCTGTGTAAGTAAATTCTTGGTACAGAGTCTCACACACATTAGCATTTATTATCCGAGACATCACATTATATATGGATTTGTCTTTTAGTTTATTGTCTGTTTCCCCCAATTTAAAAAAAAAGCTCACTGGGACAAGAACTTAGTATTGTTCCACCCTTGGATCTACACTGTTTATATCACCACCTGGCCCATAATAGGTGCCTAGTGCGTATCTGTTGAATAAATTAATCAACAAATAATTTTACATCAGAAAAGAAGTTTCACTAATATTGTACAACCCTGTGTTTTTCATATTTCTTCTTATCCCTCTTCAGTTTCTTCAATCTTGGGAGCAACAAGAGATGTTGCAAACAGCAGGCTGAGTTCTAACTGAGTGGGGTCATTTGGAGTTTTAAAGTTGTTCCAAAGAGTTAAAACTATTGGAACTTGGAATATCTGCCTTGAGTAGTTAATGCAATGGAGGAGAAAGCTTGCCTTCCCATTTCCTCCTCCTCCCTGCTGGCTCCTCACCATGTCTGCACCCCTGTGCCCTTCTTGCCCATCAACACCTTAAAAAAATGGAGACAGATCATGGGGAGGAAACTAATGTTTTTCTGTATAGACCTTCCAATGCCCGTGGAGAGAGCATTGGAATGTAACTTCCCTTTTTTCTAACCCACCCCAACGCCCCAGTTTTTAAGCTCAGGAAGAATCACTTAGCCAAACGTTGTCAAATGAAGCATGATTGTTAGAAAATGTTATGTTTACCATGACATTAGGTCAAGCGGGGATGGGCCTCTGCTGCGATCCGGCTTTGTGTTCCGGTCACCACCACCAGAGACAGACTTATTTTGACCTACTTTGCTATCCCATGATGATTTTGTAAACTAAAATTAAATTTGCTTTGTTTTAATGACACTGACCAGGGTTTACATCACTAGCGGGA
Source organism: Tonatia bakeri (assembly GCA_004024845.1). NCBI lineage: Eukaryota > Metazoa > Chordata > Mammalia > Chiroptera > Phyllostomidae > Tonatia > Tonatia bakeri. The sequence continues at coordinate 482,156 of PVIA01000002.1, forward strand.
AGGAGGGGATCAACAATCAACATTTTATCGTTTTGTGTTAGTATGTGACGAGCTAGAGAGTCTCATTAAAATCTTATTTGTAAGAAATGGACTCATTTCCAACTCCCCATTTGGTAGTGTGTTTGTTAATACCGCAGAGGGGAGGTAAAGTGAGTCACTAAAGGTCAGCTCTGGATCAAGTGAGCGTCCTCCCAGGCTGCAGACTGCCGAAACCTCGCTGGGCCCTCTGGGTGACACAAAGCTCCCATCCGTGTACACGCAACCCTCCTAAATAAAATCCTCTCCCCAGACCTACAAAACCCATTATTGCCCAAGAAAAGCCAGAATGGCTGAATGTTTGTCTTTCTCCTGACTTAAAATGCATGTCATCAACCACGTAAAGGAAAAGGACAACGTGCAAAGTATTCTCTGGAGTGTCTCAGCCCTTGTAAGATATTCTCACAATAAGTCCCCAGATAAAAATGGTTTCATCAGAGGATTTTATTGTCCCTTTGTGAGCATTTCCAGAGATTCAAAGGAATGAAATCCAAACACCTCAGGGACATCTTGTGCGTAGGTTGATTCAAAGGCTTAGATATTTTTGTTTTTGTATGTGAAAATATCATAGTGTCTACATGCGGTTCTTTATATACTTTATTAAAAAAATTGTTACGTGACTACATTAGTCAAGGTCTTGGTAAAAAAAAAACCCCAACAGAATTTGTCCCAGAAGTTTCTAGTGAAGACAGGTTAATAAGTGACTATTTACATAGGAGTGGGCAGGCTTACCGAACAAATGAGAGGTTGAGACACCCAGGGTCCAGCAACAGTGGGAGGCTGTTACCACCCTTAGATCTGAAGGGCAAGGGGAGAAATGGTGCTACTTGAACCCAGTAGACCATAGTGAGGCTATAGTCCCCACAAGTGACCCACCAAAAGAACACAGAGGTCCGGGAAGAAATACCCAGGCACTATCTTTTTCTAATTTCTGATCTCCTTCTGCCATTTCTCATTAGCCAAACTCAACTGGAAGGTGGTGAGTGGGTGATACAGTCCCCAGGGGCTGTCAGGACATAGAGCAGGGTGAAGAAGAACAGAGAATGTGCTGAGGAAACTGGAGTAAAACAAGCACAGTGTTCTTTACATGTAGTGATTTTGCTTAGTTTTATTTTCCCCAGTATTTATGATAAATTTACAACCATTTGTCCAGACATTCTTTCTACCTCAACTACCTTTGAGACCTTATAATCTGTTTCTATATCCAGGCCCTGAAACAGTTTCTATCTGTGGAATGCTAACTCTTCACTATTGGGATTAATGCTGATCTCCATGTCAACTAAATAAATTTAGAGTGACAAAAACTATAAAGCCTATCTTTACCCCTATAAATCTTTAAATTCTTAATCTTTGGATTTGACACAGTTTCATACCTTCAAGTTTATTAAAACATTTTGTTGTCTCACAGATCTTTATCTTATCTTTGTCGGGTAGACATCTTGGTACAGTACCTAGTACAGTGGCGTACAAAAATAAACTCTTCATAAATGTTTTTTGACAGGGAGATCACCATCAAATGCCTCTTGTGCAGATAGAGGAGCTTATACTGAGAAGTTAGGCAACCTAGCCAATATCTCATGGTGTGCCAACAGGAATAAAAGCCAAGTTAGGGGGTTTGTCCTGAATATGCTGCCTCCAAGCAGAGATTTTGCTAAGCAGGGCAAGAATCTTCTTTGTGAACTTTGATCCAATCTTAAGAATAGTTGAGATACTCAGGGCATAATTTTTTAGCTGAATTGTTTCCCAGATTGCCAGAGAAATGTGTGCCCCATTATTTCTTCTTAATTATTAGACATGAAATGTTGCCAGCAGGAACAAAAAGTTGAGTTATACACTTAGATGAACTGAACAATTGTGCTTTCTCTGTATTATGTCTAGGATGGGAGAAGAAAAAGATAATGGGCATATAAAACCAAAGAATTGCATGTGAAATCAGTTACAGCCAATTCTTTCTTAGCAGTGAAAACAAAGGACATTAATGGCCTTAAAAAGCAACACACATACACACACACACATATACATGCACACATGCATATATACATTTGTTATAAATCCATCTTCAACCAAACTTTCTCCTATATCCTTAAATTCTAAATACTAGCTTTTCTTGGATGTCACTACTTTCCTGAATATCCCATGAAAGATTCATATAGAGAAAGAGATTGAGAGGAGCCTGAATCCAAGCCACATAAACTATTTGTGGAATAATATTAAATCAGGTCAATTAAATTTTGTACCTAGACTAAGTCCTTCATTAACATGAAAATATCTGGGTATAAGGAAGGCTGGAAACTTGTGCCATGCCTTCATCTAGACAGTGTCTCACCAGTTCCTTGCTTTGTGTGTACAGCCTCATGGAGGGTGTCTATGACATTATAAAGGAAACTAACAGAGAGTTTGATTCTTCTCAAAATCACATTTATTTTAGATCAATGATAACTAGTTTCTATATTATTTATGTGCTTCACTTGAGCATCATCTTCAGGTCCTTCTACTTTCTCCTCATACCCATAATTACAATGGAATCTATTTCCTATATGTCACTCAAATGTGACCTTTCCTCTCCCATCTCCTTTGCTTAGTCCAGGCTACTGTCTCTTATTTCCCACCCAGACCATTATGGACTAGACTCTTAATTGGTTTCCCTCCATCCACTCTCACAATGCAACCCCCTCCACACTGCAACCATCATCATTGCTTAGAGTCACAAATATGACACTTCTCTAAGGAGGACATATGGATGGCCCATAGACAATATGAAAAAAAATGTTCAGCATCACTAGTCATCAGAGAGATGAAAATTAAAACTACAAGGAGATATCACCTCACACTGTCAAAATGGCTATTATTAATAAATCAACAAAAAGCTGGTAAAGATGTAGAGGAAAGGGAACCCTAGTGCACTGTTGGTGGGAATGCAGACTAGTGTGGCCACTGTGGGAAAAGTGTGGAATTTCTTCAAAAAATTAAAAAGGGAACAGCCTTTTGAACCAGCAATTCCACTGTTGGGAATATATCCAAACAATCCTGAAACACTAATTCAAAATAATACATGCACCCCTATAATCATAGCAGTGCTATTTATAATAGCCAAGATTTGGAAACAGCCTAAGTACCCATCAGTAGATAAGAGGACCAAAAAACTATGGCATATTGGTATATATAGAGGTAAAACTATGGCACACAATGGAATACTATGCAGCAGTAAAAAAGAAGGGATTCTTGTCTTTTGTGGCAGTACAGATGGAACTAGAGATTATAATGCTAAGTGAAATAATCCAGTTGGTGAAAGACAAATACCACATGATCTCACTTATAAGTGGAATCTAATGAACGAAATAAACTAATGAGCAAAATAGAACCAAAGGCATAGAAACATGGAACAGACTGACATCTGGAAGAGGTGAGAGAGAGGTGGGGACTGGTCGAAAGAAGGTGAAGGGATTAGCCAAAGAACATGTGTCAGTGACCCATGGACATGGACAACACTTTGGGGATGGACTGTGGGAGTGCGGAGCAGTCTTGGTGGACATGGGCAAAGGGGAAAATTGGGACAACTATAATACCATAAACAAAATATTTAAATTAACAATTTTTTAAATTAAAAGATACAAGTATATTCAAGTCAGTGGCTAGTTTATAATGCTTCAGAGGTTTTCCATTGCCTTCGACCCCGTAATTTTGATATCATCTCTTCATGCTTCTCTCTCCAGATTTTCTTCTCTCTGTTCTCTACCTCACAGCCCCCTTGTCACTAAAATAAAGTTCAAACTCAAGGCCCTTCATATTCTGCCCACAGTCTATGCCACCTATGCCCAGGCATACATTTGCCTGGCAAATGCTTTATCTCTCAAGACTCAGCTCAGATAACACTTCTCCCAATGCTATCAGTGACGCCACCCTTTTCTGTGGCATCCTAGCACAATACACAATATCTATGTTATTTCCTGGACTACATTGTGTAGAGTTCACTGTTTATATGCCTGTCTCCTCAGTGGACTCTTGGGTAAGAATCTTCGACTTACATTTTAGTTCATTATCTGACATAAGCACTGCTCTTGCACCTGGGAAAAGGAGGTTCTGTGCTTCAGAGACCCCACTCTGGCCCTCCTCCAGCAGTCTTCCTCTACATGAGGTGATATGTCTGCAGGACCAATGAGATGTGCCTGTCTGGATTCCATGTCTACGCAGATCCCATGGTCCCTGCTTCTAGACTATATTCTGATTACTCAGATCCCAAGAATTCCATGTCCAAATGGTCAGGGAGCCTTCCTTTCAGGACCTGCATAGGCCTTTTCCCTATATCTACCTTCCAGAGAAGGGACTAAGTGGTTGGTGGGCTAACTCCTAGATCGAAGGGGTGGCTAAGGCCAACTATTTGTAGAAGCATGTGTCTAGATCTTGTATAAACAAGCTAGACTTTATACAGGTGTACATGTAAGGTGCCAAGTGATGCAGACCAGAGCAGGATTGAGAGGAGAAAGCAGGTAGGCTGAGCCCGAGGGCCTGGGACCTCAAGGAATTGAGGTATTCTAAAGTTGAACCTGACCTCCAGGTAGTTATAAAGATATACATATTATAGTGGGAGGATGAATCATGTTTTGTCATTCGCAGCCATGACATATTTACACAAATGGTATGGGACTGGTGTCTGATCTAACACAGTTTAGGGAACATAAGAATTATTTAATGTAAGACTGAGGATTGGTTCACAGCAAAAGGGTATGAAATAATTGAGACCTATGGGAAAAAACTCTGCAGCATTTCAGTAAGTGAAAATAATAGAAGATATTAATTATAACTGAATTATAAACTAGCTAATATAATTCCTAAAAATGTTTATATTCAGAAGGGCAAATTTAAACATTCTTGCTAGGAAGGTGTTATTTACCAAATCAATGGTCAATGTTTTAAAGCTTTACTGGAACTTTCCAGCATTTTCATATGTCCAAAACACAACACCACTCTACAAAGTACTCCATAGAAGGGTTAAGAATAAAGTTAAATAAAACATGAGTCAGATAGCAAACTCAATTGTGGGGGTTACACTTCATCCAGAGAGGAAGAATTAATAAAAACTAGCAACAACATTTCTTGGAACCAGATTTAGGTCTCTGGCACTTCAAATGACCCTTTATCCTTCGTAGGCAGAAAAAGTCATTACTGTAAAGAAGAGGAACATTTGTCTTCCAGATGGAAAACTGAGGACTAAGGTCCTGCTTACCATCGATATGATTTCAATAAACAGAGAGATTTTAAATTTTTCTCAAGTGTAAGAATCAATGGCTCACCATGTTGAGCAATCCAGACTTTTATCTCTTCTCTCTAAAGATAATACTTTTATTGTCATAGAAATGTGTGTTGCTAACGAATGTAAAAAATATTCAGATTAAATATGTATCTGCAAGCTTATATGTGTGTGCACATAAATATGTTGGGGAGGGAGAAAGAAAGGAAACTCTATTTAATCTGAAAAGTCAACTGAGAAATATTTACTGAGTGACCTCTATATGCAGCATTTGCCACATTATGCTAAGCATAAGGGATAAAAATACAAGGTCTCAAAACAATAAAACACTACTATGCATCTATTAGAATAGCAAAAATCCAGAACATTGACAACATCAAATGTTGGAGCGGATGTGGACAACAGGAACTCTCATTCGTTGATGGAAGGACTGCAAAGCCACTTTAGAAGATGATTTAGTCATTTCTTACAAAAGTAAACATACTCTTACTAGGAGATCCAGAAAGCATGCTCCTTGGTGTTCACCCAAAGGAGCTTCAAACTTATGTCCAAACGAAACCTGCACATAGATGTTTTTAGCAACTTTGTTAATAATTGCCAAAACTTGGAAGCAACCAAGATGCCCTTCAGTAGGTGAATGAAGAAATAAACCATGGTACTTCTAAACAATGAAATATTATTTAGCATTTAAAGAAAATAAGCGATCAAGCCATGAAAACACAGGGAGGAAGCTTAAATGCTTATTACTAAGTGAAAGAAGCTAAACTTAAAAGGCGAGATACTCTGATTCTCACTATCTGACTGTCTGGGAAAGGCAAGGAAAAGAAAACAATGAGCACAGTAAAAAGATCAGTGGTTGTCCTGGATTGGGAGTTGGGGAAAGGATAAACAAGCAGAGCACAGAGGATTTTTAGAGCAGTGAAAATATTGTCTTATACTGCAATAATGGATATAAGTATGGCATCATACACTTCATTGTACACACATTATGCATTTGTCCAAACCTATAGAATGTGTAACACCAAAAGTGAACTGCAGAGTAAACTATGGACTTTGTGTGATTTTGATGTAACAATGTAGATCCATCAATTGTACAACTCTGGTGGGAGATGTTAATCATGGAGGAGGCTACGCATGTGTGAAGGTAGTCGTTATTTGGGAAATCTCTGCACCTTCTGCACAGTTTTGCTGTGAACCTAAAACTGCTCTAGAAAAATTAAGTCTTTCAAAAAAGAAGAAACACAGGTCCTGCCCTCTGGGAAGTTTAGTGTTTGATGAGCGCTAGGTCTGGAGTGATGGGAGAAGCAATGTGGGAAGACGTTTGTGGCTGTAAGACGGAGCACGGCTCAGCCCAGATCTGCCTATTACTACCATGAAGAGATACTATGATTAGGTGTGTGATGTTACGGTATCTCATTTAATTTTTACCAAACAAGTGTATGCATTATTCCCATTTTCCAGATAAGAAACTAGGGTTTAGAAAAAGAGCCCAATGAAAGGGTAATCCAATTGAACAGCTGCCAAAAAAACCATTTAAAAGGAACTCATAAGAATGCAAATTGGTGCAGCCACTATGAAAAAGAGTATTAAGTTTCACAAAAAATTAAAAATAGAACTTCCATACCATCCAGCAATTCCACTTTTGAGTATATATCCAAAGGAAATGAAAACTGGATATTGAAGAAATATCTGCACTCTCAAATTCATTGTTGTATAATTAGTAATAGCCAAGATATAGAAACAACTTAAATGTTGGTCATGGATAAATGGATAAAGAAGATGTGATATATATATATATATATATATATATATATATATATATATGAATGATTTGGAGGATCTATAATAGAGATATATATCATATAGATATCATATAGATATATATGGATATATAATAGTCTGTCCTAAAGGTATCCAGCTGTGTAATATGGAAAATAGAGACATTTACTAAAGAAGATAAAAAGCACAAAAAAATTGTACATAGGACAATGACACCTCAGTCCCCTTCAAAGTGTGAGGTACTCAAAGTAGATACCTTGGGACCTCACACAATTCTCCCGATTGCCATCAGCTACCCCATAATATTTTCCTGAATCTCATTGATCGTCTGAAATCTCTTTCCTTTCAAAGGTGACTTTAGTTTTGGGAAAAGCCAGAAGTCACAGGGTGCCAAATATGGGTTGTAGGGAGGGCTGAATCACCTGGGTAATTTGATGCTTTGCCAAAAATCTCCGCATGAGATACAATGCATGAGCAGGTGTGATGAAGCTGTCAGTCACCAGTTGCCCATAGCTGAGGACTTCTGAATCATCCAAATAGTTTCTATGGAGCAGTGTTCAAGCTTAAAGCAAAATTTGATGCAGATTTGTTGCTCTGCTCACTCAGACATTTTGAATGTGATGGCCACACAGTACACACGCTTACTCAGTGGTGTCTACTGTCCCCATTGACTAGTGTAGTGAAGCCATCACTGTTCACACATGCGCATTCTAGTCCACTCGCCTTGGCTGCCAGGTTACATCGATATTGCACAAACCATTCTCATTATGTTAACAATGGCTGGACTTTTTCCAGACATATCTTGTGTGTGTGTGTGTGTGTGTGTGTGTGTGTGTGTGTGTATTATTCAGCCATGAGAGAGAAGAAAATCCTGCCATTTGGGATTTGAGGGTATTATGCTAAGGGAAAGTAACCAGAGAATACTGCATGGTACACGTGCATCTAAAACAAGTCAAACCTATAGAAATGGTAGAAAACTGGTTGACGGGCTGCTGGGGGAGGAACAGGGAGAGGTTGGTAAAAGGGTATATAGACTTTTAGCTACAAGATGAATAAGGTCTGACAGTCTAATATATAACAAGGTGGCTATAGTTGAAACACTGTATTCTATAGTTGAAATTTGCAAAGAGAGTAGAATTTAAATGTTTTCATTAAAAAAGATACGTAAAGTGATGACTGTATTAATAAACTAGATAGGAGGAATCCTCTCATAATGTATATTTATATCAAATCATTACAATGTGCACTTTTCATAACTTAAAATTTAATAATTGTACATTATATCTCAATAAAGGTAAGAAAAAATTTGATGAACAGCTGAAATCAAGTGCTTATACAATTTAATTATGTCATCAAAGACAAAAAATATCCCTCTTAATTCATGGAAGGGTCTGGCAATGAAAAAAAATGAATGAGTTTCATGGGAATGATCAAGTGTTCAGAAGTATTGATTATAGGTACTGTCCTCGCTTAGTTCTAATAATGCTGAAAATCAAGAAAAGATTGAAAAGGAGAATCAAATTAATGCTTACCTCTATCCTCATCTCTTCCTTCTTAATCGTTTTAAGGTTTGTTGTTTCACACGTCCTTAAGAAGGACATACATTCTCTAACTGTTGCCTGCAGAGTGTGTATATGGGCCTATTAGATCTGCATACTATGTTGTTCAAATGTTCTATATTTATACTGAGTTTTTGATCCTTGATTTTCAAAAACTCAGAAAGATGTAGTGAAATCTCCTAGTGAGCATATTGTACTTGTAAATTTCTCCCTTTAGTCCTATCGATCTTGTTTTATAGCTATTTTCAAATTATTAAATCTTCCAAGTTAGTTGAAAAAATAAACTTAAACATTCAAAAATTGGATATGGTGTTTGTTAAGTCAGAATAATTATATCCCATGGTTTCTTACACAACTAGCAAAATGTATATGGGTCCCACTTCTGCTTAGCACATGTATTAATTCCTCATTTGAATTTAATCAAACAACAGGAAAAATTTACATATGTATTTTAACATTTTCCTTACTGTATCACTCAGTCTGGTACTGAGGCCTGGTTCTTTGCTTTGTTGACTTCAACGAAATCTTTGTTCTCAGTGAAATGGTACCTGACATAATTGAAGGCTTGTATCATTCTGTGGGAGGAGGCTGCACGTTTAGAGAGAGAAGCTGAGACAAAGTTAATTTTGCTAAGAAAGGGAGAGAGATTTCAGGAGGTATAAGACCTGAGAATGGGGTGTCAAAGCTGAAAACGTTGAGCCCTGCAGAGTAAAAGAGAAGAGACTTGGAAGAGCAGTATATCTGAAAGGCCTTTTCTCAGTAATGCTCTGTGTGCTCCGCCTGTGGCCTCCTCCTGTTCCTCCAACTAGATCTTTGATGAACCTGATGTGGGTCATTAATGCTTTTGATTTGGAGGATCTGGAGCCAGAGAACAAAGAGATGGACATATTTTTTAAAATGTTGAATATTTATTATTAGTTTCTCTATGCCCTCACTAAATAAAGATAAATATTTAAAACTACCAATTTGAAGAAGCAACAGGTCATCATCCTGCCTGGGGCACTGGCATCTCCAAATGATCTTACCTCTGGTAAAATAACCAAGTCAGGTGGCCAGCCTTTGGTAGGATGGGGATTCACACCCAGCCCATCATTTCTTTTCTACGTACTACCTCCTGTACAGTGGGGACAGTTCTGAATCTGAAAAGGGACACTTAGTTGTAAGTCTCTTCTACTTACTGAGGTTTAAATTAGTATAATTATGTCCAAATTAGTCTCTCTGGGTCTACTTCCCATGTGTGAAATGTGACTAATCAAGTCTTTCCATTCTATTTCATAAGTCGATTTTAAAGACCAAATGAGAAAATAAGTTAGAAAATATTTTGTAGACCATACAGAGCTTTAAGTGATTAGGTCAGCTAAGCCCACAGAAATACCTGAAAAATCACAAGCATACTTGGCCTAAATGAAAGGTCCTGGGTTCAGTATTAACTAATGTTTCCAGTGAATATTAGTCACTTTGTAAATGCCTAAATGACTGGAATGTAAAAAACAAAAATTTTAAAAAAATGAATCCAAGAGATTAGGCCTCTTGTATTTATAGTCACTATGAAGTGTAGTCATATGACTTCTTAAATAGTTTAATGAGTAGTTTCTTGTTGACTCAGTTTGGTTTCTGGAAGAAAAAAATTGAGATTCAATAGTGTGTTTAGCTGGAAGTTTCTCAGAACAATGCTGAGAATTCTGGAAGTCAGTTTGAACAATTTCAAAGGCCAAGTGCTGCAGTGAAAGTGTTCTTGGCTTATTGAATGTCTAAGGTGAGAAGGACCGAGTTTGGTGTCCTGAGGAGGTGACAAGAAGTCCTCAGTATCACTTCCATCTTGGTGCACACAGACCCAATGTTATCTTTCTTGATTTTAATGACCATGGCATAAATGTTTCCTTTCTATTTTACAAGAATTTCTAGATATACAAAACACAAGCACTTGCCTAAATGTAGTTTCTATTCCTCAAGACAGAGGAAAGCAGTGAGTGCCAATGAATTTATTTTAGGCTTATTCCATTCATGTCACTTTTTTATGAGACGACAGATTCTATTGAGTCAAAATAATAACTAGGTTAGTACCATATTTTTTTGGACCATAAGATGCACCTAGGTTTTAGGGGAGGAAAATAGGAAAAAAATTTTGGAAGCAAAAAATGTGATAAAATATTTAATAACATAAATAACATAATATTTCATCAATGTAAATGTAAACAGAACTCAACAGCAGCATTAGCAACCATTGTTCTTCCCAAATTGGGGGGGTGTGCATTTTACAGTCCAAAAAATATGGTATTTCTCTTCCTTGATCAACCAATAAAATATAAGCAATTAAGCAATAAGAGGTATAGAGAAACTTCATGCAATATTGTAGGTCTTTAAAGTTATGTCTTAGGGATTCTTATCCTTATAGTTCAGGACATGTTAGTGCCAGGAAAATCTAGTTCTATCTCCCCTAAGCACATATTCCTGTAATGGACAATTTCAGAGCTTAGAAAATTGTGCCTGTCCTAAAACCCATGAAAAATAAATGGATCAGCTTATGGTCCATTATAAATGGTCCCACTCATGGAATGGTGTTTGTCATAAGAAAGGATTTATATTGCACCATCTTCAGCTTCAGTAAGTTTACCCTGCAAACTTCAGCTTCCACGCATGGCATATTTTGTGAAACAAAGCTAACTGAGACAAAGCCGCACTACCAACTGATAATTTGGACAGCTTTCAAAGACTAGAGGATGCTCTTCATTAGCCTTTTTCCAAAGCACTGCAACAAGGATGCCAAGGACATGCTAACAAAAGCCTTGGAGAACATGCTGTGGGACGGCTGGGGCAGGGTTTTCCTCCTCTTAGAGCTCCCCCAGGGCCCACACAGAACTGAAAATTACAAGATGTCAATAAATCCTGGATTAAATTGAATCAAGATTGCCAAAGGAGATGAGACAGAAAAGTCAAAGTGACAAATGAGAAGCAGATATTAGAGAAATAAGGAAGACAGAAACCAAACCATTCTTTATATTTTTGATTTTTTCTAATCAATTTTATTTATTTATTTATATTTATTTGTTTTTTATAGTTATTCAAGTACACATATCTCCATTTCTTCCTCACAACTCTCCCTGCTGTACCCATCCCCACCTCCCACCCTTGATCCTACCTTGCTTTGGCTTTGCCCATGTGTCCTTTATACATGGTCTTTGATAACTCTTCCCCTTCTTTCCTCAGTTATCCCACCCTCAGTTACTGCCAGTTTATTCTTTATTTCAATGTCTCTGGTTATATTTTGCTTGCTTGTCTGTTTTATTGATTAGGTTCCACTTATATATGAGATCACATGGTATTTATCTTTCATCACCTGGCTTATTTCACTTAGCATAATGCTCTTCAGTTCCATCCATGCTGTTGTGAAGGGTAGGAGCTCCTTCTTTCTTTCTGCTGTGTAGTATTCCATCATGTAAATGTACCATTGTTTTTTGATCCACTAATTTACTGATGGACACTTAGGTTGATCTCAGCACTTGACTGTTGTAAATTGTGCTGCTATGAACATTGGGGTACATAGGTTCTTTTGAATTGGTGTTTCAGGATTCTTAGGGTATAATCCCAGCAGTGGTAATCCCAGCAGTGGAATTGCTGGGTCAAAAAGCAGTTCCATTTTTATTTTTTGAGGAAATTCCATACCGTTTTCCATACTGGTTGTACCAGTCTACATTCCCACCAACAGTGCACTAGGGTTCCCTTTTCTCCACAACCCAAACCATTCTCTAAATAGGAGATATAAAGGATACCAATCAAAAGAAAATCCTACTGAGCCCATTTGGACAAATTTGTTTTACTACTGATCTCCTGACCTATCTATTCTTCCATTGTTACCATTGACTTGACCAACTGCCAAACTCCAACTCTCCCTAAGACCTACCTCAAAATCACCTCCCCTGGGAAGATTTGCTTGATCTCCCCAAAGACTTGCATTCTTCCCTGTGGCATTTGTATCCACCTAGCACTTTGTCCTTAACCTTTTATCTATGTCTTCCTTCCTTGTCCCCTGAAGACCCAAACTATAACCTTCTTAAAGATGTTGACTTCCAGCCAAGAAGTATCTATATGGAGGCATAAATAGATACATTTTGCTTCCTTGCACAACCCAAAAAAAGGACAACAACAATTTTAAAAACAAAAATCTACCAGAACGGCTAGAAAATTGAACTGTATGGAAGTCTGACAACTAAGGAGTTAAAGAAGAAATACTCATCCAGACTAGTAGGAGGGGCAGAGCCAGCCAGCCAGGCAGAGAAGATATACAGCAAGGCAATAGACTGGGTGGGTGAGGTGGTAGGTGGGTGGTGCCACATTAATGAGTGGATAAGCTGGGAGGAACAACTGCGGAGTGAGACGGACTGTGCACACAACCCAGAGTTCAAGCACAGGGAAATAGATCTTCAAAACCTCTGGCTGTAAAAACCTGTAGGGGTTGCAGCAGTGAAAGGAAGTCCCAGCCTCATAGCACAGTTTGTTGGAGAGAACCACAGGGTCCTAGAACATATAGAAACCTACCCACCTGGGAATCACTAAAAGGGCCCAATTTGCTTTTGGGTAGCAGGGGAAGTAACTTAAAGCCTTCTGAAATCCAAACAAGCAGTGCTGTTCCCTCTCAGACCCCTCCCCCACATAGAGTGCCACAAAACAGCGAAAAGGGTTGCTCTGCCCTGGCGAATATCTAAAGCTCTGCCCCTTATAATGTAACAAGTGTGCTGAGACAAAGAACTATGACCCAAATGAAAGAATAGATCAAAACTCCAGAAAGAACTAAGCAACAAAGAGATAGCCAACCTATCAGAAGCAGAGTTCAAAACTCTTGTAATCAGGATGCTCACAGAAATGATTGAGTTTGGTTGAAAAATGAAGGAAGAAATGAAGGCTATACAAAGTGAAATGAAAGAAAATATACAGGGAACCAACACTAAAGGGAAGGAAATCAGGACTTAAATCAACGATTTGGAGCAGAAGGAAGAAATATACATTCAACCAGAATAGAATGAAGAAACAAGAATTCAGAAAAAATGAGGAGAGGCTTAGGAACCTATGGGACAACCTTAAACATTCCCACATCAGAATCATAGGGGTGCCAGAAGGAGAAGTGGAAGGGCAAGAAATTGAAAACTTATTAGAACAAATAATGAAGAACTTCCCTAATCTGGCAAAGCAAATAGGTATCCAGAAAATCCAGGAAGCTCAGAGAGTCCCAAACAAGTTGGACCCAAGGAAGCACACACCAAGGCACATCATGATTACATTACCCACGAGTAAAGATAAGGAGAGAATCTTAAAAGCAGCAAGAAAAAAAGGTGACAGTTACCTACAAAGGAATTCCCATAAGACTATCAGCTGATTTCTCAAAAGAAACCTTGCAGGCAAGAAGGGGCTGGCAAGAAGTATTTGAAGTCATGAAAGGCAAGGACCTACGTACGTCCAAGATTACTCTATCCAGCAAAGCTATCATTTATAATGAAAAGGCAGATAAAGTACTTCCCAGATAAGATCAACTTAAAGGAGTTCATCATCACCAAGCCCTTATTATATGAAATGTTAAAAGGACTTATCTAGGAAGTAGAAGATAAAAAACTATAGACAGTAAAATGACAACAAACTCACAACTATCAAAAACAAAAACTAAGCAAATGACTAGAACAGGAACAGAATCACAGAAACAGAGATCACATGGAGATAACTATCAGCAGGAAGGGGATGGGTGCAGAATGAGGGAAAAGGCACAGAAAATAAGAACCATGATTTATAGGTACAAAACAGACAGGGGGGAGGTTAAGAATAGCATAGGAAACGGAGAAACCAAAGAACTTATTTGTACGATCCATGGACATGAACTAAAGGGGGGATGCTGGAGGGAGGGGGATGCAGGGCGGAAGGAGATAAAGGGGAGAAAGAAAAGTGGGACAACTGTAATAGCAGAATCAATACACTTAAAACACACTTAAAAATGAAACAAAAAAATTAAAAATCTCAAAAAAGTAAAGATGTTCATTGTTTTTGCAGTTATGTATGTATCCAGCCCCTCACCCAGTCTCTGACCCACAGGAAGTGCTCAAAAAATGTTAAGAGAACAATGCCCAGTGTAGCTTCCATTTGTGGTTTCCATTAGAGGCATCAATATACTAAAGGAGCTGCATGAATGGCTGCTTGAGCCCCAGGAAGGCTGCAGCTATTTCTCAACAGGTGAGAAGAGAAGCACTTCAGACACAGAAGGAGTGCACCACAAAAATATCATCCTTACCTATGAGTCAGCCACGACTTCCCACACCTAATGGTTCATATTCCTCAAAAGTGAAACCAATAGACATTCATGATAGGAAAGTTCTAGCCAAAGATCAGCTGTCTTGCTTCACAACAGATTCCATGTGGGACTACTTTCTACTCTGCTTTCTCAAGGACCTGGTTTAGCCTTATTTTAAAATAACCACCACACAGAGAGTTCCATTAATTCCCTAAAATGGCTGTCTCCTGGATTAGCAGACTTCTAAGGATCTCTTGTACAAATAAACAGTTTGTGACACTGAACCAAGGCTGGCCCACTTTGGCATTTCTCTGTGTGCAGCTTAACTGAAACATAGCTGGACTTGGAACATGTTTATACAAACTAACTAATCCTACTAGATCATGGTGACCTGCAATTACCCTGCTATTCCCAGCCTGTCCTCAACTTGTGCCAAATAAGGCAGTAGTTTCATAATGAAAAAAGAGTTCCCATTAAAGAGACAGTTTGGGTCCCTGTATTGCCATCCTCTCACTTGAGTGTCCCATGCCTCCCTATGTCTAGCACTTCTAGATACAGCATTTAGGGTCCCGACTCCCACGGGAATGCTGTGCTGAACTTGAAAGGAAACATCTCTTTGTACCAACTGGATCAAAAGTAGAAGCAGCTTATTTGCTTAAACAGGACCTTGTAGACTAAGGAGTCAGACTCCAGCCGTGATAACACTAGTTACTAAACAGATACTCATGAAGTGATACTAACGAAATAATATTCCTACAGGCTTGTAAAGTTATACTTTGACCTCATAAAATATCTTAAAATGTTGTACATTTGGAATCTGAAGAAATCTCAACTATATATGTTTCTCAACTATCTCCTCCAAATTTTTAATCAGCCTGATGATTCTAGGAGGATATTAATCCATGTGTTTCTCCTTCATTTACATTCATACCCTTAAAACCCTGTAAGAACTAGCTGATATTCAAGAAACCATTGAAACTTTAAAATAATCTTTAAAGACTCTCTTCTTAGCGAAAGGGAGATGTGTTTGCCAAAACAAACAAACACACAAACAAAACTGCAACATGAGAAAGTCTGGGTTTAATTCAAAACTAACCCAGGAGGTTTAAAAGGGCTGTAAGTTTGGTGAGTGAAACGAGTTTAGCTTCCATACACTGCATACCCACATGCCATGTTGGCAGTTGGTGTGCTCGTACGCAGCTCAAACGTGATGATGTGTAGTGTTAACATTTGGAAAGGCAGGGCCAGGTGGCAGGTTAGGTTGAAACAGGGTGCTACTGAAGTCAAGACTCTGGGTCCAGTCTTCCTAAGGATGGGGTACCACTTGCCTTAAGCCAGGCCACTAATAAGCTCAGTGGCCTTGGGATAATCTGATGCAATCTAATTTAACAAGTTTATTGAGGCCTACAGAGTGCTGTCACTGTAGTCAGCACTCCCAGGACTAGGATGTGGTCTCTACACTAATGGGACATGTTGTCCTCCATGAGAAACAAATGGGTCAATGCACCAGGACAGCAGTGTAATACCGGACACAGACAGGACTTACCAACACTTGGCGGTCAAGAAAGTCTTCACGAAATGGGCTTTCCTCATCTTTCAAGTCTCAGCACAAGTATTATACTATTCCATGCAGGTTTCCCTAGGCAAAGTAGGTGTGCTTTTCTCTATAGTCCCCATGTGCTTGGAATCGACCTGCATTAAGGGCACCTAGAAAAGTTTGGTGGCTAGATAAGAGATTATACAGGATTATAGACAGAATTTGGGGATAAAGGAATGAGGGAAGGGTGAGTTGGAAGAAAGGGCCAGTGCATAGTAGAACAGCAGGAGATGAAGCTGGGAGTTAGAAAAACAGGAAGCAGCTCTTGAACATTTTTCATGCCCTGTAGAAAGGCTTAGATATCACTTTTTAGCATATGGACAATTATTGAGGATTTTAAGAAGAATTTGACTTGTGTTTTAGCAAGACCAATTTGATACGCTGCTTGGATGGAAGAGAAGTGAGCCTCTAGGCAGTGGAACCAATTGGGAACCTATTGCCACTTCCTAGGCAGAAGCCAAGGATGGTCTGTATTAAGTAGTAGTAGGGAAATGCTACAGGAAAGCTTGGAGGGCTTCCCTTCATGTACAAGGGACGAGATTTAGAGACACTGAGAGGCTACACATAAGAAGCCCCTCAAGAAGGAAAGAGTAAATAAAGTGTTCCCAAGATGGAGAGAGAAGCACAAGGGACAGGCTTAAACAAGAGCCCTATTGCCTCAGTCACCATGAGTAACGTCTTTCTCTGCTTTTGGAGTGAAGTGTGATGATGTTCTCAAGAGCTCCTGTATGAAAATCTCGGTAAACTAGGGTGAGGCAAGGTTAGCAGTTGTATTCACTTTCTTGTCTTCTAAGTCTGTCTTCTCCTGCTTGACTCTAGAGCCTCTGAATTTTAAATGATGTAATACATGCACACAAGGCCCTTGAAAGTTGCTTTGCACAGGTAAGTGCACGATGAAAGTTCATGATTACCAGTTCCTCCTCTACCTTCCCACAGCCGCACTGCCCCAGTGTTTCTCAGTAGGCCACCCAGATCCTGTGCTGCCTTCTGCAGTGTCCACTTCGCATGCCTTCTGGAGCTTCTCAGCCTGCTTGAATGAAGACCAGCTTTCCTTGGAGCCACCTCTTCTTAGCAACTATGACCATGAAACCCATCTGTTTAGCTGATTCATACTATAGCAGTGGTGACTGATACTATTTTAAATGATTACTCTTCCCAAGAGTCTTTACAGTTTAGTATAGCGTAAATCTTTTAGCCAGGAAATGAAGCTTTTTGTGGTAGAATATCAGGTAATGTGTTAGGCAGGTTATCACACTGCAAATTAAATGGAGCTCGATCTTGCTATATTTGAGATGACTGACATTTCCCGTCACAGACGGGAAACTGAAGCTGAATGCTCCTTGTTGGCCAATGATTATAGTTATTCATATTCACATTTACTGTTTATTTGTGCCATAGGCCTTTCTGAACAAGGCTTCAGTCAGTTTACAATAAAGTATGTATGCATAAAGAGTTTAATAAAATCAAAATAGAAAATTAATAGGAAAATACAGAAAAATGTTTTAAACTTAGTACCTAATGTTTAAATAAGTACATAAATGCTAGAAATTTGACTTTGAGCTTCCTGATTGCCTGAGCAGAAGAAAAACAAGGCAATTCAATTTTGTATTGGGAATTGTGGCTGTTCAGCAATGTCTATTCCTTCCTAAAATTAATGTTTCACATTTTCCTTATAGCTAACCCAGCTGCGTGGTGAACTTCTAGCCAATAGGATACAGGTAGAATCCACAAGTGCAACTCACAAGTCCTACCCTTCAGTGTAAGGGCCATGTGAAAAAATGCAGATGGGATGGTAGGAACTGGGGCATAAACCCAGAGGGGCTGTGTTCAGGAGGCAGAACCTCTGTACTAGTCCTGGACTGCTGACCTTTGGGTTATTACTTTGCTGAAACTACTAAAGTTTTGATTTTTTTTTTGTTTTATTAGCTTAGATTGTAACCTTACCAATACAGAAGGTGGTATCTAGAAGTAGAATCTAGTAAAAATAGACTCCCTGAAATGGGTGGCAATGCCTTCATGGTCAGGCAACAGGCATTGAAACAAGGGTATAACCTGTAAAGATGTTGGCTTTGTTATGCCACAGTAAACATTTGGTAAAATTATCACCAGTGATAGAAGACTGGTGACTGGCCTTCTTAGCAAAGCCTTGCAAGGGAGGTTAACTTAGGTGATAGCCAGTCAGCCTGCAAACAGATCTCTGCTCAGCGAGACTCTCTCTGGCCTGCAGCTGGCAATCTAAATTGAAGTAAAGTCTCCTAAATTCATAGGTTTGAAAAATACAACTGCTTTTGCACAACCAGATACACCAAGAGATGAGACTGTAACATCAATCCTTTCTCAGAGCCTAATACTGAGTGCTCCCTGGTAGACAATGGGCCTGCTTCCAAGGTAAAGATTAAGGTTATTGCCTTCTCACTCAAACCTGATTTTCAAGTGGCATCTAGGGAGTACCCAGCAATGCGTAAGAGGTATGTTCAGCATGAAGACCAAGAAATGACAAAACAGAATCCTCTGGCTTAGGAGTGATGGTTAGGTGAAATCTCTGGTAGTGGTCACTGGCACCTGGAACTGACAAGAAACAAGTAGACTATGTGTCTGTTAGATTTTAAGGGAATTGTATTGCCAAAGAAACCACAAGCCTGGCCTGCAAAAGCCCATGGCTATCTGAAACTCAGAATAATCCCCAGCCTCCTAAACCATCACGAACAAGCAATCAGCTATGGCCATCAAGGATAAAGGGCAAGAAACTCCCAGAGGGCCAGGGGGGACAAACCATAGTGAAGTGGCTCCCAGCATGTCAGTCGAACCCAGAAGCCCCTACACAGGCAGGGCACAGAGCCTGCAATTCTTGTCAGCGGCATTGGGCAGTTGCTATGGACTGGTGGCAGCTATCTGTTCAGAACTGTTTAGTTTTCTGAATGGCAGTTGTTATTGTGGTTATCTACAATAAAATGATGACAAAGCTTTGTTTATTGTGATATTTTGGGTAGAAGATAAGGATGAAGACAACTTGTCTGCTAATTTCTAGGTCATCAGACCGCAGGAGTGAGATCTCAACTTGATGAAGACGATTATACGTTGTGCAGAGATTCTGGACTTTAAACCTAGTGGAAAATGTTCTATGTGTGGGAAGAAGAGTACACATGAATATCTGGGTGGCCAGAGAGGCAAATTCTGGCAGAGACTCTATTTGTCTACTGGTATCCATATCCTCTTTCTCCTTTTTTAGTCAAGCTCTTCTCATCCTCCCTCAAAGACAAACATGGACATGAGACTAATTTCTGGACAATGGTAGGTGAGCACAAGCAAGCCACTTGTGAGTTCCTTTGTCTTTTGTTCCATGGAGCAATCACTTTGAACCCCAAAACAGAAACCATGTTTGATGACAAGAGACTCCTACCAGCTCTGGTCCATCTATCTATAGTGTATTACACATAATAATAGTCAACTGCCCTCCGGTTTAAGCCATTATATTTTGAGATATTTTTGTTATAGCAGCTAGGCTAACACACTGTACTTACTACAAAGAAGAAAGTCCAGTTTTATAAGAAATGTCTTTTTGTTTATTCTAACACTCAACCCGAAAAGAAAATGTTCAACTATAACCTTACATTGAGTGATTTGTGGACAATATACTTGACAGCACTTTATAACAAATCCGAAGCAGTTTGTGCATGGCTATCCCCTCCTCCTCTCTCTCTCACCTTTTTAAAGTGTTATAACCAAATGCATAATTTTAAAGACCAGCTCAGTGAAAGTAGTTCTTTAAAAGCTTCCACTGGAGTGCTTCAAACACAGTTTCTAAGGACGGAAGAGGAGACAGGGGAACAAACTTTATTCAAGGATAGATCTTAAAACCTTCACGAGTAGCAGAGTTATATATTGCTTTCACAACATAAGTTATCTGAAAGCTCTCCAGTAAACTCAAGCAATGATGATAAGGCTACAGTGGGTGTGTATTCTAGGTTACTTTGGAGATTTGTGGAAAGATTGGTGGGTGGGGAGTGGTGACATTCAATCAGTGTTCTCTAATGCTTTAAATTTTATCCTGTCATCTCTTGAAAGAGACAAAAGAGCTTCTGGTGTGCCGGAAGTCAGGGTTTGCTCAGGAGGGGCTCAAGCACAGGTACCAAAGCTGCCTTCCATGGCGGACTTCATTCCACACAAAAGTAATGTGCCAGGCTATGTGCCCACAGCAACATCAGAAGTGGGCCCTAAGCTTCCTCCACCTTTTCAGAACAAATCTTAATACCCAGGGCCATGACCCGAACACAACAGCTCACTCTGAAGCACTTGATGTTTGGTACTTGACTCGCCAAAGAAACTTTTAAAAGCCAATCTTTTCTTTATTTCACTGTCATGCAAAAGCTATTCTCTCTCCCTAGAATTCAGAGGGTATTTTATAGTAAAATAGTACATTTTAATCTACTTTCTTGGTTGTTTTATAGAATTATTGGTTTCTAAGCTGAATAATTTTAACATCAACTCAGAAAAACAAACTAGAGGTTCTGGGAATGCCTGAGCTTAAAGGTACATACAAGCCTCTAGGTCTATTCCAGAGTAGGACATAGCTGAATCAGGCCTTGAAATGTTTTCAGAGCCAATGTTACCAGGACACCCATTTTACCCACAGAACATCTTCAATATTTCTATGGATTTTTAACCCCATAGCCAATTTTTACCTTCTGGGTATCTGAACATGTGTGCTTGCTATGTGGGGTTATTTGGTTTTATACAACTTAAATATACAGATTATCAGATGATCCTGTTTCTGGAGTCAGTATAATATTGAGCCACATTCTTGTTGCATATTTAATATTTGACTATTAGCTTCTTTGGGCCACCAGGAGCTTGGGTGTGTTGGGGGGGACTTGATTCAAGGATACATCTTAACGCCTTCTAGAGTAGCAGAATATACAGATTGTTTCCCAACCTAAGTCATTGAAATCCTCTCCAGTAGACTCCAGCAATGATGACATGGGTCTAAAAGGTGTGTACTTTATGTTACTTTGGTGGTCTGCAGAGTAGATAAGGTGTTTGACAGTCTATCAGGAAACCAGAGAAACCTGATGATCACAAGACCACTGCCAAGCAGTCTCTTTGTTTCTTGTTTGTTGCACAGCACAGAAGCATCTAAACACTGTTATCAGTTCATGTTCACTGAAAAAAACTGGACATAAAACTGTATACAAAGCATGTCTGTGTGTGGGTATGTGTGTAAAGTGTAGGAAAGAGGATAATTTTTATATTCTTCTTGGTGCATATTTGTATTTTTGAAATAAATACATATTATTTACATATTCAGAAAAACACTTTGAGATATAACACCCTCTAATCTACCAGAATTCTATAACAGAGGGACTGGGATGACATTGCCTAAGCCACTGACCTGGCCAGTTTCAGGACCTTTAAAGTTGTGATAATCAGACATTTTTTGCTTGTTGACATGAAGCAATAAAACACATGCAGTGTCTACCCATGTAACATTCATGCCACACCTCCCCCCATACGCCGCACACCAAAAAGTAAAGAAAAACCTTAGTTTAAATCAATAAAGCCTCAGGCTCTAGTTGTATGTTTATAGGAATTGCACAGGTTAGAGAAACAAGTTAAAAGATACTACTATGAAGCAATCCACAAAACCCAGAATATGGGAGTATTCTACAAGGGTATTCAGAAAATAAATGATACATATTTTTTTTACAGGAAAAAATGGAATAAGGAGGAGAACATTAAAAGTTCTCATAAAAGAAAAAGATATTTGTAACTTTGTATACTGACAGATGATAACTAGACTGTGGTGATCACTCTGCAGTGTACATAAAAATTAAATCAATAATTATATACCTGAAACTAACATGTTATATATCAATTATTCCTGAATAAAAAGGAGAATTATGTTAGAGTTTGGAAGGAACTTATGAGAGTTAATAATCAAACAGAATGTGCTGGTCTTGTTTGGAATATAATTCAAATAGACCTACTGCAAAGAGACATTTTTGAAGAAATTGGGGAAATCTGAATATTGATTGGAAAATGGATCTGTATTAAGAAATGAATATAAAATGTTGATTGAGAAAGAAGCTAAGTGCTGAGGAAAATAACCGTTAACCAAAATGTATGTACCTAATTAAACTGTCTTTTGAGAGGAAGGGTGAAATATATCATAGCATACAGGTGAAAATGAAGAGTATGTGAGGGTTAAATATAGTTTTCTTTCACATCAATTGTGTGGTATAATGGGACAGCTTCTGTTCAGCTATAATTCTGGCAGAGGAATTGAAATCTAAGTTTTGTGGCAGCTGTCACCAACTATTGAGGTCAAGTACAAAAGACATCATCTTTGCAATGATGACTAATGTCCAAACTACCAAAGGGAACTAGCATAGATAAATATGATAATCAAATAATAAATAGAAGTTGAAAACAGACTCATGTTATTTTCTTTAAGATGAAAAAAAAAAGTAAGATACAACTTTAGGTGGATCCAAGATGGCAAAGGAGTAAGTGGAAGTTACACTATCCTCCTCCCAGGACCAATCTGGAATTACAAGTAACCTTAGAGAAATCGTGCTGAATAACCAACTGAACACTAGCTGGAGTTCTAGAAGCTTTATAACTAAGTACAAACAGAAGAAACCACTTCACCACAACAAGACAAGTAGGGAAGGTGGAAGAGGTGTGAGAGGAGCGGGTGGGCTCCCACAGGCAGCAGCTGAAGTTCTGGAGGGATATTTCAGTAGTCAGGGGGTTCTCCCTGAGAAGTGTGAGGTCTAATCCTCAAGCTGGACTCCCCACCAGAGCTGGAAAGGAACACAGATAATATCCAGCTGTGAAAAGCAGTAGGGTTTCTGTCTGCCAGGGAGAGACTGCTGGAGACAGAGAGAGCCTCTTAAAGGACCAGTGTACAAATTCCATTTGCAGCCACTTACCCTGGACTCCAGCAGAAGGAGGGCAGAGTGGACTAGAGATGTGTGAGGAGAGTCTAGGTTTGGTGGTTCTGGGAGAGAAGTGAAGGAACAACTGCCAGGATCCCATTGCTAAGTCATTCCCCATACTTCAGAGGCCATCTTTTTCTGGCACAGCACTCCCCTCCAAATGACATCAGCCTGACAGGAAACTATAGCCCCACCCACAGGAATTATTCTGCACAAAACTGTGGTGCTTAAACCTGGCTACTGGTTACAGCTTGAGGCTATATCATTGATTAGTTTAACAACTAAGGTGGAAAATACAAAGAAGCAGCCAAAATGGGAAGATAAAGAAACAGACACAAATGAGAAATAACAGAATTCTTCAGAAGAACTAGATGCAATGTAGGCAAACAATTTATCAGATAGAGAGTTCAGAGTAATGATTATAAGGATACTCAACATCATGAAAAAGATATAGAAACCATAAAAAGATCAGTCAGAAATATCTGAAATTAATACAGTGGAAAGAATAAACAGTAGGTTAGATGAAAGAGAGATCACATCAGTGATTTGAAAAACAAGGTGGAAAAAAGCACCCAGGCAGAGCAGCAAAAAGAAAAAATAATTTTTTAAAAATGAGGAGAGCTTAAGAAACATTTAGGACAACATGAAGCATAACAATGTTCACATGATGGGAATACCAGAGGGAGAAGAGAGGAAGCAAGGGACTGAGAACCTTTTGAAGAAATAATGGCCAAAAATTTCTCTAATCTGGTGAGGAAAAAACACACAAGTCCAGGAAGTTCAGAGAACCCCAGACAAATTGGACCCAAAGATGCCTACACAAAGACACATCATAATTAAGATGACAAAGCTTAAAGACAAGGAGGGAATCCCAAAAGCTGCAAGAGGAAAGCAAGTAGTTACATACAAGGGAGCACCAATTAGAGTGTCATCTGATTTCACAACAGAAACATTTCAGGCCAGAAGGGAATGACATGAAATAGTTAATGTGATGACCTACAATCAAGAACATACAATCAAGGCTACTTTACCCAGCAAGGCTATCATTTAAAATCAAAGGAGAAATAAGAAGCTTCCCAGACAAGGAAAAGCTAAAGGAGTTTGTTAAAACCAAACCAGGACTGAAACAAATGTTAACAAGTTTGGAAGAAGAAGAAGAAGAAGAAGACGACGACAGAGGAAAATAACAATAAAATGGCACTAAATATGTATCTATCAGTAATCACCTTAAATGTAAATGGCTTAAATACTCCAACCAAAAAACATAAGGTAACTGAATGGATAAGAAAACAAGATATATATGCTGTCTCCGAGAAACCCATCTCAAACTGAAAGATACACACAAACTAAAAGCAAAGAGATGGAAAAAAATGTATTATATAAATGGAAAGGAGAAAAAGCTGGATTAGCAGTACTTATATCTCACAAAATAGAGTTAAAAACCAAGACTATAGTAAAAGACAAAGAAGGACACTATATAATGATAAAGGGAACTATCCCACAAAAGGATATAACCCTAGTAAACATTTATGCTCCGAACATAGGAGCACCTAAATATGCAAAGCAAATCTTGATGGACATAAAGGGAGAGATGAACAGAAATACAGTTGTAGTTGAGGTTTTTAACACACCATTGATTTCAATGAATAGATCTTCCAGACAGAAAATCAAGAAGGAGACAGTGGCCTTAAATGATGCACAAGATCAAATGAACTTAATTGATATCTTTAGAGCATTTAATCCCAAAGCAGCAGAATACATGTACTTTTTTAAGTGCACATGGAATGTTTTCTAGAATAAAATACATGTTAGGACACAAAACAAGTCTCAATAAATTTAAGAAGATTGAAATTACATCCAGCATCTTCTCTGACCACAATGCTATGAAACTAGAAATCAATCACAAGAACACTGAAAAACACACAAAGACATGGAAGCTAAATAACATGTTATTAAACAATGAATGTGTCAAGAACAGAATCAAGGAAGAAATCAAAAGGTACCTTGAAACAAATAAAAATGAGGATACAACAGTCCAAAATCTGTGAGACACTGGGAAAGCAATAGTAAGAGGGAAATTCATAACATTACAGTCCTATCTCAAAAAACAAGAACAAGTTCAAAGAAACAATCTAACTTCACACTTAAAGTAACCTGAAAGAGAACAATAAACAAAGCCCAACATGAGTAGAAGGACGGAAATAATAAGATAAGAACAGAAATAAACAACATACAGTCTAAAAAAAATTACACAAAAAAAATCAATGAATCCAAGAGCTGGTTCTTTGAAAAGATAAACATGATTGACAAACCTTTAACCAGACTCAATGAGAAAAAAAGAGAGGACCCAAATAAATTCAAAAATGAAAAAGGAGAAATGACAATTGACACCAAAGAAATATAAAGGATTGTAAGAAAACATTATGAACAATTTTATGCCAACAAATTGGACAACCTGGATGAAATGTATAAATTCCTAGAAACATACAGTCTTCCAAAACTGAATTAGGAAGAATCAGAGAATATGAATAAATAGATTACACCTAGTGAAATTGAAGTAGTAGTCTAAAAACTCCCAACAAACAAAAGCCCTGGACTGGATGGCTTCACAAGGGAATTTTACCAAACATTCTGAGAAGAACTGACATCTCTCCTTCTCAAATTATTTCATAAAATTCAAGTGGAGTGAAGGCTCCCAAACTCATTTTATAAGGCCAGAATTATCCTAATTTCAAAACAAGATAAACACACTACAAAGAAAGAACATTATAGGTCAATATCCCTGATGAACATAGACACTAAAATCCTCAACAAAATATTAGAAAACCGAATACAGCAATACATCAAAAAGATCATACACCATGATCAAGTGGGATTTATTCCAGGAATGTAGGATTGGTACATTTGCAAATCAATAAATGTGATTCACTACATAAACAAAATGAAGGATAAAACCCACAGGATCATATTAATAGGTGCAGAAACAGCATTTGATAAAATCCAGCACCCATTTATGATAAAAACTCTCAGCAATGTGGGATTAGAAGGGACATACCTAAACATAATAAAGGCCATATATGACAAACCCACTGCCAGCATCATACTCAATGGGCAAAAACATTAAGTGTTCTCTTAATATTGGGAACAAGAGAAGGATGTCCGCTTTTACCTCTCTTATTAAACACAGTACTGGAAGTTCTAGCCACAGCAATCAGACAAGAAAAAAGTAATAAAAGGCATCCAAATTAGAAAGGAAGAAGTAAAACTTTCTTCATTTGCAGATGATATGAAAATGTATGTAGAGAACCCCAAAGATTCCACCAAAAAACTACTGGAACAGATAAATGAGTTCAGCAAAGTAGCAGGATACAAAATTAACATCCAGAAATCAGTTGCAATTTTATATTCCAATAACAAACTAACAGAAAGGGAAATTAAGAAAATAATCCCATTCACAATTGCTACAAAAAGAATAAAATACCTAGGAATAAACCTAATGAAGGATATAAAAGACCTGTACTCAGAAAATTATAAGACATTGAAGAAAGAAATAGAAGACAGAAATAAGTGAAAGCACATACCATATTCATGGATAGCAAGAGTTAACATTATTAAAATATCCATACTACCCAAAGCAATCTATAGATCCAATGCAATTCCTATCAAGATTCCAATGACTTATTTCACAGAACTAGAAGAAGTACTTCAAAATTTATATGGAATCACAAAATGCCCCACATAGCAACAGTGATCCTGAGAACAAAGAATAAAGTAGGAGGAATCATGCTATCTAATATCAAACTATACTATAAAGCCATAGTAATCAAGACAGCATGCTACTGGCATAAAAATAGACACATAGATCAATGGAAAAGACCACAGAGACCAGAAATAAACCCATACCTTTATAGTCAATTAATATTCAACAGAAGAAGCAACCACATACAATGGACTAAAGATAGTTTATTCAATAAATAGCATTGGGAACTTTGGACAGATAGGTGCAAAAAAAATGAAACTAGTCCACCTTTATACACCACACAGAAAAACCAACTCAAAATGAACTTAAATGTTAAATCTGAAACCATAAAAACCCTAGAAGAAAATATAAGCATGGAAATCTCTGACATTGCTCATAGCAATATTTTATCAGATATATCTCCCCAGCCAAGGGAAACAAAAGAAAACATAAACAAATTAGACTACATCAAAAAAGTTTTTGCATAGCAAAAGAAATCATCAACAAAGCAAAAAGATGACCCACAGAATGGGAGAACATTTTTGCTGATACATCTGATAAGGGGTTAATATCCAAAATTTATAAAGAACTTACAAGAATCAACACCAAAAAAATCAAACAACCCAACTAAAAAATGGACCGGAATAGACTTCTCCAAAGAAGACATACAGATGGTCAATAGATATATGAAAAGATGCTCAACATCACTAATCATGAGGGAAATTCATATTAAAACCACAATGAGATATCATCTCACACCTGTCAGAGTGGCTATCATTAAAAAATCAACAAACAACAAGTGCTGATGAGGATGTGGAGAAAGGTAAACCCCTCTGTGTGGTTGGTAGGAATGCAGACTGGTGCAGCCACTGTGGAAAGCAGTGTGGAGATACCTCAAAAAACTAAAAAATGGACCTTCCTTTTGACTCAGCTATCCCACTTCTAGGAATATATTCAAAGAAACCCAAAACACTAATTAGAAAGAAGATAAGCACTCCTATGCTCATTACAGTGTCAATTACAATATCCAAGATAATGGAAGCAGACCAAGTGTCCATCAGTAGAGGAGTGGCTAAAACAACTATGGGACATTTACACAATGTAATACTACTGGGCCATAAAAAAGAAGAAAATTTTACCCTTTGAAAAAGTATGGATGGACCTGGAGCACATTATGTTAAGTGAAATAAGCAAGTCAGAGAAACACAAATACCATATGATTTCACTCATATGTGGAATCTAATGAACAAACTGAATAAGGAAAATGGGGACAAATTCAGAGATGGAAAGTAAGATGGCAGCTAGTTGTGGGGGGGAGGTTAGGGAGTTGGATTAAACAAAAAGGAAAAAGGATTTTGGGGCATGGACAACAGTGTGGTGATTGTTGGCAGGAGGGGAGTATAAGGGGGTTAAATGGTAATGGAAAAAATACAATAAAGATTAAATAAAAATATATATGTAACCTTTAGTTCATGTATCAATATGCCTGAATTCTAATTGTTCTTCAGTTGAGGTTTTGGACTAAGAGATGGAACCCTACCCTTGTTATGACAATGCTGACTTGGAGCTTAATCTTCCTCCACTTGTTCCTTGCAGAGGGGCAGGAACCTGTGAAAGCAGCTTGGAGGTTAACCACACAATGGCAAAGATACTTTTGTGGTTCAGTGATGTGTGCCAGGCATCTAGAGCATAGATTGGCACATAGTAAGTGCTCAATATTTTGGGGTTGAATTTTTAAATGTATACCATAAATAGGACATGAAAAAAAACACAAAAGCCAGCCTAGGGCTTTTAGCCCTTACTTAGCAAAAAAGTCATTGGAGGAGGGTCTACAGTGGGTTTCTCTGTACTAGTGTGTGCAGGCCTACCCTGAAAAGCCCTTTGCATAAGAAACATGGGAGTATAATATAAAAATGAGGGCTTGTATTAATTGATTTGCTGGGCAGAGACTATAGGCTGCCATAACAGTATCCTATTCTCGATTCTGGAAATGAGGTCAAGGACTAGAGGAGACAGTTCTCATCTCACTCGGCTGTCAAGATTTCTTTGTTAGAGGGGGCAGCAACATAAATGGGAAAAAAATAGCCTCTTTAACAAATGGTGTTGGGAGGGCTGGACAAGTACATGCAAAAAAATGAAACTCGAGCTCCAACTTACACCTTACACAAAAATAAATTCAAGTTGGGTAAAATATTTAAATATAAGTTGTGACACCATTAAAGTCCTATAGGAGAACATATGCAGGAAAATCTCAGATATTTCATGCAGCAACGTTTTCACTGATATTTCCCCAGAGCAAGAGACATAAAGGAAAGAATAAACAAATGGAATTTCATGAAAATAGAAAGCTTCTGCACAGCTAAAGAAAACAGTATTAAAATAAAAAGAGAACCAACCGTATGGGAAAACATATTTACCAATGATACCTCAGACAAGGGTTTAATCTCCAAAATGTATAAAGAACTCACATGACTCCACTCTAAAAAGACAAGCAACTCAATTAAAAATGGGCAAAGGACTTGAACACACACTTCTTCAAGGAAGACATACAGAGGATCCAGAGACACATGAAAAGATGCTCAGTATTGCTAGCTATCAGAGAGATGCAAATTAAAACCACAATGAGATACCACTTCATACTAGTCAGAATGGTCATCATAAACAAAGCAACAAACAACAAGTGTTGGAGAGGTTGTGGAGAAAAGGACACCCTAGTGCACTGTTGGTGGGATTGCAGACAGGTACAACCACTATGGAAAACAGTATGGAATTTTCTCAGAAAACTAAAAATGGATCTGCCTTTTGACCCAGCAATTCTATTGCCTAAGAACTCTGAAACACCAATCCAAAAGAACCTAAGCACCCCAATGTTCATAGCAGCACAATTTATAATAGCCAAGTGCTGGAAGCAACCTAGGCGCCCATCAGTAAATGAGTGTATCAAAAAACTATGGTACATTTACACAATAGAATTCTATGCAGCAGAAAGAAAGGAGTTCCTACCCTTTGTGACAGCATGGATGGAACCAGAAAGCATTATGCTAAGTGAAATAAGCCAGGCGGTGAAAGACAAATACCATATAATTTTACCTTTAGCAGGAACCTAATCAACCAACCAAACAAACAAACAAGCAAAATATAACCAAAGACACTGAAGTTGAGAACAGGCTGACAGTGACCAGAGGGGAGAAGGGAGGTAATTTCAAGGGAAGGGGGGAAGGGTTTGAAGGAACTAGTATAAAGGACACATGGACAAGGTGGGTGTGGAGATGGGAGGAAGGTGGGGAGGGCTGGGGGAGTGGACTGGGATGGAAGTAAAGGGCAGAAAACTGTACTTGAACAACAATTAAAATTTTTTTTTAAAGATGTCTTTGTTAGTGGCTAAGGTGAGTGGAGTGCTAACATTCTTGGCTTGCAGGAAATATGAAGATCTGGAACATTCAAGTTAGATAATGAGTAGGTTGCATTTTGAGTGAATAACCCAAATAGGAATAAGTATCTCTGTCCTACAAAAATCTATGTCCTAGCCAGCACTGTCACCTAGCCAGCCATGATGATAAAGGAAAGGCAGTTTCACATATGCGTTTTGATTCACATCGATATGCACATTCTACCTGCACCTGCAGACTCTTAGCTCACATCTGTAGCACATCCAAGCCCGTTATTTATACTGAGATCTGCAGATTTCATGGGGATATCCACAGGTAGATCTCTTCTTAAAGAGTACCATCATATCCAATAAATGCACCGAATATAACCGCTTGGCATGAGGACTGCGAGGGGCTTAGGAAAAGATGTAATTCTGGGCACAACTCAGCATCCCCACAGTCCCATCATTGGTGTATCCCTGACACTTCAGCCAGTTAAGGTTCTCTCAATCTGTGAAGCATTTCAAAGATGTTAGAAAACAGCCAACATGGACTCGTGAAACATAAACACTCTCTTCTCTACTAAACTGTGCGTTTAACAGCCCAGTTTGTAACTAATTTAAAAAGGAAAAACCCTTTATAGCCTGGCACAATTCAACTAATCATTCTACCTCGATTCTAGCTGTGCCAAAAGGCTTTTTCATTTTAATGGGTGTGGGATGAAAAGATGAGGGAAGTGCCCTTCTGCAGTTCTTGGAATGTTTTTGTCATTAAGTTTCCATGAATGTCTTGATTGTACCGTCATGTCAATAGTCTGCTTGGGATTAGAAGGAAATTTTATTTCATAACACTTGTCACCAAAGACAAGCACACCTCACCACCCATCCATAACATGTATAAACATAGGAGAAATCAAATCCAGGTGTACAGTTAAACCTGAGATCCTAAGATGGAACAGGTTAGACTGGTAGAAAGAAATCTTACAGGGCTTTGATACTTCTACTTTGCAAAGTGTAAATAAGAGTCTGCCATTTGGCATTCTGGTAAAGAAGAGATTATGTATAAATTTGCAGGTATGGTCAAGCACTTTCTAGCAAATAAGGATAAAGTCGGGTGAGGGAAAATATATCCTATCGGAAGTGAAGACATATTATAAGACTATGGCAACTAAATGTGTGTAAGTACTAAGGGACAAAAAGATAAATTGCCTGAATGGAGAGCTTCAAAGTATATGAAAACATGTATACAGTTTGAGAAAAAGAGAGAAAAATGAATGAGCCAGTTATGTAAATTTTGGCCCCCAAATAAGTGAGTTATCAAAAATCGAAAACCATTCATTGATGTAGCTGTCTCCAATAACACTCAGGTATTATTCAAGGATGAGTCTCCTGAAAAATGTGTGTTTATTAGAAGCAATAGCAGGAGTACTGATAACAATAGCAAAATGCCAGGTGCCAATATAAATTCTCTTGATTATTGACTTACATTTGAAGGTTTAGAGCTTTCCAAGGACCCCAGGACTATGAAAACCACATTATATACAATTCAAGCTGTGACACTTGGAGAACAAAAAGGGTCTTATTAATAATTATGCGAGGGAAACACAATACTACTGGGCCATCCTGGGTTATTGAGGACATATGGTTCTCCTACCCATGGTCATATAATTTCAGGGACTTCATATTAATTCTGAAGCCCTTGGGAATACTATAATTTTCAAGTTACCCACAGGCATACAGACTAGTATAGGGTGAATCTGTGTATTCTGTTCTGGCTCAGTGTAAATGTATTTGTTCCAGAATCACATCATTCTTTTCCTTCCCTCCAGCCTTCACCATCTTTAAGTTCTTCCAGTTTTGGGTTCTGACCTGCAGGAAGGAGGAACTGGAGTACATTTCTCAGGTAGAAAGGTGAGCTCATGCTGCCTTTGCAGCCTTCCCAAAATGATGGGAAAGCCAACATTTTCCAGCACCAAAGCATTCCACCACGACTTGAACTAACCTGGTCAACAAGATAGTTACAAACTAAAATTTCTACATATGTTACAAGGTGCTACCATTTTCAAGCCAGGAAGTTTCAAAGCTGCTAAGGTGCTTAGAAGCATAATGAAGAAGGAAAAGGAGGGGGAGGGAAACTAAGCACATAGAACATGTCAGGCACTGCATCTGAAACATTATAAAGTTCATGTCATATAATCAGCTCAGACACTTTATGAAATAGGTGTTTTATACTTAGCTTTAAGATGAAAATATTAAACCTTAGAGATGGTAGGTAGTTTGCCTAATATCACACAGCTGGTCAGAGCCTGCTAAAGGGACATTTGTGGCCCTATGCTTTCTCACTCCTGCCCAAGTTTCATTTCATTGTTGGATTCATTCTATTCAATATTTCAAGTTATAATGATGGAAATTTTGTTTAAGACACAACCATTAGGGGAGCATCCAATGGAGAGGAAGGTGCTAAATTTCCCAGCACTAGGAAGGCAGAAATATTATCACATGTGGTCATTTACAAGGAAGAAGCTACTTAAAGAAAGACTCTTAGAATTCAGCTTTATTTCATAGATGATTATTAAATCTGAATGGGAGTTTTTTAAAAGATCTTATTTATTTATTTATTTTTAGAGAGGATGGAAGGAAGGAAGGAAGGAAGGAAGGAAGGAAGGAAGGAAGGAAGAAAGAAAGAAAGAAAGAAAGAAAGAAAGAAAGAAAGAAAGAAAGAAAGAAAGAAGGAAAGAAAGAAGGAAAGAAAGAAAGAAAGAGAGAGAAACATAGACTAGTTGTCTCTGGGACACCCCCAACTGGGGACCTGGCCCACAACCCAGGCATGTGCCCTGACTGGGAATCTAACGGACAAACTTTTGGTTTGTGGGAGGACACCCAATCCATTAAGCCACCACCAGTCAGGGCATAACTGGGAGTTTTTTATACTGGCAACAATCTCTTTTCTACCATGGCTTCAGCATATGTTCCAAATTCTCAGAAATCATAGTTTTTTCTGTTCACTCTTTAGAGTCTGTCACCCTGGTGGTGAGTCCTGTGCTCAAAAAGCTGAGGCTCCCCCAGTGTCAGATGTGCTGTTTACATGTGACCACATTGGTCGCTTTGATTCTCAGTTTCCTGTACATCTGGCTGAAGAATGGCCGGGCGGAACGTTGAGGGGATACAGTTGTGCTCTATGCTGTAACACACAGTGGTTGCAGCATACTGGGTTACACACCAAACCTTTAAACTGCAGTCTAAAGATCATTTTGCACTTTATGTCACTCAGCTAGATTGTATTCGGGGTGGTCCTGAGTCAGGCTGTGGGTTTGTTGGTTTGTTTGTTTGTTTTTTGTTCCTATGCCTTTTTTTCTGGTTGTACATCATGTCTGCTTCTGAGAATTCATCTCTACTTTTTGTTCCTCTCTCTCTCTTTCCCTCTCTCTCTCTCTCTCTCTCTCTCTCTCTCTCGAAGGTAGGCTAGGTCTTATAAAAGACCTAGGTATACTGAACTTCAAACAAGTACTTACGGTTCAAAGCTCTAGAAAAGTATGCACATAGTTCCTCTAGATTTCTAGCACAACCCCTTCCCCCAACAAACATTGGAGAATTAGAAAGCAACTTGAGAAAAACTGTTTTGAAAGGTATATAGGTTGGACTTTTGGGGGCAGGCATACCTATATTTAAATTATAGGATTATTCACTGCGCTCAGAAATGACAATAAATAGGACACTTGACAAACAAGGATAATGGAACCATAGAATTGCATCAGTGTTCATTAGAGAAAACAATGACCCTTATGATGCTGTGTGTATAGATGAACATTATCATTTATTCCAAGTACAAGCACAAATATGGAACACAAGGACTAATGAGTTGCGATGTCATCTGAATTTCCATGGATTACATTTACAGCTTAGAATTGTAGCTTTATTGAATGGTGCCAAAACATTCTTACTTTATAATAGCATTAGTGACATTTCACTTGGATAACTTGTTTGTTTTCATTTATTTTAATGAGGTAGTTTAAAACGGTAACCTGCTGTGGAAAACTTGGGAACAGGTGACAGCATGATTTGAAAGGCCTATCAAATCGAAAGGTAGTTAAAATCTAAATTAAATGCTTAGATGCGCAGTGGTTGCCCAGGACTATATACTTTATTCTAAAAACAGTGAGACTAAAATGTCAATTTTAAGAACCTAGGACCTTTAAATTACTTCTTCAAACTTTCCTGCATGAATGAGTAAATAATAAGGGCTAATTTGCAGCATTTTTTGTGGCCTGCTTCTACATGTTTATATTTCCCAATGATGCTTCCGTTATGGAAAAGAGTACAACGCATTTTTTCCATGCAGTGATCATATGTCTATGACTCATGAAATCCTTCAATATGTACACATAGTAGTGATGAAGATGGCTAACAGGTATGGATATGTGCCAAACCTTTAGGTGTCCCAGCTTATAAAAGGGGTTTCGAACATTGAGGACTTCAATTATGTCATTTAAACCCATCAACCTTTTCCCCTTGCCCAATGCTGTAAGCCTTCTGGACCTCTTATTACCATAACGTTTGATGCCTCAGTGGAAAAGTACCTGTCTGACACTTGGTTTTCCACAGACTTCTGAGGAAAAATGGAGCCTCTGTAAACCTTCTTTACCAGTGAAAAATGAAAAGACTTCCCTCACTGCATCCCTTGCAAAGACTAACTCAGCCAGTAAGTAGGCCTCTCATATCTTTTTGAGTCCCAGGATAAGAACTCATAATTAACTCTGTTTTTTTTAGGTACAGGGAATAAATAGCAACAGGATATTCCCCACCAAAGTGGGCCACACTCAGGTTGGCTCCAGGTGTACCTTGTAAGGTCTAGCTAATGTGCAAGTGAGAAAGCTGTGAAATAAAGGAAGGACCGCTATTTCATCAGTTTAAGGCCAGTGAAGAGATAAAGTATGCCAATGGAGAGAATTTAATATGAAGGATACAAAGAATTATGTATTAGGTACTTAGTACAGAACTCACACAAAGGAAACACTAAGTTATCATAAAAATAGAATACAGTTGCCACCTGTGGGGCTGGGGAACAGAAGGGAGAGATCAGAATTATTAAAAACAGAAGCTTGAAGAAAGACCCCAATGAGTGTGACACTCAGGTGTCTGAGGAGGGAGCACTGGGCCTCAGACCCCAGGTCATGACCCAGTGAGGCCACACTCAGACCCCTAAGGGAGGGGGCAGCTGGCTAGTGCCACTGGGTTTAAGGCCAGTGGAGGGGCCTGTGAGGGTGACCCAGACTTCGAAGGTGGGGGTGCTGCCTGCTGAGACGGTGTCTCTGAGGGGCTCCATGAGACTAGTTCTTCAGGCTCAGGGAGAATTGAAAACTGTATTAATGGCTCCTACTGGAACACACTGCCGCTGCCTGAGTGAAGAAGTGTCGCTGGGTAATACTGCAAGGAACAGCCAGCAAGACTGGCCTCAGAAGTAGCTGGAAGGAAAAGGAACGTCTCCTCCTCCAGGCTCGTAGTCTCCCTCTAGCATCTCCCCTAGGCAGAGCATAACAGGAAACTGGTAGCTACAGAAATAAATGTGTTTTGCAGACACCCAGCATCCCAGCGCAGTGTAGAGGATGGGAGTGATGCGGAGAGACAATAGCGCATAGTGAGACACAATGGCTTTACACATTTGCTACTACTGAACCAGAGTGAGGGAACATGAGATATTCTCAGTGGAATTCTTATGGCTTGTATCTGCCCTTGACTTTGTACTTCTCCATTCGTCCCTATGTCAGCTCCTCTGGCAAAGAACATTTATTGGTAAAACTTGAGGTAAGACTTTTTAAATTTTGATACATTGTTACATCAGAACCAGAGTAGAATAACTAGAGTATGTGTTTTATAGAAATTCTCTAGATGGTTTTACTTCAGAAAGTTGTTTATCACTTACCACTATGAGAAAGAATTTTTAAAATCACTTTGTAATTTTCAGTTACAGTTGATATACAATATTATACAGGGGCCAGCACAAATAATGCCCCTTTTTAACTACAAAATCATAAGCATGTAATTATGTAACATAACAATAGCACACTGAAGCACACTATATGACATTTTAGGTGAAATGTTCAAACTAAAACTATCAATTATTGCACCCATATTGTTATTGTACCAACCACACTCAAGCAAGCCTTACTTCTGCAGGACCCTATATTAGTTTCAGGTGTATAACCCAGTGACTAGCCATTATAGAACTTTCTAAATAAGGGAGAATTTTTTAAGTCTACTTTTACTTCAGAAAGAAGAGCAAACTCTGCTTGAGAAATGACTTACCATGGGGGTCTTATTTCTGAGCAGAGGCAACACTGACACTGCACTCATCAGACCCGGGTCCTAAACTGTGAAACACCTGGTCAGGGAGGAATTTCCCGGCACCTGTTCTCAGTGGGGGCCAGTCTGCAATGCACATGGTTGCCCTTTTCAAAGTCTCTAGGCCTCCCTATTGGCCATCTTGTCAATTTTAAGTTGATTTAGATAACATCATGAGAAAGCCCACTTGTTTGCCTTAATTTTAAAGTTTTCTATTTTAAACTACGGAACCCAATCCATTACTCACATAGATTTTTTCTTCTAAAGTGTACAGAGGTCTACAGATATCTTCTAATAGGAAAGCAGAACACCAGTTGGATTTTGCTGGTAATGTGAACTTTGGCTGCTGAAAGGAATATCGGACTCTTGTAGAGAATGATCAATAAGCTGCCACTTGGTTCAAAGAGAGTGCCTAGCAATTCCCTGGAGGCTGGCTGTGGGATGGCCTCTCACAGGACAGCACAGAGAAGGCAGTGCAGGATGGCATCGCTTCCCAGGGTCTGTCCCTAAGAAGTTAGTCTGCCGCCTGACCAGAGGAGACTCATGCAAGAGGTCTTAGAAATAACAATCTACCTGTGTGCCCACTGGCACTTCCACACTGGAAGGAGGACCCTTTGCAGAGAATAAGTATTAATTTCTGAACTGCATGAGTGCTACCAGGGAGGTCCTCAAAGGAAAGAATTCCTTAGATCTCCATCTATATCCCGAATCTGAGTTTGAACCAAGTGAAAAGTGACAACAGGTGTTGCAAGCAAGGCCTCATTCAGTAAATCTACTGAGATAGATCACTGGATGAGATTTATCTGCATAAGAAAGATAATGGGGCATGGAAAATTTTGATATGAGTATACCTACAAATCAGATAAGGAACATCAGCCCGTGTTAGAGTGACAACAACAATGAGGTCAAGCCAGGGCTTCCATGACAAAATGAGCACTATTTTATTTAATTTTGGATGGAAGAGTGTTAGAGATTATTCATTTCAATTCCCAGTAAACTTAATTTTACGTATAGTAGAATTGGTCCAAATTGCATATTTACTCTTGCATGGACACTGGGCTCTCCCTAAAGGTTGAAGAGTTCAGATTATCAGTCGTCCCCAGGAATAAATCTGGGACAAACATGCAAGTTCTAGCATTGAAATAGAGGTCCTCTGTAC
This sequence comes from Tonatia bakeri, assembly GCA_004024845.1. Lineage (NCBI taxonomy): Eukaryota > Metazoa > Chordata > Mammalia > Chiroptera > Phyllostomidae > Tonatia > Tonatia bakeri. The sequence goes on from PVIA01000002.1 coordinate 520,188, forward strand.
TCCCACTGTCTCGTAAAACACGCTGGAAAAATCACAAAACATCCCATTTCTTAGGTCACTCTTCAGGAATGGCTCTAGGTCACCCAGGTGTCACATTCAAAGACACCAGAGGATCCCTCACACAGCTCCAAGCCAGACACAGAGGGGCTTTGTAAAGATTCTCCCTCATGGGTACAGAGGATGGTTTGAGTTCTGCCAACAACCTGGAAAGAGGTAGCCAGGCCAATACAGTCTCAACAATAGAAGGTCCTGAGGGCCTATCATAGACCCAGTGCATTAATAAATGAAGAGACCTGTAATTACCCTTCCCACCAACATTAACCACACCAAAGTGAACCAAACCCAGGCTTCTCATAACTGGTTCTTGTTCCGACACAAGAGTGAGAAGAACCATTTGCTGTGGCCAACGGTTACTATCGCTCTCCTCTGTAGAAAGCCACTGTCTTCGAAGAGCTTACTAAAGGTCTCCACTCAAGAACAAAAAAACATGGGTAAGACCGGTTTCCTCTCAAGTTATGACTCAACTTGGGTCACCACACTTCCACTTGGGCCTATTAACATTTCGTAGCCAGAATGTCATTCTTCTTAATTGGCTGCTCTAGCAAACAACAGCCTAGCTGCCTTTCAGTCATTTAGAAAGCCACAAGAATATTTCCTTTTGACTCTTTTCTCTCCACATCAGACCCACAAGTCAAGCTAATGCTGCGATCTATCTTCTCACAATCTACTAGAAAGTGGCCTGCCTCAACTTGCTTACCTTGCTAAAATGAGAAGCAAGAAATAAACAGCTTAGTAGGAATTATAATTAGAGAGCATTGGTTATTGAGCCACCCATAGCACAACAGAAATGCAAGAAAGCACTCTGCTCCCTCTTCACTTGAGTTGGAGCCATGATCTTTGGGAGAGCAGTGCCCTCACCCTCAGCACCAGGGGACGTGGCACGGACCCAAGCAGAGGCCTGTGGCGAGATCCACATGATACCTAAGGAATCTTGGACTCTGGGGAAGGGTTACAGGGGGAAAAAGCTATGGTTTTCTTTTCTCCATCTTTCTTGGAGATCAGGAAACAATAGTAGGTTCTGAAGATCCACTCTTTACAGATGATCTCCCCTGTGCGCATGTACACATTAAGAATTTATAGTGTTACCTGGCTTTAAAATTGTATTATTATTGTAGTTAATATTATTTATGATTATATGAATATAAAAACAAAGACCATGTACTATGATAAACATATTAAATATTTTATGTCTTTTAATACTCACAACTAACAGATGAATTAGACTCTAATATTACCCTCTACTAAAAATGAGGAGCCTGAGGCATGAAGAGGTGAATTTCTTGGAGTCCAGGGTGCTACGGAAGGTCAAAACCAGGGTTCATCCCAGGTGTGGTGCCTCCAGGGCCCATTCTATTGTCCACTTTAGGTCCGTTCCTCCCATTTAAAACACTGAACTGTTCGTATCTTTGACAAAACCAAATGTTTAACTCCAATAGATAAACAAAAATAATTATTAGAAATGGCATTGTTTGTTTTCTCAGATGGTACATCTCAGGGTTCTTAAATTGAATCCTGTCTTTTTGCTCCAGTAGCTTATTTGCCCCTTGGGAAGGGTCCCTCCTATTCCTTCTCCCCTTTCTTCACACTCTCATTCCCACCCATCCTGACCCAGGCTGTCTGAATTCTACTCAGCCTTAAAGATGTAACGCAACTTCCACTTGCCTGGAAAGGCTTCTCCAAATACTGGAGCTCCCACCTCTGAATTCTTATAAAACTTAATACTTATATTAATTGGCATTTATGTTTTTCTTTTTACTATTAGCTCTATTTGAGAATAACTCATCTTCAGGCTGAATTATGTCCTATTTTTTAATTGATTACTTAAATCCTTGAAGGTGAGGACTATGTTTTAAAACATATTTTTATATCTACACACACCCCAAGCTCAGACACTTGATCAATGACCCCAGAGAGTTGGGTTAGAAAGCCGATTACAACCTGGAATTAGAAACAGGTTGATCCAGTGGAGGAAGAAGCTAGCTTGTCTTTTTAGAGCTGCAGTAAGTGCTGCAGAATACATTTCTCTCACATGGTCCACTCAAACTCCATTCCCAACTAAAAGTTTGTAGAGTGTCAGACCCTGAAAAATAACACCAACTTTTACTTACCCGTTTCACTTACCTTCACACCTGTGGTTTTGAAGGTGTCAAATTTCCTCTGAAGTCTTTCTGCGAAAGCTTTATCCCTCCTCATTTTTCCACCCTGACAGTCATCCCTGTCAACAGTGACAATCTCCTTGTCAAACAGAAGTCACTAGAACTATTAGTTTTCATTAGCATTTGAGTTGGAGTAATCCCAGCTTCTCACACTCACAACTGTTTCCTTCTAGGAATTGCTGGGTCCTTTTTATGTAGGGTTTCTGAAACTTCTCTAACTAAAGCCCCTTGCCCAAATGATCTCTGGTGTGTGTGTGTGTGTGTGTGTGTGTGTGTGTGTGTGAGAGAGAGAGAGAGAGAGAGAGAGAGAGAAGATCTCCTTCAGCTAAAAAGATTTGGTAAAACTTCATTCTCTATAGTTTGTGTTATGAAACTACATTTACACAATGTAGTTTCTGGTACATTACTTTTTTTTTTCAAACTACACATGGCACCCCTGAGAGTTTAATATGCCTTAGAAATGGATATCTCCTCTGGGAAAGCTGTTCAAATTACTTTTTGTTTTTAATAAGATCTGCTTCTTTATCCCCTTCATTTCCTACCTAGAGCCAATCCCTGAGTTCAGTGAAAAAACTTTACCAACCCCAGAATTCTCTCCTCTATTTCCATTCATACTGTAAATTCCTCTAGGTTAAGAGGTAAGCCATAGATAGTAAATGTAACTATGCAAACGAGTTCCATTCACCCAGCTTGTGTGAGTAATTTGGGGGGCAAACGAACCAATGAGCAAACAAGTCTTACCTCTGTCCTCCCACGACCATTTCTCCATTTTCAATCCACCGATTCTTTGGCCTCACACTCTCTGTTTAAGAGAGGGTGAGTTCCAGGAAGAGAGAAGTAGTTATCTTCCCATGCAGATGAGCTGTGCCCTGAACTTACTGTCTCCCCAAAACCTGCTCACTCATACCACCACTGCTCACCCACTGCCTTTCTGTTCTAATTTACTACCCATTTACTGAGATGAAATGTAATCATAGAACAATGCACAACAGAAGAGAAAGTACTAGGTAAGCACTGACAGGAATGATGCCCCACAGGTGACTTAAGACAAACCAATGAACCTCTAAAAGCAGGTCCCTCTCCCCTCTGAGGAATGTATTCACTTGACCAAAATTAATACAGTCAGGTGACTAGAATAGCCAACTGTGCGGAACAATGTATTTTATTGACCAAGTGCCTCTGGTATCCATGCTAAGATATAGAAACAGCAATTCATCTTAAAGCAAACTATTAGAAATATTGCTTTTTTTATCTCCTGATTTCCCTGAACTCATCTAATGTTAAAGCAGAACTTTTAACTTCCTTTCTAAAGCACAGAACAATCACTCAAGAATCAGAAGATACAGGTTCAAGTCTAACTTCAACAAGGTACAAGCCATGCAACCTTGGGCAGATGAATTATTTCGTCTTTCTAAATGTAAGTTTTCTCATACCTAAAAGACAGATTTTGTCCAGTTACTCATAGGAAAGTTGTGAGAATGGGCTTATATAATAAATATATGAGAATTGTTCATAAACATCAAAGCTCTACATGAATATAAATTCTACATAATATTATTTTATTTTAACTTTCCTATTAATAATTCTTGATTGCCTGACACTTCTCAATTCACTCTTTTAAGATAACAATGATACTTTCTAGAATTGTTTTTAAAATCTTTTTTGTGATTTGAATTCCATTTCTAATCCTCTGCAAAATAAAACTGAACAAAAACCCCAGCTCTTTCTTAAACTACTTCTGGATAAATATTCAGGCATTCTAGTGTTTCTTTCTTCTTTTTTTAATAACCAGGGAACTGGTTTTCTTTTGAGAGTTTTTAAAAAAACACTGTGGGCCCATAAGAAAGATATTGAAATCTGTTAAGCCTGCCCCTGAAAATCTAGAAGGTCTCAATAACAATTCATAGTACACTGTTGCAACACCAATACCTGCAGATCTCAAGAAACATAACCACTCAACTTTTGCTTTTATTTGATTGTACTCATTTGTAGTGCTGAAAAATTTCAAGAAACATAACCACTCAACCTTTGCTTCTGTTTGATTGTACTCATTTGTAGTGCTGAAAAATATTTTGATTTAAGTAGTCTGGAAAGGCTACACATGAAATCCTACAATCGTATTTAAAAGCACAAAAATAAATGGAAAAATGCTGATGCTTTGGCTAGAAGAGAGAGTGGGGCTTTAAATTCAAAAGCAAAGTTGGAGGAGACAGGACACTCTGACTAAATTCATTAATTCTCACTTGGTGACATCTGAAAACTTGTAACTTTCAGAGTGCATTTTTCCTCACCTTCACTGGTGTATCAATTTAGTAGACTAGCCATTCTTGAAACAGCAAGAATAGTATGATACCATATCCCATCTCAACCTTATTACTAATTATCTTCCACAAATAATTTTACAAATGATTAGGGCTATTGGTACTCACCTACTGCTGAAATAGATAATTTGATCTATGCAAAGCATTTAATTTTGAAATAAGAGGAAAAAAAAGAACAACTCCAGACAACATAACCAAAGGATTAACTTCTCCCTGAACTCTTCAAATGATGATTGTGGCACCATAAAGATACAGTTCCCTTTAGAACTGACCTCAGGACAAAATCCTATCAACTCTAGCGTTAATACTCATTAACAACAATGACTCATTTGTCCCTAGTTGATGTTAAACTTTTTATGGGGTTGGAAACATTGTTAACTAGACATCCAGGAATTAAAAAAACAAAAACCTTGGAGTAGGCAATAGATTCAGAGAGTAAAGTGAGCTGTGATACAATTACAATTTAGGATAAAAGCTGAAGATTTAAGAATGCCGAGCAAAAACTTTTCTTGTAAATGGAATTGTCATTTAAAAGTGTCAGGCTCTAACTAGGGATACAGAGCTGTCTGAATAGGTGAGAATTTTAATGACAATGTGTGTTGCCTGATAAGCCAGCCTCACGCTAAATGTACAGAAATATTGATTCATTTTTAAAATTCATTTTTCTTATAATCAGACCACACTAAATATTAACTACAGGAAGTCTGTCTGTCATGTGTAAAGTGGAGGGTTTTCATCAAACACAAGCTAACAGGTAAAAACCATGTTTTCTTTTGTGAGACGAGGAAGAAACTACTCCCGAAAGTACAGTAAGAAATAAGAACTGCAAAAGGAAGGAAACAAGGATTTAGACCAGAATTTATACTCTGATTGTGCAAACCAGATTTCATTTCTCTTGCTTTCATGCATCTTGACCAAAGAAAAGAGAGGTCAGTGATTCAAAATGCTCTTTCAAAAGTAAAAATAAATAGGTGGAGGACACCTCTTTTATTGAATGTAATCCCAAAGGCAACTGAATCATAGTTTATACATTTTAATTAGTCTGAATTAGAAAACATTCTTCATGGCCAATTATTTCTGACTCAGTTGTTTACTTACTGCATGGAGTCTTGGTTGAGTCAAGACAGATTTTCTGAAAAGTTCTGCCTTATAAATACATGTTAGGAGTCCATCACGATGAGGTGTGCTCTCCGAGACAGCCTAATAACATCTGAAGAGTTCAATACACGGGGGTATTCTGAGTAATGCTATATTCCCTAAATGATCATTTAACATCTAGGTAACTAACTTTCATTCCTGTGAGCATTACTCGTAAGATGTTAATTTGCACATCATCCATGAGAGGAAGATAAGTATTATTAGTCGTTGATTCGCTCTCCAAACACACAGGTCTGAAAGAGGGAAGAGACCAGAGGCCAACAAATGTAGCAAGTGCATTTTTAGACTTCTTTGTTCTCTTTTGTTTAGAGGTGAGAAGAAAAAGAGGAATTTGAATAGGAAGGATCCAGAAAAGATACAGGTCTAGTTAAGAAAAGGCAGGCTAAGAAAACATGTAAAAATGAGAATTAAAAGATTTCTTTCCATGGGAAATAGTCTGATGGTGTTCTCAATCTTTGATTCTGGTTTGTAATTTATGTTAGTCCCTGAAGGGAAATAATTTTAGAAGAACTCAAGATATTGCTCCAACCTTGACCTCTCAAACATAAAGAGAAAATTTTCTACTGTCAGAAGCTTAGAATACCTGGATATGCAGGATTATTCATTTCAGAGACTGTTCTTCCTAGAAGCCAAAACAGAAGATAAGCATCTACTCAGTGGGCTGGGACTTGCAGTGACTTTCCTCCTTCTTTCCACACAGCCATACCTGAGGGTACAAAACATTCCCATTAGTAACAGGTTTCCTATGACCCTGATCTACATGGGGGTGTGGGGAGAATGATTTACTCTGACAGAGGTGAGTGGCAGTGTTCAGGCAAGACAGACACCATTCTGGTGTCTGCACAGGTAAAAATGAGAAAAGGTAGCATTCACTTAGCATTCACTCAGTTCCCTCCATGACAAGTCAACTGACACAGGCTCAAAGGAAACCTCATTTTGCCCCACAAAAAGGGGATCAGCTCATCACTTCAGGAAATAGTCTTTCTCTCTCAGTCACCCAGTGAGCATGCTCCCAAGACACTGACACCAGAGGGCAAGGGATTTGGTTTGTAACTGGCTTACAACACTCCTTAGCCCAGGGGCCCAGAGGGGAAGCTTAGAGCCTTGTTTACAGATGGGAGGGGAGGGGTGAAGGGTAATGATGATTTGAATGGAGCTGAAGCTTCATTTCTGAGGAGAAGGCTTGAGCACACCAGGAGCAGCTTCACCTGATTTGCTTAGTAACAGAAGCTCCAAGGAAGAGCATCATATGCACAGTTTCTGCTCATCTTTCCTAGAATGAGCTTATTAGGTCTTATTATCCGGTTTTACCAACAGAGAGGGTATTATATTTTAAAAATAGGGATGCAATTTATGTATCATAAAATGTACTTTTTGAAAGTATACAATAGGGCGGGTTTTTCAAACACAGTGGTATCCACTTAACTGGAAGGATACATTCCAAGACCCTTACAGAATGCCTGAAACCACAAATGGTAATGAACTCTCTATCCAGGGTGGGACAAAAGTAGGCTTTCCATTGTAATACAAATAAATAATATAATAATTATACATAATAATACACGAATTAACTCTGTTTCATGTACTCAGAACTGTAAACCTACTTTTGCCCCATTCTGCACACTATATATTTTTTCCTACACATACATACTTATGATAAAGTTTAATTTATAAATTAGGCACAGTAAGAGGTTGTCAACAATAACTACTAATAAAATAGGACAATTGTAGCAGTATAATATAATAAAGGCTAGTGAGTGTGGTCTTTGTCTCTCTTTCTCTCTTTCTCTCTCTCTCTCTGATAACCAATCCGATAACTTAGGTGGCTACTAAGTGACTGGTGGGCAGGAAGTGTATGCAATGTGAATAACTACACACAGGTCCTAGGTGGGATGGAATGGGAGAGTGCAAGATTTCATCTCACTACTCAGAATGGTGTGTAATTTAAAATCTACGAATTGTTCCTTTCTGGAATTGTCCACGTAATAGTTTTAGTTTGCAGTTGACTGACGGTAATGAAAACTGCCGCAAGCAAGAGCTTAGGTAAGGGGAACTAGTGCACTTCACAAGGTTACACAGTCCTCACCATTATCTAATTCCACAAAATTTTCATCACCCCGCGAAGACATCTTATGCACACTCACAGTCACTCCCTATTCCTGTTTCCCTTCAGCTCCTGGCAGCCACTAGTCAACTTTCTGTCACTATGGCCATATCTATTCTGGATATTTCATATGCATAGAATCAAAAACAATACGTAGAATTTCGTGGTCGGCTTCTTTCACTAAGCATATTTTCAAGGTTTATCTATATTGTGACATGTATCACAAATTTATTTCTTTTTCTTGCTGAATAATATGCCATTGGGTGGAGTTACCATATTTTGTTTCTATATTATCAGTCGCTGTACACGTAGGTTACTTTTTGTGTATTATGAATATTGTTGCTATAATCTTTGGTGTACAAGTTTTTGTGTGAACACATTTTTTATTATCTTGGGTATGATCTAGGAGTGGAACTGTTGGGTCACATGGTAACTGTGTGATTTAACTTTCTGAAGAAATGCCAATTCTTTTCCAAAATGGCTGTACCACTTGACATTTTCATCAGTATTGTGTGAGGGCTAAATTTCTCCACATCCTCCCAACACTTATTTTCCATTTCTTTGATTAATAGCTACTCAAAGAAAGTGGTGAAGTGGTATTTTATTGTAGTTTCGCTTTGCATTTCCCTAATGACTAATGATGTTGAGTATCATTTCATGAGCTTATTGGGCACCTGTTTATCTTCTTTGAAGAAATATGTATTCAAATGCTTTGCCCATTTTAAAATTGGGTCATCCTTTTACTCTTGAATTACTAGAGTTCTTTATATATTCTGAATAATTAATACTGTCATATATATAATATACATATACTTCTCTTCTGTGAGATGTCTTTTCACTTAACTGATAGTGTCCCTTAAAATCCAAAACTTGTAACTATTGATGAAATCCAATTTATCTATTTTTTCTTAGGAATTGTTTCTTAGGTTGCTGGTGTTTTTGGTATTATACCTTAAAAATCATTGTCAAGCCCAAGATCATAAAAATTTATGATTATGCTTTCTTTAAAAGTTTTATGGTTTTAGGACTTACATTTATGTCTTTGATTAATTTTTATGCATGAGGTCTGTCTAGAAAAAGTCCAAATGTTGTTAATACAACAAGAACAGTTTCTGTGATGTCGATATAAGCTGGCAACCAAGGAGATTGGACTGGAATGCACATATGTGAACAATGATGACTTCACTGTACTAGTCAGTGGGGGCAGTAGATACCACTGAGTGAGCATGTGTATTGTGTGGCCATCACTATCAAAATGACTGAGTGAGCAGAGCAATAAATGTGCATCAGATTTTATGTTAAGCTTGAAGATTTCTCCATGGAAGGTATTTGGATGACTCAGAAGGCTGAGGCTATGAACAACTGGTGATTGGCAGCACCCACTCAAGCATCACATCACGTACAGAGATTTTGGTGAAACATCAAATCACCCAGGTGACTCAGCCCTCCCTACAGCCCAGATTTGGCACCCTGTGACTTCTGGCTTTTCCCAAAACTAAAATTGCCTTTGAAAGGGAAGATATTTCAGACCATTGATGAGATTCAGGAAACTACAACTGGACAGTTGATGGCAATTAGGAGAACTGTGTAACGTCCTAAGGTGCCTACTTTGAAGAGGACCGAGGTATCATTGACCTATGGACAATTTTTCTTGTGTCTTGTATCTTCCTTAATTAGTGTCTTTATTTTTCATAGCACATGGCTGGATACCTTCTGGACAAACCTTGTATGATGTGAGATAGAAGTCCAACTTCATTTTTTTTTGCAAATGATTATCCAATTATTTCAGTAATATTTGTAGAAAAGACTATTTTCCCTCATTGAATGATATTGTCATCTTTGTTGAAGATCAATTGACCATAAATGTATGGGTTTATTTCTGGACTCTTATTTCTATTCTGTTGACTTATACATCTCTCCTTATACTAGGAACACACGGTCTTAGTTCTTAATAAGTTTAAAATGAGAAACTATGAGTCTTCCAATTTTGTTTTTCTTTTTCTAGATTGTTTTGGCTATTCTGGGTCCCTTAAATTTTAATATGAACTTTACGGTCAATTTGTCAATTTCTTTAAAAATGCAGGTAGAATTTTAGTACAGATTGTGCTGAATCTGTATATCAATTTGGAGAACACTAACATTTAACAATGTTAAGGCTTCTAATCCATAATCACAGGATGTCTTCTCATTTATTTAGGTATTTTTAAATTTCTTTCAATGATGTTCTATAGTTTTCAGAGTAAAAGTTCTAGACTCTTTTTGTTAAATTTATCAAGTATTTTATCATTTTTGATGATTGCAACTGCTATTGTTTCCTTAGTTACATTTTCAGCTTACTCATTGCTACTTATAGACATACAAAAAATTTTTATAGATTGATCTTGAATCCTGTGACTTTGCTAAATTTATTTATTTGTTTTAATAGTTTTTTAGTGAATGCTTAAGATATCCTATATACATGACCATGTCACCTACAAACAGAAATAGTTTTACTTTTTCCCAATCTAGATGCTTTTTATTTCATTTTCTTACCTAATTGCCCTGGCTAGAACCTTTAATGCAATGTTGAATACAAGTGGTGAGACTGAACATCCTTCTGTTTGGAAAGTATATAGTCTTCATCAGTTCCTATATACACTTAGCTGTGGGTTGTTCATAGGTGTCATCAGGTAAGGAAGCTCCTTTCTATTATTAGTTACTGACTTTTTTTCATCATAAAGGTATGTTGAATTTTGTCAAGTTCCTTTTCCCCCTCATCTATTGAGATGACCCTGTGATTTTTGCCTTTTATTCTGTTGATGTAGAATATTACATTAATTGACTATTGGATGTTAAATCAATCTGCATTCTTAGAATAAATCTTAATTGATCATTTCTTAGTCTAGTTGGGCAGCCATAACAAAATACCATAGCCTGGGTGGCTTATACAGCAGAAATGTATTCTCTCACAGTTCTGGAAGTCTTAAATCACGTGCAAACATGGTTGGGTTTTGGTGAAGTTTCTCTCCCTGGCTCACAGATGGCTGCCCTTTCACTGTGTCCTTACATGGAGGGGGAGAGGGAGAGAGAGAGAAATGGAGATTGATTCATCTCTCTCCTTTCACATTTTATTATAAATAGTCAGGAGAAACCAAGCCACTTCTTCAATATTTTGCTTAGAAATCTCCTTAGCTAAACATCCACTTTCCTCTTGGGTTTTACTTTCACAAAACACTAGAACATAGTTTAGGCAGTTTCTTGCCACTTTATTACAAGAATCACCTTTCCTCCAGTTTTTAAAACATGTTTCTGGTTTCCATCTGAGACCTCACCAGGATCACCTATAACATCCATATGTTTAGCATGCACCTCAAAACCATTTCACTCTCTACCAATTACTCAGTTCCAAGGTGGTTTCTACATTTTCATGTATTTGTTACAGCAACACCTAACTCCTGGTACTATAGCCCATGCTGCCATAACAAATTACCATAGACTTTGTAGCTTAAACAAAATAAATTAATTCTCTCACAATTCCGAATGCTGGAAGTCCACAATCAGGGCCAGTGTTGAGAGCAGCCCAGAATAAGAGAAGACTCTGCAACAAATTCAGGCTGCTGTACAAACTGCTTTGTCATTTGGGCCATGCGACTCAAGAGACCCAGTGCTTGAAATGTCAGTGGTAGGGACGCTGTGTGAATGGAGCCTTTGGCAGGCCCTCTGGGTAAAATGCAATACAGACCTTAGGGTTTTTGAGCGAAGTCCTGCCATTCTCTGTGGTTAACTGCTCTCATTTTTAGAAGCAGCTCTTGACATACAATTTGGCCTTACTGGAGACTATATGCTTATCCATGGGCCACAAAGTTACCATGGGACCTGAGCTTCTCATGATGAACGGGGTGTTATCTGACCTGCCAAGCCATGAATTTGGGCATGCACAGCAGCACACCCTCACCAAATGTAATACATGTGGTTGACCTGAGCAGGCCTGGAAGGCACAAGTAAGTTACAGGAATAAGTATCCCAGACACCCACGGTCCCCACTCCTGCCACATTGTCTTCTCTCCCCTAATCTATACCTACCATCTCATTGGAAGTTCCCTATGACCAGGTGATAGAGGAAGAGAAAGTTTAGACCTGGTTTACAGATGGTTCTACACAATATGCAGGTACCATTCAAGAGCATAGAGTTATAGCACAAGTGCCTCTTTCTGGAATATCACTGAAGGATAGTGGTGAAGGCAAATCTTCCCAGTGGGCAGAACTTTAAGAAGTGCACCCATTTACTCACTTTGCCTGGAAAGATAAATGGCCAGATGTGCAATTTTATAGTGGTTTGTGCATTGTGGCCAGTGATTTAGCTGGATGGTCAGGGACTTGGAAGGAACATGATTAGAAAATTGATGACTGAAAATTTGGAGGAAAGGTATGTGAATTGTTCTTTGTATGGGAAAAAATGTGAAGATACTAGTGTCTCATGTGAATGCTCACCAAAGAATAACCTGAGCCAAGGAGGATTTTAATAAACAAGTTGATAGGATGGCCTGTTCTGTGGATATAGTCAGCATTTTTCCTCAGCCACCCCTGTCATTACAATGGGTTCATGAACAAAGTGGCTTTGGTGGCAGGAATGGAGGTTATGCACGGGCTCAGCAACATAGACTTCCACTTACCAGGCCCACCTTGCCATGGCTGCTGCTGAGTGTCCAATCCGCCAGCAGCAAAGATCAACACAGACTCCCTGATATTGCATCATGCCCCTGAGTGATTCACCAGCTACCTTATGAGAGATTTATTACATTGGATCATTTCCATTAATAGAAGGGCAAGTCTTTTGTTTTTACTGGAATAGACAATTCTGCTGGATATGGATTTACCTTCCCTGCATGCAAGGATTCTGCCCAAACTATCATTTGTGGACTGACGCAGTGCCTTATCCATTATCAAGGTGTTCTACACAGGTATTTTTTCTGATCCATGAACTCGCTACATAGCAAATGAAGTGTGGCAAATGGTCCTATGCTATTGGAATTCATTATATTTACCATGTTCTTAATCATCCTGAAGCAGCTGGCTTGACAGAATGATGGAATCACCTCTTGAAGACTCAGTTAAGTACCAGTTAGGTGGCAAATACCTTACAGGGCTAGGGCACAGTTCTCTAAAAGGCTCAGTATGGTCTGAATCACTGATATGTGGTGCTGTTTCTCCCATAGCCAGCATTTATGGGTTTAGGAATCAAGGGCTGATAATGGGAGTGTCACCACACACTGGTGACCCACTAGTAAGACTTTTCTTCCTGTTCCCATGACCTTATGCTCTGCTGGCCTACAAGTCTTAGTTCCAAACACAGGAATGCTTCCACCACAAGACACAACAATGATTTCATTGAATTGGAGGTTAAGACTGCTGCCCAGCCACTTCGGGCTCCTCGTGCCTCTGAATCAAGAAGGGAGTTACCGTGCTGTCAAAAGTGATTGATCCTGACTACAGAGGGGATATTGGACTACTATTACATCCCAGAGGGAAGGAAAAGTATATCTGAAATGCAGGAGATCCCACAGGGTGTCTCTTAGTATTACCATGCCCTATATTTAAGGTCAAGGAAAAACTATAACAACCCAACCTATGCAGGACTGCTAATAGCCAAGATCCTTTGGGAATGAAGACTGGGTCACCTTGCAGGTAAAGAATCACAGCCAGTGGAGGTGCTTGTTGAAGGCGAGGGGAGTATAGGATGAGTAGTGGAAAACGCAATTATAAATACCACCTATGACCACATGGTCAGTTTCAGAAATAAGGACTGTAATTTTCATGAGTATTTCCTCACTATTTCTATGAGTACATTTGTGATCATTATTAAGCTGTATCTTTAAGATTTGTATGGATTTATGCATGTATATTAGTTTCCATTTTGAAAGAGTAAAATTACAAAAAAGATAAAGATATTTCTAAGTACAGTGAATTTAAGTGAGTTGGCTTTTATAGTATCTTTCCCCTAAATGAATTGATCCTATATGTGTGTTTGTCTTTCTAGACTCTCTATTTTGTTTCATTGATAAGTAAATATCTTTTTATGCCAGTAACATACTATCTTGATAACTGTACCTTTATAACAAGGCTTAAATCAGCTAGTGTAAGTCTGCTAACGTTTTTCTTTTTCAAGTTGTTTTGGCAACTCTAAATGCTTTATATTTTTATATAAGTTTTTGAATCAATTTTTCAATTTCTACAAAGAAGTTTCATAGAATTTTGGTTGGGATTACATTAACTCTACAGATTAATTTGAGAAGAAATGACATCTTAATAACTTTTCCAATTCAGGAATACACTTCATTCCTCTTATATTTTTGAATCTCCTTATATTTTTCTCTGCAATGTTTTATATTTTTCAAGTTGTACACACTTTTGTTAAATTTATCCTTAAACATTTTTAATATTTTGATACAGTTGTATATGATATTAGTTTTTAATGTAAACTGTTCATTGATCATTGCTAGTATACAGAAATACAATAATTTTGGTATATTGATTTTGTGTCTTGCAACTTTGAAAAACTCACTGATTAGTTCTAATAGACTTTTTTGGTAGGTTACTTAGAATTTTCTGTATAAATTGTCATGTCCTTTATAAAAGAGGAAAATTTTACTTCTTTATTTCCAATCTGTACACTTTTAAAATTGCCCTTTTTTGCCATAATGCAACAAAAACACAAATTTTAAGAGCAAAATAAATATTACCAAAGAAACTACTGAAAACATGAGTAAGAAAGAAGTTTTTATAAGAGTTAATTATAGATAAGGATATGGAAATATACTGATTTAAAAATATACTTAATGGATTCAAGGTACAGTTGAGTAGTGCTGAAATATGAGTTAGGAATCTGGAAAATCAAGATGAAGGACATTCCAGGAGTCAGAGAGGAATAAAGAAATAGGAGAAAAGATAAGGAAAAGTAAAGAAATAGAAGAAAGGAGTTTGAAATACCAACATTCATAAAATTGAAATCCCCCCAAAAGAACAAAGCATTTGTTCTTTTGAATAAAGTATTTGAAGAAATAATGGCCCAGAATTTACTAAAATTAAAAAAATATATATAACATATGAGACTGCAAATTCTCATAGACTATCAACCAGCATAGACGAAGAAAAAGCTACATCTAGAAACATAGAGAATAACATTTAAGAACATCAAAGAAAGAATGTTCTAAAAGCTTCCAGAGTTACATGATATCATCTACCCAAGAGGTAAGAATCAGGTTAACATAAAACTTCTCAATAGTCTCTCTGCTTGTAAGAAGACAGAGGAGAAATATTTTCAGTGGTGAAAGAAAAGAACTATGAAACTAGGATATTATGATCAGATAAATTGCTATTTACTTATAAGAGCAAAATAAAGATTTTATTAAAGTTTTGAGAACCAAAATTGTTTATTACATAAAAACAGTCTGAAAACACATGTGGAAGATATATTCCAAGAAAAAGAAAACTAAATACAAAAGAAAAATGTGATATAAGAAATTAGTGTGAGTAAAACAACTGGTGTCATATCTGAGCACCAACAGCGGGGAGGGGGAGAGAGAAGAAGAGTAGGAAGAGGAAGAGGAGGAGGAGCTGGGGGAGAAGGAGAAAGAGAAGGAGGGGAAGGAATACATGATAAATTAGAAGAATATTTAACATTTTCCAGATGGTGACTAGGAGATTCATTGGAGTAGGGGCAAAAAGAGGAAAATGAGACAAAGGGGAAAATCAAAAGTGTTGGTAATAAAAACATAAAATAAAATGGCATAAATACCAATAAAACAATGATTAAAATAACTGTAAATATGTAAAAAGATCCTAAAAGCCTAATGATGAATATAAAAAGTAAATTAAAAATAAAATTGATAGTATGAAACCATTTATGCAAATTAAAAATACATGCCTACCACAAAACATCCTTAACGTCTGCACGCTTGTCCGAAGAGACAGACGTACTTGAGAGTGGCCGCAGGAGGAGGGGAGCAAACGAATGGGTCTGGATTTGCAGGGGTCTTGACTGGACTGACCGACAGTGGTAGTGGGTCTTGGAATGGTGAGATGGTTAGTTCCAAAACCTGCACCTAAAACTGCTCCCTGCCATAAACCCTAAGTAAAGGGGAGGAGTGAGACGACACACAGGAAGAAGGATAATCAGATTGGCTAGAATATGGGGCAAAAGTATAAAGGAGCCTCTAAAAATCAGTCGATACTTGTTAAATTGAGATGGTTAGAAAACCTCAGGACAAAGCAAACACTGTCCTGTGACACCATAGGTTTTGCAGGGTGTGAGAAGTTATGAAAGGGATTTTGTGGGGTTTTGGGTGAGCTCTCCTTTTTATTGAGAAACACATGGAGTGGTTTGAAATGCTAAGCATGGTTTGCCACAATGAATGCCCTATACTGTAATTAAACCATTGGATTAGAGGCCTGTTTGCTTTGTTTAATGTGCTCTGTGAAACTTGGTGTTTGCCTTTTGTTGTTGCTGAATCTTTCTGACAAGCCCCCGGGAGAGGGGAAGGCTCTGTGCCTTCTGCTGAACGACCTCAGGCAAACGGTGTGTGTGCTGTCGGTTAGAAGCAGCGCCCTGCTGTGCCTACTTAACTTCGGTTACCAGTGTTGGCAGGAGATGCACAAGGAGACAACAGAGGTATGTAGGCCCCGTTGTCCTTCGAGATACAAAATTATATCACAGCCACAAAAATGAGTCAGCCTATCAAGGCAGACCATAACCACGGCCAGCTGGGATGCCCAGACTTCCATAACTGTGAGAGGCACAGAGCCCTGAATGGGCCCCACTTCTTCTGTATCTTCACAGTGCCCAGGCCGCACCCCTTCCCTAAAGTTTCCTGAATGAATGTTGATTCACTGCTACCAACACACATACACACACAAATCTGAATCTCCAGTCTCTATGCACCAATGTTACACTGTTTGTGGAGTTCGAATATTGTTGAGAAGACCTAGTGACATAACTCGGGGGGGGCAGAAAGCTGTCTGTAGAAGACAACACCTACAAAACTTCGAATGATGCCAACGACCGCATGCTAAGATGACACAGTGAAACCGAAGGAAATAATTTCAAAGGGCAATTGTAATTTTAAAAAAGAAAGCAAACTCATGAATGGAAAGAGAAAATGCTAAAGTGAGAACTAAATGATCTCAGCTATTACGAGAATTAGTGGCTAGGGAAGTGTTGGAATTAAACAACAGAAAGTTCCATTTTCACTATGTTCTAAGACGATCTTCTGGCCCCATTGACGCCTCTGTTTGTTAAAGTGTTTCTCTGCCCTCCTTTGTAGTAAAACTCCACCAAAGAATTTTTTCTACTTACTGTCTTGACATCCTTATTTTCCATTCTCTCTTAAAAATACTCACATAAAACTTTTGTTGTTACCATTCCATGGAATTGCTCTTAGCAAAGTCATTAATGAGTTCCATGCTTCCCGATTAAAGACTCAACTCCTGGTTCTCTCCTTAACTGACTTTTCAGCAGCATTTGCTTGCTCCTCTTCTCGAAACTGCTTTTAACTGTTTTTTTAAATGTCCTCTTTCAAATACATTTAGACTCACGCATAAGCTGCAAAAATGGTTCAGGGGGCTGCTGTGCACCAGCTTCCTCTAATGGTGGCACCTTTTCTACCTTTAGTGCAATTACACTCAGAACTTCTAAAAACCATTCCTGTCTTCTTTAAACTCTTTCCTCACTTGGTTTCTGTTATAGCATCTCCCTGTTTTCCTTCCCTTCTCAGTCTCTTATGTGAATTCTTTCTCCTCATCTTGGTTTCTAAATGAGTGTCCCAGGGCTCAATCCTTGTTCCCCTTCTCTTATTAACCTACATTTATGTATCATGTATCCAATAGCTTTAGAGAGTGTGTATATGAAGAAGTTCCCATATTATTGTCACCAGCCTTGAACCCTCCGTTGAACTCCTGGCTTTTATATCAGACTGCCTACTCACTCTGCTCCTCGGCTTCTAACGGGTATCTCACTTTAACATGTCATAACTGAGCTCATTCAAGCCCTGTCATCCAACACTTTCCCCCATGTTTCCCTTCTCAGTAACTGGTTCCATCATTGAGTTGTGCACTTAAGCTGACAACTGGAATTCTCCCAGATTATTCTTTCTCTCATATAATGCCACTCAATCTAGCAGCATACCCTATAGTCTCTAACCCCCAAAGTATGACCTATACCTGAGCAGTGCTCATCACCCTTATTTATCTCTACCACCCCAGGACAAACCTCCTTCGTCTCTTTCCCAGATTATTGCCTTAGCCCCCACCCAGTCTCCAGGCTTCCAGCACACTCTCTGAAGCGTGTTCTCCACGTGGCAGCAGGAGGGTCTTTTGAAATGTGAATTATGTCCTATCAGTCTTCTATTCAGAACCTCTCAATGTCTTTCCATAGATCTATAGATATAATAAGTTCATTCCTTCCAAATGATAAAGTCCATGGCACTTGTCATGCTTTCAAGATCTTATATGATCCACAGTATCTTCTCACACCAACCATCCAACTGAATTGACTTCCTTAGGTTGCACAGCCTTCTGGCTATTCCCTGAATATTTAACATGTTCCTACTTGCGGGCATTTGCTGTTAGGGTTTTCTGGGCTAGAAAACCATTTCCCCAGCTACTCCCATTTAGGCTTCTGCTCCTTCCCTCAGAGAAACCTTCTCTGGCCATCTTATCTGAGGCAATATCCCCTTTCTCATAGTTCTACCGCCATCCAGGCCTGTTGGTCTTAATGAGAATCTGGTATCAGACGGCTGGCTGTTTGTTTGTTTTTTTGTCTGTCTTTTTGTCTATCTCCCATACTAAAGTAAACATTCCAAGAGAACCAGGACTTTGTCCGACTTTGGATCTGACACTCTGCATGACATACAATAGACGCTCAATGAATATTTGTGGAATAAATAGGGAAAAAACAGTAAAGGCCTATGTACAGAAATAGTCTCAGAGAACATAAAATATGTTCATCTTGGCAATGATGAAAATTGAAATCCAGATTAAAATTACAAGATTTTTGCAAGGACTAGTTAAATCAATGAGTAATTATAAATATGTCAACGTCAAATATTTCAGGTATAAACCCATTTTAATTGGTTTACCTCAAATGATTTGTAGTCAACTTGAAGTGATATATAAAGCCCGCCAGTTTCCCCCATGTAAAAGTAAAGAAATGTGGCACACAGTTTAAACTCCGACCACAGGACTTCCTTCCAGGGTCAGTGCTAGAAATGTGTGAGGCTTTTAAATTATACCCTTGGTTAGCTTAATCACTTGATAAATAGTTTCTTCTTTTATCTTTAAAGACATATACACATGAATTACTTGTATAGACACCATTCTTATAATATGGGAATTTCTCATTCTCCCTGAGACAGAGTTCTATCCTTATAAAGCCCTAAAGATAAAAACCAATGTCAGATATATCCAAACCAAAGTATGATTTATACCTATCCTTCCACATTTTTCACTTTGTGAATCAGCATGTTGTGTTACAATCTCTGACAACATGGGTCTAAATTATAATAGCATTTTGGGGCAAAAATGTTCTCTGTATTAATATCCTGGGCAGAAGATAACAGATTAATAACTCTTATAGATGCTCAAGGAATGAAAATGTAGTTGTAAGATCTCACAGCCAGCTAATATGAAAGATGCAAACAAACAGCTTTCAATAGGCAAGGACTCAAGGGATATTTTTCTCATGCTCTCTTTTCAAGAATACTGTGAGAAATAAACTGTAGCCCACAAAAGAATGACCAGGAAAACTTTGATAGTTGGACAGGAAGAAAACATTTAATACAATTAATTGGTACAAAACAGAATATAAATATTTTTGACAAAATAGAAATGTTATAAAAATTGTGAGAGGAAAAGGAAAAAGAAAGAGGGAAAATTGCTATAAAGGTAATTTTCAAATTATGCCTTTATAGCAATTTTAGTAGACAAGAAAAATACAAACCTTCCTGGAAAACTATACATGCATACATACATACATACATACATACATATATACATACATACATCAAAGGAAATAGGCTATGTATTTAAGTTTTAATTGTAAAAAATAAAAAGCATAAAATAGCATGCCGGAACTAAGGCTAAATTTATGTGTTATAATGGTAACTGTTTTGGGCTAATATACCTATGGTATTAGTTAGTGTCTAAACTGTTACATCAAAGAGACTCGAAAACCTAGTAAATTAAATAAAGTAAAATTTTTTCTTTCTTATAAAACTGTCCAGATGAACATTACAAGATTACAAGGAAAATGTATTTCATAAGACCATACAGAGATTTAGGATCTCTCGACTTTGTGGCCTGAACTTTTATAGTACGCTGCCCTCACCAGCATTATCTATGTTGGCTCGTAAGCCCCAAATACCCAAGAAGGGAGACAAAATGATGCCAGGGCAAGTGGCTTCATCTTTAAAAATAAAGTTACACACTTTCCTTTCACTCAAAGACTTTGTCATGTAGCCACGTTTAATTGCAAGTGAGACTGTGAAATAGTGCTGAAATTTCATACTGCATTGCTTAGAAAATTTGTGCTTTTCTGAATCACAAATCTCAAAGAATTTGTCAAGAAATCAGAAAAAAATGGGGGAAATGGAATTTTTTGAAGGACTCAAAATCTTACAGTCAAAAACATTATTAATTTAAATGAATCCACAGACATCAAGTTGAAAGCAAGAACAGGAATCATTGACTTTAGCAGCTGAAGGTTAAGAGAGACAGTTCAAGGAAACCAGGACAGGACATAGAGAAGAAAAGCAGTCTTATCAGTCCTGTGTTTAGCTGATGCTGTGTTACAGACAGGAGGAAGGAGTGAAGAGGAGAGAGAGAGAGCCAGACAGTCAGACAGAGAGTCAAAAAGACAGAGAGAGGAAGAGAAATCTGGATATCCACAGAAAGTTCCTCTTAAGTCTTTACCTGGGTAATAATCATGAAGGTGAGAAAACTTTTTAAAGCTGGATAGAGAACCACCCAAAAAGACTGGAGGAAACATTTCTTGGAGCTCACACAAGACCAGAAATTATTTCTGTTCCATTAACCAGACTCGGGATGGAGGGGTATCAGATAAAGTACACAGAAGCCTCTTTCCTTAATATCAGAGCAGAAAATAGTGCTAAAATAAATACTGCTCTGGCCCCAAAAGCAAGACCTCCAAATAGTCACACTGTTTTCAGGTAACTTACCTGTGTTCCAGGAGAAAACTCAAGAACATTTAAAGGAATACACAAATATCCTGCACACGACAAAGTGAAATACATGCTGTCAAACACCCGATCCATAATTAGAAGGCACACTAAGAAGCAGTAAAACACAACTCACAATGAGGAAAATCAATGGAAATTGATGCAAAAATGATACAAGTAATAAAATTAGAAGACAAGGATATTAAAATGGCTCATGTAAATTATTCTCTTTGTTCAAGAAGATAGAGAAGAGATTGAGAATGGTAAGTGGAACAAGGAGGACATGGAAAAGACCAAATCAAAATTCTAAAAATTAAAATATATTTGTAGGATGAAAAATATACTGAATGGGATTAATAGCGAGTTAGACACTACAGAAAAAAATACTAATGACCTTGAAGTTATAATAATAGAAATTATACAAAATAAAACACAGAGAGAAAAACTCTAAAAAATAAAAGTATCAGCCAAACATAGTTATAATTGGAGTCCCAGATGGAGATGAATGAGAGAATAGAAAAATAATGTGAATACAGAATAATTAAACTTTTCAAAATCTGATGAATCCATGTATGCAAGAAATATAGATAAAGCTGCAAAGGACATCATAAGCAAATTGCTTTAAACCAGGGGTAAATAGAAAATCTTAAAAGTAGTCAGAGAAAAAAGACAAGCAGTCTTATAAGAAGTAATGCTTCCACATGCAAAATCCTGTACATGGGTATATTTATAGCAATTTTATTCATGATTGCCAAAGTTTGGAAGAAATCAAGATGTCCTCTAGTAGCTGAATGGATAAATAAACTGTGGTCCATCCAGACAACAGAATCTTACTGAACGCAAAAAGAAATGAGCTTCAAGTATGAAAAGACATGGGCAGAACTTAAACGCTAATCTAAAATTTCAAAAGTGAAAGAAGCCAATCTGAAAGGCCATATACTTTATGATTCCAACTGTATGACATTCTTAAAAGGCAATACTCTGGAGATGATGGAAATGTCAGTGATTGTCAGGGGCAGGACTGGGGAGAGGGATGAACAGAGGATTTTCAGAGCAGCGAAAGCACTCTGTATGATACTAGAATGGTGGATATATGTCATTATACATTTGCTGAAACCCACAGGATGTACAACACCAAGAGTAAACTCTTATATAAACTATGGTTCGGGTGATTATGATGTGTCAATATAGGTTCATTGACTGTGGCAAATGCACCTCTCTGATGACTGATGTTGATAATGGGGGAGGCCATGCATGTGTGAGCAGAGTGCATATGGGAAATCTCTGTATCTTCTTAATTTTGTTGTGGACCTAAAACTTCTCTAAAAAATAGTCTTCAAAATTCTGAAAAGAATTAAAAGTGGACCACCTTATACTAAAAAAGAGAAAGAAACAATGTAAGCCAGAAGGTAGTAGAGCAACATTTTTAAAGTGCTGAAAGAAAAAGGCAATTTAGAATTCTAAACTCAATATCAAATCTCAAAAAAAAAAAAGAATTTTTAAGACATACAAAAGTGGAAAGAAATAACCATCATAAAACATGCACTATGAGAAATGTCAAAAGAAAGACATTTCAGCAAAAGATAAATGATAAAACATGAGAATCTGTGTTTATCCAAAAGAAAGGTGAATATTGAAAATGGTATCCATGTTACTAAAAATAAAAGACGTTCATTACTTAAATGCCTTTTAAAACAATTGTTTAAAGCTCAATAATTATTTAAAGCATTATAGGGTTCATAATATAACATATGCTAAACATTTCTCATCTATAAACAGAGGTTCAAAATACATGAAGCAAAAACTGATAGGATGGCAATAAGAAATAGACAAATCTATAATTACAACCAGAGATTTCTCCTGACCTCCCTCTTAATAACTGGTAGAACAAACTGGCAAAAAATCAGTAAGAGTACTAGAGACTTACACAGTGCTACCAACCAAATTGACATGATTGGCATTTTCAGAACGCTTTATCCATCAACAGCAGAATACACAGTCTTTTAAGTGTGAGCAGAATATTCATTGGTAAATCATACTCAGGGCCATGAACAAATCTTACTAAATTTAAAAGGATTTAAATGATACAAATTATGTTCTCTGATGACTATGTGATTGAATTAGAGGTCAATAAAAGAAAGTTATCTGAGATACTCTCAGATATTTAGAATCTAAATAGTACATTCATGAAAGAGTATTGCCTACTCAAAACTTAATTAAATATAAGATTTTTTTAAAAAAGCAATGATATCAACTTGCTTGAACAGCTGACAAATAGCCATTTAGGTCGTTTCAAACAGACATTTTCAAAGTATTCTGAGCTTTATCTGAACAAATATATGCTCTCACAAGAGTACAAACATAAAGGACAGTGGTTATTTGGGTGTAGAAGTTTGGTTAGTTTGCAAAATATCAGACTTATTCCTATATAGTCACACAGAATTTTTTAAAATCCTCAAAATTATTGAAAAGACAAAATTAATACCCCAGCAACAGATGTGCCATCAGATCCAATAGTCTTGATCTCCCTCTCAGGAAAGGCAAATACATTCTTTCATTCATTCTTGTTTTTGCTGAATTGTTCAAGCATTCAGTCTCTACTTATAGAACACCCAGCATGTACCACGCACATTTTAATAGAGCAGAGAGAAAAAGATCCCTGGCTTTCATGGAGAGAATATGCTGGTAGGGTGAGTGGGAGGGATTGCAATTAACAAATAAACAAAAGCAAATCGTGGCAGGTGAGAAATGACATGTAGCCAAATAAAGCAGGCCAGACAGCTAGAGATACTGACAGGGAGGACCAGACGGAAGAATGTTTCCCAACATAAGGAAATACTCGAATTGTTTAAATTTTTTAAATTTAGGGTTAATTTTAGTTGCCTTTGAATGATGTCATCATTGTATCAAATTTTCCACACTTTTTCTCACTGAAGGACAAAAGGGTAAGTTTGCCAGAAAGGCAAAAATTCTGCAGGTACCAAAGAGAAGTCACTAAAACAACATAATAAAACAGGAATTTTCAGCCTTTTTTAATCTCATGGCACACATAAAATAATTATTAATATTATGTGGCCCATCAAATACATATATATTTTTTACCAATCTGACAAAAAATAGGTCTAATTTTGATTCATTCCTACTAGGTGGTTATTGTTATGTTGGCTGTTGTCATTACTTTATTTGACAGTCTAAGGGAAAAGAAGTCAGTGCCCCTGACTAAACAGTCAGATATTTCATTTTTTAAAAATTCTTGTGGCATGCCAGTGTTGAACACTGGTTGAAAATTGTTGACATAAAAGATGGAGAAAGTTGAAAGGGGTGTGTGTGTGTGTGTGTGTGTGTGTGTGTTACCTAGGATTTACATTTATGAAAAACTCTAACACCGCTATCCTCCAAATCACACACACACACACACACACACACACACACACATTCATTCCCTCCAAAAGTTCTAGGGTCTTTGAGTTGAATAAATAGCTTGGTGCTTGCCTAACTGAGCTTGAAGATTTCCTCCCAGGCCATCTGCCCCAGGCAACATTCCAGTAATTCCAGAACGCCTAGGTCAGTGTGCCACGTGCATCCCGCAACCTATTTCTGGCCAGTTTTCAGCTGACGGTCTACAGCCACGTAAGACCTGCATCTGTCGTCCAGGTGCAATGTGTAGCAATGAGAGAGTCAGCCTAAGTGGATGTCTCATCTTCAGATGCAAACTTTTGAAATGGTGCAGTTACCTTGGACATTAGATGCTTCTTTTTTTGCATTAATAGTTATAATTTTTTTTGTCAGAAGGATATATTAATCGCATGAAGAGTTATAATAATATAACAACACCTCAGCTAATTATTAAAATATATTTTTTAAAATCTGATGTCAGAGACATTATTTAAGTTTGAAATTCTGGTATATATGCTTAACAAAACAAGTCATAAACTCTCAGGTAGAGAGACTTTAAAAACCACTGAGTCTCTATACATGTCTCATGTTTCGATCATCGCACAAAATGTCTCACCAAAGCTGTTCGCTTTCCTTTTCTTGTGCTGTGTGTTGCATCCCGTTACTTTTTTATCTTATAATCAGAAATTTGTACTTTTTGACTGCCTTCGCCCACTTCATCCCCACCCCACCTTCCACCTCTGACAACTACCGATCTGTTCTCTGTATCTACAAACTTGGTTGTTTGGGATTACACATTTGAATAAAATCATACAGTAATTTGTCTTTCTCTGTCTGAATTATTTTACTTAGTATAATGACCTCAAGTTCCATCTACATCATTGCAAATGGCAAGATTTCCTTCTTTTATGGCTTAATAATATTGTATTGTGTATGTAAACAGACATATATACACATATACATATCTACATATACAAGAGGAAACACACAAAAAAATGGAATTTATTTATAAAAAATTGTATGTTTATTCTTATATGTTTGAACTTCAGTCAACTTCAAAGTACTCTTCATTTGATTGAATACACCTATCCAGGCATTCTTTTCCACTGCTCAAAACAGTTTTTGCACTTGTCAATTTTGATGCCTTTTAGTGCTTTCGCTGTTTCTTGTTTCACCTCTTCCATATCAGCAAAATGTTTCCCTTTGAGGACTTTTTCATCCAGGAAAATAAACAAAAAAGTCTCTCAGGGACCAGATCAAGTGAATAGAGAGGGTGGGGCCACAGGGTCATGTCATTTTTGGTCAAAAATTGCTGAAACCTCAGTGTGGTGTGGGCAAGTATACTCGTAAATCACCCATCATGAAATGGGCAAACAATTTGGAAGAATCTTCAAAAAAAATTCACTGAAGCTGAATGCATCCTCTCATAATGCCAGCTGGTCACTGACTGATACAGATGGGTTCCTAGAACACTCACCTAGCGGGGAAAGCCCGTACTACAAGGGGCTCACACTCCAGAAGATAATTCTTGTCTTTTTGGGTCCCCCTCATATATTATATCCTACTTTCTTTGTCCATCCATCAGTGGACACTTAGATGACTTTCACTCATTTTTCTTGACCAAAAGATATGTACAATAAATCTTATCCTCAAAAATTCTATCAGAATTTTGAGGTCCTAAAAATTTATCATAAGTGATCACTATATATTAATATAATAGAATATTATAAATATTCTTCTTGGGGGAAAAGTGAGCTTTTTGTGTTTATCATGATAGAAACCCAGGAGCTTTTACATCATATGGTGTAATAAAAGATTCAAAAAGTTGGCCCTGGCTGGTGTGGCTCAGTGGGTTTAGCACCTGCCTGTGTACCTGAAGGTCACCAGTCAGATTCCTGGTCAGGGCACATGCCTGGGTTGCAGTTTGGGTCCCCAGTTGGGAGCATGTGAGAGGCAGCCAATCAATGCTTCTCTTCCATATTGCTTCCACAAATGCTTCTCTCCTTCTCTTTCTCTCTCCCTTTCCCTCTCTCTAAAAATAAAATAAAATAAAATCTTTATTAAAAAATTAAAAATAAAAGATTCAAAAAGTTTGAGAATCACTTGACAAGGCCATAGAATGTTCAGAATGGTTAGATTTCTTTTCAAGATTTATTATAACTAAAATGTCACATGTTTTTTTCCCCCAACGCAATAAAAATGGCAAAATCTTGCCACCTGAGCTGAGAACTCTGCCTTCCTCTCTGAACAACAGGTGGGTCGGGCTATAGGGTTGAGTCGTGTCCCAAGGAGAAACAGTGACTGAGGTGACGAAAACAGAGGCTGACACAGTCTCCGCGCGTGGCATCCATTTGCTCTGACCCAGTGCCTACGTTCCTCTTCTCCTTGTGTTGCTTTGTTTTGACTCTGGCAAAAACAACATATTTCATAAAAGGGTCAAAATTACAAAAGGGTCCAAGCTGACCCTTCCAGCTTGGAATTTGGGAGTTTTCTGCACCACCTAAAGACGCTCTGCAGCACGCGCAGGCGCACTTCCCAGCAGCACCAAGGAAACTGCCGTCACCAAGAGTGTGGGCGGGAAGAAAGAAGGAGAGACATAGTGCTTATGTTCAAGAAAAAAACAAACATCTTTTTTCTCCTGGAAAGATGATGATCACTTATCTCAAACCCAATGTCTGCATCGCTCTGAAAAGATTTTACACATAGTATTTTGGTATAAGTCATTGGTGTAGACCATTGAAAAGCAGAAGCAGCTCACTGGTATTCTAAGGTTCATTATACCTCTTTAAAAGAGCTCTGGGCACCTTAACCTGAATGGGTGAATGGCAGATACACCGTCTGATTTTAACCACAGAAACCTCTGTCACAGTAACATAAAAGGGCAATGAAAAGGGCTATGAAATCAAAGTGTGCTCATGACTTTGATGTGGGCAGAGTTGTCTAGTGCCTGTGAGTGCCAAACTTAATGGTACGTTTCACCACCTATGACCATCAGTGACCACTGATCCTTATCTGTCCACGTTGATTCAGTTTCAGGTGCAAGATATTTAGGTCCAACTTAAAATGTGTAAATCAGCATTCACGTATGCTGTGCTTAAACCCTACTCCAACCAGCCCAAAATAAATAATTCAGGGATAAGTTTTAATGTGTATACATCACTCACCCTAATACACTAAATTCAAGCTATAAATTTGCCTGGTGTTTTATTTCCATGCAGAATAGAAATCCCTGCCTTCAAGTGTCAGTCCAACAGGACCTTGGCTGGTCATTTCCAAATTTGTACGACATCAATCTAATGCCCAATACAACTGTCTGAATAGTACATTTCAAACTATAATCTGCCATTGAAATTAGTCTTATTAAAAGCAGTCTCAGTCAAAGTGAACATCTATTAAATTAATATTTTCTAAAATCATAAACAAAACTACTTTGTGACTATTCAATAAAAGTTCCTCATGGATGTGTAGGCGGATTGAGCCTGTCTGAAGCCTTCTCTTCTGTCTCAGAGTGTAGAAAAGGAGCAAGAAGAGATGCTTAGAACTAAAAAGGAGGAGCAAACCAAGCCTCAGCCGGACACACGATTTAGGGCAGAGAGAGGACAGTGGCCAGGCTGAGTCTGGATGCTGAGTCACATCTCTCTACAGGATGCTGCTCTCCCTACATATTTCTGCAATTAAATCCCTGTCTCTTTATCATCTCTTGTTCAGTGCAAATTTCAAAGTGCCTTTTTTCATAAATAGAAAAGATATCACATTTTCAGAACCAAAATCAAAGTGCAGTCTAAAGAATTTAAATCTGAGGATTTAAGGAATCAACTTATAGATAAAGGTGTATCAAGCTAAAGAAACTGTTACATTTATTATATATTTAACAATTATTCTCCAGAGCAAATAATGAAATTTTCAAAAACTGGCCTCACGGGCCCTGACAGGTGTGGCTCAGTTAGTTGCCTGGGCATCCTCCCGCAAATCGAAAGGCTGCCAGTTAGGTTCCCAGCCAGGCACATGCCTGGGTTGCAGGCTTGGTTCCCAGCTGGGGCACATGCAACCGATCGACGTTTCTCTCTGACATCGATGTTCCTCTCCCTCCATTCTTCTCTCTAAAAATGTATAAACAAAGTCTTATTTTTAAAAGTGGTCTTGGAGTTAACTTTGCTAAGGGCAATACCCAATAGAGAAAAGAACATGAGATTTGGAATGAGACCTATTTAGGTCCAAATCTTGGCACTAGTAGTTACGAGCTGTGTGACCATGAGTAAGATTATTAATCACCCGGAGCCTTTGTGTCTGCACCTGTGAGACGAGGATAGTGAGCTGTCTTACTGGGTCATGGTAAATATTAAGGTTGTCGTACATATGAGCAAAGCTCAGAGCTCAGTGTCTACGTACAAGGGCTCGAAAATAATCTTTTTCGTTCTCCTGTTCCTCTCTACTTCTTCCTTCTGCCATTTATACAAAGCCATTAGTCCTTCATAAGTTTTCACAAAGCTACAGTTAATGAGCTGTGTGTAAATTATTGCCTTAGGAAAACTAAATAAACTCCACGTTCTTCCTACCTCCAGGTGATGATAAAGGCTCTAATACTCTGATTGATCATGAAGAAACTCATTTATTTCTTCCATGAAGCTTTCCTCAACTCCTACAGCCCACATTAACTTCCTCTTCTGCTGCGTGACCCACAACAACTGAATCTTATACCTCACAGCACAGCATTTCATCCTATGCTCTTCGACATTTTGGGGACTGGTCCTGGCTTCCAAATAAAATGGGAACTTCTTATTATCAAGGCACAACTTCCTGATTCAGCCTCGAGAATAAATTTATAGTAATCTGCCTAGGAAGAACCATATTTAGTCCAGGACTAAACAGTTATTTCCAAGAACCTCAATACCAACAGAAACAATAATGTAAAGTGTTCCCAGAAGCCCTGAAAACTAACAAATACCATTTGTAATCTCAAACAATTAAAGGCATTCTTGAGTAAAGTATAATTTTATTAAATAAATTAAAATTCTTGAAGTCTTTGAGTTGAAAGCAATTCTTGTAAAGTTTTCTGAGAATATAGTTGGAAGTAGGTGTGAAGTGTTCATTTGCAAAGGTTTGATAAAATTAAAGAAATATTTTACATCTTTTTATATTAGAAACAATAAAATTACCTTTCCTGGTAATTAAAGTCCTTAGGCGGCCCATTAAATTTGATTTGTTCAGACCACTTCTAGGGTCAGCTTCAGAAACTGCACAGCATAGTGTCTCTCTTATATATATTCAACTTTTTTCTATTATTTTTCACCATTTATTCCCCCTTCACCTTCTACCTCCCTCACCCCTCTTTCCCTCCAGTAATCACCATGCTATTGTTGTCTGAGAGGTTTGGGGGTTTTTTTCTTAATCCCTTTACCTTTTCACCCAGCCCCCTCCCTACCTCCATCCCTCTGATAGCTGTCAGTCTGTTCTCTGTATCTATGAGTCTGTTTGTTAGTTTATTTTATTCATTAGGTTCCATGTATATGGGAAATCATACAGTATTTGTCTTTCTCTGATGGGCTTATTTCACTTAGAATAATACTCTCCAGGTCCATCCATGCTGTCACAAAAACATAAAAGATTTCCTTCTTTTTATGGCCAAGTAGTATTCCACTCTGTAAATGTACCACAGCTTTCTTTATTCACTTATATGCTGATGTGTTTTGGGGATACTTCCAAATCTTGGCTATTGTAAGTAACATTGCAAAGAACACTGTGGTGCATATATTCTTTGAAATCAGTGTTTTGGGTTTCTTTGGATACATTCCCAGTAGAACTGCTGGGTCACTTTTTAAAGGAAACTCCATACTGTTTTCCACAGTGGCTGCACCAGTCTGCATTCCCACCAACACTGCACCAGGGTTCCCTTTTCTCCACATCCTCTCCAACATTCTTGTTTCTTGATTTATTGATGATTAGGCATCTATTTAACATTTTAATGCAAAAAAAATAAGTTGTTGCCAAAATATTTTGCAAATACAGAGAATTCTGTAATATTATAACAATTCTAGACTCCTTAGAACCCAATAGGGATGATTGTGTGATTGTGCTTTATGGATTGGATCACTGTTCTCTGCGGAGGGGAGGAACGACTTCTCCATGGAAAAGCATCACAGTGTAGGAAATCAAAATCGGAAGCTCATCTGTGAGGGCTGTGGTTGGAAAACCAGTCACTATTCGCTTTTTGAGGTTTTTGAAAAGTCCCTTCCCTATTCCTTCTTTCCACGAAGGATGAAAAATAGATACCATGTGAATTGGGCTGTACACAATCATATTATATTTTTCCAGTTAGAAACTTTTAATTTGATTAGACATCACTGACTGCTAGAATGTAATCACACAGATGTATACATACACACACAATTATATACACATATGTGTGTTTGAGTCATATATATGTTTCAATTGGCATTTTTCTCTTTAACATACTTTAATATGTTGTTCAGTTATTTCTTAATTACTTAAATGGACACCATTACTGATTTTCTTAGTAATATCATTGCCTAACAATGAATAGTTATACAAAATGTAGCAGGATTTGTTTCTTGAAACCATACAAGCAAAACCGGGTATTTTTAATTGATTCAAATTGTACTGAGAGGTAACAGGGATTGGAAATGACCTGAGGGAACGTCTGGAAAGCCAGTAATAGGCAGATGAGTGGCCTTCCTTGGGAGTCCTATGCTTAATTAGAATCTTTCCCAAACTGTTGTCCTGGCGAGGTGGAAGAGTGGACACACAAATCACCCAACTTGTGTGGTTCCAGGTACCTCACACACCTGACATAACTGGACCAGATCAGTTTGGAGACTCTTGTAGGACTCCCATTCTACCATCCGGGCACTGTCATCCCAGGGGCTCCGTTCCTCGTACTTGTCAGGGTGTCAAGGGAAAAGCTACTACCCTCACACAAAAGGATTATTGAGGGGGCCATGAGTCAACTGGAAAACATACATGGTACTTTCTCAACTTGTTTCTTTCCACTGCTGCAAAATAGGATAGCTTTTAATTTGGATTTCCACTTAGCAAAAGAAGGGCACCGCTTTGGCAAGCATTTACAAGTGGGCCTTTAAGGCAGGGTGGAGTCTAGTTCATTAGGAACTAATTTTCTAGTAAACACCTTGAAGGGCAGATCCGGTTCATAAAAATCAGGCCCAGTTATTTCATACCTATTTTATACCTAGCTGAGCTCTTGAGCCCCTTGAAATCATTAGAGACCTGTGAGGAAGATGGAGGGCTCCCAGGATGGGGGTCCTACCCCATTTGCAGTGGGAGGTCTCCCCTGCCACTTCTTTGGGCCTGTGAGGATGATTGCTCAATAGAAACTAATCCTTCATTGCATGTCACATGTAATGCACACTTGTGTCTTAGTAAGTCAGTGTAGTTGATTCAAAGAGTTCTGTGTAAATAGCAAAAAAAAAAAAAAAAGATGCCTCTGGCAGATTGCAAAGGGAAAATTCTGTTTCCAGTTTATTCTTTTATTGAGCTCTGTGTAAAGTACACGAAACCCTTCTCTCTCTCTCTCTCTCTCTATCCAACTAATGCTGTTTTCCAGTCTCTGAGCTGCCAATGTACCATGAGAAATCTACTCATTGACATGACAGAAAAGGCAGTTATACAGCAGAAATGGTACGGTCTGTTGCAATAAATTACAGGTTTCCTTTTCATGTTCTCCACAAGAGGCGGCCCTCAAGCAATTAGCTACAGCTGGTTAAAGAAAGAAACCATGCATCTGTGGACAGATCAGACTGAGAACCAATTCTTATTTTCTGGCATGTATCACTATAGGAACAGAAAAGAGACCTGACTTTTGTTCCTGAACATAAGCCATTTTTAAAACTTGTACTTCCCCTTCTGAGTCACCAAGACAGCATACCATTTGGGGAAACAAATCTACAGTCACGTTTTTTCCATTAAGGTCACTGGTTATGACAAATAGCTGAGTGCCTTCCTCTTGATTGTTGTCTTAGGCCTAGAAAAATCTCTTCAGAGGATTGTAGCCAAATGCCTACTCTGTATTATACAATCACCACTATGTGCTATTCTCTGACTGGCAGTTTATATTGGTAGGCTAGAGTCCTTCTAGAACAATGATGTGATATGTTTCATGTCTGCTATTGTTGAATGATAATTTTCACGATATAATTTACAGTATATTTCAGAAAGACTAAACATTGAAACTCTCAACAACTGTTCTCATTGTACCTGTATGAGGGAATTAGATCATAAATACATTAATTATTATTATTCACATCACTCCATTATATAGAAGAGGTAAAAATACTTTAGTGTATGTACCAGGTAAATAGTTTGTCCTCCAAGAGACAACCTAAGAAAATACCGGTTATTATCAGTTCAAGACAGGCATTGATATAAGTCTATGAAATGCACGCACATCCTAACGATCCACTTAGTCATTGCCATGTAAGACTCTAGTTACATTTTTTTCTGCAAATAAAGTCAGCCCTAGGAAGTTTGGGACTTTTCCCCAGACCCCTGACTTTAAGATAATGCAATTTTTTAATTATTTCAATATTTGAAAATACCTGTGTTCTTACCAATGCCAATCGAAGAAAGTCACTTTATAAATGCAAGAAAGTAAATGTCAAAAAATTAAGACAAATCACAAGATTAAAATTGTCCATGTTTATCTCCTGGAACTTTGGAGGCCCCTATAAAGTTATTGATAATTTATTTAGGTGCATTCAAAAACTTATGAAAGTAAGATTTTTCCTTGGTGTTTGTTTCTTTAACACAGAAAAGAGAAATAATAATGAAAATCAGATGTAATTACTGATTCCCGTCCCCCCTTCAAATTGGTTCTGTTTATTCCACAGAAAAGCAGTAAGACTACTGATGTTTAAAAGGCGAGGGAAAGAGGAAAAAAAATAACTTGACAGTCCAGCTGAAGATCAGAGGGCATTTGTTGAGATGGCTCCAAACATTTGCCTGAAGATTTATTTTGAAAGCTGTGCTTAAAAGTAAAAAGGCTTTTGCTAGTTTCCCTCCCTTGTGTTGCAACCAACCTACTGTGCCAGCAGAACAACAACGAAAAAGGATGCCCGTATTTTTGTTTTATTAGGTTTAAGAGGAACGTGTAGGGAGTGAACACCCGTTAAACAGTGAATAGACTTTACACGCTCTCCAGGAAGAAAAAGAACCAGAGTGTGTGCCCAGACAACAAATTTCTCTCATCTCAAAACCTGTAATTTACTTGAAAATGTGCAGTTTGCTGGTACTGGACTTCCAGACTTCTTGTGTAATGAGCAACCGAACTGTGAAACAGGTTGGGGGTTGGGGAATAATAAGATCTGAATGAAAACATTTGCAAAATTATGACAATAGGCAATATTTTTTAACCTTTTTGAACTAATTCTTTTTCTTCTCCAGAGAGGCAAATTTTGCTCTTAAAGAAGGAGCAGGCTAGAGAGACCCCCAAATGGCAAAAAAATTGGCATTATATTCAGCTGGTATCTACTTAGCAAAAAGCCTCTTACAATAAAAGCAAGATCATTGTGGAGTAAAAAAAAAAATTTAGGTAAAACATTATAAAGACCTACTGGGAATCATGGCTATTGAACTTTGAAAGGAAATAACCACTTTTTAATATCTGGAGACATTACAAACTGGGAGGGCAAAACACTAAAATCTTCATTGATACCTATAAAACAGCATTCGTGAAATAAGGTGTCTATCCTTCCCTTTATTTTAGAGCCTCAAAATAATAAATATTCTCCACTGGCCTTTTTTAAAGCACCTTTTAGTCAAGGAAAGTTGACAAAATGTAAAACTGTTCAGTAACTGTTGCCTGATAGTCACACTAATTACAAAGAAAGAGAATTGCTTAAACATATATCTTTTATTTATACCTGGACAAAAATAACACAGAGCTCCTTGGTAATATTACTTTATTTATTTCAAAGGTATTTTAATAGTGCTTGAAATGATGTCATAAAATCCAGAAGAAAAGAACTTCAGACTAGCCCCTAAATTCAGAACTTCAAACTACCCTTCAACAGAGGAGGCAAAGTGATGGTTTCGATAAGACAATTATTTCCTTTTAATAAACGTCTAAGGAGGACACCGAATGGCAAGTGAGCGCTGAAAATTCATGCCATACCAAAGTCCCACTACAAGTCTTTCACACATAAGCATTAAATTTGGTTATGAGACAAAATGCTTTATTGTTTTACTATTGCCAGCTACTCTTCTGGGCCACAGTAGTAAACAAGGCAGATAAATATACATGCTTTCCTGAAGTTTATAATCTAGCTGAGCAGACAGATTATAATCTAGCCAGGAAGAAAGATTTTCCTTCTACTCTTCTAAGTTCTTTGGCTGGTCTAATCAAATTAAAATAAGACAGATTAACAGGATTCAGACAAAATTTATCATGTATAAATGGGGTCCCCCATAAGTGTATGAGAGCCAAGGCCAAGTCAGGCAACCAAGGCTTCTCTGTAATACTGGGCAACGGAATGGGATGGGGCCCAGGGCTTTAAAGGGGGGAAGGTAACTCACAGGATGATGAGAAGAGCAGATGTTTGGTAATTAGGTGTTGTCCTGCTTCACAGGTAGGTCGTTCACATGAAAGTTATTTCTGGTAACAACTCTTCTGGGCCAGTCCCCTTAACCAAATTCTTTTAGGAGTTAGGGGAGAGGTAAGAGTTTTTCTTAAACCTGCTGAGTCTTGAATGTCTTTAGCTCAAAACGACCCACACGCTAAGGGGGCATATTTTGGCATCATGTGTTCTGCTCCCCCTCCAAGATAAATAATGAACATAAGGAAGTCATATAGAATGTTAGTGAGTAATAAGTGTATGAAAAAGGAAAGCATAGACCAAAATAAGGCAGATCACGAGTATGCACGTTTAAATAGACCGATCAGGGAAAAGGTCATTGAAAAAGTGACATTTGAGCTCAGAGCTGAAGGAGGTGTGGGAGTTAGACATGTAGACAATCCAGTTTCTCAGCCTCAGTACTATTGACATTATGGGCTAGATAGTTCTCTGTGGTGTGATCGGCCCAGTGCCTTGAAGAATGTTCAGCAGCCTCCGTGCCCTCTCTCCACTAGATGCCAGTGGCCCACACCCCAACCCAAGTGTAACAGCAAAAACGTCTCCAACATTGTCAAAAGGTCAAAAGTCCCCTGGAGGGTAAAAACAAAATCACAGCCGAGAGTCACTGGTCTGGCAGGAGCTCGCCTAGCAGGGTTAAGAATCAAAAGGAAGTCCAGATATGGCTACAGTGGATTGATGGAGGGAAGGAAGGGAGGGGAGGTGGGACTGAGGTCATAGAGGTGATGGGAATGATCTTTCAGGGATTCACAGGCTGGGGTACATCCTTTCTTGTTTGCTCTAAATATAATGGGAAGCTATTGGGAATTTTTAAAAGGATCACTCTGGCTACTGTGTGGAGAATATATAGGTAAATGAGTGGGCAAAGGCAGAAGCAGGGAGATCAATTAAGAGGCTATTATTATCACCCAACCAAGGGGTGATGGTGGAACCTACCAAGATGTGAAGAAGGGATCAGATGCAGGATGTATTTTTAGTGTAATGAATGAGATTTCTTACCATATGGAAAAAGAGCTTGAGAAAGAAAGGAGTTAAAGATCTTGACGCAACTGGAAGAATAAAGGTGCCATCAACTGTGAAGAGAATTCCAGTAGAAAGAGCAGGATTGGCAGGAAATGCATTTTAAATCATTCCTTGGCAAGCAAGAGACAGGAGACAATTTATTTGTGCATATTTCATGATTTAAATCAAAGCAGGAGCAAAATACTCACATGTGACTGTAATATGGGGTAAGAAGAGAGAAAAATCTTAATTTTAATCCTGAGTCTGTTTCAGTGCTTTTCTTTGGTGCTATAGCATTATCCATAACGAGTATTTTCTTACATGAGAATCTCAGTGTAGACAAGAGCATAAAGTAGCATTTCTTGGACTGAGAATACTGAAGGGATATCTCAATGATGCTATAAACTATCTTTCTGTTAACTACAGGGAATCTATAATTGTTCTAAAATAGTGACTACTCTAAAATAAGTGTTATTACCAGAAGAGACACTAAGTACTAGAACTGTGTTTCTTCAGGATTTCGCTCTGACTTCGTCACCGCAATGACCGTGTTGAATCACCATCTGTCTGTTGTCTCATGTGTCACCCCACCAGGCTTTGGCTGATCAAGGTCATGAGCCAGAGTTCATCTACCTCTGTATTCTCAATGTCTCCCACATAAGAGAACCTCAATAAAGACCAACTGTATGAGGAAGTGAGTGAAAGACTGATTGCAAAGAAGCCCAACTTGGTGGAACACATTTATAGTATAGCATTAGACATGCAAACCAGTCTCATGATGGCAGGAACCACGTTTCAGCTCCTGTTCCTTTCCTCCTGTTTTCCTTTCCTCTCCTGCTCCTCCTGCCTGGTGTGATGGAATAAGGAAGACTTTGAAATCATTCAGAACCAAGTTGGAATCCCAGCTCTTGCAGTGAAGGTGGTGAATCTAGGAAAATTGCCATGTGACAAGTCACTTTACTTGGTAGGCAGTCTAGTTCTGCTTAGACATTCCCAGCAAAGCAACAGCTGTGTGTCCCAAATTTTATGGTCAGAAAATCTAAAAACCCAAAAGTAGTTCTTTTAATTTCCTCATGCATGTGTATTGTTTTGGCTTCAGTGACATAATCATTACGGGGGGGGGGGACTTCTAAATGTTTTGTTGTCGCCCTGAGACTGCCACTGTTTAGGTTGTAGGACACAATGAAGAGGACAGGCCTGTCCTTGCCTTAATGGAGGCTTTCTGGCCGGGGGGCAGGGGGGGAAGAAAATTTTAAACAAATAATTGCATAGATAGTTATTTATCTGTGGCTGTGTTAAGTGTTTGGGAAGGAAAAGAAGGACATGTACAAGTGGAATCCAGCCAAGTTGGGGCGGGCCATGGGCGAGAGGCAGGAGGCTTTTCCATGGAACTCACATTTAAGCTGAAAACTGAGTCATGAGTTGGACTCAGCTGTGGTGTGCAAAGATGGGAAAGGAATAAATTGGAGAACAAGGGAGTTGGGGAGAGAGAACTGAGAAAGAAGAGTGCTCTAATCTTAAGGGGCTTATGGATATACTAAGGATTTGGGCTTCTGTATTTCTCCATCAATTAGATAAACATAATCTCCATGGTAGGCACCGAGTTTATGTTTGATGGATGAGTGAACCTTAAGAACCCCTCATTCCAGTAGTTACATTTCACACACTTCATGCATATACTCTTGCCTATCCTCTACAACGCTGAAGTTAGGCCTCAAGTTCCCAGTGAACTCAAGCTTCTTGAGTTTGTCCGTACTCAAATGGCCACATTGTCTCTCTGAGTCACTCTTCAAACTACAAGGCACTTGACAGAATTCGTGTTGTAAATAAGACTCCACCTTTTACCTGCCAGTTGGCCTTAGCTGGTCAGTCTTTTCTAGTGTGTGTTGCATCTACGTGGTGATAAAGTCACCAGTTCATTGCGTGGTATGGCTACTGCTGTCCTCATGAAATTGCAGTTGGTATCTGCTTGTGGGTCACTTTTAGTGAAGCCTACATATTCCTGGTCTTTTTCAGAGCTTTATATTTTTCTCTTCACTCAAAGGACTCTAAATAAAAGGGGTTCTTCCTTTTAAAGTATCATTAGAGATAAATGGGCTCAACCAAATGAGGAAAATGAAACCTGAAGACCACCCCCTCCATGCCTTCGCAGGAACCCCTATGGTTTATGTGTTTATGTTAATGCTATCACAAAATGTGATCTTTATTGCAACTTGGGGTTTTAGCTGAGGAGCAAGTTTCCTGCCCCCCAACTACATTTGCAAACTGGTCCTTTTTGCAAACTATTCAAACATTAAAATGAGAGAGATAAAACCAGCAGCCTGCATCCTAATCCATTCTTCTATTGTAGTCACGTGGGTACTGTTAAGAAAACAAAACAAAACAAAAAAAATCTGGCAAAGAATTTGCCCAACACATCATAAGTTTCTCTCATCACTCCGTAATTTTTTAAATGAAATTGCCAAGATATTTAGAGGTTTATGAATTGTCTGAATTCTTACAAGTTTCACACATTCTATTCATGTCATCAGAAAGACTTCAAACACCCCTAGAACTCCAAACAACCAACTCCTTGTGCACGTTCACAAACTAGCAGCTCTCCTACATTTCTCTCTCAAATTTAAAAATCTAATTTAATCAACCCAGACTCCAGGGAGAGAAATCAGCTTTTCATATCATAGAGCAAATGAAAATTAAGTAGAAAATCTGGAAAATGCAGCCACAGCCTACTGTTGAGTCACTCCATATTAACTGAGTATGAACAACAGTCCTGCCTTTATAGAGGAATACAGAAATATATATATTACTTGGGAGCTTCTGACCTAACTGACGAGATACAACATAAAAAATGCTATGTAGCATTATGATACCTATTTTCTCTGCTGAGGATGCCAGGTTAGAAGAGGCAAGTATTTCTCTGGGTCCTGAACATCTTAACATGTAAGGTGCACTGAGACTGCTATCTCCGATGCCAGCTTCCCAACTAGCCATATTGGTGCCACAGCTCTCAGCTCTGGAGAGTGCTCAGACTTGGTTGTGTCGCACATGTCAGCGACTCTGGCCATGAGGCACTGCTGATAAT
Source organism: Tonatia bakeri (assembly GCA_004024845.1). NCBI lineage: Eukaryota > Metazoa > Chordata > Mammalia > Chiroptera > Phyllostomidae > Tonatia > Tonatia bakeri. Next base: position 559,276 of record PVIA01000002.1, read on the forward strand.
GAGCAGGTCCTCCTCCTCCTCCTCCTTATAGAATAGAGGCTATCCAGATCCAAAGGGGCTGAAGGAGTAAATGGAAAGGCCCAGCTTAGTCATCTGAAGTGTTTTGTGTCAGTGATTATGCTCAGGAAGTGGAAGCACATGTAGGCGTCCGAGATATTTCAAAACCCTCTGGGGAAACAGCAAGGTGTTCTGGCCTGATGCTGAAATCCAAAAGAACCCTTGCTGCTTTCAAATTCTATGTCTGAGGCTGTAACTCAACAATCCCAAGACTCAACAGAGGACATCAATTCATTGATAAATGCAGTTGACTAGTGTGCTTCACAGGCATCATCTACGTGTAGGCTGTACTCATCTGAATCATGTTCACCTAATATTTTTGGAAAAATAATTTGGTTTGTAAGGAAAAAAAAGTTTTTTTAATATGTCATTTTATTTCTCATCTGCATTAATTCTTTCAAGAGATGTATTAATAATAATCCCGTTTATTAAAAATAATTATTCTTTTTAGATCTAAAGTGAGTACTATGGCTCTATTCCTCCTAGTTTTCCCTCCTGTTGAAAAGATCCCTTCAAGTTCGGAGTTTATTTTGTAGGTATTTGGAGATGTGGTTTACTTTGAAACAATGAAGCAGACAGAATCCCCGGAGGGCAACTCATTGAGAACAGGGAGGTCCTAGTGGCACAATAAACTGGCAGCATATCAATAGAAACAGAGGAGAAGAGGAAAGAAAACAATAATTAAAACATTCTGTCAAAAATAGAACAGTAATTAAAAGAGGCAAACTATTGTTTTGCCCCACTAATAACATTTGAATTTTCAATAGATCGCCGAAGACCATAAAAAGATTTTGCCTTTTACAATGTTCTGGTGGTCCTTGCTAGGTTGATAACACTATGATTGCCTCTTACTGAGTGGCAGGTATTCTCACCAAGACAGGATGGGGCAAAGAGTAATATGTTGCCCTGTTTATTATATAATGTGAATAAAACCCATTATATGATCATTCTGGTATGGCCCATCATTAATCAGGGTACATGTGTTCACATGTGCACATAAGATGATGTATAATTATGAGGATAACTGTGAGTACCATGTGACAGGGACTTGGCTAAGCATTTAACGTGTATTGACTGATTTAATTCTCATAACCAATTTAATATTTAGGTAACAGCATTATTCCTCTATTTTATATTTGAGGAAACGGAGACTTGAGAAGTTACAAAAAAATCCTGCCCATGATCACACAGCCACTCATGGGAGGAACCAGGATTTTAATTCATTCAGACACCAGAGCCTGTTCTCTGAACCAGTGTGTTCAACCAGAGCTTCCCAAACTCACAGCAAGGTCAGCAAAAGAGGCAGCTGCAGGTCTGCTCTTCATTAATCATTGCTGGACCCATGTAAATGATTGTGAGTATTCATTTTATGGGTACTCTGATTTCAAAGCTGTTAAAAACGTGAGGGTGGGGGGAAGCGTGCCCTATAGCTCTTCCAAGGAGTTTTGGTGCAGGGAGAGAGAAAGGAGGTTTAGCTGGAAGAAGTGTAAAAGCTGGAAGAGAAAGTTTAAAATTGTAAGAAGCACAGCATGTGTGGATGCTGATGTAATGATTCGATGGAAGGGAAATCCTGAATGATGTAGGAGAGTAGGGGGAGAATGTCTGGAGTGATATCCTTCATGTGGGTAAGAGGAAATGGAAATCGGAGCAAGCATGGGGGGATTGGAAGTGAGGGGGAGTACAATGAGTCTGATGACAGGAATAGGCGGGAGGCCGCTCTACCTACGGTACAGACAGGACGGTATGTGGGTGGGTATAGTGAGGGGAGTCTGCAGAAATTCTGTTATGATTGAGAACTTTGAAAAACAACCAAAAATGGAAAACAATCAGAAAATCTCCATGAGAATGTTTTTTTAAAAACTTAGAAATTCATATTGAAGTATTTTCAGGTGAGATGGCATGATGTGGGGTATTGCTTTAAAATACTCCAGAAAAAAAATACTTTAAAGTTCATCTCAGAGTTAATGAAATATGGTAATAGTAATGTTAACTGACGTTTATTGAGTACTGAACATGAGCCACTGCACTAAATGCTTTACAACTGAGCATGAGTCCTGGCTCTCCTGATTCTGTTTCCATTTGATCCCACTCTCTCAGGAGGTTGAAAAGGACTCGTGTTGGCATTTCCCACCCCATTATGTAAACACTTCACTCCTAGACCCACAAACCCTTGGCTCTACATTGGAAACCACCAGTGAGTGTGGAGTGAGACCCTGCAAAATGTCTCCCTGCCTGTAGCTGTCCTGCCATCACAGGCTGACAACACTGCTTATGCTAGAAACATCCGAGTCTTTCCAGTTTGGGCAATTGCTTAACTTTCAGTCCTCCTATTTCCTTGCTCTACTTTCCTTTCTCTGGCATGTGGAGACGGGGAACACAGAGGCCCATTCTAGAGCAACTGTGTTGATAGATCCATATCTACATATAGGCAGCATGATAATGTTATTAAAGTAGTAAAAAATAGTAATTAAAGTTTTTTCCTGGTGGTTTATTTTATTTTATTATTATTATTATTATTATTATTATTATTATTATTATAGTTGTCCTGATTTCTGGTAGTTTCTTTTATCTCTCTGTCCATGAGTCCTCTCATTTAATCACCTAGGTTGGTAACTACATGCGTCTCTGCGTGCAAATTTCCCCTTTTTGTAAGGACACCAGTCATATTGGATTAGAGCTTACCCTATTGAACTCACTTTAACTTGATTACCTCTATAAAGACCTTATCTCCAAATAAGGTCACATTCTGAGGTACTGAGGTTTAGGACTTTAACATACAAATTGTTTGGGGATGGGGGAGCATAATGCAACCCATAAACTGGAATATGAGAAGGGACTCTGTGGATGTACCACACAGTAACATCCAGCTTTCCCGATAAGAACTCCATCACCAGAGCCCTGGAGCCACATGGGGGCTGGTTCAGTCTCCACAGACAACTCAGTTCCTCTCATCCACCCTCTGGGCCACAGCAGCTGTCACTCTCATCATTGTCCAGTGACCAGTGGGACAACTGCAGTGGACACCCAGCAGGAATCAATCTCATCTATGCTATAACACTGAGAGCTACCTCATCCGTCTTTGCAGAGAATCCGCCACTGACTCAGCTGCACATCAGGTCAGTAGGGTCCTGGTTATGTGGCAGCATGGTGGCAGTGCAGTGGCAGTATAAATGGAAAGTCATTCTGTCACTTTTGTGGTGGAACTGCAGAGCACTAGCCAGCAATGCATCAGTCCTGAGGTGTCTAAAATTCATTGCTGGAATATGTAGTATGCAAGACAGATGTATTTTTATCACATATATCCTCACCTATAAAGGTTTTCTATTCATGGTTTTGTGCCTAGCTTTAGGGGGTAAGTAAAAAGGCTGAGAGTCTGCCTTCTAATTCTTAACTTAAATCCAAATTTTCAAGGCACCTATTAAATGAACATATGAAAACAGCACCAAACACAAGGATGGAATTAGCAAAAATACAGGTTTGCTTTCTAATTTTATAGGGGGAAATCTCATTAACCATCACACATCATATAAAATAATAAGTTCCCCATAATAACATGCACTAATATATAATAATAAGTATTATTCAGTTTTATGGTTTTCTCCGTGATTTCTAAAGTCATGGTTGGAAAACTCAAAAGGAAGTGTGAGCGTAATTTGCTTCCCCTCTTCTAATAATACTATTAGGCACACTTTGAACACAAATTTAGTGAGCTCTACAAATTAAACCGCATTTCGCCCCTAATTCAAACCAAATTAATGCAAGTCTTAAAGGGCAGGAAGTGAGTAGGGTAAAGAAAGTGTCTAAAATCAGCTGAATTTAAGAATCACTTCATTACTGCAATTATGACTCCGATGTATCAATTTCTACCTGGGAGTGAGATTCAGAAGCTTTAGCAGCTGTTATCAGAGGCATGAGTGCTGCTGAGGTCAAAGAGACTCACCAGAAACACTGAGCACCATCAAATAGCATAGTCAAATAGAAGAGAAACATATCATCACTGTCTTGAGCTAAAGCAACTATGTCACCATGCCTCCATATTGACAAAACAGTATGAGAGAGGACATGAAGAAGTAAAATTTAAATTATTGTGGAATTGTAATGGTTTCCAAATTAAGATGTACTAAAAGAATTAGAAATCTAGGATTTGGCAGATAATGTCAAAGAAGTGATATGATTAAAGTCTCTAAAACAATGAACAGTAAATACAATCATTCTGGAAAATGGAATTTATGTCCTTCCTCCCCACCAAAGAAACATTGGTCATGTCCCAAAGGAATGCTATTTACAGTTACTAAAATTGTGTTGGTCATAAGACATACTCTGAAAATATCTCTTGGTTCCCTAAACACAGTCTTTCATTATTCTTCTCTCTTCCTTTGTATAATTCAAGATGGTGGTTGAGTACAGTCCTCCTATCCTATGCTTCCCTGCTCAACCAGGCTGGTTCACTGTTTTGAAACATTTGCCATCTACCTTCTCATTTTCCAGTTTTCTCCAGCTACCCTGGCACCCTATAACCTTAGGGTACTTCCTTTAAGGATTGCAACCTTCCCTTCAATCACACAAGAGTTTAGTTTTCTCAAAATATCTTTCTTTTTTTTTCTTTGTACAGTTGCCTTGTACAAAGTTTAAATTCCCCCTACTCATTTCAGCTTTCTTCTACTCTTCTGGACAAACTTCTTGAAAGAATGACTCATATAGGTTATATCCAACAACCCCATTCCTAAAGCCCAATCTTCTGCCAACTGCTTTCTTCTTTAATACTCTCTTGCAATGCTCTATATCAAGGTCCTTAGTGACTGAATCACCAACTCTGATACCCATGTTCTGATCATCCCCTTTCTTCTTGAAAGTCTGTATGTCATGGCTTCCAGGATAAGCTTCTTACCTCAGCTTTCAATTACATTTTTGACAGTTCCCTCATATTCTATCCTCAGTCCTCTTTCCATTCTCTGCATGTTCATACATTCCTACATGAAATTAGCATTCAAATCCCAGGTGAGGACTGGGGGATTGGGGGGGAGGAGCATCACTTTGTAAATTATATGATTGTGTAATCACTATACTATACACCTGAAACCAGTACAAAATAATATTGAATTTAAACAGTAATGGAAAAATAAAATTAAAAAAGAAATTTATATTCAAATCTATATGTCCTACTCCTGCCTTTTCCCCTAAATTTAGAATGGTATACTTTTAACTTCCATCACAGCATATCATATTACTGCAAGGCAATTGTCTACTTATTGTCTATGATGCTCAGTATATTCTAATGCCCCAAAGACAGGAATTATGTCTTCCTTCCTTCTAGGCTGTTTTTTTTTTCCTTTTACCATTCAACAGGTTTTCAGAGTAAGCTAGCCTGTTCAAGTACATCTCTAGAGGAGGGAACATCTGACCAAATACTGGAAAGAGTTAATGATATAAAGTTTATAAATATCTGGGGGAAGGTCAGTGTAAAAGACTGAGTTAGCAGTGCGCCTAGTGTGTTCACAAAACACAAGGAAACCAGTGAGCCTAGAGTGGAATTTTGTGTGAGAGATAAAGTCAGAGACATTAACAGGGGGCAGAGGTTTTATAGGGCTGTGCGAGGGCTTTGGATATTTCTCTGAGTGAAAGTAGGAGTTCTGGGGTGTATGAGGCATAGAAGTACCATAATCCTACTTATGTTTTTTTAAAAAACTATTTTATTTATTTATTTTCAGAGAGAGGGGAAGGGAGGATGAAAGAGAGGGAGAAAAACATCAATGTTTGGTTGCCTCTCATGAGCCGCTTACTAGGGACCTGGCCTGCAACCCAAGCATGTTGCCCTGACTGGGAATTGAACCGGCAACCCTTTGGTTCTCAGACCTGTGCTCAATCCACTGAGCTACATGAGCCAGAGCATATTTTTTTTAAAAAATAATTATTCTGATGCTACATTGAGTGTAGTCTGTATGAAGGCAAGAATAGCATCAAGGAGATTAGTTAAGAAGCCATTGCAATTGTCTAAGCAAGAAATGGTGGTGCCTCTGACTGAGATCATAGTAATGTTGGTGTCATTAAATGGACAGAATTTGATGTTTTGAAAATTAAGTTAATTGGATTTTTCTTTTTTTAAAGATTTTATTTTTATTTACTTTTAGAGAGAGGGAAAGGGAGGGAGAAAGAGAGGAACAGAAACATCAATGTGCAAGAGAAACAGTAATTGGTTGCCTCTTGCCTGCCCCCAACCAGGGACCTGCCTACAACCCAGGCATGAGCCCTGACCGGGAATCAAACCAGCAAACTTTTGATTCACAGGCTGGAGCTGAATCCACTGGGCAATACCAGCCAGGGCGTAGATTTTTCTGACAGATAGAAAGGAGTCAAGCATGAGACAAAGGTGTTTGGACTAGGAACTGTAATGATGGAATTTCCACTAATTGAGATAGATAGTTTTGAGGCAGGAAATATGATAATCAGCTTTGTTTTTAAGTGGGCCCCTATGGAGGCTCAATGGGTACTGTTTCAAGGAAGCAAATATGGGGGTCAGATAGTGACAAATTATCCAGTTATTGTAGTGGTCCAAGAAAAAGATATTTAGTATAGGATCTGCACCAGAGCAAGGATAGACAAGATGTAGATGATAGAACAGATTCAAGAAACGTTTGTGAGAGAAAACTAATACATTTTCTACATTTGTAGATAGCTCTAGTGAAAAGAAGTACTTTTGAAAGATGTAAGCTTGAAGATTTAATTAAAAAAAAAATAAAAACAACTGTCTCCCTCAATAGGATTTGTAAATTCTGTCTACTTGAGAATTCAGTGATAAACATCTTTTTCTGTAATAATAGATAAATAAATGCTGGTTTAGAACTACATAATATGCAAAATAGAGATATTTTTATGTCTCTACATATATATACTGAAAAATTATCCCCCAAAGAAAATGATAAAAGGCAAATTTTAATCACAATGACAGCATTCATCATTACCAAATATTCATTGAGAATCCACAGCATATCAAAATAGTGAATTATAAACTCAAGGGAATATAATAAAATGCATTTTACCACTAATTTTTTAAATAAACTTCATTCAAGTGTAATATCCATTTGTTTACTTATAGTACACAAATCTTAAGTGTACATCTCAATGAATTTTCAGAAAGTGAACATATCCATGTAACCAGCACCCAGATCAAGAAACAAAACATGATCAGCTCCCCTCCCCCTGAAACTCCCTCTTGCTTCCTTCCAGTCATTACACCTTCCCCCAACCTCTGCCCTCCCCAGGTGGTCGCTTTCCTGACTTTCATCCCCATGGAAGAACTCTGCTATTTTTGAAAATTATGTAAAATAAATAATACAAGTAGTATTCTTTGTATCTGGCTTCATTCACTCTACATGATGTTTATGCGTTTCTGTCACATACTGCACATGCTCCACTCATTCTCATTGTTGTACATCTTTCAATTGTTTGAGTACGCCACAATCCATTAGTCCATTTTACTGCTGATCGATGTTAGAGTTATCTCTAGCTTTTCACTATTATGGGAAACACAGCTATGATCATCCTTATTGTGTCCTTATATCTATTTATGAGTATATCTATACAACTGTAAATCTATCTATCTATCTATCTATCTATCTATCTATCTATCTATCATCTAAATCTGTTGGGTATATATACTAAGAGTAGAAATTCTGGATTATAGGTTGTATGTCCATTCAACTTAGTAGATACTGTCAAACAATTTTCAAACATGCCCTTTTTTCTGTTTCGATGTTTAGAAAGTGTTCTGTTGAAGAACTGATTTTGACCTTTTTAGAAAATAATTGGATCATACACCACAAATTATGTCATTGCAAGTTATGTATCAGAGTAAATTACAAAAGATTCTGACTATGAATTTTAGAAAAAATTAAAATTAAAAATTATTTTAGAAATTTAGTTCATCCAGGACACAGTAAGGAAAATCAGAAAGTTAAGAAAAAGATTAAGAATATAGAGCAATAATAATAAGAGTTCAGATTTTTTGAGCCACTACTGGCTCCCCTCATGAAGGTGATCAGGAGTTCCTACAGGAGGGAGATGCAGCTTCCTTCCCCCAAACACCCCAGCAAGGGTGCCCTTGTGTTTTATTGACACACAAGGTGGGCTGAATGCCCACCTCTGAAATGAGTCAAATGACTACCTATTCTGAAGGCTTAACTGGGGTCAAGCTACTCCAACTGGCATAGATATGCTATGTTTGCTATGATGTTAGGCACGGTGTCCTCAGCTCTTACACAATGACTGACATATAGTAGGTGTTGAGTACATACTTGTCAAATGAACGCATAAGTTAATTACTAATGAAAGTGACTTCTGTGAAAAACTTCTGATTGGGAAAGACGAGCCTAAGATTTATATTACCGATGTAGCCTCACCGTAAAACTGTACTCTGTCTCTTCGTTCTTCAGTTGCATGACAGACCTGAAGTCAGCTAGGAACCCTGCCTTCAGGCTTCACATAAGCTGGTTCAACCACCATCGCCTGTGGCTGAGAGTCCAATGTTTATGCCAATCCCTTTTGAGAATCTTGGAGGAATCTTTCCTTTTCTGTGCCACTAACGGTTTCTTACCCCCAAATCTACTGGATGAGTTCAATTTGTGAATCATCAAGCCTAGTTCTGTGTGCTCTCCTTTTCTGTGTGTGGATTTGCACAGGACATCAGCCTGGTTCCTTTCTGTCTTCAGAGTATCACTGCCAGAGCGGGACACTATGTGCAGCAGTTTTACTCAAGTTTGCAATAGCAGGGGGCCCACCTCACTGAGCCACGGACAACTCACAGCTGACGGGTAGACAGCCTTGTTTTGGAATCTCTCAGACTTACTGGCACCAGAAGTCTCACTAGTTACTATTTCTCAGTAGATCATTTTCTCCATGAGTTCCAGCCTCCTGATTAATTACTCAGTCTTTCCTTCCTTGACCCATATTCTCCACCTCCTCTTTCAAGTGCCTATTGATTTTACATGCAAAGAATTTTAGTTTTCTGGATTGGCCTATTATAAAGTTCTTAAATAAGATACTTTAATAAAACAAAAATATGGAAAACTATGTTAATATTCTTGAATACCTCTAAAATTTTGTAAAACTTGAAAACCATGATCTGACTTAAGGTTTTAGTTTTTGAGTTCCAAAAGAAGCCATTTGCTTTGGTTACTTTGTTAGGATTAAACATAGCATTAAATACAGGGGTCTGGCACAAATAATGCCCCCTTTTTTATTACAGTCTTTTATTACAAAATCATAAGCATGTAATTCTGTAACATAACAATATCACACTCAAGCATACCATATGATATTGTAAGTGGAATGTTCAAATTAAAACTATAAATTATTACACGCGTATTACCCTACCAACCACACTCTAGCAGGCCTTGCTTGTGCTGGATCCTGTATATATCACAGGGTAAACTGTTAACAAGCCATTTACACTATGAATGTCCACTTCACAGGAAAGAAAACAGGCTCAGACTACATAAAAGAAGGAAATCTGCCATTTGCAACATGGATGGACCCTGAGGGCATTATGCTAAGTGAGGTAAATCAGACAGAGAAAAACAAGTACTGTGTGATCTCACTTATATGTGAAATCTAAAGAAACCAGACTCAAAGAAATGGAGATCAGATTGCTGGTTACCAGAGGTGGGGGGTGGGGAGTGGGGAAGGTGGATGTGAGGCAATCAAAAGGTACACACTCCCAGTTACAAAATAAGTAAGTTCTGGGGATGTAATGTACAGCATAGTGATTCTAGTTAACAATAACAACACTATATTGTATATTTGAAAGCTTCTAAAAGAGTCTTAAAAGTTCTTCATACATACAAAAAAATTCTATCTGTTAGATGATGGATGTTAACTAAACTTACCGTGGTAATAATTATTTCACAATATACAGTATATATATGTCATCTTATTATGTTGTATACCTAGAACTTATGCAATGTTATATGTCAATTACATCTAAGAACTGGAAGGAATGAGAAAAAAATAAGAAAGTCTCAGATATTAGCAACATTCACAGGAAAGCCAACTACAAGTAGCAGAGGTAATAATCCAGTCCTGCCTGCTTCTAGACACCAAGCTGGAGCCCCTTCCTCTATCATGCTTCCTTCACAAGACCAAGCCATCCAAAAAGATGATGAGAGAATAACGTTTAAAACTGAATTTTCTTCATTTGAGGTCTTAGAGGGTGGGGAAAGAAATACTTTATTCATGCAAGCAAAGCAAGAACATTAGAATCATACAGAATTGCAATAAGAATGCTTGTCAATATTTTTTACCCATACATACCTTTGGGAAGGTAAACCTCTTTGGGAGTCAGTTTCCTTTCCTGTAAAATCAAAGTAACAATGTATTTCTTATTATGATGCTTAGGGGAATACTATGTATAGATTACTGTAGCCCCTGAACAAGTACTTTAGTCTACTGTATATTTTTGCACTCTTAGTGGAATAGAGTATTCTCTGTTAAAATAAATTTAGATAACGTGGGTTAAACAGGTTTCTTCACATCAGGATTTCTTAGCACCTTAATGCACAATATTCATTTTTTTGTTTCCAGGAAGGGAAATATGCATGAATTATTTCTCACATTTTTACCATGAATTTTTTCATGTTACATGAATTGCAAGACTCTGCCTTTTCAAAAAACATGAGCCCTTCCTAAATTTTTGTCCAACTATTTCTAGCTTGTTTCTCTTGAGCATTTAAACAATTAAAGGTCATAGTTAAGGACATGGTGAAACCCAGGATTCAAATTCCTGCTGTATCACTCCCTAGCAGTTCATTTAACCTGGGCCCAGTGTAACTCTCAGTTTTCTCATTTATAAAATGAAGAGAACACCCTAATGTAAAAGGTCAATTTAATCCTAATTGTAAGGATTAAATGAGTTCATAAATATTAAGCATTTGGCACAGTGTCTCACACATCATAAGCACTCAATAACTGGTAGTTATCAACCAGTTTTGGTGTTGTGAGTTAAAAAGAAGCTACAGTGTAAAGTAGCCACCAAGAGAAATTGATCGGATTATCGCCACTCAAGTGAGCAATGCCTCTTCCCATGAACACGTGGGTACCTGCCTTCCAAGCCCTTCCCACTTGCTGCATGCTGGAGGTATACCTGGGCAGGAGACCCAGATCATTCACAGCTACGTTAACTGTGGAAAAAAAAAATTCATGCCCCTGGGGCTATACATTTACCTTCTGGAGAGGATGTGACCTCCATGATTTCCATGATGACTGATATTATTGGATAGAGTTCACTTTCCAGCTAACTAAAAAGAGTTCAGAGGAAGCCAACCAAGATAAGAAAAAGTTTGGAAATAAAATCTTATGAGAGCAGATGAAAAACCTGGGCATGTTCAGTCTAGAGAACAGGCTGAACAGCAAAACAGGTGCACCATGTAACAGAGAAGATGTATTTATTATTCTCAGTTATGAGTGACATTACCATGGATCTCATGAGGTCCAGATTTGCCCAGAAACATTTTGGAGGAGATGAGTATACTTCACAGTGTTGTATAAAATAGTATAGAAGTTATCTAGGATGACTGTTCAATTATTTTCAAGAGGAACCTTTAGGACCACAGTAATTGATCAAATGGTTTCTCAGAGTAAATCAAAGAAAAATCAATCACACACAAATGGGAAAGATTGACTAGATACAGCAGGCAGGTTTCTTTGGTTGTAAACAACATCCAGTGGTCAACATTTTTCAGAAAAGGATTTTAGTAAGAAAAACACGAGATAGTCAAAGTACCAAGTTTGAAAGAAGATAGCAATTGAGGCAGCTCTTGAGGTCCCAGAGGCACAAATCAATGGAAATTTTTTTTCAGAGTGTCTATTAATCCAAGATTCAGAGTCCCAAAAAGAATCTGATTGGTTTAGCTTCAGCCATGTCTACCCTTTGCTTAGGAGAGAACAGAGAACTCTGATTGGCAATTACACCAAAGAGATAAGAAAATTAGTATGTTGTTACAAAAAGAATGCAAAAAATAAATGCTAGGTAGAAAAATAAAAAAGCCCACTCTACTCTATGAGTTCATGTTAAATGTAATAAATATCATTTATTGAGTATTTAATGTAAAATGTGAGAACAATGAGGCTGAGAGAGTTTTAAGGAACTTGTCTAATGTCATGAAGCTAATAATTGGTGGAGAAGGGACTAGGAACCAGGGTTTCTGAATCCAAAGCTCAGTTTCTTCATTAACCACCCTGCTTACTGCTCATCCTTTTCATAATCTCTGCTATCACTGCCACTCCTTAAAGCAGCTTTAGCCGCAGTCACCAACAAATAAAACAGAGGTCAACACAGAGTCAGCACAATTCTCTTTCCTTTCAAGACACTGATTCGACACAAGACAGAAAGCTCATATTACTCTTCATATTGGGTTGGCTGAAAAGTTCATTTGTTTTTTTCTGTAAGATGGCTCTAGTAGCATTTAGTTGTCCTTAATTCAACTGAAACAATTTTGTTAGATCATATTGTGACAACTGTCATATCAGTGTACATTCAAAAATTTATGAAAATTGGAGAATTTTTATGTAGCTATTTTAATATTGAAGATGGAAGAAAATACACATTCTTGGCATGTTATGTTTTATTATTTCAAGAAAGGTAAAAACACAACTGAAATGAAAAAATAAAAAGATTTGTGCAGTGTATGGAGAAGGTGCTGTGACTGATTGAATGTGTCAAAAGTAGTTAGCCAAGTTTCGTGCTGGAGATTTCTTGGTGGATGAAGCTCCACAAACAGGTAGATGAGTTCAAGTTGATAGTGATCAAGACATTAATTGACATTAACATTAATTCAACATTATATCATGCAGGAGATAGCTTATATACTCAGAATATCCAAATCAATAAAGTTATTGGTGGCAAGGAAAAATGTGCATTTTATTTTATGGGAAAAAAACATACAGACATTTTGGCCAACCTAATGTCATTCCCAAATAGGCCCCAGGTTTGGAGGGCTTGGGGAGGGCTAGCTAGGGGTCTAAATTGCCTTACAATGGGCAAGGTATGGTTTTTAAAGTTTTAGAATAAAGAGTGACTGGGAACAACCCTTCCAGAATCAGAATCTCCTTACCCTGCTAAGAATCACGAAGAGTAGCTTGAAACACCACACCTAGCTGTTGCAAAGATGAACAGTTTAAAACGGAGCAGTGTGAGGTCACATCTCTCTCTCTCTATGCACTGTCCTGTGCTCTATGTACACCATGCAGCCCAGCTGTGAATCTCCTGCGGGACCATGACCCTCTTCCAGTTCTTTGTAGCTACTATGAACAATAGGCATTTAATTATGTGGATAAAAGCAAATATAATGAGTTTACTTTTGAGTGATGACTTTAATAGCTTTAGATCTAGGGTAAAATTCCCATTTTCATGGCTTATAATCTCAAAGATTCAGATTTTATGGAACCAAATCAGAGTTCTGAAAAGTAAATGCAAACAAACAAACAAACAAACAAGCCAGCCAAGAAAATATTAGAGTGCCATTGAATCTCAGCATTAAGTGAGCTGGGAAAAAGAGAAGTTTAATGATTAAATCACAGACTTAGGGATTAATCAGACTTGGGCTCAAATCCAGCTCAGCTACTTACTGACTATATGACCCTCTAAACTTCAGTTCCTTCATCAGCAAATAAAAGGTCTATCAAATATGTAGAGAAGATTAAATGTGCATATGAATGCAGAACCCTTGACTTGGTCTTTCCCTCTAGTAAGCCTTGGCCAATATTAGTCACTATTTCAATACTTTGGTACATATTTTTTATTCCCACTACAATCCTGTGTTTGAAGGCCACGGTTGGGCTGCTCTTGGTTTTGAAGTTCCTGGAGCTAGGCTAGAGTTCTTGTACATTATACCATAATTTCTGAAAAGACTTCATAGTTAGTATAATTTATATCAATTATTTAATGCCAAGATATACTTACTGTTACCACTGGAAATTGTTTTCTAATAATTTTTCACTTTTTATATTTGAGCAATTTTATTGCAATATAATGCAATAAACTTGTCTTTATCCTCTTCTCTAGGCCAAGCACCGCACCAGGAGCTGGAAATACACAGATCTAAAACACAGCCTTGACTTTCAGTTGCTCGGAGCCCAAAACCAGTAACAAATTGCAAACAGCAGGGGAAAAAAATGTCAAAAAAATAGAAATAAAGTTACCCTATAACTCAACTATGTGGAGGTTAATAATACGAAAATGGCCCAAGAAAATTTTTATGTATTATAAGATGTTATAATATACAAAGGGGGACATCCCCGTTGGAATGGAATTATCTTCTGGGGGGCGGGCCCTTTACAGTACAGGCATGTCCCTAGGTGAGAGTTCTAGGAATCCATCTGTATCAGTGCACCAGCTGGTGTTGTTGTGTGAGGCTACATTCAGCATCAGCGAAGCTTTTTTTGAAGACTTTCAACACATTTGTTCATGTTTGTTCATTTCAAGATGGTTGATTTACAAGCGCACCTGCCCACGCCCCGTTGAGTATTCAGCAGTTTTTGACCAAAAATGGCGTGATCCCCATGCCCCACTCTCCCTATTTACCTGATACTGCCCCAAGCGAGTTTTTTTTGTTTGTTTCCCCATGAAAAAAAAAGTCCTCAAAGGGAAACGTTTTGCCAGGTGGAAGAGGTGAAACAAAACACAGCAGAAGCACTGAATGGTACCAAAATCAACAAGTTCAAAACCCATTTTGAGCAGTGGGAAAAACATCTAGATAGGTGTATTGGATCAAATGGAGAGTACTTTGAAGGTGATTGAAATTTAACTGTTTAAGAATACACAACTTTGTAAAAATAAATTTAATTTTTTGGCCTGCCTCGTGTAACAACTATATATGTTAAATTCCAGAAGAAAATAAAGCAAATGGACAAAAAAAACTAACAAAAAATCCTACAGGAGAATTTTGACCTGAACAGTGAGAGATTCAGATTCTATGATTTAAAAAGTTTATAAAATGTGAGGCAAAATTAATAAAATGACCTAAGTTCGTCAACATTTTGAATTTAGAAGGGAAAGAAAGATTCCACAAGCCTCACGTAGGGACATGAACAATGTCAGTTTCCCAGGAAAGGGAACTTTTCCGTTATCATGGTCTTTATCCCTTACAACAATAAGTCCCCAAATTTTGTCCTTATTCTCAGTGCTTCTCAGATACAAACAACAGGCTTTGGGGGCATGTGAAGATAAAGAAAGATGAGAAATCGTTTACCCTTTCTCATCTTTTTAATTGTGAATATACACCAGCTGACCTAGAGATTAATAAAAAAGACAAACTCAAAAAATACTCATTGAGTTTAAAGCAAATGTCAAGAATAAACTTTGAAAGAGACTACAAATAACAAAGGATTATTAGAACATAATAAAAATAAAAACAATGTCATTTGAGAAAAAGGAAATAGAAAAATGCCATATAAAGGGATATTAATAGTTTTACATAGTCTTAAAATATATAAAATATTAATACATGATAAGCTAGCATCTCAAACCATCAAATAAAAAATGGATTATTCAATTTCTGGTTAAGATTAGCAGCTAACTATGTAGGAAAGTATAAAGTTAAATTACTACAACATACAAGGCAACAAAATGAATCCCAGATGAATTAAAATTGCAATGTGAAAAATAAAATCATAATTACACTAGAATAAAATGTAAGTCACAATATATTCTTAGCAGAAAAAGTTTTCAATGTGTAACATTAAAGACAAAAATGCAAATGAAAAGACTGATAAATACAATTATAAATTTCTTTTTGTACTTAAAAACCCAGCATATATAAAATTGAAAGACAATAAACTAGGGGAAAATATTTGCAGAGTAAATACAAGAGGTTAATAGATTTAATATAAAGAAATCTTATAAATCCGAAAGAAAATGACAAATATCTCAATTAAACACACATACATGCAAAGTATACTCTAACAACTGACAGAAAGGAGAAATACAAATCTCTAGTAAATATAGAAAAGAAATTTCCAAACTGATAATATTTAAAAGCAAGGTAAACAAAGGTATGTTGGCATGCTCAAAGTGAAAACAAAAGAAATTTTAATGGTGTTTCTTCAAAACATTCGGGACAAAAACTAGATACTCCGCAAATACGTGCTGAACTTTTTTCTCCACCACCTTTTATTTCTCGGTTTCTTTTGTGAAAATAAGTATCAGTTGGACACTGTGGGGTACATGAAGATCAGCATATTGCTTCACTATTTTATTCTACTATTGATGTTTGCTTCTGTTCTTTTCTAGGCTCTCCTTAACAAGCACAAGCCACAATCACTAGATATCTTAAACTGTGATTCACTGTAACTCCATTGTAACTAAAACTATAGACATTCAAAAATAAATACAATTAGAAAATGAGTTTGCATTTTTAAGTTAGATCTTTACAATTAGTGCCCTGACTTGACCAGTTTAGGGTAAATCAAATTATGTTATATGTGTGTGTATTTTCCTTAAAAAATATTTTTTGAGTACAGACAACTGAAAACATTTGACATGTATTTTATTCCCCTTTTCTGGATGAAGAAAAAATGCTCATTCTTTTCTCTACTCCCCACCTGCACCCCACAAGCCCCCAGGCCACAGTTGCATAATCTGAAGAAATTTACCATCTCTAGCCAGATTAATTCATTCCTCCTTTGAAGGATCCCACGAGTTCCAGCCTAGCCTGGGCTTTTGGCCAGTTGGAGGACAGTGGGAAGGCCAGGTCAGAACCAACAATGACCTAGTGAAACAAATGTACTCTGAAATGCGTTCAGCATGGCCTGGTCCCTTGGGTCACTTGAAAGTAACTAGGCTTCTCTGAGAATCCTGTAAACCTAAGATCATCTGAATCTAATGTCTGCAAGACATTAGATGCACTTATTTCTAGATTCAGTACTCAGAGGACTGGGCAAGATTTAGAGTGCTTTAGAACGAGAAAGGAAGAATTGAAGATCGCCGAATACATTAGCTTTGGAATCATTAGGGATGAAAGTCTGGGAAAATAGAAGAGGTTCAACAGGGGAAGGTAAGTACATTTTTATTGTAACAAACTCGTGAATCTGACAAATCATTTCATGAGAGGGTAATTTTATGATAATAGATATAGTCTTAGAAATAAATGTTCATAGTCTTATGGGCCTAAAGAAAAGACGAAACCAGGGCTAGCAATAAGTAAAAATTAAGAAAATACAGTTGATGGAAAAGGTAAATTTCACCTTCTGACAGCTCTCCCATTTTATTTTTCCTAATGCCAGCCTCAAATCCTTTTTTTTAGGGGGGGGGGAGTGCAGTGCACACTGTTTTGTTTTGGATTTTTTTATTATTATTATTTCCTTGTGGAGATGATTAGAATGTTTGATGTGGGCAAGGGGAAAGAAAGTTAAAAAGTTCTTACTGCTTAATGACAGGACATACGGTCTGTTAAGTTCTATGTTGCAGTAAGTTTTTCAGTCTTTCTCCCCAGTGCCAACTGCCAACAATTAGTTAACTTTATTACAGAGAATAGCAGGCACATGGAGGGAGACTAATAAAAATATTTGGTGAGTTTATTGTGGAGAAAATGCTTCAATTACTTTCCAAAAAGCACTGCTATAATAGACCAATGTCTGTCAGGTCATTTAAAGAGCTTTACTATAAACAATGTTTTCTTTGAAATCAATTTATTGTCATGGAACCTTATCTGAAAATCAGATTTATCAGTGAAGAACATAAGACTGTGAAACTTGTAATTTGTTATCCCAAAAAAAAAAGAATTAAAGAGATGTCTTCAAATGTATTCAAATAAAAGGTTAGTTTCAGTGGAATAAAGGAAAATGTACAAATTAAAGTTTTATAAGCATTTTTAAGTTTTTAATTACTTGAAACTATATAAAACTTAGAATAAGGAAAAAGTTTTAAGACATTGGCTAATTTATTAAATATTTATTCAGTCTTATAAAACATCCTTTATATATAATCAATGGCACATGATACACACACACATACCTCTAATGGCTGCTGTTGGGAATTCAAGAATATGGAAAACAATTCCTATGAGTCATATACCAAATAGTGGGATCAATTTTCTGATTTCTTTTTAATTAAGTCTACTATTTGTTCATTTTTGACTGATGTTGCTAACTGCCCAGGACTCACAATTTACTTCCAAAGCAGCAATTTCAATGATTAAAAAAAGGATTGACAGTGACTTGTCACTGAGTCACATCAGAATTTTTTTATCATCTTTCAGGGGTGTATGTCTCTGCTTTGAGATGACAAACCCAGTTGTAACGGACCACATCTACCCATTGGCCTTCCTCATTACATTTTATAATGTCATATAAAGTTATAATGCTTTTGACACAATAATTATTATTAATTTGACATGGTTTGATCTTCAGGACACTACCACAATAATGCAGTAGCAACTTAAAATAAAGCCCTACTGTTTTCATTAAAGAAATCAAAGATAAACAGTCTACTTTAATAGGTACATTATTTCACCTCTAAAAAAGGGAGAACTTCTATTTTTTGTGAGACTTTTGAGGTACGTTTCTCATGGGATAGCCACTAGAGGGCATCATGATGCTATTCACTTAAAAAATACTTTGACTATTGATTACTCCTGAATTGATTACTCTCAAAACATTGTTCTTCATGCTCACAACCCTCACTTAAATGGATAAAAATGGAGTTGTAAAAAAAAATGAACTCATTTATCTTCAATTACATCTGCATTCAGAACGTTTGGCAGAGCCGGAGACAGCCTCAAGCTCCATGTTTCCAGATCTACTGGATCGCACATTGTATAGAGCACCAGCAGAACGGATTTGTTGGACTCCTTTAACCATCCAAAGTGGAGTCACTGTAACCATGACGGCTGTGTCCAGTCCCCTGTCCAGACTGGGGCAATGGCATATAATGGAAATACCCTAGGAAGGACCTGGAATGCCCCAAACCACAAGCCTGGACACTTGGACAAGAACTCCATCTGGACGCCGAAATGAGTAGGACCTCCAGCTCTGGTGACCATAAGAACTCAGAGCTCTGACCACCCGGTGCTCAAGCTCGGCTATACTGTGGGTCACACTCAGAGCCCGGCCCAACTTCCACTCCTCTGAACACTGTAGCTGCCTGGATTAATACCAATGCCTGCCTTTCCACCTGGGGACACCACTGGGGACTGGGACTTCAAGGCCGAGGCTTGCTCTGCTTGCTTCTATCCTACAAGCTCCACCTCTCTGTGTGTAACCCCCGTGTGACGCTATTGGCTTATGGGGGAGGCCTCTCCGAATAAACCTGGCACTGTGGTGAGACACGAACGTGTGTGCGTGACTCCTTGCAGGGATGCTCCCTTGCTCTCTACGCACACCAAGAAAATTCATCTCATAAAAGAGCGGATATGGCCAAAAGAAAATGAGACACTTTAACAAGATTCTTAGAAGTAAATATTTTAGAAATTCATTCCCTGTTGAGTCATTTTTTTCATCATATGCGTTACAAGCCAAGAACCAACATTCAGCGAACTGCTTCTCTGGAGAGAGCCATGCTCACTGTTCAGTCTGTGTTCCTCGGAAAATGTGGAGGGCGATTGCTGCTTCTTGATGGAAGACCTCTGTACGTTGGCCACTGAGGGCTTCATCTCTAACCTGCCAGTTTTGGAGAAACTGTTGGGAGTTGTTAAAAGCTGGGCCTGGATTCAGTTAATATCTTGCTTCTTTGATTTTTTTTTTTTTTTGCATCAGTTTCATAAAAGCATTTGGCAAAAGGTGGCCAGGCCACGTAGCCTTTTGTGGTACATGGATAGCCTTAACTGAAATATGGATTACAACAAATTACTTTTCCTAATAATGTAATTATTTCTCAAAGAACTTAGGTTCAAATTGATTTATCTATGTTTTGTTTCTTTAATTAACAAGGGTTTTTAGAGCAGTTTGAAGTTCACAGCAGCACTGCATGGGAAGTACAAGGAGTTCCCACATACCCCCGTCCCCACACACAGGTAATGCAGCCTCCCCTTCTAGCGACATTCACACCACAGTGGTGCATTTGTGACAGCCGACGACCTGCACGAACGCCCTCATTGTCCACAGCCCATAGTTTACTCTACAGCTCACTCTTGGTGAGACTACGGCTTTGACAAGTGTACAATGATAGGTATCTACCACTGTAGTATCAGACAGAGTAGTTGCACTGCTCTAAAAATCCTCTGTGCTCTGCCTATTAATCCCTTCTTGAAACTCCTACTCCCTAACCCCTCCACAATCACTGATCTTTTTAGTATCACCATAGTTTAGCCTTTTCCAGAGCATCACATTTCTGGAATTATACTGTATGGAGCCTTTTCAGATTGGCTTCTTTCACTTAGTAATATGAATTGGAGTTTCCTCTATGTCTTGTCTTTTTTTTTTTTTTACCTAGAATTTCTTCTCATGGCTTGATAGTTCATTTCTTTTTAGTGCTTAATAATATTCTATTGTCTGGATATACTACAGTTTATTTATCCACTCAGCTACTAAAAGACAATCTTGGTTGCGTCCAAGTTTTTGGCAATTATAAATAAAGCTGCTGTAAACATTTATATGCAGCTTTTTGTGTGGACATAAGTGTTCAGTTCATTTGTGTATTTTGTGTTGTTTTTAGCCAGTCTGAGCTCTTTGAGCAATGCTTTTTTACAAGCATTGAATTTTGGCCATTTTCATTTTGTTAACTCATAGAGAGCCATCTGATATCAGAACTGGATGGGAATTTGGTTGGTTAATCCAACTACTCATTTTACACTTTAGGAAATTAAATCACACACATATGAACTAGTTATTCTTTTACTTTTAAAAGTCAGATATTCCTGGGATCTGTTTTCTTGGATTTTTTGCTTTGAGATTTTTTTTAATGCACCTACATTAGTTTTTGAATGACTAGTAAATTTTAAAGGTCTCTTACTCATTGGGTTCAATCTCAGATGTTACCATTAGCTTTCTCAGGAAAATAAAGAACCATACAAACATTAAAAAATACAGCAAATGAGGGGGTGGGTGGGGCAGGGAAGAGTACTGGGGAGAAAATGGGGACAACTGTAATTGAACAATAAAAAACAAGAACAGAATAAAAATACAGCAAATACTTTTCAAAATACAAAACTTGGAATGAAAATAGACATGGGGAAGGAAGAAACACTATTTTAACAGGCAGAGTTTCAGTTAAGAGTTTGTCCCAAGTTGGTGGTTCCCCTCAGGGGTACTGCAGACAAGGCTCAGCTCGCTGACTGCCCGACTGGCTGCCAGCCTCCTTCTCCCCATACGACCCTCAAAGCAATACTGGCCTCCACTCTAGAAAATCAGCCACAGTAGTATAACTGGTTGCTCAATGAGAAGTCTCCTGCTACCTCTCTTTCAGCTGAGGTCCCGAAGCTGAGTCCTAGCTGACGACTACTTCCCAGGGTAGTGAAGAGAGATGTGAAACCATTTCTCAGAGCTTGCCAATGAAATGGCCCTAACCTCAGCCTGATCAGAAGAGATGAGAGTGTGGGTTTCTTTGAAACTGTTGTAGGACAGGGTAGTGTTTTCCCCAATTCAAGACTCAAGAAGATGACCTCTCCAAGAACCATTTGCAGAGAGTGTCTTGCCAGGAGAGGATACTGCCATTTGGCCCTACTCACACATCTCCTATTCCTTTCCCACAGCTGCTCTAAGCAGAGATCCAGAACAAAGTCTGATTGGTTACAGAGTCCTTGGGAAAGCTTGGCTTGCATTTGCTAGTGTGTGGAGACTGGCGTTCAGGTCTTACATGGAAGAGTCTAAAGAATAAACAAAGTCTGTGTAGACGTCCCGGCAGTTGTAAAAGCTGGAATGGCATGGCAAGTAACCAGCCAGAGGAGCATCCCCTGGTCTAGGAATGGCGAGGTCCTCTGGAGAGGAGGGGAGTGGTCTTGTTATGACTGATGCAGGTGCTTGCTTGCTCTGAAGGAGAAGCCTCCCAAAACAATTCATAAAACAACACAGCACTGACCCAGTAGGGGAGTTAGCACCTCTGAGGCAGCCACTTGAGCTAAAAAGTGAAAGCCACATCCACCACTGCTTCTCTACATACTGGACTGTGGAGATGGACACAGGGACATTGCTGCAGAAAGGACTCATGTTTTCACCATCTCGCTAGTTTGAAAATACAGCAAAAGCCTCAGGAAGGTGATCTCCAGCTCATTCCTGCCTTCCAAATCGCCTGGTGAGTGACTCCAATTGGCAGAGACAAATTCACATCTAGACACCTACCTGCAAGGGAGTCTGGGATGTGTAGTTTTTATCTGTCCAGCTCGTTGTACTACAAGCAATGTAGGAGGTTGAGAGGGCCCATCGAGAGTACTCAAGTCAGAACACCAAGCGAGAAAGGACCCATAACCGGGCTCCTGCTGAACAGAGACCCTCGTTGCCAGATTACAACAGCAATGACTAAGTAAATATTTTTTCCCTTTTACCTCACCCATCCCTCTCTCCCTTTTTTCTACCCTGGAGGTGCCTGGACAAGTAGAACATTGCTGAGAGCAGTAGATAGAGGAAGGAAGAGTTAAGAGGCCATGTCCCTTTTTTGCACTGCAGGTTTCTGAGACTGGGCTGGGTCTGCATGGTGCGGAAGGGAAAAGCTTTGAATTAATATGAAATCAGTTTTGATATGAAGTAAAATTGAAATTTTTAACTGGGAAATTCATGACTGGTCATTAGTATCAGAAGGTAGAGGTGATGGTTAGTATGTTCAGCAACTAGGATAGCAAGGACATTGATCTACCAGAATGCACAGTAGCCAAAAGTAATTGGGATCCTCCCTGTCTTTGTGTTATTTCTGTACTACTAGATCCTGGTGATTTTTAGATGCTCATGAATAAATGGGTCATGTTGCAAAACTAGTGCATAGTATAGTGTCATTGGTCTAAGTTGATTCTATTCTCCGACTACAGTGATGCACCTGTGATCTGTATTGAGGGGCTCCATGTAAAGAGAGCATCATGGTGACTGTCTACTTGGTGGTGGTTTCCAATCATTGCTATTACAGGGTAAGAAGAGAGGGGGGCAACATTCATTTGTTGAGCATTGCTGAAAGCACCTGGTTTTGATGTAGATTTCAAATATATCTTCCAAGATTAGCTTTTAGAAAAGTTTTAAAAATAATTCTGCTTAGCTTTGTCCTCCCTCTGCACATATACAGCCTTACCCCCACCCAGAACGCACCTGCTCATTGTAAGAGTGAAGCCTGTATTTTTTGGTTCTTATGTTGTTCTCTGTTTTGAATCACAAAACCAAAGACTTGGTTGCTACTTTTGTGATGATGTTGTCCTTCTTTCAAATCCTGGCCCTACCTTTTTAGTTTCTTTCTTTAATTAAGCAGAATGGGTATGCCAGCAAGCATTTTCTATCAGGCAGAATATCCTAAAAGAAATGTAAGGGAACCAGCACAATATTCTGAAAGGCAAATGAAAGAATAACCAGAATTCATCTTAAAATGGATTCAAATTAAATTACAATTTTAATACAGAGGTTATTTAAAGAAAGAAAGAAATCTGTGCTCATTCTTATTCAGGATAAACCTGGGTTTCCCCAGATGTAGACTGAGCCTACACATGCACCCGCACTCAGGCAACAGCACCTGTGGCAGCGTCAAACGCCATGGCCATCCATACAAGTCCAGGTATAATTATGCCCCATCCTGGAGTCTGTTAGGCCCTAATTCTTGCCTTGTGCTTATCCTCGGAACAGACAAGCTTCCATTCTTCCATTCCTTTCTGAGTAGAAGTAAAAGACTCAGGTGTGGGGGCCAAGAAAGAGATTTCCCTCTGAGACACAGTGAGGTTCTTGCCTGCAGCAAGATGTTTGAAGTGTGCCATATAAAACTTCCCTTTCTGTTCCCAAATAGGCTTCATATGTCAGTGAAGATGGAAGTAGAGCACTGTGAAAATTAAAGACAGTCTCGCCTTTCAACACAACAGATGAGAAGCTGACTCATCCTGGACACCCTAACCAGTCCCTCTCGCCTCCTCTCTCTCCTCCTAGAAAACCTGGCTTTGAGGTGGATATTTCCATGGTCAGAGTTAACAAAATGGCTCCCAGGAAGTACAACTCGCCGGGACTTCTCCGGCCCCCACAGATAGATGGGCGCCCTTGAGGCAGGAAGGAAGAAAGCTAAAGAGATGAGAGCAGCAAAAAGACGGGACCAAATTGAGATGGCTCCAACAGCTCAAGGCCAAAGCACGATGACAGTTAGATTGATGACCCATGATGCCACTCCGGGAAAGGCACAGTCCGAGTGTTGCCCAGACACTTGACGTCCCCCAGGGCAGTGCCCAGAGCTCGGCCTCAGTGCGTGCGGTGTCTTTTGTGAGAGCTCTGCCCAGAGAGCCATCAGATGGTAACAATTTTCAGTCACTTCCAACATGAGATGGGTTTGAACTTTAATATGCAACCTAATGATGACTGCAAACACTTTGTTAAGCAAACAAACTTCAAACTCCTTTTTAAAAAACAACTCTGCTCGGTCATTTTGTATTGTGCAAAGGCTTTAAAAATAAAGCTGTGTGGGGAACTAGGGAATCCCGGGGCAAAAAAATCAACAGAATTAAATAGTTTTAATGTAATCACCACTTGAGTACTGAATATTTGAATGTTTTCTTTCTACTCAAAACCTAGAAAATACAGTATCCTATGTTCTATTTCTGCTCTTTAACCATTCAACTTCTACCCCAGAATTGCAGATTTTTTTTATTTGTTCCCAAATTTTCCTTTGCTTACTAACCTTCTCTTTTCTGTTTCTGAAATATCCAAGTCATTTGAGGTTTCTTTTCTACCATGCCTTCCCTTCCGTTTTTTTTTTTTTTGGACTTTCTCATAGCTACTTTTCTTCTCTCCATTCCTTAGTTATTTTTCAAGGGCTGAGATCATGAGGTAGCAAATGGAAAGCAATGGATATCCCCTTGTCAGGACAGACTCACAGTGTGAGGGGTGGTGGACCCTGACATAAGTACCCGAGGGGACTGCCCCCCATATCCCCAGGTTCTACAGACACCTGTGTTCCTCCCTGTCTTTCAGCCATGATCCCCCAGAGTTAATTTCCCTGCTGTCTTCTCTGTCTACCTGTAGCCTTTGACAAACTTCTGGAGTGCTTTCCTTCATTTCCCTTCAGAGAGAAGCAGAGCATAAAGATCAGATCTCTGATTTCTACCTATGCTGTTCAGTAAGTTTAAGAAGGAAACGATGCAGTGGGTATGTTCTCCAGATCTCTAAAACACTGAACTCTCCTTTTGAAAGAAAAAAGCTATTAAGAACAATAAACTTCAGAAGAAACCCTAACACTGCTCCCATTTGAGAACCACCTAATGTAATATACAAAATCAAGTTTTGCCAACCACCATCTCTCCCTGGTTTTTGTTTCCAAAAAAGGAAACTGCTTGAACTCTTTGTGAAAGTGGGAAAAGTTTGAAGCCAAAATATTGTCAACAATCAAGCACATGAGAAGACCAGTCTCTCGTAGGGAAGTCTGTCTGTGTTTAGTGTGACAAACTCTGATTTTGTGATAAATGCTTTTTATTATCAACTAAACAGCTAATCCTCCTCCCCTCACCCCCATGCCTCCTTCCACCCAAAGTGAGATGTAAACTGTGCTGGGAGCTCAGGGAAAGCGTTCCTCGTGGATAGCAAAAGACAACAAGAGGAAACGAACTCTTTGCTGCCTCTGGATCTTACTGTTTGCATCTGAGGGTTGGAACAGTAGCAGTCGTCCTGGGCCATGAGGGCCTTCAGTTCAAAGACAAGCCAAGCTGTTCAATTGAGAAAAGATTAGAAGAATCTGGGATCCTGATGACATCATGTAAACCTTAAATTAAACAAGTCTGGAACCACCAAACTTTCAAATACCTTGTTATGTGAGGTGCAAATGTTCCTTATTGCTCGAGTAACTTTTAGGTGAGTTTTTATTTCTAACCAAAAGTATTTTGATATTGATGATCAGATTTTAAAAACTTGAAAGCAGAGAAACATGAAAAATGATTGCCCTGTAAACTCTGTGGGCAAGCAATCTTACTTTAAATTTTGAGTGCAAAGTGCCTCGATATGTGGAGAATAATCACCAAACGTCACTGTATGCAAACATTAAAACAGTCTTAATCCAACCAATGGACCTCTTTTAATCCTTCTATCTTGGACTGATTAAAGACAAATATAGAAGCTAAAAATTACACACTAAACCCATTATTTTATTAGCCCTCATAACAATAGCAATTTGGGGACCATTAACCTTATTTCTCCTCTCATTCACCACCTGCATTTCCTCTTCAGGAAAACAGCACAGAAACAACAAAAGCCAGCCTTCTAGTGCGAGTGTGACAGCTTGAAAATGAAATCTCTCCTTCCCAAAGCCAAAAGATGGCCCCAGTGCGCTCATTCACATCAGTAATATGGCAGCATGAGAAGGCCAATAGGCAACCTGTCACTATTTAAGCTGCTAAGGGAATTCAACAGTGTCACCTCAAACGCACTTTTACAACTGAAGCAAGACAAGTCCCAAGTTCTGTTTTTGTAGAATTTCTTTTTAATAAGAGCTGAAGCCTTCTGTCCTCAGCCCGCTCAGTCAACGGGTACAAGTTCCACAACAGGCTTGCAGCCCGCTTTGGGACAGTCCTGGGGGATGGGCGCCTTGGGTTGGGGCCACAAGGAGCTTCCTTTCTTCCTGACTGAGGCTTCGTTGACCAGACGATGGTGAGCGTCTTCCTCCCTGGCCTGATGACAAGAGTGACACGGAGCTGCCCCACAGGTGCTTCTCCCCTGAAGTTTTTCTGGACACAGATTCCCAGGCGGACAAATACCAAGGGGATTAAAAAAATCCGCTATATTTTCAGAATCTGTTAAGTGGAGCACTGTGCTAGGAATTAACTGCTGTTACCTAACGACACCTTCCTGGGTTTCCTGCCCTCACACACAGAGATCTGAGGAACAGTGGGAGTCTAATGATGAACTGACCGTGGGAATGCCCCCAAGTGGGGGACCTGGAGGGCTGGGGGCCTATTTGGGGATTAACCAGATTATCTCCTTCCTCAAACTAATCCACCCCCACCTGACCATAGCCCAAATTGACTTTCACCAGAGCCTAAACAGTACCATTAGAGACATTTTCTAGGCTTTCATAATTTTTTATTTTTGTCTCTAAGAGCAATGTTCTCCTCTCTTGCTCACCATCATTCTTTCTTCTCCATGTGGTTACATTAAAATCTGTTTAGGGGATTTGATTTTAACTAATGATTCCAAGTTTATAGGCATCAGCGAGAGTCATTTTGCCTTGGGGAGAATCTTGGAAAGTGAATATATCTTTGAAAAGTGAACACTGATAGTATCCAAAGAAAAATGTGTTTCCTATTCTGAAAAAGAATTACTGAATTACTGTGCATTGTTTGATTTGATTTGGGGAGTTTCATTTGGGTGTTTGGAACTGTGTTTTAAGGTTTAATGCAGACATTTTTCTTGACTCTCAATGTTGAATGAAATGACTGGTAGTTGGTACATACATGTAGCATAGGGCTCATTCGTGGAAATGGCTATTTTATGGGTCATAAAACTAATTAAAACCAATTTTTTTTTAAAAAAAAGAAGAAGAAATACTGGGAATCGCATTCAGGATGTGCGTGTCCAACTTTGGTTTGTTACAATATTACTCAAAATGACTCCTTCATATGGGAAAATATTTTTTACTTCAAATAAATACAGGAAAATATAATTGCTCCAGACAAACAAAACAGACAAATTAGCACGTACACAAATCCTAGAGTCGAAAATAAGCCAGGCTACAGAACTTAAAAGACATGAAATAAACTCTATTCTTTATTTCTGTTTCTTAGTGGGTTTTCACAGAATTTCTGTATGTGGATGAAACTTAACATTACTTGACCATGACCCCTGAGATTAGAGATGTAGTCAGGAAGTAGAGTCAAAGAGAATGAAAAAAATAAAATAAAAAGCAAGTAGAGCCTCTAAGTAGTCTGTAGTTCAAGTAGATCTATCCAGCTACAGCAGAGCTAAAAACACTCGAAGATGCATTTCAAAAATGGATGAAGTCAGCGTGCGAGCAGCATTTGAATCAGGGCTCTTCTTATTCAACATGGGTTATTTATAGAGTCTGAGTAGCTCTAGAAAAAGATGCTGATTATTCACATTGCTTTGGCCTAATCCTTTATTTATTCTTTCTTTCCATCAAATATTTATAAAGACTCTTCTCTGTAGCAAACACTGGTGTTCTGAGAAAAAAAGAGGAGAGCCTTTGCAGCCTATCATAAACAGTGACCCAAATAACCATTTCATTAAAGTTATGATTAATGCATGGAGAAAACTGTATGTGGTTTGAGGAAGTATTAAATGGACTCTTAACTTTGCCGGGGGCTGGGGGTTCAGGGAAGCCTGCAGACTTCAGATTACAACCGAGATCAGAAGAGTGAGAAAGAATTAACTAGTAGGTGAAGAAATCCTGGAAACACTCCCTAGCAGAAGACACTGAATGAGTGGGGAGAGATGTCCTGGAGCCCAGCTCATTCAAGGAAACCGAAGGCAGCCAGAGTGTGACCTCAGGGGTGGTGAGCAGGAGGAAATGAGGCTGACAGGTGGGCAGGGACGAGGTCACCTAAGCAGGAGCAATGTGCTAAATATTGAGCAATTTGGAAAGGCACAGACCTGGCCGGTCAGAAGGGAGGCTGGCTGTCAACAACCTGTGCGGCGGAACCAGTGCAACTGGCTGCCGTCAACCCCACATAAAAGGCCTCGCAGGACGTGTTATGGTGCCAGACTTGATGCTTACAGCCAGAAGAAGGACCTAAAGAGTCTTCAGCAAGGGAAGCATCAGCATCAGTATGAGTTGTCAATGTTTTCTAGAGAGAGCAACGTACAGAAGATGAGCTCGGCTTATCCCTGAGCACCCATCATGCAGACGCAAGGTGCTGTCACGGGTACTGAGATGAAGAACAAGATGGCAGCTGCCGTCCTCAGAAAGCCCTCAACTGATGGCCAAGGCCACCTAGATATGAACTACTCAGAAATCTGCTCTGGTTGGGTGGAAATGTCTACAAGCTCTCCAGAGCGATAGTTGGGAGCAGAGAAACAGTCTCTGCCTGAAAGTCCTTGTTGTGTCTTTATACAGTAGAGGAAAACACCAACCCAGTGACTCTGTATTACAATAGGAAAATAAATAATAATGATAACAAGAATGACAATAATTGAAGGACTCCTCCCCCCTCTGAGAGCTTGACAGTTAGAGCTAGATCACTGCTTTCTAGGCCTGTGCGACTCACCCCACAGAGAGAAGGCCATGGGATCTCTGTGAGCGTTTGATTCCCCAGGGAGCTGCCCCTGGCACTCACACCTCTGTCTCCACCTGACAAGAGATTGCCTTCACCTGAAGCCCAGCACCTTTCCACTGGCCCGGATGTTGCCTGGCACAGAGAGGACAAGACCACCAGAAACACTTCCCTGGGAGCGTCGTAATGTCTGTTGGTCAAGAGAACAGACGAGGACTTGTCTTCCCAAAATGTCCCTACCGAGTCAAGGTGGTCTCATCTTCTTGTTACTGTCCTAAAGTGCAGAGCCATAGTGGGGGTGGGAGAGAGCAGTGTTAAAGAAAAACGGCTAAAGTCAAAACTTTATTTTTACATATTCATTTGATGTTTCACAAGATTAATTCAGTAACAAACTAAATGCCAAAATAAAGAGAAGACTCATTGTAACGTACTCAGGAAGCACAGAACTACGTAGAGCACGGACGAAGCACGGAGACAGTTCTCCTTCTCTTCTACCCCCACTCTCCGGGGGGCACCTTAACATGGATACATCGGCCTTTTCCAATATGTTTTTCAATACACATACATATATTTGGCCATTTGGAAAATAAGATTCCTAGAAGTGGGACTGTAAGATCATGGAGGGGGTCACATTTTTATGTTAAAAGAACATTTCAAACCGCCCTCTAAAAAGTGATACTGATTTACTTCTCCCCCCAAAAAAAATTCATTTTAAATGGAGGCAGGGGGAAAATGACTCCCCATTTCCAGTGCTACTGACATTTGCCCACATCACTCGAAGAGCTCTTCTGTCCACTGCTCCTGGGGCCGCCACTCTCCTAGGAAGCGGGAGAGCAGATACTATGCAGCCAACTTACTGCTGAGGCTTCTGGAGCAGAGGGGTTGGGCCCTTTGTACACAGCCATGCCGGCAGCCGGCCTAGGAGAGGAAGGGCTGAAGGCTATGGGCTCTGACGTCGGGCTGCCTGTGTACAAATCTGGGCTGTACTTTGCGGCTGAGTGACATGCACTTTACTTCTCTGTGGTGATTAATTTTGTGTGCCCACCTGGCCGGGCCACAGCACTCGCATATTTGGTCAAACACAAGTCCAGGTGTTGCTGTGAACGCTTTTTGTTTAGATGTGACTAATACATAAATCTGTAGACTTTGGGGAAAGCAGATTTACCCCCTCCCCATAATATGAGTGGGCTTCATCCAATCAGTTGAAAACCTTAATAAAATAAGGTCGCCTGAGAAAGAAGAAATTCTGCCTCAAGGCTGCTTTTGGACTCAGGCTGCAATCCTAACAGCCAGTGCCAGGCAAATGGGCTGGGATCCATACCTTTCAAATAAGATGTTTAGGAGAATGAGCTTGAACTCACTGCTTCATGCATTACCACTCACATCCCTCACCTCCCCACTGTGCTTGTACACACACACACACTCACCCACTTACATGCACATCACACTCTCACTCTCCCACACACAGTCACACAGGCCCTGCAGTTCCCAGAGAAGAGGCAGAAGCCCAAGCTGTGAAGAGATGTGTTCAGGAGCTTCTTGAGCAATGCTGAAAGCAGGAATGAGACCTTCCCCATCTTCTGGAGACTTATTCCACTCCACAATACTGCCTCCCTGCTGTAAACTGGGGATTACTTGTTTTATTAATTTAAGCTGTTTGCTTCACAGCCTTCAGAGGGCAGGTGCCTAAACCTCTGCGTCATGCATTAGTGGTACCATGAGACTTTCATTGTTTCTGCCATGTGTCACCTTTAGGGAGGGCCCTCTCAGTCTCTGAGCCCTTTCCCCTGTGTTTCACTTTAGTAAGTCATACTGCAAGAGACCGGAGGTGAGAAGGAGAAAAATCAGAGAAGGAAACATTAGTCAATGACAAACTCAGCCATTGCCTAACTGAACAGACAGGTCCGTGCTCCGCCCTGGCACAGAGGAAGCCAGTAGACTCTCACTGCCTGCATTTTGTGACAACAGCAGGCATGACGACATTAGAGCTCCTGTTGTCCCCAGGGTTACTTATTCTCCTAAATAGACATCTTGTGTAGCCAGCAGCACATTCTGGGTCACAGTCACTCCTGCTTCAATTTTGTGCTTTCCATCTATTGCTATTATGTCTTGTTACTTTTGGTGTTTCCAACAGGAGGGCTTCCCAGAACATGTCCAAATATGCAGAAGAAATTTGAAAATCTATGCGTGGCTGAGTTGTCCACCCAAAGTGACATTCAAGAGTGGCTCAAATGGAAATTTATTCATAAATATTTGGTGAACATATCATGGCTAATTGAAATGGCATGTTGGTATTTTGAAACTTATTCCAAATATGGAGATTGACACTCTCTCCTTGCCTGTAAGTGACTTCTGAACAGACAGGGTGGAGGAATTGAGGGAGATTCGTGTACCCATTTTCATAGCAGACCCACTAAAATGTCTCTAGGCAATGCTGAGAAACTCAAGTTTGAAAGTAAAAATAACAGGAAATATGTATGTATGTATGTATTGCTTGTCAACTCCAACAGTACTCAGAAGAAATTTAATGATTTATAAAATGAACTAAATTGGTGAATAAATGCTATAAATTGAGAATGACCTTTGAAATGCTTATACCTTTTCCAAGTGAATATATGTCTATAAACGACATTGTAATTCTTAACAAACTTCATTAAAATTAAGTCATTGGATGACTAACATATTTGTGACTGAGCATAAGTCAGCTGAAAGCCCATCACTAATCAGGGTGTGTTGAGATGAACCTGGTCTGGGTCAGAGCCCGACACCTGCATTTTTATTTGTTCATTCCTGCTCCTCAGTGGTCCAGTTGCTTGCATGATCTCAGAACTGCGTGAAGCTCATTCCTTCCTATTGGCAAATTTCACTGGATGAGTTGTTTGTCGAACTAGATATACAAAGGAAGTAACGCTTTGTTTTGATTATTTATCTTAAAATTTAATCTGCTCCATTCACCAGTCACCTGTTCGCTCCCTGTTGACAAGATCCAGCAAATTAGTAAGAAGTCTAGGGTCACATGCCACCCACTGTCCAGGGATCCAGAGTCTGACCAGGTCACCACGAATGTTGCCACTAAATGTCACATGGAGGCTCTGTGTGTTTTACTCTCTGCTCCTGTACACTTTGACTGGTCCTTATTGCCCACTAAATCAGGACTGTGCAGCCCAGGGAGAGGACTAAGAACTCCACTGCTAAACTCATCCATTTCTGTCACACTGTCCCCAGAGCATACCCAGAGCACTGGGGAGACTGTGGATGCCTGAGTTTCCTGGGATTGCCATAACAAAGAATCACGAACTGGGTGGCTTAAACAACAGAAATGTATTGTCTCGCAGTTCTGGAGGCTAGCCGCCTAAAGATCAAAATGCTGGCAATGCTGGCTCCTGCCCAGGGCTGCGAGGGAAGATCTGTCCCAGGCCTCTCCCCCAGCTTCTAGGGGCCTCAGGCATTCTTTGGCTTTTAGATGACATTCTCACTGAGTCTTCACATTGTTTTCCCTCTGCATCTGTTTCTGTGTCCAATTTTCTCTTTTATGAAGATAACAATCCTACTGGACTAGGGTCCTCCCCAACACCACTTTAACTTGCTTGCTTCTATAAAGACACTATGTCCAATAAGGTTACACTCACAGGTGCTGGGGGTAAGGACTTCAATATGGTTTTTGCGGGGGAGGCAACCCATAACACTGGGTCAGAATGAACACCCATATTCAGTCATATCCATCCTAAAATGGACCCACCATATCAGGCCTCCCAGACCTTGAATATCCAGAAGCAGGAGTTGTGGTCCTGATCTTCCTCTCAGAGAAGACCCTTTGTTTTCCAAGTGTGTCAGTCCCCACCCTCCTCTGAGACAGGATTTTATACCAAGCATCTTGACCATCTTTAGGGTCAAGCATTTAGCATCACAGCATTTTACTACCAAGCAATGGCTGTGATTATTCCATGTACATTTCAAAACTAAAAGTGACAGGACACACCTGTCAACTTTCCTCAGGTATAAATATTTCTACCATAAAAAAGATAATGGTATCTATTTTGACAACCTCACAAAGTGCTAAAGTCCATATGAGATGGTAGAGAAAATAAACCCCAATAGGTCCTAAAGCATATTTCAGAAATAGTTCCTTATTATAGAGAGAGTCAAAATACTTTCTCAGTAGACCAGAAAGTAAGTATGTATTTTATGCTGTGTGGGCCAGGAGACAAAGTCAAAGATATTATGTAGATAGTTACATAATAAGAGAGAAAACTAATATCCACAAATTTCTAGACAAAACTCAAAATGTAATAATAATTAAGTAGATTTTTTTTGTAATACAGATCTATCAATACGAATGAAATTCCTCTGGAGGAAGAAGGAAATTGCCTTAATTGAGATTCAAAATTAGTGTTTCCTATCATTAAAATTGGCTGCAAATGTTCGTCTATTAAAGCTGATCTACTAAAGACTTAAGTGTATGGCCTGAAACCATAAAACTCCTAGAAGAAAACATAGGTAGCAAATGACTTAGCATTAGTCTGAGTGATATCTTTTTGGATATGTCCCCTTAAGAAAGGGAAATAAAACCAAAAATAAATGGGACTTCATCAAGCTAAAAAGCTTCTGCACAGTGAAGTTAAACCATCGACAAAGAGACAACCTACTAAATGGAAGAATAGATCCACAGATGATATATCTAATAAGGGGTTGATATCCAAAATATACAAAGTGAAATAAGTCAGTAAGTTAGAAAAAGACAAATACCATATTGTTTCACTTCTATGTCGAATCTAAAAAACAAACAAACAAACAAAACAAAACAAAAACAGACCCCAGAGATGGTTTTCGGAGGGAGGGAGACGAGGGACGGATGAAAAAGGAGAGCACACTCAGTAATATTATGATGAGTTAGCCCCGTGGGGCGACGGCCAGAATTAGTGGGGTGATCACATCGTAAGGTACAAAAACGTCAAATTACTATGTTGGATGCCTGAAACTATTATAAATAATATAATATTGTATACCAACTAGACTTAAATTTTACAATGTTAATCTGCTATAAGATTTTATGTATTTCATGCTTGACAATGTCTTTGCACACTTGTAAGTGACCCATGTGGCACCCAAAACACTGTCACTTGATAACCACATCGCTGAACGCTTTACCATACGAAGTGGCAGCGCACAGCAGTGAGCACCACAGAGGGCTTCTCTCCCAGCTCTTCTCTTTGCTGCTGGAGCACGAAAGCAGTCTCCTAAACAAATGGGTAGACCTGAGTTCCAATAAAACTTTCTTTATGGACGCTGACATTTAAATTTCATGTAACTTTCACTTTTCCATGAAGTTTTATTCTTTTGATTTTTAAAAACCATGTAAAAATACAAAAACCATTCTGAAGCTATACAAACATAAGAAGTGGGCCTGATTGGTCCTAGAACAGCAACTTGCTAATTGCTGTTATAGCAGATTCTTTACTTGGAAAAAAATAATCCTACTCCTATGGTACATTTACTTGAATCTAAATTGAGCTGTGTTTTCTATAAGTTACTTCTCATAAGCAGCTTAGGAAAGAGCTCAATGAATGAAAATGGGAAACTTGTTTGGTTTTTTCTTCATCTCCCAACATCCAAAGCGATGTTTGTTGTAGACTAACTTACACAAATAGAACCTTATAAAAACTCTCATAGGGACTTCCCCAAACTGTGCGCATTGTCTGGGCCTCGTGCAGGCCTTGCTCCTGCAGGAAGCCTTCTCCAGCTAACCAGTCCCTGCCGGCGTTTACCTTCTCTGCTCTCCCACTGCCCTCGGCACCCATGCCACATAATTTAACATTTAACCTTTGAGGAATTCTTTATTAGTTTTGACTATTCAATAAGATCACTAGCACTCCACCAAAGGAACTAACATTATCTTTATTTTTCTGTCTCTTGGAAGCTAATTAAGTGCGTCCTAGGCACACTCAGAGGCTGTGGGCTCCCCGCCGGGCAGGACTGGCCACTCCCCTGGCACTCCTTTAGGAACTAGGCTGGGTCACTGTCCACCCACCTCTCTGGCCTGACTACAGTGAATCAATAGTGATGCCATCCATGTGGGCAACCGAAACTCCCAGTTCAAAGAAGGGGACTTGTCTCCAGCAATCTAGCCACAGCTGGAAGCCGGTAATCAGGACCTACCTCAAAACTGATAAATTAGAAAAAATATTGATAACTGAAGGACTTTCTTAGCACAAAGTTTCAGACAATATTGACCAAGTTTATTCCCTAATTTGTACCCTTTCTAAATAAATACATTGCTGAAGTAAAGGGAGAGGTCCATTATCTCCCATTACACTTCAGTTTCCTCATTTGGCATTTTCTTCTAATCTAGGAAGATATTGCAGTATTTGTACAAAAATTTGTAAATTAAAAGCCCGATCCTTTATATACAATATGAGCTCCAGAGCAGTAACCAATATTTTGAAGCTTGTCAAAAGGGGCATGTAAAGGTCCAGACCAATATGTTTTTGTTTTGGGTGACTTAACATAGGAGATGAATGGAACACTCCAAGATGTGGTAAGAATAGGCAATATCACCACACCTTGGGTGGGGGAATCCACTTGGCTCGGGCACCCTGTCTTGCCACACCCCTAAGGTGTGGCAGAACATGAGTATCGCCACACCTATTAAGTGTGATGGCTCACTGAAAACCAAACACTTCCAAAGCAGGAGAAAGATCGATAGCAGCGCCTCAGGAAGTGATACTAGAAAATGAGGTGATCCTAGGGGGATTTTTACTGCGAGTCAAGAACACAAAGATAGCACTTCTTCGAAGGTGTGGGCACCCTTGCCAGGGTGACTTGTAAATTCCACAACCTTGTTTTGGGGGTGGGTCGGGGTTGATATCTTCTTTAGTCAGTCTCTACATAGGATATTTCCCAAGTTACTGGATCTCCTAAACACTATAAGGGTTTGGAGACCAAGCTGAAAACTTAATTAGCATTATGCAAACTGTGGGCTTCTGGTATTTCTAGTAAGCTTAGGTTGCTGCCAAGCAACCCTGCCAAGTTTTCTTGAGCCTGGAAAAGCCTGGAAATACTAATCTGAGAAAGTGGCTGGCTGGGACAACAAGTACTAATTCTCTCACGGGCTGGGAGGGAAGTGCTTCCAGACTTGGGAAGGTCACTTCCTTTTGTGAGGGAACAATAGGACCCTAAGACTCTCCGGTTTGGAAAAAGATCTAGTTGGAATTGAACAGAGTTCTCTGTGCAAGACGACAGAGACATGGGGTGTAGGCAGAGGGGGTTCAATGCAAATCCTCATCTGCAGTAGAGCCCACTTTTTCCCAATGGGAGCCCATGTCTGAAGAGCTCGGAGAAATCAGTCCGGGTAATCTGTTTTCCTGAGTAAAAGTTGGAGGATGTCAAGGTTTCCGTACAAGGTTATAGGGACAAAAATGTATTATTTTCCTTGGTGAAGCCTTTGGCCTTCACACAGGTTTAATTTTATTTATAGTTTATATGTAGTTCTTTAAAAATGGTACTTGGCTTCCTCCTCCTTTTTGTTCTACTTTATTTCTTGGAAGACTGACTAGCTGTCATGAAGAATCTACTTGCAACACATGTTTTTAGGGATCATACATTGACAACAAGTTTTTAGTAGAGAAGAAATGGAAAACAAAACATTCTATACAAGCATGTTAAAGCATTTTGGTTCTATGTTAAAGTATTTTGCAATCATTATCTCATTTCCTTGGAGAAAAGTATTTTCTATCAGTTTTAGAATTGATACAAATCAGAAAAGTTATTAAATTTCAAAGGGTTGAAGAGTAAATAAATGCTTGACAGAAAGGTTTATCAGCAGGGAAGTTCTTCAGCTCAAGTCTGGCTGGAGAGAGGAATCACTGCTGTCTTAATTAGCATGTATGTAGCTGATGGCATAAGCGGGGGGGGGGTCTCAATTTATTCATCAAATAGCAATTATCTAGATCCTCTGCATCCCCCACCTCTCTGCCATGTGCCACCACTAATGACTCTCTCATCACAAGCAATGGAGAATCAGTTAACTGTGAGAGAGCACATGAGAGAGGGAGGTGGGAGAAGAGGTGCAGCCATAGCAAGGGGCCAAGCCATGAGGAGATGCGTGCCAGGTTTGGGAGCTATATATTCTTTGACCAGAAGATGGTGAAGGATTTTAAGCTGGAGCCCAAAAGGATCAGGTAATAATAGCTAACTCTTCATCCTCACATAACCCTTTGCACTAACTACTAAGGAAACTAAGCCACAGAGAGTTAATAAATTGGCCCAAGGACATATATACTAAAAGGGCTCAAATGTACATGTAGGTGAATAGGCTGAGAGATAGGAAGTGCAGAGAGAAGACAGATTAGAAAAGAGGAAGCATTGGAGATGTGTCAGTAAAGGCTACCCACACAGGGCGGTGACAGAGGCGCCAGAACTAAGGCAGTGGGGAAGAAAAAGGGAGGGTGCACTTTAGTGTAACATCCAGAGCACAGGGCAGGGTCTGGTGACCAGCTGGATATGAAGACAGGTTATTCCTTTAGGGAAAACTCTTGTGAATTCAGCTGGTTTGTTTCTATAACATTGTCCCTTTTCAAGGGGATGGCATTACAAGAATGACAGCTTGCACTTTCACCAATATCCATTCAGCTACCCTCCCCAATCTAAACACCAAGGATAGTAGGACTTAAAAAAAATTCAACCTAGTGTTTTCATTTTCACCCTGAAGTGGGGTATTTACTCCTCATCTAACAATAGACATGTTGTTTCTATCTTCTAGGAGTTTCACTTTGATGTGTCAAAGGAAATGCCATGAACTCAAGGGGAGAGTCATCACTGTGTGAGTACAGGGTAAACAGCAGGTGTGGCTGAGGCTTTAGGAGAAGTGCCAGACCTCCTATTTCATTTTTAGGGATAAAAAAGATAAATATTTTAAATGCTTTGGTGTTTGGAAGTCAAAAACTGTTTCTGAAAGCATCACAAATAGAAACCCAATGCCTCAGAGTGAAGCCGCACCATAAAGAGGGGCCTCTCAACATCCCGAAACCAACACACTCTTCTTTGCATCACTTGGGTGAAGCAGGTGGGAGGCAGATGCACTGCCTGAACACCTGGGTAGGTTGAAGTGAGCTCTGTAGTTTGAACAATAGCAATGACCTTCCCTTTCAGAACCTTACCAATTATATTGTGCCCTAGACACAAGTAAACAGACAACTTGCCATAGCCAGCTCCAGGGGCCAAAAAGATAAGACCAACAATCCCTCACATTCATATTGTTTCTGCATCTTTCACACAGTGGTATCTTCGCAGAGTGAAATGACTGTGCTCATATACTCGTCCCCATCCAACAGCGAGGGTGTCTGAGGCTTAGAGAGCTGTCCTCCCCAAGATGACAAACAGCATGAAGGAGGCAGAGTGGGTCGGGTCTGGCTGTAAACTTAGTGCCTTTGCTACCACACCATGATGAAGTGAACTGTGATAGTCTGATTCTTCTAGCAATAGAATCCTCTCTTTCTGACAATAGAAACTTCTCACTCCTGGGGGGACCCATTCCCCTACTGAGGAATGAATATGTAATCTAGGATGTAGATTTGCTCTGTTTAGTTAAAGGACAGACAGCTGACCCAACCAGGTCCAGTTTCTGTACTCCCCAGTCCTCCCTTATCTTTCTCTCTTGGTGAAAGAGGCTCTCTTTCTGCTGAGGTTATAAAGCTGAGACTGGGGGTCTTGAGCAGCCTCAGGCCATCATACTCACTCAGGGAGAATGGCTTTCAAAGAGATGGTGCTGGAAATGAATCACTGATTTCAGCCTCTGATTCTAGCTATGTCTCCCTTGGGCTGTTCAGTTATCTTTGGCTAACAAATTTTATTGATTGATTAAGTTCATTTGAGTGTTTTATCTTTGTGTCTGGTTTAATCACTTTCAACCAAAAACCCAGACCAATAGATGTCCAATAGAAGTAACAAACCTCAACAGGAGTGGTGCCAAGAAGACCTCCTGAGCACACTGTCTGGCGCCCACCCTCGTGATGGTCCACCCATGCTGTGAGTAGCCTCCAACACGGGGTTAGTTCAGGGAACCCAGATATGTTCCTTTCTAAAACCAGACTGGCTCCTTAGTTCCTCTGTCATGGATTCTCAAAAAGCATGCCTTGGATCAAATCAGTGGCTGAGATATGAATTCCTAGCATCCCCTTAACTCTGGGAGGTAGAAGGCAATGTAAGGTGGAGATGTGTTGGGTTTCACACAGTAATATTCAAGGAATTAGAAGGGAAGAGTGGGTTCTGTTCATCTTACTTGTCTGCACTCCTTCTAGTGGCTTTCAGAACACCAAGTCAATAAAAGTAGTATTTTTAACAAGGCCTCGATGTGGCCAGGAATGCCCATGAGGATTTGCCTATTGGAGCCTTCAGTCCAGAGCTCTTACCACATTCCTAGCATGAAGGCTAGCCCAGCAAAGATTATGACAGACCTCGTGTCCCTTCATGTCTCCCCCAAAGCTAAACGGAGACAGTGATGGGACCTAAATATGTTTGCTTTTCCTATTCTACCAAATATACCACGTTTCAAAAGAAATGCCTTATACAAACACAATAACAAAATATAACATGCACTAATGAAGTTGAAAGGAAACTGCTCTGTTCCACTACTACAGCTTACAAATTGCTTCTTTGGCAATGCAAAATCCCAAGAAAACTGTAGCTATTTTGAGGCACAAATTCCAGCCCCCAAACAAAAACAAATATCTTTGATTTCTTTCAATAATGTCTATACGAGGTTTGAGCAAAAACCGTCTTGTTGACTCTCGAAAACACGCACACCA
The DNA here is from genome assembly GCA_004024845.1 of Tonatia bakeri. NCBI lineage: Eukaryota > Metazoa > Chordata > Mammalia > Chiroptera > Phyllostomidae > Tonatia > Tonatia bakeri. The sequence continues at coordinate 599,441 of PVIA01000002.1, forward strand.
CGATGACGGTCCTGCTCCCAGTGGAAGTACATTTTGACTTGCATGATCTGGCCTCGAGAGCATTTCTGACATGTTGTTTGTTTTACTCAGGATTAGCAGAAAATTTCTGTGGGTGTTTTACGTCACTGAAGTAGGAAGCACTGAAAAATTGTACCCGCCTGGTTGATATTTCTGGAAAAAGAACTCTAAATTATTAGAAGAAGGGGGGTGGGGCAGCCAGGAAAGAAATAAATGAGTAAGAATTAAGAAAGCCCCATCAGGAAAGTCCCACATGGAAAGCCGAATTGATAGCAAATGGGATTTCTTGCAGACAGCAGCATTCAGCTCTCTTGGACAAGGAAATAAGAGTTCTCATTGTCTCTGAGGGGTGAAAAAAGTGTGGTTCTCATCGCAGCATCTACCCATTTGTGGAACTGAACTTCGGCCAGCGACAGTGAGAGTCATTACAAAGCAGTAAAATTTCCCTTTCAATAAACTACAGATCTGTATGTGACTGGATGGAAGAGGCTAATAGAGTTTAGTCTGGAAACATTTGGTATGAACTTTGAGACTTTTCAGAGTCCAAAGAAGTATAACAGTCACGGAAATAATGTCTAGCCCACACGTCTTTTTTATTAAGGCACAGAAAAAAAACTAATGCTGCAAGATGAGAACGGGCAAAGGATGCGAACAGTTTGCAAAAGAAGAAATATAAGGCCAAGAATCAAAAAAGCAAAAACAAAAACAAAACACTGACATCATTTATAATGAGATACAATAAAAAATAATAAGGCCTTATTTTTCATCTATTAAGTAAACAAAAGACGTTTTAATATAATGATCTCATCTTTGACAGGGTGTCAGGAGACAAGAACACTTGTATGCTAACTCAATTAATACTACCATTATGGAAAGTAATTTGCCAATATATTTTTTTAAAGGTGTGCCCTTTAACCCCAATAAGCTTAATTCTAGGAATTTACTCTAAGGAATATTATGAGAAGCACACAAATATTTACATTTCTTAGTAGCACTGTTTAAATGTTGAAAATTGGGAAATAACTCAAATGTCTAAAAATAGGAGAAGGGTTAATTTAATTAAAATTTATTCAAATAACAAAATACTATAAAAAATGTTTAAAAGGACTTTTTCAAAAATGTTTAGGGTCATGAGAAAATGCTAAATGTAATAGTAAAGAAAAAAATCCCATTCCAAAGTTGTATTTAAAATATGATCTCATATATCAATTATATAATATAAACATATATAAAATATTATATAGTATACAGTATTATATAGTATATATTATATAGTCAATATTTATACATAAAAATATGGGAGAAAATAACATTGGTTCATGGTAGTAGGCATGTGTAATGAAACTATAAAATATTTACATATACTTAAATTATCTCCAATTTTTAATATTTGAGATGTGGGAAACCTAAAATACAAGCACACCTTAGATGTCCTAATGAATATCTCCAAGATAGTGAAATAGCCAGACAGGTATAATCAGGCAAAGCATTCACTCTTTAACGTTTTATTGTATTTTTTTCAAGATTTTATTTATTTATTTTTAGAGACAGGGGATGAGAGGAAGGAAGAGAGGAAGAGAAACATTTATATGAGAGAGATACATAGAGCTATTGTTGCTTGTACACACCCTGACCGAGGATGGAACCTACAGCCTGGGCATGTGCCCTGACCCGGAATCAAAGCAGTAACCTTTTGCTTTGCAGACAATGTGCAACCAACTGAGCCATTGTGTTTCTTTTTTAAAAAGCAAAGTAGAAGAGTGACGTGAAGTACTGAAAACAGTACTAGACTCATAAATATATTATATGTCATATAAAATATGGTCTGTTTTGTAATATGTGCATGTGTGACATACATATATTAGACAAATCCTAAAGAAGAGTTTGGCATCTTAATAGTAAAAAGATGTGTGAGAAGCAGGTGAGTTACAGATATATAAAAGGAAACTTAGAAACTCTTTGGAATTAGACAAAAGTGAAAGTTCATAGTACCAGAAACATGGAGTATGTTTTTATGAGCACTATATTTAACTCTGAGCTTCTTAGAAGTCAAGCCAAATGAGGAAACATAATGAGTTACATAGTTCTAATTATCTGATGAAAGGAAGCATACAAGTTTATCTGGAAAGACTGACTTCTTTTTCCTATTGACTTCTAATAGAAATTTGCTGTGTATATCTTTATATTAGAAACGTTGCATAGCAGAATAGATATTGATCTTTGACAGAAGTCAAGGACATCATATTAAAATAAATCCAGTAAATATTTCTATAAGGAGTCAAGCTAACTAGCCTCGGTATGTTGCTTGCTGGTGAGCTGCTTGAGCTGGACTAAAATTTAAACAGTCCAGAAAGAATTCAAACTGGCTGCCACAGACTGAATGTGGTGCACAGGCTGTTTTAGTTTAAAATTTTTTAAGAAATTTTAATTCATTGCCAACATTCAAAAATCAGATTTTACATAAAAACCCAGCTTTGGAGTTTCTTTTTAAAGGCTGAAATATTTGGCAGACTGAATCACTTTCTTCCTAGACATTGGATGGCCTTGAACAGCCACTGACTCTTGGGAAGGGTCATTTGCGCGTGCATTTCAATCTGAAAAGGCTTCCTCCACACTGGCCTGGACCCTAGAAACTTGTTGCATGTGAGAGCCTAGGTCTAGAAGACTGAACAGAGAGTTGCATGCCCTTCACATTATATGTCTTGAGTATAAACTGTTTCATGTTGACTAAATCTAGATAGCAGTCAATTTAATATTGACCTCTCAGATAGCACGTTAAAAGGCAACATAATTGATTCCATGAATCAGAAAAACTTCATGAAATAGCATGCTGAGAGCTGCGATCTGATAGAATCAGGCATTAACGAAGTGATTGTCTTAAAGAAGTCATGTGTTTCAGTCTGGGGGTCTTTGGTAGTCCCGCTTCCTCTGAAGACCAAGATGGTTGGCACGCATTCAACCGAGCACTGCCTCTCCTTCTGCGTTATTCCTTTTCCTCCTGCCCCACTGCTTGACTCTTCCCAGCACTGTTACGAGGCATTTGTCTGAGTTTTCCCAGTAAGTGGTTTCCCAGCTTTGCAGTGGCCCCTATATGCTCTCACCAGTTCTGCCACCCTGCTCCCCCACATGATGATTCATGCTGTAAACTTGTGAAAAGACAAGTGGGAATTCAGAGTTCCATTTCTTGTGGCACAGAAATAAAAGGCGTTAGCTCCTCCATATAGAGTCTGAACTATATAAAAATACCCTTGAGTTTCCTAGCCAATTTTACACCCAACCAAGTTGAGAGGTCTCCAGCACATCTGCCTAGTGGACAACCGTTAGTGGTAGCAAGAATAAGAAATGTTCCCTAGTCAAGCAGTCAGTGGCAGAGAGTGTGAGTTGCATGATCAATAGCCATTCCCTACCTTTTTTCTTACTCATGGTTTTGTGGGTCAGAAATTTGAGAAGGGCTCAGCTGAGAAGTCCTTGCTTGGAGTTTCTCATGCAGATGTAGACAGATGTTGGCTAGGGTTGCCGTCATCTGAAGACTGAACATGCAAGACAGCTCATTCTTGTGGCTGGAGTTGATGTCAGCTGTGGGCTGAGAGTGCAGCTGGAGCTGTTGACTAGAGAACCTACACGTGGCCTCTTCAGCATGGTAGTCGCAGAATAGTCCAACTTCTTTTTATACCAGCTGTCTCCAGAGTGAGCACCCCAAATGAACCAGGTAGAAGATGCCTGCCCTGTGACATGCAAGCTTCGGAAGCCACACAGCATCACCTCCACCATATTCTGTGCATTGAAGCAGTCTCAGGTGTGCCTTGATTTAAGCAGGTAGAACACAAGCCTTGCTTCTCAGTGGAAAGAGGGTGAAATAATTGGCAGATAAGTTTTAAAAGTTCTGCAAACTGTGATGCATCAGCATGTTGTACTCTACAAAGATAGACTTTCCCAAAGTCACATGCTGTCCAAGTCTACCTTATGCGAGAAGGCTCCATTCTAAATTTGCCAATTTTAGGAGAGCCTGTAGATGAAAGGCTTCACTATCTGCCACCTAGTTTTCCTCATCATGTTGTTAACTGTAGAAGAGTCTGGCTCCTTCTCAGGCCAGCTCAGGTTTCTCTACTCATCTCTCTCTCCACACTCTCATTTCTCCCTTTTTCCCCACAATAACTGGACCTTTTTGCTCCCTATCTCTATATACACACAACTTAAGTCAGACATGGCCACCCTAGCATCCCCCTGACATCACCCAACTCAGAGTAAGGACATTCTCTAGGTGGACATTCCAGATTTGTAGGTCCAAGAATATTATTGATCCAGAAGGAAAAGACAAGTGAGCAGACTCTTTAAGAAGAGGCATGGAAATTTGAGAAAGAGAATCTATTATATTTGAGTAGCAGAAAAACAATTAATCAGTTACATATAGCTTGGGTACTACTAACACAAACCACCTCTCCCAAATCAGCATTCACTCCACTGACTTCCTGCTACTTTCAGCAAAACTGTCTGCTTTGCGTGCATCCTGCATCCTGCCCTCTGCATCCACAACTGATCTCTGTAGGTAGTGATGCTCGAATGTACTTGTTTCATTGACTCACACAGTTCAGATTCCCGTCACAAACTCCCAGTTCTAATTTACCAGAGCACATTTCTGACCATGTAAAACTAATTTCAAACAGTACTTGCTCCAAAAAATGAATTGCAAACCAGTGGTCAGACTGATAGCTGGACTGAGATATTCTTGAACTTAAGGCAGAATCACATTGTCTAGGGCCAGCCTTCCTTGTGCCCACATGTCCACTATTGGTCATCTAAAGCTATAGTTATCTCCCTGTGACCAAACTCCCATTTGCCATTTCTTTACATTTTTATTTTTGAAAGAGCAATATGGAAAATAAAAATGAATCTAGATTATATAACTTCAACATTTCCAGCATAACACTGCCCCAGGTATGTGTAGCCAGGTTGCTTAGTCATGGAAGATCTCAGGATTTAGCAGCTTGGTTTTATGTGTGTCATATTGGTGCTTAAGAAATACTAAGAACAACCATGTTTGTCCGCTGATTCCATTCTCTCTCCTCCCACCCACTTGAACTGATTCCTATTGGTCCCTCATCAGCACCCTTCACAAAAACCTATTACAATTAGTAGTAGTCTCCATATTGCCAAACCCAATGCTTAATCTTCAGCCTTATTCTGACTTGTCCTCTCAGCAGCATTTGCCATGGTTGATTCCTCCCTTCTTCACCTTCTTCACTTGGCTTCCAGGGCACCCTCTCTTTTAATGTCCACCCACCTTACTAGCCAGCTCTTCTCAAATTCTTTTGCCATCCTTCCTAGAGTTCAGTCCTTGGCCACCTTGTCTTCCATCCATATTCACTCCTTCAGTGATATCTTAGAGCCCCATGGCTTTATGTACTGCCTATAATGTATGGCTCCCGATTTTTATATTTCCAACATTGACCGTGCACCTACGGACCAGGTTCATACATCTATCTTTCGATGAGACATCTCCATCTGGTCACCTAACAGAAACCCCCAAATTAAAAGGTTCACAACTGACTGTTTGATTTTCCACATCTCCCCAAAATAAAGCCTCCACCTCTTTCAGTTTTATTTATCTCAGCGAATGCCAAGTCTATTACTACCTTTCCAGTTACTCAGACCAAAGCTTTCAAGTTGTCCTTGACTTCACTTCTTCTAGTACATCTCATATCTAATCCTTCCACAAATCCTGAGAGCTCCTCTTCAGAATACACTCAGAATCCAACTACTTCTCACCCCTCACCACTATGAACCCTAATCCAAATTGCCGTTGTCTCTGGGTCATTGCAACAGCCTCCCAACTGCTTTCTTTGTTTCCATTCTTCTCCCAACATCCCTTTTTCCCATAATAGCCAGAGGGAACAGTTTAAAACATGTCAGAGCAGTGCTCTGTACAAAAACTTTGGGGGCTTTCCATCTCACTCAGAGAGAATAACCTGGCCCCGGCTACCTCTGCAAAGTCTATCCCATGAGTGTCCTTGCTCACTCATCTGTCTGAGCTAGGCCATTGCAACAGCCTCCTGTTTCTCTGCTTTCATTCTTGCCCTGTGTCTCCTCAGTCCTACTGTAATACCATTGGTCTGCTTTCTATTTCTCCTATATCTAAGCTCACCCTTGGATGCAGGCCTGTTTTTGCATTTGCTGCTCCCCCTGCTTACAAAAATCTTTCCTCAAATCATGCATTTGACTTGTCCCCTTTCCACCTCAGGTTTCTGTTCAAACATTACCTAACCAGAGGGACTTTCCTTGACCACCCTAAATAAAAAAAAAAAAACAGGCCCTGCCCCAATCATTTTCTATCCTCCTAACCCACTTTCTTTTTCTTCTTCGCACATAGGAACACTAGACATGCTCTAAGTGTGTAGTCATGCATTTGTTTATTGTCTATCTGCCTCTTCAAGAATTCCATAAAGGCAGGGACTTGGTTTTAATCATTGGTTTAGTCCCACTGCACGAAATAGTGCCTGACTGACAGTAAATGTTTGCTGAACAAGTGAATGAATTGGTTTTCTATTCAATGCACAAATTCATGGTAGGCAACAGAAGTGTTTCAAAGTTAAAGGTGTAGATCTGACTTGGTGAGTTGGAAAAAAAATTATAGTAAAAAAAATCAATGAAATTGGTTAATTGTCCACTTGATACCATTAGAGGCTGATTTCTGCACTGCCGATATTTCCAATCAAAGAATCACTCCCCTGATTAAAACCTACCACCAGGCTGAGTCACATGGGACATGCTGCCAAGCCAGTTTTTCTCCTGTGTGACCTGAATGACTCAAAGTGCCAGTGACAATGTCAGTAGTATGTCCCAGGAACCCCACTTTGACGTCTGGAATCAACTGTTGACTTCATTCAAGTACATCTTGCTCAACTTGGTTAACCTGAAACTGTTCATTCCTTGAATAAAATTGCTGCTCTATCTTTTGTCATCCACTTATTGTGTGACTAATTTGAATGTTAACATTTTTAAGGGAGAATGTTTTGATGCAAAACCATTTGAAGATTTTCAAATGTCTGTATATGATATTTTGGTAGTGGACAGGAGGAAATAAGCAACATAAAACTTTCTGATCATAAACTAAATACACATCTTAACAAAAGCTAAGTATTGGCATGCTGTTTGAATCTGTGTCCCATATATTAATACACCACATGCTAAGCCTCTAAGGGAAGGGTGTCAAACCCATTTTCACCGGGGGCCATATCAACCTCCCAGTTGCCTTCAAAGGGATGAATGCAATTTCAACTCCTTAACAGTTAAAGAGTAGTTACATTTATACAGTCCTAAAATTATTTCAGCAGTTTGAAGGCAACCATGAGGCTGATATGGTCCCTGGTGAAAATGAGTTTGAGGCCCCTGCTCTAAGGCATTAAAAATGCCCACAACCTCAACTACACAAAGTGAGATGAATGGTGATGAGGTGACTCACCCGATAAAGAAGGGGTTAAGAGCTGTATTATTATTACTTACTACATTGTTAGCTGTTTTGGATATTTAAGGTAATTAAAAAATCAATAAAACACAAATTTTAGTTCCTCAGTTACACCTACCATATTTCAAGGCCTTACTATCTACGCAGGACTAGTTTTTACCATAGTAGACATCATTACAGGAAGTTCTACAGGAGAGCGCTGGCTCTGAACAAAAAGAGGAGTGAAAGCACAGAGACCCAAGAGCAGATGTTGGGGAAAGAACCGCAGGTGGTTAAGTACAGCTGCAGGGCAGGCTCTCCGGAGAAGATACCCAGGTGATGAGACAGGAGGCATCGGCCAATGCGCACAGACCACGGAGTTCCTTGGCTGATGTTACAGAATGGAGCAGGAATCGAGTCCTGGCAAGGTCTGCCTCTCATTATCAAGCAGTCGCCACAGCATTGGAAAGCTGCATGGCCCAAACGTTTGAACACGCATCCTTAGTTCACCAATTGTGTTTACGAAACCATATGTCTTCTGGTAATGATGGCAACTTACCACATCATGAAATCATTATTTTTCTTTGAAAAAGGGAGATTAAAATTTTTATTTGGGTATCTTATCCCTCTTTTTACTTTTTATATATTTTTTAAAATCTGTATAACATTTTGCACTTAGAAAAACTGGGTTTTTATAGCTTCTTGGGTCTACAACACATGGATTTTGGTGGAGCCAAGTCTGGGTTACAAGAACTCAGAACCATGCTGTTAGGAATTCAAGACTGATCACAGATAAGCTTCATTCAGCCTCACCAAGAAAACAATTGAAAATCAAATGAGACTTTAAAGATAAAATACATTGAGAAATATACAGGATGTCATCAATCATTTAGGATTCCCTATCCTGTAATCTTTGCCATTCCGAGCAGACGACTCAAGGGTGAAGGGACTGGAGTCGAATATCCAACACTTGGCCTCGTGGCCTTGCCCTCGTTCAGTCCCTTTAAACTCTTTCTTCATCTGTAACAGGATGTGCAATTGCTTCTCTCGAGATGTGGCAGAAACGAAGTAAGTTACTTTATGGATGTGACTTAGCACAAAAGATCAGGGTGCGTCTGTTGGGGGAGGCCAGGAGGGTGGGGGCGGCTGTTCGCCAGGCCATTTGTCCCCCTGACGACGCTACAAATTTCTGCCAGTGTTTCTGCTAATGTTTCCTCAGATGGGTTTTAAGACTGTTACACCAAAATGCACATCAAAGACTATGAAGTAACAATACCCCCCACACAAAAATAATAAATAACTCACATCTATGCCACATACTAGTACCCAGCACCTACAAACATTCACAAATGGATATTTTTATCACATAGATTCCCAAACTTTATCATTTACAGTATGTTTAATGACTCAATAATATTTTTCACAGAGTCCTATCCCAAAATGCATACCTAACATTTTTACTTATTAAGTAGTTAGGGCCAAGCGACACATTGTAATGATTCCTGTGGTGCTACACAGATGTTACTGTCTTTCTTAAGAGAATTTTAAATAAGTCCCTGGGTGCCCTAACAACTTCATGGCAGCACCACAGGGCACCTTGAGAACCCCAGGTTTAACATTTTTACACTTTACAGCTCACTTATCTTCACCATGAATGTGTACCGAGAGACCCTACACGGATGGGAAAACTGAGACTACACAGAGTGCGTTCAAGGTCCCACAGCTACGGAGCTGCAAGTCAGAGCTTGTTCACCAGGTTCCGACTGGAAACAGAGCCTCCCCCGGTCTGTGCTGTTCCTTCCTCCCCCAGAACGCCAACTGCATCTTTTATTGATCCTCATCGTTTTCCACTATGGCTCCCCGCAAAATCTCAGTAAACTGAGATACACAAGAAATATTTCCATGTCAGGATGCTCCTTCTCAAATTTGCATTATAGTTCCTCAATTAGACAAAGTGTTATTTCTAAATATTTTTTACAATAAATGAAACTCTGCCAAAGAAAAATAAAGAACTGTAGCAGATGTATCCATGTTTCAAAATAAAACAAGGTACAAGGTTTCAGATTAAACAGTAGAAAAGTTGCCATGTGAATTACAGAATGAAAACAGTGATAATAATAGCTAATAGTTGTAGAAGGATTAATATGAGGTCTGTCCAGGAAGGATCCAGTCATGTACTATTAAAATAGACACTTATTGAAGAAGATACAAGATATAAGAAACATCGTACAAAGGACAATGATGCCTCAGTCCCCATCAAACTAGGTACCTTGGGACCTCACATAGTTCTTCTGATCACCATCTGCTGCCCCATCGTATTTTCCTGAATCTCATTGACAGTCTGAAACCTCTTCCCTTTCAAAGGTGATTTTAGTTTGGGGAAAAGCCAGAAGTCACAGAGCACCAAATCTGGCCTGAGTCACCTGGGTGATTAGATGTTTCACCAAAACACTCTGCATAAGACGCAATGCAGGAGCGGGGGTGCTGTTGTGAGGAAGCTGCCCATCACCAGTTGCCCACAGCTGCTGCCTTCTGAGTCATCTAAGAGTTTCCACAGAGAAATGTTCAAGCTTAATGCAAAATTTGATGTAGATTTGTTGCTCTACTCATTCAGTTTATTTGAATGTGACAGCCACACAGTACACATGCTCACTCAACAGTGTCTACCACCCCCACTGACTAATAAAGTGAAGTCGTCATTGTTCACACATGTACATTCCAGTCCACTCTCCTTAGTCAAGGTTACATAGATTTTTCACAAAACCTTGTTTTATTAATAATGGCTGAACTTTTAAAAATTTAATCTTTATAGTATTTTATTTCCATTACCATTTAGTTCCCTTACATACTCTCCTATCTGCCCTCCCATCACCACACTGTTGTTCATGGCTGGACTTTTTCTGGACAGACCTCATATGTGTCAGGCACCAAATGATTTACACAAATTAAACCTTTACAATATTTCTATGGTATAGGTATGATTATTATCCATACTTTTAAAGGTGTGTAACTGGAGGATCGGAAGAAGTAACTTAACTAATACACAACTGAAAAAGATCTAAACCAGCCAAACAATCCTGAAAAAGAAAACAAGCTGAAGGACACACACAACCTGATTTCAAAGTTTACTGTAAAGTCACAGTGATCAAGGTAGTGTGATATTGGCAAAAGGACAGACACAGATCAATGGAATAAAACACAGTCTATAAATATATCTATTCAGTGAGTCAATTCAGTTTCAACAAAGGTGCCAAAGCAACTAAAGGGAGAAAATTTAGTTTTCTCAACAAATTGTGATGGAACATCCATATGAAAAAAAAAAAACCCAACCCATACCTGGTACGACATAGAAAATTAAACTCATGATGGATCATATACCTAAATGTAAAATTTTAAACTATAAAAACTATGAGAAAACTTCTGTGACCTTGGGACAGACAAAGATTTCTTAGCAAGAACACAAAAAGCAAGATCTACAGAAGAAGAAAACATAATAAATTTGACCTCATCAAAATGTAAAAGACATTATTTTAAAAATTAAAAAAAACAAGCCACATACTGTGCAGGGCGGGGGGGAATGTTTGTGACACAGATCTGATAAAGAACGTGTATCCGGAATTCATAAGAAATATCAGAACTCAATAATGAGAAAACAAACACCCTGATTTTCAAATTGGGCAAAAGATTTGAAACGACACACTGGGCTTTGTCCTTGAAATACTCACTTTGGGGATGCCTCCCCTTTTGGAACCCAGTGACCATAATCGTGGGAAGTTCAATAGCAACACAGAAAGGCACACTACAGAAGAGCCTTCCTCCCTTCCTGCCATCTCCAATCCGGAGGGCAGTGAACCAGGGCTGACCACACAGAAAACACCCGTGCTCTAACACAGCAGTTTGGGAATGTCTTGCATCCTTACACATGATTAATGATGGTTTTTGTTCCTGAGTTACATCTAGTGATATTACTTTATTAGAAATTAACACTGATAGTTAAAAAACATATGTTACTTCATTAAAATGAAAAACATTGCATATTAATATTAATAGTAACATTTCATTTTTAATATTTTACATGTTAACTTTAGTATCAACTCTATTTCCAAAAAGATAAACTTAGTGAGGAGATGGGATTGTTTCACATTTTCACAAGTCTCTTTAAAGTCTGGCTTAATAGAAGATGGCACGATTCTCATAGCCACTTCCACATTCAATTTTCTGTGGTATCACCGATCAGGTAGTCTTGGGAAAACTCTGCTGTATACTCATGGAAGAGTGAGAGTGAAAAAAGCAAATAAGATCTTCATATTGTTATGTAAACATCTTTGACTCTGTAGAATAAGGCACTTTGAGAACCAAAGGATATCCTAAGGATGGCAACAGAATCACCCGCAGAAAGAAATCCAGATCCCTATAGGGCTGGGTAGAGCACAGCCCTCTTCCAACCTGAAATACTCAGCAAGAATGGTTTTAAAGTATTTTCTGGGGTCTCCACCATAGGATTGTACTCCCATTCTGGTCTCAGGAGAGAGGACTCTGCTGTCCTCTAAAGCACGCTCCCTACTTAGCTAGACTACACCCCAGACTAACCTCGGGTCTCTCATTGTTTCCCTGTTCCATTTCCAATGACCACCACATAGCCAGAAAGAGCCCCTCTCTACCCCAGGACCCACCATAAACTTCTTCGTGCCTCAGCCTCTGGATCACACAGATGCCCAGTGCAGAAGGAGGCGGTATCCACACACCATCCCCGATTAAGACCTCTCTTTCTGAGGTTTCATCCTTTGCCCCAATATTACACCCTCCTCAGAATGACTGACAGAGGACACAGCCATTCACCTTAAGACAGCTGTCACCCTCATCCACAATGGTGTGTTCTGGCCCTGAAGCCCGGAAAAGACATTCATTTAACAATTGACATTGGTATGTCACTCAAAATCTGTGTTACACAGTCTTTACACAGTCACCTAGGCAAATATACACAAAGATAAGTAATAGCAGCAGTGACAAGGGCTAAATTAGTGATTTTGAAAATTTATTCTGTGGCATCAGACTATAATGATGGGAGGGATAGAGTGGTGTATCGATGTTTTTCATGACATTAAAGGAACTTAGTGGATTCTGGCCAATATTTGTTTAAGAAAAGAACAGAATAGAACAGACCAGAGCAGAACCCGTGCCTAGGTTCATAATGGGTTCTGCCATTTACTAACATTGATTTTGGGGACCTTGAACATTCAACTGCTCGGTTTCCTTGTCTGTAAAATGGGGAGAGTAGTTAAATGACATAGGATTATGAGGACTTCATGGTTTAGTATTTTTAAGGTGCTTAGTGCCTTACTTAGAGACATACTAAGAACTTTAAGCATTTGTCACACATAATATACAAAGTTCATGTGTGTGCTAGGTTATGATAAAAAGTTTGGAAAAACTCAAAGCTGCACATAGTGAGATGTAAACTCCAGTGGACAGGTAGGATACAGACAAGCAAAAGCAATGTGTGTTCTGGGTGTGGGGGCTTCTGGGGTTAGAAAGCATGGAATGCAGGGGTTTGGGTGCAAGTCTCTCCTTCCACAGTCTGGGGAGCTATCAAGAGAGGGGAGAAGAACATTAAGAGGGGAGAAAGTTGTTGTTTTACCTCATGTAGAATTCTTTTGTCTCGAATCCCCTTTATCAGGACCCAGATGTTTTAAAAAGGATGCCAAGCTGTGATAAAAACAGATGTACAAGCAGGAAATACAGCACATCTAGCAAGGAAGACTGTTGGGTAATTCAGTTTGTTAACCACAAGTACTATGTACTAACCATTTGCAGATGATCATTAAAATATATCCCCAACAGTCATTTCTTATGGTTGTTATTAGCTTCGAAGTTTCATCTCTAAAAATCTCTTAAAGCCACTTATCCAGCTGGGCTGAAAGCAAGTTACAATCAGTCAGTTAGTTAGCCCTAAGTGATACAAGGAGGGTGGACAGTATGGTTTGAAGATCTCCACACCAGTGTGTTGGAACCTAGCACAAAGAAGACGCCCGTGACTCCGACTCACCTGCACAGCAATCTGAATCATGACAAGGTGAGTCTGAGTTGGTTAAGTCCACCTAACTTCAATCACTAGACAAAATTTTAAACCCCACAACCTTGACATGAGAGCTCATATGATGACTCCTTTTTTGTGATATATAACCATCCAAAGTCACCTGATCCGTTACTGAACAAGAGCAAGGCTGGGGGGTAATAAAAGTGGAAGCTTGTTGTCTTCAGCTGCACTAGCCTTGATGTCAGTGAAAGATCCATTCATTTAAATCAATTCAAAAGCAAACATGCAAGGAAACTCTGTACTGATGATATAGCAATATGATTCAGAGTGAGAGCTTAAGGAACCTTAAAAGATCATCATCTCGCTGGCTGTTGTGAGGTAGGTAATGTATTATTATAATCCCCATTTTATGGATGAGCAAACTAAAACAAAAGAGATGAAGCAACTTGGATCATGAAACTAAGAAAGGACAAGAGAAATGCAGTGCCCATAGCCAACTCATCCCAGAGAGTTCTCGGTGGTGTGTGGCTTGGGGCTTTCCCCATTTTCTTTTCTATTATTCAGGACTATAGCGTGTGTTACAAGTCAGGTATCAGCTGTGTAGGTAGGTACCCAACCTGAAAGAGATGTGTCAATTACCTGTAGGGCTTGATTGCCTGAATTACAGTGCATGTGATTGAATTCATGTATGAGCTAAACAATAACAGAAAAAACTTTCCTTCAGACTGCCTGGTGATTCAGGTAGTGGAAATCCACCAAACTCACAGTTAGGGAAGATGAACAACAGGTTTGTCCACATTATTCTTTGTGGAGTGTCAGTCACGAGCTTTTCACGGAGAAGCAAGTTGTTTTGGTTTTTTTTAATGACATATTTGCATGTAGTTAGGAAGGGGTGTGCCTATTCAGATCTGTGACTATGACACCAGGAAGAATAGCATTAGAGTGAAACCCATGAGGCAATGACCTTAAGTACAGGTGGTTGCCACAATGTCTATTATTAGGATCAATGAGATACAGTCAGAAGTAATGTTGCAAATGGCAGGATGGAAGGCCAGTTTCCCCTGACAAAGTGTAAAGGCATGCTATAAACACTTGCATGAACAAACAGCCTTAGCAGCCACCACAACCAGGAGAAAAATTAGAGGAGGTTTTCCACAACAAAGGAAGTATTGTTCTCCTGTGGTCACCCTTAAATTCATCCCTTATAGAAGAAGATGCTTAGGCTCCACCATGGAACTGTGGTGTCCCACCCAGCATTCTCCCTATGGGCCAAGTGATGGAATCAATTGATTTATAGAGAATTGTTCCTTCTAACTGGAGATTCCACATCTTTACTTCAATAGCAAAGAGCTCTCTAAAAAAAAATGAAGTACAGGAGGCCAAGCTGACGGCTGGTGAGGCAGATGTGGGCAGAGCCAATTCTGCCCCAGAGGCCAGCACCATGTCTGACCTGGGGCAGGACAACAACCTCGGGGCTCCTGTGTCTTCACCTGGACAGCAGGGCTCCCCATGCCAACACTCGGTGATGATTATTCCTATACACAAGCCTAGGCTTTGTTTTTGTATTTCCTTTCGGTTTCTTCCTTCCTGCCTCCTTCCTTCCTTCCCTCTCCTCTCCCTTCCCCTCCCCTTGCACCACCTCTCCTCTGCTCTCTCTCTCTCTCTCTCTCTCTCTCTCTCTCTCCTTCCTTCCTTCTTTCTCTTTCTCTCTATCTCTGTCTCTCTATCTCTCTCTCCTCTCTCTTCCTTTTCTGCTATGGAAGCCAAAACCTTTTTGCTAAGGGAAATCCAAAGCTTGCAAGAAAACACATTTTGGTTGTGTAACAGAGATGGATGGTGCCATACCACTGTCTGGGTTCATATAGAGTCAGAAGTGGAATTACACAAACAGGGATAAAAGGGAATCTCAGTAAACCCTGCTGCTGGAGAGGCCTCCATCACCCTATGACTCCACCAATGTCATCTTCCCGCCTACCCCCACCCCAGGTGGGAGATTAATCACCTCTGCCATGTCATTAAGGTGTGCCTGGTCTGATTTCTGCCTGCTTGTATCAAAGTCCATGCAATTCAAAACCATTTATTGAGTTAACAAAAATTTCTTTTGAGCATCTCTTAAGTTCTTTCAAAGAATGAGATGAGATATAAAAAAGCTATAATATGATAATTTAGGAATCTTGAACAATTTTCTAGGCACTGAAGATGTAAAAGATGGATAAGACATTGCCCCATGTCTCCAGGGGGCTCACTATCCAGCGAGGAGCCTGACAGCTAAATACCACAGGGTTGGCAGTATACTAGAGGTAGCCAAGAGTGTGTAGAAGCCACCAGAAATTTCCTGCACTCCCAAGGTATATTTATGTCATTTCTCCCAGCTGTTTCTGGATTGGCAGAAATCCTCAAGAAGAGCATGTTGTCTGCACAGAGTCGTCACTCCACACCACCTCATCTGCTCACGTAAGAATCAAGGAAAATAACTATAGGTGGGGTTCTGAGTGATACGATTTGGTGTAAGTTCAGTTAAGCTAGTAAAGCCCATTTGTGAAAGAACTTCCTGTAAACAAGATCCAATGACTGTTTCCAGCTCATGATGAATAAATGAAATAATTTACCGCAACAGATACCTTGCCTGAAAGAAAGTGGCTCACACAATAACATGTCTTTCATTTTTCCTGTTCTGAGGTGTGGTTAGGTGACTTTCCCTTGATTAAGGGACTTGTGGGTCTGGGTACATAAGGCTAAATGTGATTGCAAAGTTGAAAGGACCCAGTCAGGAAGTATTTGTGATTTGATAGGGGAAAAAAATGCCTTGATGTTACAAAATGAAAGACACACATGTTTGCATGTGTGCCTATACACACACACCTTGCTGAAAACATTTTTAGCTCTTTGGCTTGAATTTTAAATTTTGTGATTATGTTTTAGGACACCTTACTAGAAAATCTTTTCCCAATACTTTCTCATTAACAGATATTATATAAAACACAATTATAATGAAGGATCATGTACATTGCTTCACTTCCTTACCTTCTTACCAATCAAGCCTCTTCCACTGCCAAAGAAAGCCCTGTGAATACAGAAATGTACATTTCATTCTCCTTTTAAGCTTGTGTTCTTTAGATCTTCGAATTCTATGTAGATAAAGTTTTTAAAACCCTGTAGAGTGGTTTTCCTTTGCTATGGTTTCTCCTTCTGCTTAGAATAATGAATAACTCACCACTTTCTTTCTCCATCAGATTTTAATAGATTAATTAAAATCTAAATCTGAAAATTAGCTTCAAATTTAAACGCAAATTTGAAAAACCCAGGGAGAATACTTGCCATTATAAATTTTCTCCAGAAGTGAAGTTTGGGCAGAAAGACACAGAGACGAAGGAAAGGAGAACTCGTCCTCTCCTTCCAGTCCTCCCCCAAATCCTGCTTCTGCTGACTTCAATAGCAGGGTTTTGAACACCAAAAATATAACAACAACAACAACAACAACAACAATAATAATAATAATTACAAGTGATGAAATTGCCTATAGGAGTGATTAGAAAATAATAAGCAAGACTCCTTTCCAAATTAGGGCAAGAGTAAGAGGACAAAGGGAGCATGGAAATTCCTCAGGTTTGTTACTACACACTTTCCATAATTGCCTTACTGTGTGTTCTTAGCTTTCCCTCTTTTACCAAAAAAAAAAAAAAAAAACACTGAGAAAGAAAATAATTTAGGGAAGAGAAAAATAATTTAGGAAAGAAGGGAAAAATACTGAGAAAAAATAATTGAGAGAAGTGAGAAATTGAAAAATAATAAGAGCTAATGCATTGGTGGTGCTTACTTGGTGCCAGACAGCCCTCTAAGCACTTCATACTTACTAACTTATTTATGTCTCACAATTCTTGAGAGGATTATTAAACATATTTTACAGGTGAGAAAATGAGGCGCAGAGAGGTTGCATAGCTTGTGCAGGACACACAGCTAGTAAGCTTTTATTTGAACTGAGACAGTGTAGCTCCAGAATCTGTTTGTTCCGTTTTGTTTTTCAACCATTAGGCAGCATTACCTCTTTATAAACTTTAATCCTCATTTCATAAGAGATGATGATGGGGAAAAAGAGGAAGGATACTCAAATGAACTTAAAATACAAGAGAGCTGGACTTCCAGTAAAGACGGAGGTATAGGTAGACACGGCTCACCTCCTCACACAACCACAGCAAAAATTACAACTAGGCTACAAAACAACTATCACCCAGAATAATCAGAAAATTGAGCTGTATGGAAATCTGACAACCAAGAAATTAAAGAGTCACATTCATTCAGATGGGTAGAAGGGGCAGAAATGTGGAGATACAGAATAGGTGGTCCCACACCTATGTATGGTGTATAAAAAGTGGAAGGGGTACATGGGGAACAAGGTATTCCAGCCCCAAACCAGATCATCCAGCCCAGGATTCCAGTGACAGGAAGATAAATCCCCATAACTTCTGGCTGTAAAAACCAGTGGGGGCTGGGGTAGCAGAAGAAATTGCAGGATTCTTAGGCATCTCCTTTTAAAGGTTCTGCAATGGACTTAGGACAACACAAATGTACTCCCTCTGGGCTCCAGCACTAGGGCAGCAGCTGAAGCTTGAAGGGCACCAGTGGTGTATGGGGAGAAAGTGAATTGTCTGGTGACTTCTTAAGGCTCCATTCCATTCAACTTATGGGTGCACTTTTCCATGTTAGGCCACACTACTAAGACAGGGAGTCAAAGCAACTCTACCTAACACATAGAAACAAACACAGAGAGACTGCCAAAACAAGGAGACAAAGAAATATAGCCCCAATGAAAGAATAGGAAAAAACTCCAGAAAAAGAACTAAACAAAATGGAGATAAGCAATCTATCAGATGCAGAGTTCAAAACAGTGGTTATAAAGATGCTCAAGGAACTTATTAGGTATTTCAACAGCATAAAAAAAAAGACTAGAGAGAAATAAAGCTTATACTAAGTGAAAATAAAGAAAAATTTACAGGGAATCAACAGTGGACTGGATGAAGCCAAGAATCAAATCAATGATTTGGAAACAAGGAAGAAAAAAAATCAATTAGGACAGCGAGAAGATTAAAAAAAAATGAGGATAGGATAAGGAGCCTCTGGCACAACTTAAAATGTACCAACATTTGAATCATAGGGGTGCTGAAAGGAGAGGAGGAACAGCAAGAAATTGAAATTTTATTTGTAAAAATAATGAAAGAAAACTTCCCTAATTTGGGAAAGGAAATGGACATAACAAGTCCAGGAAGCCCAGAGAGTCCCAAACTAGACTGATGCAAAGAGGACCACACCAAGACACATCATAATTAAAATGTCAAAGGTTAAAGATAAAGACAGAATCTTAAAGGCAGCAAGAGAAAAGCAGAGAGTTAGCTACAAAGGAGTTCCCATAAGATTGTCAGCTGATTTCTGAAAAGAAACTTTGCAGGCTAGAAGGGACTGGCCAGTAGTATTCAAAGTGATGAAAAGCAAGGACCTACGACCTAGATTACTCTATCCAGCAAAGCTATCATTTAGAATAGAAAGGTAGATGAAGTGTTTAACAGGCTAAAGTTAAAGGAGTTCATCCTCACCAAGACATTATTATACAAAGTGTTAAAGGCACTTACTTAAGAAAAAGAAGCAGATCAAAGCTATAAACCTTAAAATGATAACACATTCATAACTATCAACAACTGAATCTAAAAAACAAATGAGCAAACAAGCAGAACAGAAACAGAATCATAGATAAGGAAACCAATTGGATGGTTACCAGTTGGGAGGAAGAAGGGGGAATATGGAAGGAGAGGTGATAGGATTAAGAAGTACAAAGTGATAGGTACAGAATGGGCAGGGAGATGGTAAGAACAGTATAAGAAATGGAGAAGCCAAAGAACTTATATGCATGACCCATGGACATGAACTAAGTGGGGGATTGCCAGAGGGAATGGGGGTCCTGGGCAGGAGGAAGCAAATGGGGAAAATTGGGACAACTGTAATAGCATAATCAAAAATATATATTTTTTAAAAGGGGGTGCTGAAACCAGAAGTACCACCAATTAAAGGACTGAGGGGTTGGTCACAGATTGTCCAGGTTTCCCATTTAAATGATTGGAAAAAGGCCCTGGCTGGGTAAAATTATTTGGTTGGGGCACTGTCCCAATGTGCCTAGGTTACAGGTTCAATCCTCAGTCAGGGCACATACAGAAATCAACTAATGAATGCATGGGTAAGTGGAACAACAAATCAATATATCTCTTTTCTCTTCTTAAAAAATCAATAAATGGACCATGGCTGGTGTGGTTCAGTGGAATGAACATGGGCCTATGAATCAATAGGTTGCTGGCTGGTTTGATTCCCAGTCAGGGCATATACCTGGGTTGTGGCCCAGGTCCCCAACTGGGGTGCATGAAAGGCAACCACACATTAATGTTTCTCTTCCCTCTCTTTCTCCTTCCTTTCCCCTTTCTCTAAAAATAAATAAATAAAAACATAAAGGAATTATTTGGTTATTTTTAAAAAATCAATAAATAACAATTTTTCTAATAAAAAAATTAATAGTTGGGAAGAAATAGTGATTTGAAATATCCAGGGAAAGCTGGACACAGGCCTTTCAAGATCTCACTTCCTTGGAGCTGAAGAGCAGTGTGAAGCCTTCCATGCGTAAGGGGGCATTTGTTGCTCCGGGCCCCCTAAGCTGCTCCCCAGCTCATGAGCTGTGAGATCCCAGCTTGAGTCTTCCCACCATAACATGAGCTTTGGCCATGAGACAACTTCTTCCAGAGCAGTTTCCACATCAGAACCCATGTTGAGCCCTCTGTTTCTATTGCCAACTGGTCTTTCTTTTATGACTGTCCTGAGAACAAATATTGCTCTTCTCTGTTCATAGAACAACCAATGTCAGCCACAGCAGAGGCCTGGGTGAGGATCCAGTTGTGGGTGTGTAACCAGGGCTGGAAGTTCTTGAGAAGGACCATTTGTCCAGACTGGGGAAGGGAGAACAGCAGAGATACCCACATGTTCAAATGGAGCTGTAAGCCTTTTTAAAGGCTTAGGACTGATATCCTGGTCCAGTTCTTTCATTGCATAGCCAGGAGGCTGAGGCCTAAAAGGAAGAAAAGAGTTCTTTTCTCTGTTTGGCCCTTCCTTCTTTCCTCCTGAGTATCTGTAAAGGAAATAATTAAAACAGACAGAGAACGAGGAACTTCCTCCTTGGTTCTCTCTCACCACTCAAGTGTTGTTTTCTCCACGTATGGGGTCCTCCCATCCTGTCTCTTTCCCTTCAAGCCTGAAATTCAGGCTCTTTCCTCAGATGCTTCAGTAAAATATCAGCCCTTAGAGGCAGTCATGCTGGCTCTTGATCAGGCCCCCAGTTTGCCTTTGTGCTGGCTGGTTTCCATCATGCTATCATCAAATGTGTGCTGGGAAATTTTCTGTATATCAAATCTCCCCTCTCCTTCCCAGGCCACTGACAATTTAGCTTGAATCTTACTGCACCAGCATGTTGGAAGGGCCAGCGGTGTGGAAGTTATTTTGGGGGCAAGAACAGGGACTGCCTCATTGTCAAAAGCCACAAGGCTTGTCAGGACCTGAGCACTGACCAGAATGTCAGCTTGAGACAGTGTGTAGTTTTCCTGAGACTTTACTAGTTTATCCATTATGCCAGACATTCTCATACTTGTCTTCAAAAGCAGAACTGAGCTGACTTTCTACCAAAATAGGATAATGGTGGTCTCCTACAGGAGGGAAAAAATACTGGGCAGACTCTTAGCATTCATATTTGTTTCTCCCACAATTTTTCTCAACTTCTAAAGATACTTTCTACTACTTAGCTGAACAAAATATATTAATAATTCATAACAAAATAGTATCAAATATATATATAAGTATAGCTAAGTATTTGATATATAGTTTTTTTACTATTTTACAAATATACATATAAAATAGAACTACAGTTTCTGCTAGTAAAGTTGCTACTTGCTAAAATGGAATTTATTACATCAATATTTAATTTTATTATTTTCCCATGGGAGCCTCTAGACCGAATTTCCTTAAGAGGAGGGAAGGTGGGTGGGGAGCAACTGAATTCTCTTTTTCCTCACTAGGATAATTAGAATGCAAGATCGGCCTTGGGCGCTTTGGATCTGAGCATTTGCCATGCTTGCCAAGGATTCTGGAGCTTCCTCCGTGTAGCTGGGGAGGTAAGAGGCCAAAGGTGGAAGTAGGCATGCAGAAGGAGCCAGGATGGGGAGCTTGGCTGCCTGTTAACAATATAACTTCTCCTATCTGCCTCCAGCTTTTTATTTACCTTTTGCTTGAGGCCTGCTCCTTCCCTTTTTTCCCTCTAGGCTTCTGTATATGATGGTTATATTCCACTCCCTGAAAAACTGGGGAAGAGGCAGCACACTGCTATGAGGGGCCAGGGAGGAGCCAGCACTTTGGGGGCAGTCTCCCACTCCCTTTCTATGATACCATCACCTTCGGAATAAAAGGGGAGAAAAGAGTTGCCTGACCACACATAGTGTTTGGCTATTTGGGGAGTACACCTCTTCAGTGAGTTACAAAGATATTGAAAACATTCACCAAATAAACACTTTGTCCTGCAGCGAACAGCAAAAAGGCAAAGGGACCCAGAAATGAAATGCTCCACATTCAGATTCCATTGCTAGACTCTCCTCCGTCTGCAGAAGCATTAAACTCCACAGTAAACCTACTCGAGAGCAAACCATCTCCCTCTCCCTGGTGTATGAAAAACGAGAAAGGTCGCTTACTGATTTCAGTAGTGAAACTTTTGCTCACAGAAGGCCAGACGTGCGATGTTGTGGGCAGTGTGCAGACAAGCAGGAAGCTGCGTGTCATAGAGGTACTTGTCCTTCATGAAGCGGGAGGTGGTGGCCACTTGCCGTGCTGGGCAGTACACTCCCTCTACAACAAAATCAACAAGTTCTCCTTGAAATTTTGAAGGAAGACCTGCTTCTTCTATAGGACATAAGAGTGTAGTTTAAGTCCATCTTCAGAGTGAGAGGAGAGCAAGGTTCCAAGAACAGCCATAGGCCAACACCTGTGCAGAGATTGGCCACTCTTGTGTCCATGAGAATTACCTGGTGTGATGCTCTCACTCTCTCTCCCACCCCCATTCTCATCTAATTGATCTAGGTTTGGGGACCAGAGTCTTGGGATTTTGTAAACCCACTCAGCTTGTTGGAATAGGCAGCCAGGGTTGAGAACTACCTGCCTGGAGTCCCTGGTCTATTATATGACTTGCTCAAAGCCTGACTTAGAAGTATGGTGACCCTTTTAAGAGCAAATAAAAAGAGCCTCTTTTCACTCATTTGGTGCCAGAGACCATGCCCCCAGTACCTCATTTTATGCACAAGCTCTCAATACAGGAAATGGTGCAGCTCCGAAGGAAGACGAGGCCTGGGTCCTCATTCAGCCCAAACTCGCCCACTCGCTAGGCTGGTGCACAATATGGGACACAAACAACCTTTGGCTCAGAGACTCAAAGAGAGAAAGCCCACGGTCCCCAGGCAAGTTACTGAACCTTTCTGGTCTCAGAGTCTTCTGTAAAACTGAGTGTTTTACTCATCAGACAATCCCTGAACTCCTTTTAGCTTTAAAAATGTGTAAGTTTATTGTGTTTCATTCACTACATTCTTGTTTAAAACCTATATGCCTAATATACCTAAGTCCCAAGTTAACTAATATGTTTACCTTCTTTTTAAATAATATCAGGCCCTGAGAACAACTTACTTTTTAAATTTTTTTAAAAAATATGTTTATTGATTTTATAGAGAGAGGAAGGGACAGGGAAACATCAATTGGTTGCTTCCCATATGTACCCTGACCAGGGACTGAACCTGAAACCCAGATATGCACCCTGACCAGGAATCAAACTACCAGCCTTTGGATGTGTGGAACGATGCTCCAACCAACTGAGACACACTGACCAGGGCTCAGTGCGTGCTGATCATTTCAGTCTGTACTAACCTGTTCTTTCCATCTACCAGATAGAAATGAAACACATCATCTCCAAGATGTCTGATGTGTACATTCTTAGTTTTAAATGCCAAATGATTTTTAAACTGTTTTTGTAGCTAAATTTTATCTTAAATATATGAGTGGAAGCAAATCAAGCCTGGTCAAGGCTTACACTGAAGGAAGGTAATGTAAGACCTGACCCTGTTTGATGTGCCTCCACAGGACATTTTCTGAGGGAGGGTTATGGGGCTGGGGCATATTTCCTTTGGTGGCAGAGTTCAAGGCCTGAGCTTCCAGGTATGCTTGATTCAAATGCAAATCTGACCACACCTGCCATCTGTCACCAAGCAGGAAAGGGACATGATGAAGTTGTACCCAGAGCCCTAGGAATTTAAAGTTTGCAAAAGTGAAACTGGCAGTTTGCCATCCTGTCTGTGCATATAAGTTTCCTTTTCTGACTAATAATTTTTAGGGAAAGAGTAATTACCTTTATTGCAGCACTGAGGCTATTACTATGTCTAGGCAAATCATTACAGCCAGCTCTATCTCTTAACAATATTTATAATGCTTCAAATTTTACTCCCTAAAAAATTCATGACAGATAATAAATATAGCCCTGGCTGATGTGGCTCAGTGGATTCAGTGCTGGCCTGTGAACCACAGGGTCGCCAGTTTGATTCCCAGTCAGGGCACATGCCTGGGTTGCAGGCCAGGTGCCAAGTAGGGGGCAACCACACATATATGTTTCTCTCCCTTTCTTTCTCCCTCCCTTCTCCTCTCTTAAAATAAATAAATAAACAACAGTATATTTTTAAATAAATAAGTAAATATATGCACATATATATCTATTGATAGATATATGTATGTGTGTATATGTACAAATAGTTTTATATGTGAACACACACACCATCATCATCACCAAAATCAACACCAGCTATTCATTTTACTGGGTACCTACCACAGCCTCTGTCCTAAAGGGACTTGCAATGTAGTGAGAAAGAAAAAGAAAAAAGGAAGAAAAATACAGAAGATCCCTAAAAAGAGATGGCTAGCCGTGTATAGCATGAACTCTGAGTCCTCAAAGTTCTCAAAGTCCACCAGGAAAAAATAATTTCCTTCACAATACTAAGGCATTATTGATTTTTTTCACTTCTGGAAGCTACAGGATCTGTGGTATTGGAACCAACTGAATGTAGAAACAGATAAGAAATCCAGCTTTCTTTTTCTAAGCCAGAAGTTAAAGAAATTAGCAAAAATGAAAAAAGGGAATGTCATTCTCCTTATTGAATATTTTGGTTTTAAAAAATTTGCTTATTTTTTTCAGTAAAAATATGTTTGTAGTGTTAATGTGTAATGAGCTTATCATTATTTTTAAGTGACTAATAAAATATTTTTCAACTTCTCAATTTTAATTCTAAAAGGTAAATGTTAACAGATACAATCCATATAAACAAAAGTTTTGGATGTCCTCAATATATGTTAAGAACACAGAGTCCTGAGATCAAACACTTTGATACTTGCTGGCCTGACCTAAGTTTCTGTGCTTGGAGATTTCTTTTCCCTTCCTCTCCACTCATCCAGATTTTACCTCTTTGATCAACATGCCTGGCCACTTCTTCCATGAGGCCTTTCCTGATTCCTCTTCCCCTTCCTCAGCACACAGAAAGAGCCTAATAATTACTCAGACACTTTGTATGCACCAAATACTATCCTAGGAATTTTTGTATATATTACATGTTACCTCTCATGGGACCCTCTACTCCCCTATTTCTCATGGGATGTTCTTTGAAAACAGAGGCTATCCTCTCTGTTAAATTATAAGCTCCTTGAAAGACATACATCTATTTTATCTTAATGTCCTAAAAACTGACTCATGAATAATGAATGTTAAATAACACAATAGTGATTTAGACATGAACTGGAATGGAGTTCAGAGGAAACACCTGCTCTGAGGACATGTGATGAGGAAAGTGAGATTTGCAGAAGATCTTAAGGACAAAGAGGGCTTCCAGTAGCAGAATGGAAGATAGGGGAAATTTCAAATGTGAGAATGACACGATCAAAAGCACAGAACAACAGATTCTCAAAGTGCATGCAAAAAGCAGTGGAAAGATTAATGCTAAAACTGGCATTATTAAGACTCATATGAGCAAATGTAAAGGAGCAGATAAAGAAAGAATCTTGACAATTTGATCATTTTCTTCATAAACTTATATACTTTAAAGAGATGATTACAGAAAGCCTTGTGGTTTTCTGAAGATGAGGAAGAGCAAAGTATTAACATTCTGTAGCTTATTTTATCACATGAACACTTGGCATTAATGGTAAAACGAAGTCAGAATTCAGTAAAGAGATATAGTAAATGAAGATAGACCATTTCCTATGTGTGTTAAGCCAACCCTGATCTCGTGTTAAAAGACTCAGTGTTCAGGTATCTAATATGTGACACATTTTCCTTAAAATAATGTAAGTTCAAGTTTTGAAATACTTATGGTTTTTTAAAAAACATATTTTTTTATTTTTTAGCTTATCATTTTATTGGCAATCACTTTTTATTTTTTTATTTTTATTTTTTTTTAATTTAAATGAATGTTCAAGTACAGTTTTCTCCCCTTTACTCCCAATCAAGCCCTCCCACCCCCCCTCCCTACATCCCTCCCAATCAAGCCCTCCCACCCCCTCTCCCTACCTCCCTCCCATTACCACCCTCCCCCTAGCTTTTATCCACGTGTCCTTTAACTTTGATCCTATAAACCCCTCCCCCTCTCCCCCGAAATCCCTCTTCTCTCTCCTCTGAAATAAGGTCACTAGATCTCATTAAAATGTCATAATTTTTTATACCTGTTCCCATAAAATAAATATTTGAAAGAACACTTCAGACATTTGAAAGTAATGGTTTATACTATGTAAGTACCTCTTTTTAATAAATAAAAAACAGTATTTTCCTGACAGATACACCACAGTTTCCATCTCCACAGTAAGTCCTACCAGTGTTCAAACATTTTGAAGATTCAAAATATTTAGTACCAGTCAAATATTTAAGGCTGTATAACCAATTTTACAGGGCAATAAAGTTTAATTAAAATGTAATTTGCCTTTATGTAGTGTATATTTCTAATACACTATCAATTGAACAAATGTAATGTATATTTCTAATACATTACCAATTGAACCAAAAAAACCCAAAACCCCAAACCAAAAAAGTTAAAAAACAAGTGAAGAAAGCTGATGCCCAACCTCTCTGGAGTGGATTGGAAGTTAAAGAGGCAGAGCCTTGATCTCAATAAGAGAAAGGGAAGGTTTCATGACAGCCATTGTCCAAGCCACCAACCTGCTTAGCACACTCTATTTGCTTTCAGATTGTTTTGATAATGTAACAACAACCCCCCCAAAAAAAAACAAATGGGGAGCAGTCAGTTGAGAGAAAATATAAAACCTGGTGAAACTATATGAATATTTGCTATGAGAAGTTAATAAGAATTGTGAAATTGTGCTTTCTTTAGCATATTTTAGCTATAAAGAATAATAGCCAATACATAGTTAACGATTGGGGAAAACATTTCCTATATAGTGTCATTCATTATAGACATTGTCTTATAACCAGTTCATTGAAGCACTATTGTATTAGAGGTCACGAACCCAGAAAGAAAAATAGGCTTATAAAATTATGTGCACTGTTATCCCCTCAATGGAATGGAATTTTTCTATAAGTTTTTAGACAGTCCCTCTCTAATTTTTACTCAAGTACTATACATATTCTATAGGCAAACATTTGTCATTTTCCAAACTGAACATTTTGAAACTTCTTCTTAGATAAAATAAACTTTGCCTCTCTACACTGGCATATATCTGTTCAGTTACATGTGTATACACACACACACACACACAAATATACACTGTTACACACAGAGGCAGCAAGCGGGAGAGAGTGGAAAAATATGGATTTAGATGCAGAAACCTCAGGAGCCAATTATAAGTATGCCTACCTACATGTGTAATATGACCAAAGTCACTTAACTTTTCTGAACTAAAATTTCCTTTTTTATAAATCAGTTACAATAATAACCTCTCTGCCTACCTGACAGAATCATGGTAATACAGATGACATATCGGAAAATATTTAGTACAAAGATATGATTTTCACAAAATATTTAAATATATTTCTTATGCTTTGAGGGTTCAGTTTCAATAAGTGCTATCTTTGTTAGGCAAAAAATGAGTTATGAAACTAAAAGTACAACTTTCCATATGATGTGGAGTTTCCTGTTCTGTTTTACAGGGTCATGTCCCAGATGGGTGACCATTTATTACCATGTGACCAACTCAAGCTTTGATGATAGTTATTAGGACATGAAAATATTGACAGAGCTGAGATCCCCATTGTGAAATATGAGGACCTTGAACATCTAAAATGTTGTAGGGCACCATCCTTCACTCATGGGTTCTAATACCTAAGGAAGCTGAGGATGATTTCCACAAAATGATCAGAGTTGGAGACAGAAGGTTCAATACTACTTCACTGATGAATTTACAAATTCATCTGCCCTGCTGGGATAAGGAAGTCATGCTGAGACCTGGGCGTTCATGCACCCGTGAGCTGACCCGATGCCAGTGAGAAGGAAGCAGGTCCTCCTTCCTGGGCACCGCCCTTGGGTGCTGTTGGGCTTCATTCTCGCTGCCTGCCTGCCCCACTGCCCTGACCTGGAACCTTTGTGATTACCCAGGACCTGGGGCAGGACCTCTCTCCTGAACCTCCCCTCACTGTCAGTCCAGCTTCAGACTGCCCTCTCCTCTCAAAGGGCTTCTCATCATCTGTGAAATTGCTGCTCTGTGCCCAGGTTTCCTGTGCCTATTATGAGTGACAATCAGCTTATCAAGTGAGTCCAAGGGTCTCACACTGAAATAACTACAGAGATCAGACAGGAAAAAGTCACAGTAAAATGGGCCAAGCAGGATCTATCACCTTGGAGGATGCCTACTGTGGGAGCAGTGACCTCTGAGCTGTAGCTGATTATAACTTTACAGAAATATAGGTCCCAGTGAGGCCAGAAATTATCAGGAAAAATCATAAATCTGGATTTATTAAAAAATCTTGACTTCATAAATGTTGCCAAGTAATTCAAAGTGTTTTCTGAGTTCTTAAAATTTGCTTGTTGGTTTCAAACTCCAAGTAGACAAAATAAAGCATATCAACAGGCCATATTTAGCCAACAGGCAACTATCCTTCCACCTCTTATTTAATAGCAGTAAAAGGGAGAATGTTCCCCTCCCCAAATACACATTGAGTCCTCCTTGCCCTGTCAGTTCACATATGTGAATCATAGGAATGGCCTGTTGATGCCCCATTTTTCTTTGTTGGAAATCAAAAGGAACCAGTTATGGTGAGCACTTAATTAGAGGAAAATGTGGCCTATGGCACAGAGGAGGAAATATTGCTTGAAAATGGGTCCTCACAGCTCCCCCTCACCAATTCTACTGACAGATCCAGCTGACTCTGCACTAAATGGTCCTTACAAGCTTCAGCCATGGCACAGATACCATACTGCTTTCCCCAGGGTGCAAGAGAGTCCCACCCCAGGCATTCTGAGAGTCTGGAGTCTCTGGGCAAAGGGAGGAGAATGTACACCAGAGGGCAGGACACACACAAGTCAGCACGCAAGCCCAATACCCAGAGGAGGAAGTCATAGGTCATTTAGCAAGTTATTAGCAAAGATACAAGTAAGAGCAGAGTTCATTAGTTCCGGTCAATCTAAAAGATTGTCACTGATTTACAGAATCACAGAGCAGTTCCCAGATGGGGCTTGGGGATCATCTTGTCCCGCCTGATCAGATGAAAAGATCAATGCCCAGAGACTCTTCTAAACCCAACTACATCAACACCATGTGCACTGCTTACTGTCCTAGACAAATGCATTGGAGAAAATACGTTGTCTTGCGCTGCGTCTTCTCCATGTAGATATCTAGACTTTGCTACTTGCTGCATAAATGTCAGGCCAACATATCTCAGAAATGGAGAGGATCAAGAGATATTATCAGTGGTTAATATATTACTCTAACACTGATTATAATAGCAACACTTAATAACTGTCTCTGTTTCCACCAGAAACTGGCTGAGTATGGCAAATGTGCTTTTGTTATTCAAAAGTCTCTGGAAAGCATCACCCTGCTATTTGTGACTTTTGAAAATCAAAAAATGACTCAACCCCCCAAAAAAAGTGATTTAATTGAATTACTTGCAGAGATCACCTTTAAAACCAGTAAGCCTGTACATTGCAAATGGAATCTCAACCAGTGTGGAAGTTGGCCCTAACAGACTTTCTCTAAAGAGAGCCAGTCTGTTCACAGCCAGGGAGAAAGCAAGGTCTAAAGTTCATAGACCAGTACAAGCGATATGTCTGGCAGTTCTACCACGGCTGGTGAAGGAGGCACTCCTCTTACGTAATGGGAAATATGCTTACAACACAGGGCACAGAGTGGCTCCCAGTGAAAGCGACGTGTGCTGCATGGTGGCTGTCACCCACAGGAACTGGTTCAACAGTCATGTCCTGCTTTGTAAGCATCATGGTTTACCAGGAGGGTTTATAGACCTTTCATTATTATTCCAGGAAAAAAAAAATAGATCAATCAAGTGAGTACTGAGCCTCCCATTTAACTGCTGAAGAAACTAGGGTGAGCATCGGGCATTTCCAGCCCTTCCCTCCAAAAAATAAAGAAGTCACGTTGAAGCATTATACCCGGGGTGCTGTGGTCCAGCCCCCTGGCCACAGCAGTGGTCTTCTAAACTGTGGTGAAATGTAACCAGTGAGGAAGAGGATCCAGATCCAGGAGGGAGTCATCTTTTAGCCTGAGATGGTTGATTTGGTGGAGGTGGGGGGTTGTCTCTACCATTTCAGAAATGAAAGCTTTGATTTTAAATCATGTCACCCCAGAATATTTTGCTTATTTTTTGTTTGTTTAAACCATCATGGGACCATATTCTGCATTATTAGTAGTTTCCAACAGTGACTTCAACTGGAAACTACTAACTCATTCAGGCACAGTCTGTGTCATTCAACAAAATGCTGCCTCAGTGTAGTAAAGAGATGGCTTTCAGGGGTGCACTGTGTTTAACACACACAGAAGCGCCTCATTCTTCCCACAGAGAACTGGCTATTAGCTATTATCACATGCTCAAAGGGAGGTAGCAACTATTTAGGTCAAGTTTTGTAGACAGGAAAAAAGGTGTGATGTGCCCTATAAAATAAAATCCTTCACATTTGTAGAGCAGGGTTTAAAAGGCATTTTCATATAACTAATATAACCCTCACAAGCCACCCCTGTTTTATGGATGGAACACCAGGGCTTGGGGTGTTCGGTAATTTGCCCCAAGTCCCCCAGCCTCCAGAATGCTCAGAGCCCGGCACTGCCTCCAGCTCTGCTTCTGCCAGGACATGCTCCTTCCTCCCAAGCTCTGCTTCCCTACTTAAAGAAGGCAACTGGCTTTCTCCATCGAGATCTCTCTCATTGTAAGAGAAATGCCCCCAAGCCCTTCCCTCAACAAGATCTTCCCCAGCTCTGAATTTTTGGGAAAATCATAAGTCATCATAATCATGATGTTAAGGACCACACCCACCTTCTTCCCTAATCTCTTCCCAAAGCAAGCAGAATGCCTGTCTCATTGAAATAGATGTTTGTGAAAGGGAGGGAGGAAAGGAGGGAAGAAATGAGAAGGAGGTAAGAAAGATCAGAAGAAGGAAAGAAGGGAATCTTCTCTCATTACCACAGCCGCTAACCATACATGTGTTTTTAACAAGTTACAGTGTGTTCATATTCTGCTAGGATATGAACTATGCCCATCAGGGCTCACACTGTCAGGAAAATTATAATAAAGTAAAAAGATAACAAAAATGGATCAACTGGAGAAAACGCCAGGGTACGACAGTCAGAATGAGGGGTTTAGAGATGGGAGAGTGGTGAGTGGGAGCCCTGAGGGTGGTGCCCAAAGTTTGCCTGAGATTTTTCTCAGGGGACAAAAGAAAGTAGCTTCTCAACAGTGCACGCTGACACAGGAAAAATGGATTCTCGTATTTTACGTGATCTGTGTGTTTACGTGTGACAGGCTGAGAACACCACAAGGTGACACTGGCTATTCTGTGGGCACAAAGTAACTCCATGAGTCATTGCTAGAATGTCAAAGGGATTTCTTAGTCAGGGAACAGCCTCTGCCTTGGTGTTTATGATCAACAACTCTGACAAACAGAAGTCTGAAGAGCAAACAAGCCAGCCTGGAGCCCTGGGCCTCTGGATGCAGGCCGTGCCCCACATTCTGGGAAAGAGCCCTTGGCCTCCATGCACGCAGCCTTTCACCACCACAGTGAAGTAAGTGCCTTCCCCATCTCCACCCCTGCTCTGCCCAGTATTCCACTCATGGGGATGGACCGACGCTGATGCAAACACAATGCACCCATGATAAGATAGCTTTAAAAAATAATAATGATAATTTTTTAGAATGGATTTGTCATTTCTACATAAAAACACTGCAAAAATCCTGATCCAAATCACTCTGCATGAGTAATTTTCACTTTTTTATCTTATGGCACACATAAACTAATTATTATTGAATAAAATTCTGAAGCATACCAAACTATATATATTTTTTGCCACTCTGACAAAAAGATAGGTATAACTTTGACTCATTCACACCAGATGGTTA
Organism: Tonatia bakeri; assembly: GCA_004024845.1. NCBI lineage: Eukaryota > Metazoa > Chordata > Mammalia > Chiroptera > Phyllostomidae > Tonatia > Tonatia bakeri. Next base: position 631,604 of record PVIA01000002.1, read on the forward strand.
TTGCTTTGTTGGCTGTTGTCATTTTTCTATTTGACAAGCCAAGGGAAAAGAGGTCAGTGTCCCTGATTAAATAGTCAGCTACTGCTTGTTTTAAAAATTCTTGTGGCACGCTGGTTGAAAATCGCTGTTCTGCATAATTCTCATTGGGTAGACTAGGACATATAAAGTTTCAAATTTTAAATAACATTCTTCATTGGAGGAAAGGTGGTTTTCATGATTTAGATTGAAATAGTTTGAAAAGATAATGTTTATGTCTTGGTGGGCAAAACCACTTAGTATTTTGGCCTCAATTTTCTCATGAGTGTAATGCTTGAGCGGAGATAGGAATGATTGCTCTCTCCCTTCCCTTCCAGCCCTGAAATTCAGTGAGTCTGATTTCTTTATATCCCTGAAGTAGAAAACAACAGTAAAAGGCATCTAGTCTCCTCTTAAGGAGCATTGCAGATCCTGAATATTTTGAGTGACCAGAAAATCAGCATCAGCCTTTCCCTCAGGTTTCTCTCAAATAGAAGACCATTATTTCTCTCCTGGTGACTGAGGTCAAGCAAAAGACATGGAGATTTGGAGATACTACCAATAGATTATTTTAGTAGCATTTGTTTTCCTGAAGTATTATCAAGTCATTTTTTGTCCTTAAAAAAATCATCAAATAATTCTGCAACCAAATATTCAAAATGATGGCAAAAAAAACAAAAGAAGAAGAAGAAAGAAAGAAAGGAAGGAAGGAAGGAAGGAAGGAAGGAAGGAAGGAAGGAAGGAAGGAAAGAAAGTCCCCAATCTTTGAACTAAAAGACCTAGATTTTAGTCCTGGCTTTTCCACTTACCACTTAGGTGACTTGATTCTGAACACTCAGAGCCTCACAAGTTCTACTCTCTAAAAAGGGGGTGCTGGGAGGAAGAATGCCTTCCATGCCAAGCTCATATGTTTGCCTGAGAGACACAGAAGATAATTAGTGTAAAAGTGCTCCATAAAACTTAAAGTGTTCTACAAACGAATGGGATCATGTTTTTTTATTGTGGACTATTGTTTGTCTGATTGGAAAAAAAAAACTGGATCTATAAGCACAGTAACAGCCTAAACATGAGTCATAAGCATAAGACTAAATGTTAATGCCTTTAGCAAAGGAAGCCATAATTTTATTATTAGCATCATGGAGAGGACAGAGAGAATTCAATGCTAACCATCAGGAGAAAACTCATCAGAGGGAGCTCCACCCTTTAGAGATTATTAAACCTTGTGACAACACAGGCATCGAGGTAACTGGAGCACCTCCTACACTGAAGCAACGCGGTGACAGTGGCATAACTCACCCTTTCCTTGGTATCGAGTGCAGCTGCCACCAAGAACAACACCCACATGCAGGTAATAACAGTGCCAGCGTAGGTCATCATCACCTCCTCATGAAAAGCAATCCGCAGACAGAGGCTGGGGTGTCAGGGCACATCTCCCTCCACCTAAGGATCTTGGTCAACCACAGAGGCCTCCAGAAAGCTCGACTTCTATAGTTATTTGCTTTTCAGGCCACATAGGAACTGTGTCAGGCAGAAAGGAATACCTCGGACCTGGACTGGCATGACCATGACAAGTAGCATGAAGAGTCACAGGTCAAAGACAATGGTTGGGCTGGGTTGCTCTTGACTTTCTGCACATCTTGCAGGGCAGAACTTTTCCTGAAAATCCTGAAGTTCAGATGTTTACAATTATAGGCAATGAGGCTCAAAGAGTCAGCCTCATGGATCACTTGGGTTTTATTTTTGGTTTTGTTTTCATTAGATGCAACATGGAACTGAACCATGAACCTTCCAAGGAGTTGCACAACCTCAGCTTTCAGAGATTGTGTTTCATTGTCATGAAAAAAAAATAATTGGATTTAATAGGTTTTCACAATCATATTATCCACTTAACCTTCCAAGATCATTACTCATTTAATTGCAAGCCCCAAGGAAAGATCATAGGGTAGAAACTACACTAGGCAGTCATAATGATTTTAAAAAAGCAAATTCTTCACAATTGATATAAAATCTAATATCAAAAGTCATTTCAAGTGTTCTGATTTAAGCCCTAAGAGTTGAAATAATTGCACTCCTTTGATAATTATTCTCATAACAAAATGAATACTTGTACGTTGTATAAGTATACATATTCACATATGCCTAAAACAGATTATATAAATTTAAAGTAAAAAAATGTAATCCTCAAGCTGTGGGTGACAGGCTTTTGCCCTGTTATGCTGGAACTTTATGCAAATACTTTCATCCCCTTATAGAAGAGCAACAACAACCAGGAACTTAAAGGCCCATTAGCACATTGCACCTCCATGTCAGAGTGGAGAGCATGCCGAGCACATGAGCAAGTGTGCTTCTGTCCTGTAGAAAGAGAATTTTTTGCTTAGCTGTAGAGTACCACAGCAGGTCATTCAGGTTATAAGACATTTTAATTAGCTGTTCTACAAATGAGAGCATTCTTCAGTCTCCAAAAGATGTTTTCCATCTTGACACCATCCAAAGGAAAATCTTGAACGAAAGATTTATGCTCAATCTGGTTCATATTCTCTCATTTACTTCTGTGGGATTAAAGCAAAACAAAGGCCCTTTTTCCCCTCTCTCTACAGAGTGTACTATAATTGGATTCCACAGTCCTGTTCTGAGCCAAGGCAGCAGATCCACATTGCTTCTGCCAAGTTTTTTTCTTCAAGCTGCAATGTCCTTGTTTGTGTTCACTCCCAGTGTTCCAGGTTACTGCTAGGCCAGGCTCGAACTGTCCCACATCCTCCCACAGAGGTCTTATTTTGTTGTTGAGAAAGACTGAGCATGAGGACGAAGTCCAGGGTGTTCACAGTGAGACTGAAACACTGCTCCAGAAAGCATGCGTGCAGTAACAGCAGAGCTGACACCTGCAGATGAGGTGACAGCTGCCTGACTGAGGACAATCACACCACAGTGTGACAAACACCAGCAAGACCTCTAAGCTCCAAACAGATCTAAGAACCAAGGCAAGGGAGGACTTTCCTAGTCTGGGTCTTGTCACCCAGAAAGTGACAAGCAAAGAGAGTCACAAACCTTGGGTTCCTCTGCAGTGACTTTCTGCAGTAGGTTGACAAGGAAGAGAAAATATAAAAGCCTGTCTTCTATACAAAATCACTTTATATGTCTTTCTATAAGTTGTAGTAGAACAAAGAAAAATGATATGCTTCTGACAGACCATTTCTTTCAGAGGTATGTGGAAAGGAGTAAGAATTATAATCAAATTAAAACCTTATTTATAATGAAAAAAAAAAAAGATTTTTTAAAGAAGTGGCCAAAACAAAAATGATTTGGTTGACTATTTTAATTTTCTAAAGGATGTCTTCAGGGAAGGTTGCTGTCTGGTTTCTTGGTACCAGAAGATTCTGTACACCCCATACGTATGGTCACTCCAGTGGCACGGGACAGCCACAGTTTGTTCTCATCTGCATATCTTCCCTATCCCTCCCCACCTCTCCCCACCCCTGGCCTGTGGTCAGTATTGGCATAGCTCACTTTTCCAAAAGCAACCCACTTTTCCCAATGTGCCCCTCAGAACCTCATTTCAAATATCCTGACCCTAAGCTTGCTGTGTGGTGCCTGGGCATCAGTGTTCCAGTAACAGAACCATAACCAAAAGATAGCACCAGGACCATCTACTCCAGGGATAACACAGGATCAGCTTGGCAGGCACAGCCTTTGGAGGTTCCAAACCCCAGGGGGCCCTAGAACCCCTCCATCCTCCTAGCCACACAGGAGAGGGACATGCTCTATTTTGGTATAGGCCATCCCATCCACATCTTCATGAAGTATTATGGAAATATTTGTCTTCTACTCCCCCAGCAAGCATCTAAGCAGGATGGAAAATTTATTTTAATAAAGTTGTCCTTCACTGAAAAAAGTCTATTGAGAACCTACTCAATACAGCAATGAGCTGGGTGCTAAGGATATAGACACGAGAAGACAGACAGACCAAAGTAGTGGTGGGTGTTAACAACTGTCATTAAGGTCATCTTGTTTCCTTTGTTCTGACTCCGTGATCACTATAAACCTTTAGCTTTATAGGGGCTTTAAAACACTTTGACGTACATGATCTTATTTGATCTTCACAATAATCTTGTTGAATGGGGATTGTTCATCTTGCAGATAAAAAAACTGAGGCTCAGAGGTGCTGAATGATTGAACCTCAAGTCAGTGGCAGAATCAGGAATCAAACTAAACCTTCTGACCATAAGTTCTCTGCTTGCTCTGTACATCACCCAGTTTATTGAGGGCCAGGGTGGGAAGTATTTTTCCAGGAAACTTTCTGGTGTTATCAGAACAAGTCTTGAACACCTACCATATGCAAAACCTACCCTGGTCTCTGGGAGGAAGATGTAGCAATGGGAAGATGAATGCAATACTTTCCCTACTCAAAGAAGTTTAGTGAAGGGAAGAAAAGTCATGGGATGTGAACTAATTGAGGGAAGTTAATGAACTAGAGAAAAAGGAAAGAGAAAGTGCTGTGTGGGATTTGGGACCTACAGAATCCAGACTGATTTGGGCACTATATTGGGTAAGAATTATCTTTATACTCCATACCAATTACTCTCAGGCCAAGAAGCAAAGAATAGCAGTATGGTGTTCCATGCACTGTGCTGCCAGTTGACAAAGGTATGCTGATTCCTATGAATTATCTCCTAAATTAATGATAAGTTGAAGAATATTTCAACAACAACTGAAAATGTCACTGGGAATTTGATAATCATGCATGAGTCCTCAAGAATTTGAAAAGTTTCAGAGTATTGATAAAGTTTTATGTTTTAAACTACAAAGCTAAAAAGTAGACCTTTGATCATTATTGATTATCTATGAAATTTTACCTAAAATGGTCACCTGGTCTCTGTTTTTTGTCTCTGTTTTTTGACGCTTCACAATGGTTAGGCAGAACAAACTGAAGTTACTACCCTTTCTTCTGGAGGATGAGGAAAAATTCAATGAGAGTTGGCATTGGCCACCCTGGGTGGTCAAGGAAGTGTTAGTTACAGCCAATAGCAGTAACTCTGGTAATAAAAAAAAATGCTCTGGACCAGTCTCATGCTCTTTAACAAATTAATACCAGAGTAGCTGTTGTACAAGGGGGAGGCTCAAGTACGTTACTCTTGTATGGGACTAAATTGTGCTGCCTCTACAGACAATCAGTGCTTTCTGGATGTAGGAGTAGCTATGCTGTTCACTGCTTAAAAGACTAAACAGGAATTGCAGCACCCCACTAACCCTACTTGCTTGTGCAGTCCACCCTGACCTCTCCAGGCTGCAAACTCTAGATGAGAAGCCACCATTAGCTTCTGGCTCATGCTGAAAATAATGTCGTAAAAAAGCACCTGGAGACAGATGCTTTGTAGACTTCTTAAGGAAGAAGCTAGTAAGTAAACCCTGGGAGACTTAAAAGAGGAAAGAGAGCAATAAGAAAAAGTAAGGAGAGGGAGTGGGAGAGAGGAGCAGATATGTGACAGCCTCTTTCTGAAGACTCCTTACGTTGTTTAGTGGAAGGAAATGACTTCCTGACTTGTTATGCTCCACTGTCCTACGAGGTGTACTAGATCACTGAGTATAAAACTGGGCTGACCTGCTTCGCTGTCCAGAGATCTAAGAGACTCAACTCCCTTTGTGGAGTATTAGGAGCATCATCACTGTTTATTAACACTGTTTTTTTTTTAAGGTACCCAAAATTCATCTATTTATTTTTGCTTCATTTAACCATACTTAGTTTCTGTTTCTTGAAGCCAAAGAATCCTACCAACACCCTCCCAATCTTTCCAACACTGCACTTCTGAGCCTACCTAGATTAGCATCTATATCTTCCCCCCAACTTCCCAATGTAGTGAAAGAAGTGTCTTTTCTCTCAGGAAAAGGGAACACATTCAGTGAGTGCTAGATTCCACCTTCTGCCACACTTTCAGGGACTGCATTCCTTAGGTTATCGTCCCTTTTCTCTGTCATCTCTGTCTCTCCCTGTCTACTGGATCATTCTTGTAAGCCTATAAACAAATTCCATTATCATCCATCTCAAAAGAGCCCATTTGTCCTTGTATCCCTTATCCATATCATTTTGTAGCTGATCTCCCTGTGGAAAGTTGTGAAGACATGCTCTTTTCACTTTACTTCCCGATTCTCTTTTACCTGGAATATACCCCCAACATGCCACAGACACTGTAACTGCTTTTGCCAGGTCACTGGTGACCTCTACATTCCAAATCACTGGATATTTTCCTCTTCTCATTTTACTAGGCTTTTTGATAGCATTGGCCAGTTGGCCCTCCCTGTTTCTTCAAGCCTCTACTTGACTCATCAGCAAGCTGTTCTTGCTGAGATCCAGGTGAAAGAGCAGTGGTGGTAGGAGCTGGGGGAGCTGAGGTGCTAGGAGGCCCAAGTGGGGGGAGGGTGGGATCTCTTTCAATTCTTACATGGCAGTAGTACAAGTGGTCTTCTCAAATAACTCAGCTCATTTCACTCCCCAAATTCAAGTCTTTCACTGATGTTCCATCATGCTTAGAGCAAAATCCACACTTTTTAAAATGCCCTCAAGGAAAATGCCACATCATCTGGCCCTATCTACATTCCCAACATCAAAAGCACTCTCTTAACTTGCCCAATATTCTGCATTTTCATTTCAAAACACAAAGAGCTGCTTAATAGTTGTCTTCTTCTGTTTCATTTCTTGAACTATATAAAATCATTGTGGTACTTAAAACAGGAAGTCAGGGACAGAACTCTTATCCTCTAACAAATCAAACAAACATTTATAAACAAAAGTCTATCGTTGCCAATGAGATTTGGGAAAGCAGCAGGCCCATGCCCATCCTGGGAACTCTCTGTTCTTTCATGCAAACAAAACTACAGCCACTGTCTTATTATTCAATAGCAAATTTTACTGGGCACCTCAACTAAAGATAGCAGAGAGATCCTGTCTTATAATTTATTGGGTAGAAGAGACTTCAAAGAGTCCAATGTTTTATCGATGTAAGTCAAGATGGAGTACAAGCCACTATATGAACTTACTAGCCACCTAAGAAGTTTGGTGAAGAAGCTGACTTCCTCAAATGAAGACATGAGTTAGCATTAACATCAGACTGGTCTTTGTCTTGTTTTCCCTGCCAAGAGTTTCTGAGATTTGGCCACAATCCTGAAAATATGCACTTCTATTTTATTTCATATTTTTCCCTTATACCATGACTCCCAGGGGAATGCATCAGTATCTGTGATCTGATTTATACAGAGGATCTACCCTACCACCTCAGTCTATCCCATTTTCTTGTACAGCATACGTTCTGTCATTTTGCAAAATTTCTAACACAATGGCAAGCAATCCCCAGTTTGGCTCTGCAGGTAGAGACACCTACACACTCATTAGACCAAGAAAAGGTATCTTTCTATGAGGTGAATAAGTGGACCAAGAGTGGTGATTTTCAAAGAACAACAGAATTAAAATTTCTACTGTTCTAATCTGTGTTGACCTATGGTTCGCAGTAGTCTGTGTTAGAGGTTAACATGAGTGGCTTCTTTTTTGGATAGACATCATTTAACAAAGCTATCTAGAGGGTTAATCAAGCCAAATGTTTATCTGGATTTTATCAATGTGTTAGAGGGGGGGAGTGATTTCAAGAACAAAGTAGAAAGTTATACTCCCTTTTTAAACAAAAAGAGTTTTTAAAGCCAAATGGCTTATTTTTTGGCTCTTTCCTCTTGAGTTAATTTGCTTGATTATTTCATCTGCTTCCAACATATTCTTCCCCAACATCTGGGTGTAACTGAATTGAAAAGTTTTTCATGGTTCCTTTTTTGAAGAAGGTAGATGTGACTGGCTTAGTACATCTGAAACAAGGCATCGAGCATGCTGTATCACTTGCATTGTTACATTAGAAAACTCTGCCTTCAAGTGACTTGAGTTTGGGCTTCAGTGACTGACTGAGTCAGTGGAGGTTACAAAGATATTTTGTAGTATTAACTGTGATTGGTCCATCAAACAATGAATCAACAAGGCATTTGTTTAAAACTCATGAGAGTCCAGGAATTAATTCAGTACTGTAAGATTTAAAGAAGAATATGAGCTTCAAAAAACTCATATCATAGAAGGGAAAACATGATCAATAGCAAGCTTTCACTGGTTCCTTCACCAGGCCAGTTATCAATTTCCTGTTCTTAAAAGAATTCACCACCCCACAGTCTTAAGATAGGCAGGGCTTTGAAATCAGCACACGTCACTACAGAAATGTAAGTATTTAGATCCCTGGGACTTGCTATTCCATTCCCAGCACACCAGCAACATTTCCAATTTTCCAGTTTCTCCCTATTCCTTCATGCTTTCTGTTATTTGGATACGGGTCTGTCTTCTCAATTCGGAAAGGTAGGGAGGCAGGAGTATGAGGGCTCCCTGTGAGTGCTAGGATGATACAACTTATTGATAATTGTGTCCTCCACCAATTAGCATTTACCATGGCACTTGACACATAATTGGTACTCTGAGAGTTGAGAAAATATGGAGTTTAAGAAAAATTTATTAATTGATCACATGAAATCAGTTGGGAGGGTAGAAGGCTGGAGTCAGGCAGGTTGGCTGGAAAGGGACTGTTAGACTTAACCCTGAGATGATGAAGAGCCAAGTTAAGAAATGGAAAGGACTCAAGAAGGTAAGAGAAACTAGGGTGAAGGGGGAATCAGTAGAACTTGATGATTATCAGGCATGATGGGAAAAGGCTGTGGGTGAGCAAGGATGGAGGCAAGAGAGACATTAGAAATGACTCCAAAGTTTTGAGCTGGAATAACCATGAGAGAAGGGCGCATGGTAGAAACAAGGAACTTAGAAGGGGAACTGGTTTTGTGGGGGAGATGATGAGCTCAGTCAGAGACTGTTGAATATGAGGCGATGGGAAGACTTTCCAGTGAAAATGAGCAGTGGGCAGTCAGAGATGTGGGAATAATCTTGAGCAAGGGGCAGGACGTGAGCTGTAAAGTTGTGAGTCATCAGCCCCGTGTGCTTGCAGGCATGAGAATGGAGATAATCTATGCAGTGTGGTGCCCAGAAGGAAGAGTGAAAACCAAGGACAGAGCCTTGGGTAAGAAGGGGCATAAAGACGGACAAGGGACTCATGGAAAACTTGAGGAGAATTGAAAATTTAGCAGGGAAACGAGGAGAGTATGATCCTGGAAAGATGAAAGGATGAAGAATTTCCAGGAGTAGTGGGTGAAAAATGTAGTCAGGGTGATGGCAGCGTTAGTGAGAATGAGCTCGGAAGGAAGGACATTGGACATGACAACATCAATTGGTGAGTTCCGGTAGCCAATTTGGGCAAAAAGCTAGGGAGAGAGCTTAGATTTCAGGGAGTTAAAGAGAAGTTAAGGAGCGAGGAAACATAATATGAACCATATAATAAAAAAAAGTCAGTGAAAAGAAAGAATTGTGGCTAGAAAGGACAAAAAATACATTATTTTTGTGAGAAACATTTTAGAAAATACTTTATCATATTTGTTAAACGAGGGATTTTTTTCCCTACCTCTCTTGCCCACATGAACACTAGAAGTTCAAATTGACTTTTATTATCCTTAAAGGAAAACTGAATCCTCCCTTCACAGTGTGCACACACTCACACACACACACAAAGTTCCCAGACTCCTTCTAGTGCCACAAGGACCTCACTTTTCAAAATTTGGGCTTCTAGATAAAATCAAACTGAAACTTGCCACAAATGGCAACTTGGACCTCTAATGAAGTCTGGACAATAACCATGACCCAAAGCTGCCTGCCCCTCACAGTAATCCTCTTATTGGAACAATTCAGCTCAGCCCTTTTCCTAGTGTTTTTGATATACCTTTTGTGCACAAGGGACTTCATCTTCAGTCCCATGCCTGTCCTTTAGCCTACCATGTTAGGGGCCTTTAAAATATGACTGCTTCCATCATTCTTGAGTGGTCAGTCCTACCATGGTTTCAACATAGTCCCTGAGAAGACTTGGAAACCTCAAGAACCACCCACTAAGCCTGTGCCAAGAAACAGCAAGACCAATAGCTTCATTCCCCACACCAAGCTTGTTTATCTAAGGCTATCCTATTCCTGTCACTCTGCCCCTACCTTGTTCCAAAACATAAATACCTGCCTTTCCAAGGTGAAAGATGTCACATGTGAACCTAGAATGTGTCTTGATTGTTTAAGTGTTTAATATAATTTCAAACATGGCACCTATGGTGTTGCTTGACCAAATTTAGATTTGAATATAAACTTTTATAAGTTTAGTTTGGAAAATAAAGTTTCCCTTAAACCTGAGAATAGTAAAAACAGATGCTTTCAGATAAAGAAATACAATAAACCTATAATTTGGATTGGAGGATTTAAAAAGAAAAACTATCAAATTCTAAAATGCACAAGTTTGGAGCCTAGTAAATTTTCATAAAATGAACATGAACCCATGTAACCAGTGCCCTGACGAGAAAATAAAACATGACCAGCCCCTCAGACGCCCCTCAGACATCTCTCTCATAGACCTTTTCAGTCTCTACCTTCCCTCAAAGGAAACCATTATCCTGACTTTTAAGACCATATATTAGTTTTCCATGTTTTTAAGTTTTGTAAAAATGGAGTTATAGTGTACATATTCTCTTGTGTCTGGCTTATTTTGCTCATCATTCTGTTTGTGAGATTTACCTATGTTGCTGCAGTTTGTCATAGTTGGTTCAATATATAAAAATGCTGCAATTTATTTATCCATTTTTCTGTTAATGAGTATTTGAGTTGTTTCCATTTTGTGGCTCTTGTCAATAGTGCTGCATAGAATCTTATTGTGTCTTCTGATGCCCGTGTGTTTTCTTTTCTCTCAGGTATAAATGGGGCTGGGGGTGGGCGGCAGAATTGCCTGGCCGTGCGGCATGCACATCACCAGCATTCGGTATTGTCACGTGTTTTCAGGTTTTTTCATTGTTTGTTTTGTTTTTGCCATTCCAATGGGTTTGACACACTTTTTGTTGCAGTTTTTCAGGTGTACAACATTGTAATTCCATATCTGTGTACACTACAGCATGCTTACCACCAAAATATTCTCTGTAGAGACCCCAGTGTAAGGAACAACAACACGATTATTCTTCATTCTCAATCAACATTACTAATATTGAGAATTCCCAATCATAAGAATTTACAGTTCCGAAAATGATTTTCCCTAATATGTGAAACTCACTTTGTATTTACACTGAATGGAGATTTTACTGGGTCTTCAATCATACAATTCATAAAACTAAACTTAAATGCTAGAGTCCCTCAATTCTACTTTCAGATGTCTTAAAAAATAAACAGAAGATAGGAGGGAGGAGGAAGGAAGAGAGGGAATGAGGAAGGAAGGCAGGCAGGCAGGCAGACATGTTGATTCCCACTAGCCGAAGTGACCTCAAGAACAACTGTTTTCGACGCCAAAAAAGGAACAGGCTCCACAGGAGAATCTTTGATTGACTTTAATTTCCGTACAAGTATATTATTCTTTGGGCATGTCCATACCAAACGTACACACATGCAAGTGCGTACATATTTGTATATGTGTAAAACAAAGTATATAATGTAAGTAACAGTGAATGAAGAAAACACGGATATCTATGAGAGGCTATTCCAGACTACAGGCCTCCCCAGCACGTGGACTATGGCTTGACTGGATGACGGTTGCTGGGGATGCCCCTGAAATGCCTGGAATCTTCAAAATCATCACTTGAACTAACTGTACAACTCCTCAAAAATTCCCCAAAAAGTTTTAGGAGAAAAAGAAAGAGAAAAGAGTCCTTCACCTGGCTCAGCACCCAGTGTAGACATCCTCAGAAGCCAGTTCCAAAATCAGCTCCCCAAGACTTTCAGGTCATGCGTGCTCTGTCTCTTCGAGCTCCAACAATGCTGCGAAATCTCCCCTGCGGATCCTTGAACAAAGGAGGAACCCCCTCCATCCCCCCAGGCCATGCTGTATTCAGCCCATCATAGCATCACAGCCCTCCTAGTGTCAGCCTCTGGGTACCTGTAAGCTTCCCTAAAAAGGCTGTGAAATTCAGAAGGGCAGAGCCCAGCTCTTACTCATCTTTGGAGTCACTCAGAGTCACAAGCACTTTGCAGGCACAGAGCAAGGCCCAAGAACACATATGGAATTGAACTGTCCCCAGGCCAACTTTGTTCATTCCGAGCGCTGAGTTGCCTGCAAGTTAAAAAAAAAAAAAAAAAAAGTAAGTGCTCTCTTCTGCAACGTGGAAGCATTTAGATCGTGTTCCTATCATTTTGGATACTTCTACTCTCCCAGCACAGACACATACATGCACACACACCCTTCCCTCCCTCTCCTCTTCTCCCTCTCTTCCAAATATGCATAAGCACTGCAAAGTCACTCTCCTTTCACTGATGCATCACAGCCTGGCTAACTCCACCCCATTAAGAATGAAAGCACAGCTGGGGTGGCATGATGGAAAAGGCCAAGGCTGCAAAAGGAGCAGTGAATTCTACTCCTATCAGCCATAAAGGGCTGTGTGGCTCTTGCCTTTCAACCCTCACTTTTCCCATGCAGTGGGTGGTCTCCTAGCGTCCTTCAGGAACACTACAAAGGTGCCTGCCTGCCTCCATAATTCCTCAGAAGAGGGAGCTTCCCTTGCTCTTCTCCCCAATTCATCCCAGATACTGTCAAAGGCTGAGCAAGGTCTGATTTTCTGTTTGCTCAGAGAGCAAGTCGGTTACATCCAAGATCAGTTTATTAAATAAAAGTATGGTGAGAGTGCTTTCCTGTCTGTCTTGGCAACAAGATACTTGGAAACAGAAACCCAGCAACTGGACTTGCAGCACTCAAAACTCACTCTCCCTTTCCAAACCAAGCCTGCTTAGCTAATTGGATGAGGGGAAGGAGATTCCTCAACCAGGAGCCAGAGATTGCGCACGAGCAACCCAGCCAAGACTTTTTCTAAAGAGCTCAGCACTGTTCCCTCTGCCTATGACCAAAGAACCATCCATCATTTTCTATACTTTCACCAGATTACTGCACACGAGAGTAGATGAAGTCTTCTAATCCTGAAGAGGTTGAATCTTATTAAGTCTAAGCAGGTTTTCTCCTCAGAGCTGTCTGATCCAGGGTGACGTTCGCAGCAGCCCCATGTGTGAGCCTGTTTGCCTTTTCTCCAAAAACCAAGACAAAAGAAGTCGCCCTGGGTAGGCACGAGAACTTTACTGAAGTTTTGTTTTTTCCAGGACAAAGTAAAAACCAAACATGGAGACTGATGGAATGTTGACTGAAAAACAAACAAACAAAAAAAAACAATAAAGTTGATTATCTTCCAAAAAGCATGGGTCTAAAGATGTGCCTGGATGTTTTAACAAGACACCTGAAGGGAATTCTAATGTACTTCCTCTTCGGGAAGAGTAAAAGATAAAATTAATTCTGGCCTCCAAGATCAGCAGTGAGACTCTGATGGGAACATAACTTTTTTGTGTCTTTCTTTTGCTGCCTCTCCTTTCATTCCAGGCTGAACGAAGCCAAGCACCAGATGTTCACAGTGGTAAACTGTTGGAGTTCTCTGCAAACGCTGCTCAGCCAGTTGCACTTGGGTGGTGATTGTCCCCACGGCTCTCTCACCCCCTCCCAATACCGGGTTGTTTTTTTTAAGGTTAAAGTTCAACCCCAGCTAAAACTGCAGAGAGTGGGGGTAAATGTCTGACCACAGCATAGAACGGAGTGGGGGGGGGGGCGGTTGACTTTCTCTGTAGTTGTGTGTCCTAGATTTTCTGAAATGATTACATTCTGAGGACTCAGAGGCAGCTCATGCTTTCAAGTCTGAATGCTGACTCATGTCCTCCCCTTCAGGGCAACGGAAAGGAAGGGTGGAGATGGAGGATGGGGGATGGGGAGCATGGTAGGAACTTGCAGGGGGGGCTTGGGGAGCAGAGAGAGAGGGACTGAGGATGCCAGCAAGACTCGTTTTCTGAATGCAAGCCTTCCGGTGTTCAAGACTCATACAACCTGATGAAAAGTGTCTGCAAATGTTGTCTAGATGGCACTTTCTTGTCGTTTTTCAGTGCACCCCTCTCCTTGCTTTACTGTGAGGTCTTTGGAACTCGCACAGTTACTACCAGGGGAGGGAGAATATCAAAAGGCTATTTCTGTCTTGTTTGCAAGGATCAGTGAAATGAGTCAAATAAATTGAGGCGGGGTGGAGGGGAACATAACTCAGGCTGATCTAGAAGGGAGTCTTTGCTGAGACTTAAAAGTGTTGTTTCCTCCAATGACTCAAACGGGTTCATGAAAGTTTGGGTCATTTGCGCAGATGACCATCCATGGGATTTTGAAGATCTTGATCTTTAAAATAGCCAGCAGTTTGACGATGCCATTTCTCTGGCTACTAACAGGAAGCACACACACATTCTTTCCTTGGCTCGGTACTACTAGAGTTCTTCCACCAGGAAAGCCGCTGTGGTGGGCCCAGAAAGCAGCAGACTTCCGGTGCCTCTGGTTTAAAACCAGCATCTTATGTTACATTTCTGGTATATACAGATGTGTCTTCCACAGAACGGATGGTTCATCATTTGGGGTGGTTTTATTGTGCTCAGATAATCGTTTTTTGACCACTGGTTCATTTGTTCCACAAATATTTATTCTGTGCCCACTAAGTGCCAGTCAGGTTCCTTGATGGGAGCTGAGGGTATACGGCATTCTTATCTACTGGGGAGCATGAACATGAGCATGCTCACTTGCACACATTAAATATACACAGATATATTTAAATCACACATGCTGTGATGGGTATTGTGAAGAAAATGAACAGGATGCAGTCACAGGTTTAGAGGACTGGGTGAAATCAACTCTGTAAAGTAAGACACGATCAATTCCGCTGGCGGGAGTAAAGTGTTGAGACAGGGTCTCTTTCATCTTTACAGCCCCTATGCCTAGTCCAGTGATTAGCACACAGGGGACATTTAATTGAGTGGCTTGAAGCTTCCCCTCCACTCACTGTAGATGCTCTTAGGACAGACATTCAGTCAGAGCGCACTGGCCCATCGTTCAGTTGCTGCTGCCTGGAGACTCTGAAATGCCCTCCTCCACCTGCCTCCTGGTCCATCTCCAAGCCCTCCCTGCAGTTTAGCACCTAAAGGGGGAACAGGTCTCCTGCACAGCTGGAGGCTTCATGGACCCTGCTCTAGCGCTCCTGCTGGTACCCATTGTAAACTGTGAGTGCTAGAGCTGTCTTGCCTGTTAGATATTTCAGAAATGATCCTTGTTCTAGAACTGAGAAAGTACATGCTCAGCCACCTGAGAAATGGTAGGATTTTGACAGAACTCTCCCCTTTATCAGTCTGTTTACTGCCATCAAATAATATCTCCTTACTCCAAGGCCTGGAACAGAATGGTGGAGAAATTAAACAGGCATGTTCCATGCCGTTCACTGTTATAGAGCTTAAATGCATAAGGTAGACTATGTGTCAGAAAGTAGTATTGAGTGAGAAGAGACAAGACATTCATATTATCTCAGCAAGTTTGATTTTGGGACAGTGGCATCAAAGTCTCAGTTCCCTCCTCAGGGTTCTGTCTGGCATTTTGGTACCTGTGATAAATCAACCAAACAGTGAAAAGCTCTTCCAACTGCAGGAATAGAAAAAAAATCTATTTAATTCTTTTTCCTATATGAATATAAAACATATATTTGCATGTTTGATAGTCAAATGACCATTAAAATAATAGGAAGATACATCATTAAGTTTAAGGACTCAAGATATAATTCAGAGTGGACTTTTGGAAATCTATAAACACTTAATCTCAAGTAATGCATCTTGCTCTTTATGACCGGTCACTGCTGAAATGAGGTCTCGTTTCCCTTTTTCTGATTTAAGAAAGCTCTTTCCAATCACTGCTATTTCTTCCTGCTCCAGCTCCTGCTCATGGGCTTCACGTTCATTTAGACTTCGAGAGAGCCACAGACCCACCAGTCCTGTCCCTTCTCGGCTGCCTCTCCTGCTTTTCCTAGTGGAAAGGAAAACATTTCTTTCTTTTATGTGGCATAACTAAACCCAGTTCCTCTCTCAACAGAAGAGAAAAAAACCCATGAGGTTGTGACCATAATGTCAGTTCTCTTTGGTGGCATCCTCCTTATCAGAAAATAAAATGAACCTCTCTTCTACAGTCCAGACCTCAAGTGGTATGCCTTTAAGAACTCTGGTTCATTGCAGAGCTGAGAATAAACCCACCCTCCAGGAGCAGCAGGAGCGCGCCTTGCCTTCGAGTGGAACCTGTAAGGCCTGGAGTCGCTGTTGTTAGCTCTCCCCACCCCCCACCCATTTTATGTGCTTTTGTCACGTTTATTTTGCCTTCTCTGGTCCCACTTCTTTTTCTTCTCTTCTGCCTCTACCCCTAGTGCAGTGATTTTCAACCCGTGTGCCATGAGAATGCTTAAAACATGCAGTGCCTGACTCTTTGGTCAGCGGCACTGACCTCTTTTCCGCTACATTGACAAATAAAATGATGCCAGCAAAAAACAACAATAGCCATCTAACATGAATAAATCAAAATTATACCTATTTTTTATCAGATTGGAAAAAAATTATATTTTTGATGTGCCATAGGATTTTAGTCATTAGTTTATTTATGAGTGCCGTGAGATAAAAAAAGGTTGAAAATCACTTCCCTAATGGGATCACTCAACTCAATTATGCCAGTCCATTTCAATTCAACTCCTGTTATTAGTTAAAGGAATACACGCAAAGGTACTTTGTAACAGGTAAGGTGTGTTACAGATACACATGATTTTACTAAGTACTGATTCTGTGCTACTCTCTTTGCTGAGATGTCGGTGGGAGTGGTGGAGCAAACAAGATGAAAAGCCTTGACCTTCACATTCCAGGAGCCGAGTGTGTAATAGAAGAGATGGAAGATGCTTAAGAAAAATATGGTGACTGCAGAAAGAATTGCAGACCACGGGCCATGAGCGGTCTTCCAAACCTACCAGAGAGGCGGGAGCATAGCAATACACCTGGAAAGCCATATGAGTGAGACTTCTCCTGGCAGAAGTGGTAAGGGCATTGAAAAAAACCTAAGGCATACGGTATGTTTCTTGCTCAGGGATTCATATGGCATGAAAGAAGTGGACCCCTTCCAAAGAGGAAAGAATCCCATCAGATCAAAATAACCCTGAGAAAGGGTGAATGAGGACTGTCTTCACTTAGCCATATCTTCAGTTCTTGATGATACTGAACGTGAGAATTAAGTGTCCAAGCTTCATCTCTATTTTTAAAGATCTCAAGTTACACCTGAGATCCTTGAATAAATGTGACAGAAATTCACCTGTATGCAGAAAGGAGACAAGACCCCTTCAGTCTGCTTGAGGATTTGAAGAGACTAAGGGTTTCTCTGAGGCATGGAGAACAGCCTGGGAGCAGGGGTGGAGGTGACATTCTTTTCTAACTGAACTGCAAACACTTATAAAGAAAGGTGCATTTAGAAGGAATGTGCTCCCCATACATCACCTCTGATTAGCTTCTGGGCAGCCTTCATGGGCAGGAAGGCTTCCATTCAGGGGCAGACAATTCACCTGATTACCTGGTAGGTCTTAGGTCATCTCCTGAGAATGGGAACAATGCCCCTCAGACTTGTGAAGGAAACTCAATCAAGCAGCTTACGAGAGCAATGAAGCGTTGGAAGAGCCATTGAAGGTGATGTTTACTCTCATTTGTTGTTTTTTTTTTCCTTTTTCTGGATGGAGGTAGATAACATGATGTCTTTCACTAGAAACTACATCTGGGAGATTTTTGTTTTTCTCTTTGGGGCTTTTAGCAGTCTGTATTC